>CM064572.1:21835744-22457922 GCA_032716605.1 Paralithodes platypus
TAAATTAAGTTGTAAAACTTGCAAACTAAACAAACCAAAACTGGGACAAAGACTATATAAAAAACAATTACATACAGTACACATTAGCACACAACTATGTATTCATGTATTATAAGTGGCGTCCATTTAACTATATTCTGGCTGCTATTCGACGATTTTATTCAGTGTCAAAAGGGTCTCCAGCAAATAACAGACTTCAAACTATCTCACTTAACCCTTATTACTACCACAGATCCTTCTTAAACTGCACAAAATCGTCTAAATATAGCTAGAAGATAATTCAAACGTCGTCGCTGGTACAGAAGGAGTTAAAATGGAAACTATACTTTGTTTATTTTCTTCAGACGGTAAATTGCAAAGTTCACATACATATTTATCAGTTATTTTGAAGATTTTGTAGTGATATATGGTGCTGATTATTATATAAACTTGATCTTAATATGATGCAGAGACAGTAGATTTTTATATATCCATATCGATAAATTAGCTGCTAAGGGATTCAATTTATCGCCAACTGACAGAAACTGAGTACTGTATAGCCAATTTCTCGCCAGCGTAACCCTTTGAAGATTATAAAGCATTAGACGATTATAGACAGCTTAAGAAGGATCTGTGGGAATTATAGGGATACAGACTAACTCAATTAACCCTCTGACTTCCATATACCCTTCCTAATCTGAATAAAATCGTCTGGTAATATTCTAATTTTTTCCGAAAACAGAAAAGAAATGCGAATTATTCTTGAAAATCAATCATACTATGTTTCCTTCCATACTTGGGGAGATTGTAGACACCAATCGAGCAGGGCCAATACCCAGGGGAGACAGGCATGTGATAAGGAGTTGCTGGAACCCCTGTTTCATTTGTCTGGCCTCCCTCACTGTTTCTGTTTGTGTCTCACCTACACAGAGAGTAATCTAACTAGCTCTCACAAACACCTCCTTCTCCTATTAATTTCAATGCACTAATTATACACACCACACTTCTTTCCAATGCACCCAAATTTTGTTTTTAATAATAATCACCAACTGCCCTTAATTTGGCCGTCACTCTTTTAACTTTGGGGGAGACACTTGCTACAGGCAGCTTTGCCTTTTTTCTCCCTCATTCACATAAAACATACATAAAGTCATGCAGTGGATACAAATTCATGTGACCAACTGTACAGTCGCGCTAATAAGTGATGCTCGGCACCAAGTATGTTTTGATCAATAATTGGTATCAGCAATATCTAAGCTTCATTTCTTCATATCGAGTGAAATATACAAACATGTTCCTACACTTACCCACTTTATTCAACATCTGACAGACATTAATACAACACAGAGCAAACCAAACGTAATGACAGCTGGGACATGACTTATTATCGCGACCGTACATGTCCTACTGGCGAAGGCACACTAGAAGGAAGGCCTCAGATCAAGAGAGGCCACAGAACCTTCTTTGGGGAGCCAATATACGGCTTTATTGACATTGACAAGTCCACGGTTGGCGATCATCATGTTTGGGTGGTTGCTGAGAGGGGCACTGTTGGCAGAAGCATGGTGGTGATTGGCACGATTGATGTTAATGTTGGTAGAATTAATGTGGTTCTCTCCAGGATTAATGCCGTTATTGGTGGTACGATTAATGTGGTTCTTTGCAGGATTGAGACGTCCATTTTCTGAATCGCCGTAGTTGTCAGAAACAGGTCGATTATTGACAGGCTTGATGGGGTCACTTACTGAAGCACGAAGGTTATTGGCAGGGAGATCATTACCATTTATCTGAACATTATGACTGCCAGAAACACTCAGGCTACCGGCAGAAGTGATATGCACTGGGTCGACACTAATAGCCAGCAGTTTGTCAGCCCCATTGAACGAATTACCTGGTTTATGGTGGCTATTGGCAGAAATAGCACCAGGATTAACACGAACACTAGGCATGTTAACAGCACCATTGAACGAATTCCTTGGGTTTTGATGGCTAGGAACAACACCACGATCTCGGAGCCTAAGACCAGGATTGACTCGGATGCCCCGGATCCTCTCGGCACCTTTGAACGACTTGCTAGGCCGGTGATCCATGACGATTCGCAGGTCGCTGGGCAGGGCACTGGAGTCGTTGAAGGGAGAGATGGGAGAGATCCTGAAACTGGGGTCTAGGGGCATGGTGTTATGGCTCCTGAAATTGGGGTCTAGGGGCATGGTGTAGTGGCTCCTGAGATTGGGGTCTAGGGGCATGATGTTGTGGCTCCTGAAATTGGGGTTTAGGGGCATGGTGTAGAGGCTCCTGAAATTGGGGTCTAGGGGCATGGTGTAGCGGCTCCTGAAATTGGGGTCTAAGGGTATGGTGTGGATGCTCCTGATATTGGGGTCTAGGGGCATGGTGTGGTGGCACCCTTGGCTCTTGATGAGGAGAATTGTGAGCCATAGGAGAGACGATGTTGCCAGTTGGACGATCATGGTTGCTACTGGTGTTGTTATTGTTGATCGGGGGTTGGAAGTTGATCAGCCCTGTTGGTGGTGGTAATAATGGTGGTGTGGAGGATTATGGCAGTGTGTTGGTGTTGGTGGAAGTGGTGGCGAATACACTGTCGAGGTTGTTGTTGTTGGTGTGATGGCTTTGTTACTGCCGATTTTATTGCTGTTACTGTTATTCTTGTAGGTGGTGTACTGGGGGTTATGTCGATGTTGGTGTTGTTCTTATCATTGTTGTTAGTGATGGTGGTTGTACTACTCCCTGGTGGTAATTACGATGGTGAAGTCCTAGTTGTTTGTGCATTTACGGTGGTGTTGGTGTAAATATTGGTGTTGTTGGTGGTGGTGACGATGATGTTGCTGTTGGTGGTGGTGGTCAGGATACTGTTGTTAGTTAGTTATTGGTGGTGGTGGTTGTAACGGTTGAATTCACTGTTGTAGATGTTGGTGGCTTCCATTGTTATTAATATTGTTGTTGGTAGCAGTAGGAATAGCAGGAGAGTGTGTGACCCCTGACCTGCTCTCTCCTTGACCCAGGCTAATACTTACCCTGAGTCCCTGACTCCCTGACCCGTCACCCACGACCAGCTGACCTCTACCCCCTTCCCCCCTTTCCCATACCCCCTTGTTGTCAAAAGGAAAACTGTCCGCCCACCTGACATCCTTTCTACCTGAAAAAAGATTGATTAATAATATATATATATATATATATATATATATATATATATATATATATATATATACAGTATATATATATATACCGGTATATATATATATATATATATATATATATATATATGGGATAAGGCAGTTTACAGTCAGTAGGGACAAATAAACTATACCACTGTTTATATTATTGCTTAATATAACAATTTGAAATTCTAACAGTCGATACTTACATTTGATCACATTTGAAATAATTTATATTTTAATTGTATGTATTAATATCCTTTTTATTTTACTAAATATATTGGATGTTTATTTGTAATTTGTATATCTTTATATCATTGGTTATATGTAAAGTAAATTAAGTCATGTTTAAGCATAGTATGTATTTATATCTTGTTTATTATACTAAATATATTGGATATGTATTTGTATGTATAATTTTATACCATTAGTTATATGTAAAGTAAATGGAAATTAATGAATGACGGGTTTAAACAAAATAAATAAATACAAACCGAACACACAAGTAAACATACAATATATTTAGCATAATAAATATGATATAAATACATACAAATAAAATAATTATGATTTAAGGGGAGATGGGTAGTTTTTCTGGACCACTTTCTCCCTCGTGTTCCCATTAGTTTTGAAATTCTAAGAGGTTCGACCCATTAGCTTGGCGATTTTAATACCTTTAGCTCCATTTCGTTGTCAATTTTAAGACCTATCGTGCCATTTTGGTGTAATTTTTTTCCTGGCGAGCGATAGCGAGTCTGTACATTTTTCTACCGAAAAATGTACAAATTTATCTTGAGGATGGATCTAGGTTTTTTCTTCTAAGTTTGATGTAGGTCTATCAAGGAAACTAAAAAGTAAATTAATACATTAATTAATAGGACAAAAATAATTAAAAACAATAAATATTAAACAAATCAAACAGCCACCAGCCCCTTAAAAGGTGCTAAAATGTAAGTATCGACTGTTCGAAGGACAGACTAATTGTTATTCTGAAATAATATTATAAAGAATGCTATATAACTGTCTGGATAGCGTAATGCATAAGTGTGCGGAATTCCGGTGTGAGTGTCCTAGGTTCGAGTCCTTGGAGTGCTACATGTATTTGTTGATTTCATTAATTGAGTTTAGAAGTGAAGTTGGTTGGTGAAAAAGTATAATAGTCTATCCAGCTGAGGGTAATAGATTGCCTTCATCTCATTTTCTTTGATCACCTATTAACCCTCTCCGACATATGACGCGATTTTGAGCCTATTGGGGATAATTTAAAGCCTTTGTTACCATCAGAGGTATTTAGAAAACTTTAGTTTAGTTACTTCAACCTCTGCAGTTGTCTTTGAGTTAGCTGTGGGCAGAAAACTAATTTTGGAGAGGTAATTATAAGAGTGAGAGAACTCTATTTCTTATTGCTAATCTGGCAACCTCTGCATCATATGTGCGTGAAAGGGTTAATATCAAGGTTCGAAGCCAAATATGTTGTTAAGGGGGTAGTGTTTGTTTTTTGGTCTATGTGTATATTTATGTATATATTTTTGAGTTTCCTCGCTACTTTAATACAGAAGAGGGGGATTTTCTCTTATGTTTTTATAGCAGAGTACGCTAGAATTTTATTTGTAAGAATACTTTTTCATTATTTTTTTTAGTGGGAAGGCCTTGTAGTTTATTATTTTATATTCAAACTGTTTTTGTTTCCTTTATCTTTATTTGAGTACGTGGGACTTTACCTCGACTTCGTTATGATAAGTTAATATATTTAGCTTGAAAAAGATTTCTAACTATCTCTTAATTACTTTATTTTGTTTATAGGATTAATAAAATAGCACCCCCTGAACCCACTTTCAAGATAAATGTGTACATTTTTCGGTAGAACAATTTCCCGGCCGAAGGACGGGTCCTTAAAAAATTGCAGGCTCGCTATCGCTCGCCAGGAAAATATTTACACCTAATTGTCAAGAAAGATCTTAATATTGACATAGAAAAGGAGCAAACGGTCTTAAACTCGACAAGCTAATGGAACGAATGTCTTAAAATATAAAAACTAATATGTTATAAATGAGGGAGAAGGAGGTCCAGAAAAAGCGACTACCTCCCCCTTTAATATTATACAAACACTTAACATAACCCCCTTGCGGTTCGTTGACTGTCGGGTTTTTTTTTTTTCCTTTGTATTCTGGCAACTATTTGTCGATTTTATTAAGCTTAGGAAGGACCTCTAGCAATTAAATGGCTACAGACGTCCCTTTGTTTCATTCTGGCAACTATTGTTTGATTTTCTTCAGCTTAGGAAGGGCCTCTAGCAATTAAAAAGGCTACATATTGTGGTGATAGTAGTGATGTGGTAGTAGTGGTGATTGTGGTAGTACCATCATCACTACTACTATCATCACTACGAACACCATCAATACTTTCATCACCACTACTATTACCATTATCACTACTATCACTACCATCACTACTAATATCACCATCATCACTACTACTATCATCATTACTACTACTATCATCACTACTAACACCATCAATACTTTCATCACCACTACTATTACCATATTATCACTACTATCACCATCATCACTACTGGCATCATCAATACTACTACTATCACCACGAAAGGTCTTAATATTGATAAAACAAAATTAGGTGAAAGGTCTCAAAATCACCAAACTAACGGAACGAACATCTTAAAACTTCAAAACTAATATGCTAAACATGTGGGAGGAAGGGGGTCCAGAAAAAGCGAGTACTACCCCTTTAAGGGGACATGGACCGTGTATTTGGTCTATCAATTCAGTTATTCCTTTATTTCTTAGTTTCTTCGCTAGACCTCCATCAAGCTTTGAAAAACAACCCCTTCAAGATAAATTTGTACATTTTTCGGTAGAAAAATGTCCCGGCCAAAGGTCGGTTCCTCTTAAAATTTCAGGCTCGCTATCACTCGCCAGGAAAAGATCAACACTTAAATGGCACGAAAGGTCTCAAAATTGACAACGAAATGGGGTTAAAGGTGTTAAAATCGCCAAACTTATTGGTCGAACGTCTTATAATCTCAAAACAAATGGGGCTTAACACGAGGGAGAAATGGGACCATAAAACCGGCCCATGTCCCCTTAATTAAACAAATAGGTTCACAAAGGCAAATAACGAACGCGCTTGTGTATGTAAACAAATCTCGCGCGGTAGTGTCATCGTCGGACGTCTGGGATTTATATTTAAAGGTGAACTACAGGGATAAACGAAAAAACGAAGATTAATGCAGGGTCATAACTTGGCATGAATATACTGTAATATGTATATGGGCAATATCGATATAATTCCATTAAACTCCAGAACAAAATAATAATATATATAGTCGTTGGTGACGAATTGGCATTTTCAGCCAGCTGGAGTGACTCCATTGTGTAGAGACACCGTTTGTAAACAAGATATGCGGTCCTGAACAGTGAGGTCTGTTTTTCGTAATTAATACCTTTCAATTCAATACTCAAGCTCTGCAAAAGATCGACCAACGTCCTGATGATGCGGTGCACATCAAGAAATAATCCCAGCTCGCCAGCAATTAACATACATGCCTGGTCCAGAGTTGAGGGAACTGGGTTCTAAGGCCTATTTCGTAATGATAATATCGTTTTCTGTTCAATTTATATATCACGGTCCCTTGACCAGACAGTGGTGAAGCCAAATGTTGAGCTGTAAACATGCATACAAATTATAAAAGTTTCTCAAATTAAAAAAAAAACAGATTCACCCATTTCCCATGTCGAGAGTTCCCGCCCTTGGCTACAGTTACGTCATGGTACACACGCCAGTTCGCGCCACATAAAATAACTTAGATAAGCTATTTTTCTATATTGTTAAAACAAATTGATGAAAGTTCTTCAGTATCATGTACCTAAAACCAAGCCGATCCCAATGGACATTGTAGTTTGAATAGGTTTCATCCCTGGAATTCAGCTTTAAGATAGTTTTAAAAATATTACAATATCGTTAAAAACTAATAAAACTTCAAAAACGCCCCCACAAATTTACCATACTTTAACCCCTTCTGTACCAGTCTCCGTCTTTTCAACTTTATTCTGGCTACTATTAGACGAATTTTGTGCAGTTTAAAAAGGACCTCCAGCAATTAACAGGTTCGAAGTACCTTTCTTAACCTTTTTTACTACCACAGATCATTCTGAAACTGCAAAAAGTTGTCTAAACAGCTACAATAAAGTTGAAAAGGCGTCGTCGGTAAAGAAGGGGTTAAATAGGATGAGTCACTCTTTGGTAATGTGTAATGCCGGTATCACACGAACGATTTTCCCCTCAACATTTATCCTCAACACTGGTCTGGCAGCTTATGAGGTCAATATTTATAATATTTCGGTCACCTAAATTCATCTGCCATCTGTCTAGTTTCCGATATCAGTGCAAAATATTCCAGAGATGTTACCAGAAAATGTTGATCATCGAATGTTGACTATAAAAGCTCTCGTGTGATACCGGCTTAAGTGGTCTTTTTAGGAGGCGGCGATTATTAGTGCTACTATTACCCTGCCTAGACCAGTGTTGGCGACAACAGTTGAGGAACAAAAGTGTTCTAGTGTTATGCAGGCTAATCCCAATCTGGATTAACCTAAATAAATTATATAATACGCCAATCGTATTTTATAATTTAGTTACCGATAAAAACTACATTTTCTTATACGTTTATTACAGAAAACGAATATTTTTGAATAGGTAACTAGCTTATATTAATTAAATGTCCTTTACATTATATAGTTTATTTCGAGTAAATATAGATAAAACCAGCAATATTTAGTATTTTAGCAATCAGAATTAATTTGGACAAAATAAACAAAGTTAAATACGAACTTAATGTAGACCCTTATACCAACAAGTTATGTCGATAATTTAGGCTATTTGAAAGTCTCGATTTCATGTATCCATCACTTGCGTCTTGCAACAGCGCTGATAAGTTGCATTTTGTGTTCTCCAGGATATTGCTAGTTTTAGCATTGGGTTATCACACTTAGCATTAATAATCTTCTAACACCAGGCGACAAAGGCCATATGGCACTAAACTGTGTTACAAAAGTAAACAAAGGTGAGGATATATTGGCGAACTCAGTGACAATGGCCACATATCACATGAGTTACCAGGAGATCATGGCTTGTGTGAAATTTGTTAAGCCTCTGGGGAAGGGAAGTTTTGGTGAGGCTTCTCTGGTGATGTATTGGGGACAGCTCGCCTGTATGAAGAAGTCTGACATAATGGATCGTGTTGAATTGTATCAGGCTGAGGCGAGGGTGATGTGTGCAGTTAGTGGGGCGGGTGGGGCGCCCCGCTTGTTGGCTGTAGGGTCAGACCGACCCATTCTCATAATGGACTATTGTGAAGGCATGACATTGCGTGAATTCTGCAAGAGTCCCGCTGCAGCAGACCGGAGCCTGCTGTATGCGGTAACAGCTGACTTGGTGCTGAAGTTGCAGGAAATTCACGACTGTGGATACTGCCACAATGATGTGACTCCAGCCAACGTCTTGGTGAGCAACTCAGGTGGTCATTACGCTACTCATGTCATCGACTTCGGACTGGCCAAGCCTTTGACTCTGAGAAATGCTGAGTTGGACATCAAGGATGCACTCCAAACAATTAGTCGGCTCACTTTCCCAGATGTCATGCTGAATCTTAGGACCATAACTGATGCTGCCTTCCCTAACTACCCCACCGATGATAGTTTGACAGCCGTGGCCAGAATATTAGCTGATTTGGAGAATCTACAGTATTTGCATTGGCGATGGTGATGTGTGCGCCCCGCTTGTTGGCTGTAGGGTCAGACCGACCCATTCTCATAATGGACTATTGTGAAGGCATGACATTGCGTGAATTCTGCAAGAGTCCCGCTGCAGCAGACCGGAGCCTGCTGTATGCGGTAACAGCTGACTTGGTGCTGAAGTTGCAGGAAATTCACGACTGTGGATACTGCCACAATGATGTGACTCCAGCCAACGTCTTGGTGAGCAACTCAGGTGGTCATTACGCTACTCATGTCATCGACTTCGGACTGGCCAAGCCTTTGACTCTGAGAAATGCTGAGTTGGACATCAAGGATGCACTCCAAACAATTAGTCGGCTCACTTTCCCCGATGTCATGCTGAATCTTAGGACCATAACTGATGCTGCCTTCCCTAACTACCCCACCGATGATAGTTTGACAGCCGTGGCCAGAATATTAGCTGATTTGGAGAATCTACAGTATTTGCATTGGTTCCCTGCTTGATGGTGTTAGATGGTAGTTTAGCTTAAATATATATTTGGTTTTCTGGTCCACTTACAAGCCACAATAATTACATATCCCTTTGAATCTCTAGGAAAACAATACTCTGAAGCATTTTAGATGTTGTGGAACACTGCACTAAGACGCTTCGGTTTGTTTTCGATACAGATTCAAATTGTAAACATGGGATAGTATTTTGTGACTCAAAATATGTGCCTCAGCAAAACATTTATATTTTGTCTTGTGTTAGGGTTGTTGGTGGTGAAGGTTAGCATGATGTCCAGAATAATACATACTTGGTTAATATTTTGTGTGCCATTATTATTTCTAAGCAACAACCATCCTATCTAATTCATATTTTCGCAAGATAGTACCAGTACCAAAGCCCGTACCTAAATTACTCGTTCACAAGGTACACTCGGATACCATAGTCTCTAGCTCACTCATAAGAATTTGTGGATCCCCTATGTTTTTCTGTATGTAATTATGGCTACCAGCCTACCTGGATTGATTTTTTAATAGAACTTGAGTTTCAATAAGTAGTTTATATAAAGTTGTATTTGATTTATAGAAAGATATACAGTATGCATTAGTTCATTTCCAGAGATATACTTCCATAAATAGATATAGGTGAAGTCCACAAATATTTATGAGTGGGCTAGAGACTATGGCATCCGAGTGTACTGTCGTGGTCAGGAAATTGTGAACAATATCTGAAGGCACAATTAAAAGATTCGCTGGCGAACTGTTTTGATAATTGGCTTGAACCATAATAATATAGGTACAGTTGGCCACATAAATTAGTTTCGTCTTGGTGACCATATGTACGTACGAAAGTATAATTAATATGAATGGATTGAGAGGGTTTCTTTTGGGGGAGCCCACCTCGCTTGTTTTTTGTTTTTTTTCCCTCTCTCTTTGGCTTGTATCCATTCGGCCCCATTCAGCCTACTGTTTTAAGACGTTTACAACCATCCAGGTGTCAATATTTTCCTGGCGAGAAGTAGCGAGCCAGCATATATATTTTTTGTTTACAGCAAGCTAAATTTGTACATTTTTCCATAGAAAAATTTCTCCGGCGAAGCCGGATTTCTCCATACAATGCAGGCTCGCTATCGCTCGCCAGGAAGAGATCGACACCTGGATGGGGATAAACGTCTTAAAACAGTAGGCTGAATGGGGCCGAATGGATACAAGCCAGAGAGAGAGGGAGAGCGAGAACAAAAATACGAGGTGGGCCCCCTTAAGTCATGCGCGTTATATTTCCAAGTATATGATCATGGAGAGGAACAAAACTTATGTGGCCAACTGTACATACATACATTCGGTCATAATAGAAGGGTAAACATTGACCCTGAACCATCGACGTCACCAAACTGAATGGTAACTGTGGCTTGTCGGAGGGAGTAGTTGGGGAGCTGTCTATCTATCAATCTATATGTATTGTGTCTGTATATATAGACACAGTACTGTACATATATATTGATTGATAGATACAGAATTAGGAAAGCAAAGGTTCAATATGAAGTGAAGCATTGCTTCGTTCGTTTCAACTCCCCCAGCTACTCCCTCCCACAATCCACAGTCGCCGTTCCAATTCGTGATGTCTATGATTCAGGGCCAGTTTTACCACAACCAAATAACATTAGGCATTTATCTATCTATTGCCCGACGCCTAAATCCCGTTGATGGTAAAAGGACCAGAGTAATCAAGCTAATATTTCTACCGTTTGGGAGGAGTCGGTCAAGAAATAGATGTGGAAATTTACAGCCAATTTGCTCTAGCCCATTTTGAGTTACAGAGGATAGAGGTCATGATTTCTCGCCTACTTAGTCCCAGTGCTGCCGTTTTTCCGCAGTTATTTGGTCCGCTGTTTACAATTTGTTTTAAGAAAACGGATATATTGATGGAGTAACTTGGTAAGAATTAGGTGTGCACCTTTTTGTCTGTATGTCTGTCAGTCTGTATGTACGTATATGTCTAGGCATGTATGCATTTTATGTATGCATATGTACAGTAGCCCTATGAAGTTCGTAGTCTCAGAAAATATAATGTTTAAATTATGCAATTGACCACTTGCGAGTTTCGTTCTATAAGGAAGTTGGAGTTGTAGACATCGATATTTAACATCATTATACCAGCTAAAATACAGTTATAGTACATTTATAGATACGTAAAATCCAATTCAACATACTATTTAGCCATCCGAAAGCTACATTATTATTGCATGTATGTTTACTATCGATGTCTACAACTCCAACTTCCTTGTAGAACGAAACTCTCATGTGGTCAATTACATTTCTTTTCACATTTCTGTAGGAAACATTATCACTTATATATGTCTTGATTCATCCTCTGTTTACATTATATATACCGTTCTGTATAATTATGTAGTTTATACATCAACTGTTGAGCTTCTAATACATCTAATTAAAGATTGTTGGAACTCTGTAAACTGTAGCCAATATTTGGGTATATAACTGTGTAGGTTGTATACACCAACAAACACAATATTTGGGTATATAACTGTGTAGGTTATATACACCAACAAACAAAATTAGTGTCGCCGCTCTTACATGTCTACTTTAATTTTGTCTATTAGAATAAGACAAATGTACTCCTCACACACCGGAACAAAGCTTGGATATATAAGCTTTGTTCAGATGTGTTTGGAAATAATGTTATCTTATAAAACAAAAGAGAACCCTAAGGTAGAGATTTTGGAGCGGCAAACACTAAATTTGTCCCTGAGTGTACATCTATAGTATACATGTATGTACACTCATGGACACATGATTTTAACCATCCTGTGAATAAATTACGCAAGTATTACATTTTGAATCAACCAGTTTATGTATAATCAATATTTTATGCAATTATCAGTTTGTAAATTTATGGAAAAGTAAGTTTTTTTTCTCGTATATATATCATAACATTTAATTACATAATGACAATCCTAGGATGGTTAAGAACATATATCCGGGACTATACATGTATACTGTATATATGTGTTTATAAATATATGCTCCCTGTTTGACCACTCAACCTAGACCTTGGTACTATAGGTAGGCCTTATGATTTCTTGCTCTTAATTACGATTCAAGTTATGTTCACTTATTTTACTAAAGTTGTCTCATCATGTTGTAATCGACGGAATGTGTGTGTTTTTGCGATTAATATGGTGTATTTGTCTTGAATTATGGCATCAGATATTCAGATTGCAACTGTATTATGTAATACTAGCTTTCATTGACATTTCATGTACTCTGTGATATGTTTTATAAGTTGCATGTCCGACACCCGATAACGCTCCCTGAAGTGTTGGGGATTGTACTGAGAGGTAATTATAGACCAACCTTTTAAAAATATTGGAACAGTTTTATGCAATATGTTATTATTATTTGAGATAGGGAAGAAAAGCGCCTAGGAAACAAACCACAGAGATGAGGCCCTGCACGCACCAACAACCACTGCGACTGCGATACCAAGACAAGAGGGCACAAGCGAGTCCTCACCAAGCTTCGCTCGGGTCACCTGCATCACTCAGGCACTTCCCCCGACCCCAGGAAAGAACATACCTGTGAGGACGGCACCTACTGATGATATACCTAACAAAGATAATCCCTCACGACGTCGTAATAAACATACCGTGCATAAAGATCAACACACCACACGCCCTTCTTGCTCAAAGGAGCACCACCGCCGTGACGCAGATTCCCAGAAGGGCTACCGCAGCCGGCCCAGACCCTCCTCCAGGCACAGCCGCCCCTCTAGCCCTGAAATGCCCCACCGAGGAGAACGACGAAAGTGGTAAGACCATCTCAGCCTACCTCATCATCAGTAGAGTTGAACAGATACTATTACCACACCGGTAGGGATAGTATCAGAAGACTTGGTACTATTAACTGAGAAATTGCCTTGAGGGGGTAAGACACTGGTGGAACTACTTGACGCATTTCTCAAAGGTACCTTGGATTTGCTAGTATTCTTGTTGGACCACACTGGTGACCACCCAACATCTTTACATTGCCTTGGTACATGATTTACTGTAATTAGAGTATGCAATGCCGACAAGCGCTCTAGTTCTAGTAAACCTACAAAAATAGTAAGGGTGGTTGGAAGAGCGCAAGACACTTGTGAAACGGCTTCCTTCTCAGCCAGGACTCGTAGTGGAGGGTGTAACGACACTGGTGAAACAACTCCCTACTTAGGTCCTGCAATACGAGAGCGTAAGACACTGGTGAAACGGCTCGTACTCGTATAACCACAACATCTAACATCAAAGTTCTTTCAGAGATTCCTGTAGGAAGTCAAGGTCAAGGAATCGTAGTGGAGGGCGTAAGACACTAGTGAAACGACTCCCTACTCAAGTCATACGATACGAGAGTGTACTACACTGGTGAAATGGCTCGTATTCGTAAAAGACCTCAACCCCGTAGATCTTCAGAAGACCCCAAGGAAGTCTTCGCCAACTCTGCAACCGTCACGCGGCAGGACCACCACCACGGACCAGGTCGTCATCAGGAATACAACGCAGCCGCATCTCCAAAGACTGTTGGAACCTGCCAAAGATCTTCCCCTTGAGACGCCTAGTGGATCCTCGATCGTGCTGTTATATTATTACCTATCCATGTCTGATGTAACATTACACTATATATGTTACTGTGAAATAAGAATAATCTATGTTTGTACTCTGCATTATATTATCCTCTATTGTCTTAGTGCTTGTGTTTGTGTTGGTCTCCTTTTCTCCAGTCAAGTAAGAATCTAACTAATTAGTCAATACAACCCCAGTAAAAACCTGGTATAACATTATTATTAGGGGTTCGTCCCCTACGGGGAACCCCTATTGTAATCATTAAACCTAGAATTTCATCCAAATTCTTCTTACGCGCCGGTTTCGATGCAATAACTCCAGAACCGCTTTTTGGATCGGGATCAAACTTTCACAAGAGGTGCGTTTTTGTATTGGGCAACTTTTGATATGCTAAACATCCGGCATGGCGGCCAAACAGGTCCGTGGCAGCCGATTTCCCGAAAAACTTGACGCCTAAATACCGTCTCTCCCACTCACAGGAAACGACTGGGCTTTGGCATACGCACTCCCCTACTAATGCTCCGCAAATTTTATAGAGAAGGTTTTGCTTTTGCACGTGGGGTTTTTTCCGGCAATCTTGAAAAAACCTCGAATTCCACTTAAAATTCCACATCTTGAAAACTACGCCGATGATCAAAGCCTTGCTTGCGTAGTTGGGTGAGGCTCGCGATTCCGAACGTTTTGATACCAAAACAAATAAATGGATGGAATAGTTTGGCCGCAGCATTGAAAACTGTCTATTCTTAAATTACTTTAAAACCGAATTCGCTACCCACACAAAGTTTACCGTCTACAGTCTATAGGCTTCCACGCATCCCCCAGTTTTGCTTAAATTAATTAATAACATAATCTCTTTATTATTCAGATCTATCATTTTTTTTTTTTAACTCTCTCAAAACAGTTCGAGTCCCTACGAATTCCAGCAATTATTTAGCCAACCTACCTATACATACCTACCCTACCAAATAATAATGATAAATTCAAATTTATTTATGGTGAATGACAGAGTATTGGCTAAGGTTTTTAACAATTCCTCCCTTTGCCAAATGCTTAGTTTAATAACAATGATATGGACCTTTAAAGTTTTGGCAATTGCCCGTGTGACTCGTATTTTAACCCTCCTAAAGTGTTACCACGAAATACCGCTAGATCCTTTCTCAAAAGTCGCTAGCATGTTGCTACATAGCCAAACAATGTTAGGATAATGCTGCAATTTCTGAAGAGTTTTGGTTTGTTTGATTTGCAAATTTTACAATGTAGTATGACTAGAATGTCTGAAATTTTCAAATTATCCCTAGTAAATGTCTCTAGATATAAAAAAATTGGCTGCTAGATTGAAATAAATACCTCTACATTTAGCGGTAATATGTAGCTTTACAACTGGCAACACTGCAACCACCACCTCCCTCCCAGTATGTCTCCACAAAATACCGCTAGATCCTTTCTCAAAAGTCGCTAGCATGTTGCTACATAGTCAAACAATGTTATAATAATGCTGCAATTTCTAAAGAGTTTTGGTTTGTTTGTTTTGCAAATTTTACAATGTAATATGACTAGAATGTCTGAAATTTTTAAATTATCCCTAGTAAATCTCTCTAGATATGAAAAAATGGCTTCTAAATTGAAGTAAATAGCTCTACATCTAGCGGTAATATCTAGCGATATAACTGGCAACACTGCCTAGCCCTTCCTCCCTGCCTCCCACCTCCCTCATATCAAACAAATGTATCCACAACCACTCTAATGAACTTTCGGTATTTAGTTTATTCAGCTTAATACTATTTATCCACATAAAATAGAAACCTATCACGATTGTTGTCTAATACAACCATAGACAATGCTATTACATATTATTTGAACATGATGTCGAATTTAGCAGTTTCTGTTTACTTTGAACAGTAAAGACAGAACCGAAAGCTTCTCTTGCCGTGTAGTACTCAAAGAAAGCAGGGTTACCCATACCGAACTGTTACCAAGTCAGAGATTCAGAGGTAACTTTCACAATGCATTATAACCCTAGACAGACACCAATATACCACTAAATCAGACAAATATCTCTACAAAAAAGATAGGAAAATATTATATTAATGTCCTTGGTATTTGAAATTATGCAAATGAGTAAATCCATTAATGATAATGGGATTGATTAGTATCTGGCACCAGTGTTGCACTAAATTTTCTGAACGTATGCGAACTTCGGAGTATTTATCCCATTAATATACATATCTATCACTATTTAAATTTAATACAACCATACACAGTGCTATTACATATTATTTGAACATAATATAGGATGCTCTTTCCTCTAAACCATTTTCTATATCTATTCACGAAAAATATAGGCCTAGGCCTAGCCTAGGCCCCGCTAGGTTTAATTCTAGTTTCGCGTTCACAGCATACTCATAAATTTCTATGGCTACTTTAGAGTTGTCATATACCATACTTATTCCTATATATGTCCAAAGCGGCGGAAATGCATTATAAGGAACCCACTGGAAAAAAAAATATATCTCCCCATATGCGGCACCATAGCTATTACATAATACTAGGTTAGGTTAGGTAAGGTTGTTAGGTTAGGCTAATGTCGTAATGTAGTTTATTATCATTATATTACGTCTTTTACCCAGTTCAGCCCAGCAATTTCCCTGATCTTCATAGTTGGTCGGGAAGCTATGCCTTTACAACGGCGACTCCCTTTTGTCGCTGTGTACGTGAAACTAGAATTTTACCCAGCGCTACCGGTAGGTACGAATTTATCAGTTCGAATTTTGATTGAGAGTGGGATTAGGCCTAGGCCTAGCCTAGGGCTTAACATGGGATACTGTTTGGGGGTTGGGAATAGACTCAGGCTGCTTTAGGCCTAATTAGGTAAAAATAGTCAAATCGAGACAATTGCACAGCCAACATAGGCTAGCCTATTTATAGGCTACCTTTCATTACTGCAGTTAAGCACAAACTTATTTTACAATGGAAAATAATGCATGAGGAGGGCTGGGTAGGCCTATTAGTATTTTGTGAAATAACTTAAATTAGGTTAGGCTATAGTATACTTCATTAGGTTATTAGGCCTATGAGAAACCAGGCCTAGGCCTAGCTTAATTTTATTTCACTGCTCAACATATTATTTTTTTTTTTTTGCTTTTGAGCTCTGCTTTTGAGCTCAGGTAGGCTTGGGTTTTAGTAAAATTGCATTAGGCTATGCTACATATTTTTACTTCTATTGGAAAGAACAGGCCTACACAATAGTACACATGTTAAAGAATTTAGCCTAGCCTACCACAATTTAGCCTAGACTGAAAGAACAAACAAAAATAGGCTAGGCTAATTGCAGCTAAATAATTTAGCCTAGCCTCCACAATTTAGCCTAGACTGAAAAAAAAAAAAAAAAATAGGCTAATTGCAGTTTTGGTAAGAGTTGTAGTTGTGGGCATACCAAAAGCTTTGTTTATATAGCCTAGTCGCACGCTCGCAGTTAGGCCTACATTCGCTTCTAATTTAACTGCTGGGGTAAACTTGGTAAAGCCACCCTCAATCCGCCGGCCGGTAACAAAACAATTTACCCAACGCCTGGCCGTGAGATACAATAATGGGTTGAAGGGGCTTTATCCCCCTATGACTTATTGTCATCATCATATATATCACCAGCAGGGGCAAATAACCACAGTCAAATTAGACGCGAATGTAACTGCGAGCGTGCGACTACGTAAATAAAGGGGACGATAGACCCGCTAACACAACTCTTAACGCATTTTTTTCTAATGTATTAGATTTTTTTATATTTATGACCTCAACAGTTGAAAGATGACAATTTTATGGTTTATTTTAGGTTATACAAAAACATTTGCTTTGTAACTTAGATACTCATATTTATGCTTATAATTGCAGTACGAGTGGGTTTTTTCTTTATAAATGTAGGCCTAGGCTAAACAAATTTTAGTTTTTGTTTTATAGGCTAAACTAGGCTGAATTTATGCTAATAAATATTAATTGGAGGGAGCAAATCTGTCAAGGAATAGCCTAGATGTGGAAATTTACAGCCAATTTGCTCTAGCCCTTTTTGAGATACAGAGGTTAGAGATCGTTGGATACAATAATATGTAGAGGGGGTCAATCGCCCCCGATGACATATTGTCATCATCATATATATTGCCAGCAGGGGGCAAATAGCCTAGGCCTAGCCTAACTACAACAAAAATCACCGTCAAAATAGACCCGAACTTATATTAACTACGGCGATCGACCATTGCCCGCACCGGCCGTCCCCCGGTTATTGTTGAGGTCCTGAGGAACCGTATGACTTTGACGAGCTCTTCCCTCCGCTGTCTCCGCATCCCATGTATCGTCGTATGGTAACTCTTTCCCTCCATATCCTACATCTGGTCGTCCTACATATGACTCCTAAGCCTCGCCTCGTCCCGTCACTGAGCATGTGGATGGGCGTCCCTTTCTGGCTTCAAAGATGGATTCCTTCCGAGAGCTCCTACTGGATTGTCTGGGGTTGGTTGATAAGGGCACCTCGCTTCAAGACATTGCTCTGGCCCTAGTACCGTGGTTTGTAGGTCTCTGGTTCACCACCTGATGACCTGCTATTGGGTTGTTGCCTTTACAGTGTTACGGTTCTACGAATGACCTAGAATGAAAGTGACACGGTGGTGAATTTTAACCTTAACTATAAATTAATATAATTGTGACATAGGATCTCCGCGACCGCGAACTTATATTAACTACGGCGATCGACCATTGCCCGCACCGGCCGTCCCCCGGTTATTGTTGAGGTCCTGAGGAACCGTATGACTTTGACGAGCTCTTCCCTCCGCAGTCTCCGCATCCCATGTATCGTCGTACGGTACCTCTTCCCCTCCACATCCTACATCTGGTCGTCCTACATATGCCTCCTAAACCTCGCCTCATCCCGTCACTGAGCATGTGGATGGGCGTCCCTTTCTGGCTTCAAAGATGGATTCCTTCCGACAGCTCCTACTGGATTGTCTGGGGTTGGTTGATAAGGGCACCTCGCTTCAAGACATTGCTCTGGCCCTAGTACCGTGGTTTGTAGGTCTCTGGTTCACCACCTGATGACCTGCTATTGGGTTGTTGCCTTTACAGTGTTACGGTTCTACGAATGACCTAGAATGAAAGTGACACGGTGGTGAATTTTAACCTTAACTATAAACTAATTTAATTGTGACATAGGATCTCTGCGACTACGGTAGGGCCGGAGTGGGCGAGTATTCGCCTGAGGTTGCCCCAAGACAAGACAAGACAAAATTCTAGTGCTGGTTTTACTCAGATTTTGTGAGTTTTAATTTAGCCTAGCCTAGGCCTAAGAGTTCAGAAAATTTGCAAAATGCACCCCATACTAGCCTACCCATAGCCTAATAGGCCTAGTGATTCTTTTTTGGCAGACCACCCACAAATTTTCATATAGCCTAGGCCTAGGCTAGCCTAAGTTCTGGAATGCATGTTGGAATAGCCTTCCTATAAACTGTAGGCTAGGCTACTTCCTTTTAATTTATGTTTGATTCTTTGGAAAAATCTATTAGGCCTAGACCAGGGCAGGAAAGTAACATTTAAAATGACGTGTAAAAAGTCGCCCATAAACGGCGGGCCGCTATGTTATTGTAATTTGGGAGCTTATTTCGTCTGTTGATTGACTTTGTCCTTAATTGGGGATCCTATGAATTAGCACAGATGATGATGACTTACCGTACATCATAATACGTGACGGGCCGACGTGGGGGGGGGGGCAGAGCCGCAGAGACCCCCTCAACATATTTGGTGTCCCACAGTAACTTTTAATGGGATGGATGTAGTTACCGGGTGTACGGTCGTCATGTTTACATAGGGCAATCGTTGCGGTTAACTTCGCGTCTATTTTGACGGCGATTTTTTTCGGCATATTTCATTTTATTCACTTCCTTTTATATTTAGGCTATAATCTAGCTTTGGCACGACAATAACCCTAACCTAGTCTTTCTTAAAGATTCTTCTAATCTTCCAGTAGCCTATAGCCTAATTTAGGTCATTTTTAAAGGCACACAATTAAATGGTTGGTATTTTAAACGACACTACTGCAGCATTATGAGAAACAATTTATTAGAGATAATAGGCAACACTAGATCTTCCATATTTTTCTCCATAAGCTATAGTCCGCATGGAGGATTTTCGTTATCGACAAATTGAAAAAATTCGCACTTCACAGACAAAATAGACAAATACACCAAAAATCGGGGTGTGGGGGCAGCAGCTCCCACCCATAATAGCCTACTATAATAGGTTAGGTAAGGTTGTTAGGTTAGGCTAGGCTAATGTCCTTTCAAAGGGGTATAGGCCTATTAAACACTAGGATAGCCTATACCTGGTCAAGGGTAAGTCCTGCTGTAGTCAACTTGAATGCTACCTTAAATTGTAATATTAGACTAGGCATAGCCTATAGAAAAAATAGCCTAGCCTACTTATTTATTGTAGCCTATAATATAGGCCTAGCCGGGTAGAATGTAGAGTTCGGGCGTACCGCCACCATTGTTTACACTGCGCAGAGCGGCGACGGAAGCTTGCCATCATGTTCCCGTCTATTTTGACTGCCATTGGATACAATAATATGTTGAGAGGAGGGCTTTGTGGCAATTTTTTTGGTTGTTTGCCCCCTACTGGCAATATATATGATGATGACAACACGTCATGGGGGCAAAGCCCCCCCTCAACATATTATTGTATCCAATGGCATTCAAAAAAGACGGGAACATTATCGCAAGTGTCCGACGCCGACACCGCCGCCGTCATGTTTACATATGTCGATCACCGTGGTTAAAGGCTGGTTCACACATAGCCGAGTCGGTGCGCGAGTCCAACACGAGTCACACTCGTCGATTATCGCCGTCGCTGGAGGCTGAGTCGGCCGCGAGTAGCAATTGTTCCCGAGTCAAGGAGAGTGTAACACAAGTTAACTCGATTCAATACGAGTCAACACGTGTTCATGCAAGAGTCTGTACGAGTAACTGAGAGTCAAAACGAGTGTAACACGAACCCAACACGAGTGTCAAAAATTTGAAAAATAATGGCCACATTCCAGGGCACGTAAACAAAGAGTATGGACGAGTCAACGCGATTGTTACACGGATCAACACGATTTGTATACGGATCAACACGAAAGACAACGCGTTGACTCTCGTTGGATCTCTGTTGCACACGTGTTGACTCGTGTTACATCCGTGTAAACTCTCGTTGATTCTTCCTACATTTTTGAAATAACGGTATTTCAAATGACACTTGCTTTTTCGTGTTACACTCGTGTTTTTTTCTCAGTGGATCGTGTTTACTCTTGTTTACTCGTGTTTTCACTTGTATTTGAATTGTGTAAACTCTGGCATCATGGGGGCACCAAATTTTGGCACACACATTCGTGCTTTCTACTCTTGTTGATACGTGTTGCATGTGTGTTACATACGTGTTGTTGCGTGTAGACACATGTTGCTTCGTCAACGTCGAAATGATGACTAAAAGCGACGAATCACCAAAGAGTGTTACACGGGTTTACACGAGTCAACACGAGTTAACACGAATAATGAAGAGTTATTCAGAGTCAAACACGAGTTAACACGTATGTACACGAGTCTACACGTATTTAGGCCACACTCATGGGTACTCGCCACGGGACCCAAACATTTCATGCATGCATGAAATTTTTGGACCCCGTGGCGAGTACCCACGAGTGTGTCGAGTATACACGAGCGTAGCACGAGTCTATACGAGTGTTGAGGAGTATCGACGAGTCATTGCTGAATAGCAAAATTTCATCACTCGTGTTGGACTCGCGCACCGACTCGGCTATGTGTGAACCAGCCTTTAGTTCGCGTCTACTTTTAAGGCGTTTTTTTCGGTTATTTGCCTCCTGCTGGCAATATATATGATGATGACAATATGTCATGGGGGGGGGGTGACCCCCCTCAACCTATTATTGTATCCAAAAGCAGTCAAATAGACGGGAACATGATGGCCAGCGTCCGCCGCCGCTCCGCGTAGTGTAAACAAGGCTGGCGGTACACCCGAACTCTACATTCTACCCCACTAATTTTCCAACTAGCATAACCGATGATTATCAATGATCAATCCCAGTCAGAAACATCCATGCATCCCTCCCATAAGTCAATGTCGGGATTACCACACTGTAATGCAAGGACTTCTTTACTTCCATGCTGATCACCCTATTTCTTCTTACTACTTTCAGAGTTCCTACAACGCTCTTCCTCTGTTACACTTTCTCCCACACTTCCAGCCCAAATACTTAAATGAGCTGACATTCTTCATAGCCGTTCAACCTCACTTCACACTCTATGGTTGCACCCCTTTCAATGACCATAATATTGCTCTTCCTAGCATTTACCTCCAGATTCCGTTTTTCACACACTGTTCCAAACATATTTACCTGACCCTGCAACTCCCATTCACTATCGCTCATCAGAACTGTGTTGTTGTTGTTGTTGTTGTTCCCTAAGCTGCCTGGCCGAACAGCCCCGAGTCCCTGAGAAAGGCCATGGGCACGATCGGGCTTTCCCACAGAGCTCTCATTGAGTGTAGATTGTGTTGTTGGCGTAAGTGGTTGTGTGAAATGCAGTCTTCTATGATGTGTTTAATGGTATGGGGTGCTGTGTTACATCCCGGGCAGGCGTTGACAATGGAGTCATCCAGTCTCTTCTGATAGCTCAGGAGAGCTGGATGGTGTCCGCATCTCAGCCTGGCCAGGTGGACTCTGTCCTCGCGAGGAAGGGAGGATACGGAAGGATGGATTTCGGGAGGTCGTACATGCAGCTGCGTGTTGTCTGTGAGTGAGTGGATGGATCGGTGAGAGATATGAGTATGGATGTGCTTCTGGAGATTGGTTCGGGGTGGGCAGGGAGGGAGAGAGGACAATAATTGTGTGTGATACCGTGTGCTGGGTGTTGTTTTGATATTTCTTGGTGTCTGTGGGTGTGTTGCCATGTAGTTTAGTGGGTGGTCTTGGTTCGTGGAGGCTGCTGCCAGGAATTGAGTGCCTCTCATGTCCAGATGGTCTTTGACTTTGAGGATTTTGGTTTCTTGATGTAGGTGATCTGAATTGTGTTGTCAGCAACAGTAGTACCGGTACTGTACTGTTGAGGCAACTTCCACTCGTTTCCTTCCCTTATCAGCGGTACACCAACATCCGCTGCTCTTCCTTGTATTTCTTTCATGACTCCATCCATATACTGTACTGGTATATATTGAACAACCATCGGGACATCACATACACCCTTGCTTTAACCCAACATTCAGATTAAAGAACTCGCTCTGTTAATTATCCACACATACTGACACCTTTGCACCCTCATACATGCTCTTCATTGCTTTCAGTAACTTGCCATCTACTCCGTATATTCTCAGTACCGGTACCGGTACTTTCCACATACCTTCTCTATCAATTCTGTCATAGGCCTTCTCCAACTCCATAAATGCAGCATACAACTTTTGTCGCTTCTCCTGATATTTCTCCACAACACATTTCCGGGCAAAAATCTGAGCTACACATCCTCTTCCCTTCCTAAGATGACTACAGTATGCTAACCGTTTCCCCATCAATACTGACTGAAAATGCCCAAATATATTGCATGTGAGGCGCTCATTCGCGGAACGTGATAACCGCCACCTCTGGCAAAAGCCGTTATATTATCGCATTATATTGCCACATCCTTCTCGAATCTGGAGCCGCGGTAGGGAGCTATATTTGAGAATGTCAACATGGTTGAAAATCGCATAAAGTACGACGCACTTTCATCCGTGTTGACAGGGCGTTTGCCTAGCCCTAGTCTCTGCATCGCATAGGGTGATACGCGCCACCCAGGCAGCGTGTTTTCAGCCAGCCAATGACAGCCCGGCTATGGTACCGCGTGGGCGCCAGCTCAGCCACTCACGGCGCGCGTTGCTCTCTGTTCTCCCGCCACAATACAGTCTAGCTCAGCTCTCACGCCGTACGGATCATTTACCTCGCACCTGGTGTTGTTTTTGTGCCGTTTTGACCGTGTTGCAGTGCTTCCCTGAACAATGAGTGATAGTGAGAGTGAGAGTGATAGTGGGAGCCCACCCCCACCTATAAAAAAGAGGTGTAACCCGGACAATTGGTCTGAAATAATCGCCAGGAACAAGAGAAATACTGGGAAGGAATATGTCAGCCGCCAAACAGGAAATACAGTGAATGCTAGAGTTATTGGGCCGCCTTGCAATGATGGATGCTACGATAAAATTGCTGAACCTATCCGCCAAGCAATCCACAATAACTTCTGGCAAACTGGAGATTGGTTAGTCCAGAATACCTTCATTCAGAAACACGTTCTGTCAGTGCCAGTGAAACGACGAAGAAAGCCTGCCGACATCAACAACCCTGGTCCCCATCGGTCATGCACCCGCAAATTTACTCTCTCCTACCAGTCTACAACTTATAAGGTTTGCAAGACAGCCTTCATCAACATTTTAGCCATAGGTAGGACAAGATTAGAGAATGCCCTGACCCACGTGAGTGACACTGGTACACCGAAGAGAGACGGCCGCGGGCAACACAAGAACCGTGTCACCATTGCAGGTCCTGATGCAAAGCGTGTGCACAAACACATTGCATCATTCCCCAGCGTTACCAGCCATTATAGCAGAGTCAAATCGCCCAATTTGCGGTACCTAGAGACATCGTTGAGTTTAAGCCGGATGTACCACCTGTATTCTACCTGGATGGCTGAGAATTATCCTAACAACAGCGTAGTCAAGGAAAGTTATTACCGAAAAGTTTTCAAAAGTAAAGAACTCTCCTTCTCACCACCAAATACTGATACTTGCTCGACCTGTGACCTAGCTAAGACCACTTTGAAACATGCCAGTAATGATGCAGATAAGGCAATCTTGCAGGCTGAACTTGATGAACACCTGGCGATGGCACGGCAGGCACAAACACTTATGAAGACTCTGGGGCAGGACAGGGACGATGATACTCGTGTCATAGCCTTGGACCTCCAACAGACACAGCCAATACCTCGTCTCACCACTAATGCTGCCTACTATAAGAAGAAAGTCTGGCTGTACAATTTATGCATTTCCAACCTCAAGACCGGTGAAAACCAGTTCTTCGTGTGGGATGAGGTGACAGGTGGGCGTGGCTCGGTCGAGGTGGGTTCGTGCATCAAAAAGTGGATCGAGAATGAAGTACTGCGTCATGGTGATTTTGGCAAGCTTATACTATTCAGTGACAATTGTGGTGGACAGAATAAGAACATTAATATCATGCTCTGCCATCTTTACGAACTGCACAGTCGCCGTCTTCAGGAAGTGGTCCATTATTTCCTCATCCCAGGACATAGTTACATAGCGTGTGACAGGGCTTTTGGGAACATAGAAAAGCGCTTCAGGGTTGAGGGGAACATCTATGATTTTGAACACTATATCAAGGTGATTGAGCGTGCGGTCCACGCAGGTAACAAGGTCATTCCCATGGTGAGAGAGGACTTTCTAAACTTAGACCTGTTGCAAAGTGTCATAACTCACCGTACACCCGCCAAGCCACTCCTATTCTCTGAATGTCGCCGATTCTGCTTTACTCTGCAATATAGGGATGGGTATCAGCTGTCTCGAGGCTACGAGGGGCCTCTGCATTGTCTCAGGCTTATGCCAGGTAAAGCCAAGTATGCTCCATCGGCCTTTAATCTGTCACGAGTGCCACTCACCCCCAAGTACCCAGCTGCCATCAAACTTCAAGCTGACAAACTCCAAGCCGTCCACGACCTGCTATCCTACATTCCGCCAATCCACTCGGAGTATTACCAGGAACTTTTTCGTATGCAGAGGGACCTCAGTAGAGCAGCTAGACCAGCCTTGGACAACAACTCTGACTCCTCTGATATTGATGACAACCTGCAAGAGTATGCAGATGATAGTGACAGTGATAGCGACACTGCCTGACTACTCGGTGAGTATGAATATATAAATGTAACAATAGAATAGAGTAATAATGCATTTTAGTAAGGTAAAATTGTTAAACAATAGCAATCTTTACACAAGAACATTATAGTAACTAGCCATCAAATTCCTTCCTTAGATTAAAATTTTGTAAAATCATGTCCTTCCCAAGCTGAATAAAACATCCCAAATTAATTAATTAACAGTAATACTAGCTTACTTTCTATAATAATAAATCAATAACATTAAAGTAGCAAAATTATTACTCTATTCTTGTGTTTTACTTATTCATTATTATTCACCATGTCTTCCTCCATTTTCTAATCTTTATTATCGCTTATTAATTTTATAAAATTATGTTTCTATTATCTTACCCTACTCTTCCATGTCTTATTATTATTCACTGATAATATTATTTATGTTTTATTGTTATACATTTGCTTTTTCTCAACGTTTCTACAGTATTGAATTGATATGGGGTTATAAAATCATGGGATTATTTCAATCAAACTCACGTTACTATTAATTACAAGCAATTTATTTTTATTTTGTTTGTGGTACATGGCTAGATACTATTTTCCGAACATTTTGATAACACTGTCACCTCTCTCCTTAACCCTCTCCGACATATGACGCAATTTTGAGCCTATTAGGGATACTTTAAAGCCTTTATTACCATCAGGGTTTTTTACAAACCTTTATTTTAGTTACTTCAACCTCTGCAGTTGTCTTTGAGTTAGATGTGGGCAGAAAACTAATTTTGGAGAGGTAATTATAAGAGTGAGAGAACTCTATTTCTTATTGCTAATCTGGCAACCTCTGCGTCATATATGTCTGAAGGGGTTAATCGGGTCTGATAGTTACAGCTTTTTATAAGTCGGCAAACTTCAGACGCGATTTATTTTTTATTTTATTTTGGGCAACTATCATGTTCTGCGATAAATTACAAGCAATTTATTATTATTTTTTTTGTGATACGTGGCTAGATACTATTTTCCGAACATTTTGATAACACTGTCACCTCTCTCCTTAATCGGGTCTGATAGTTACAGATTTTTATAAGTCGGCAAACTTCAGACGCGATTTACTCCTTTTTTTATTTTGGGCAACTATCATGTTCTGCGATAAATTACAAGCAATTTATTATTATTTTTTTGTGGTACGTGGCTAGATACTATTTTCCGAACATTTTGAAAACACTGTCACCTCTCTCCTTAATCGGGTCTGATAGTTACAGCTTTTTATAAGTCGGCAAACTTCAGACGCGATTTACTCGGTTTTTTATTTTGGGCGGTCAACACGTTCCGCGAATGAACGCCTCATGTACTCTTCAGATT
This sequence comes from Paralithodes platypus, assembly GCA_032716605.1. Taxonomy (NCBI): domain Eukaryota; kingdom Metazoa; phylum Arthropoda; class Malacostraca; order Decapoda; family Lithodidae; genus Paralithodes; species Paralithodes platypus. Next base: position 21,863,041 of record CM064572.1, read on the forward strand.
TATCTAAAATATTTAAAATTACACCAAATACCACTACAGTAGCACTGAAATCAATAAAACTCACTAACAGGGTAAATAAATGGAAGAAATACTCCAAAAGATTAATATGTTAACCCTTTACCCAGCAATACTGACTGAAAATGCCTAAATAGATTGCATGTGCTCTTCAGATTTATACATACATACGTACATAACATTTTAAGACTGAGTGCTCCACACAGATGTGCAGTTTCAGTCTCTTTTCCTAATGGCGGCGTTCCAGGCAACCCTGTTAAGGGATGCTTTACTTGTCAAGTTTTTGGATTTGAGATCGGCACGTATAGTCCGATCCCAGGTCTTACTCGGTCCACCCCTTGGTGCAGCTCCCTCCACAATCGCAGACCTGCATCTTTTCACCCAATTTTGTTCATCCATTCTCTCCACATGTCCATACCATCCCAGTTTACTTGTACGCATCTCCTCGCTAATACTCTTTATACCTAAACGTCTCTTCAGCTCATCATTTGTTATTCTGTTGACATCCTTTATCTGAAATATGTAAAATTACACCAATTACCAACTACATTACCAAAAAATTTAATAAAGTACACTAACAGGATAAAGAAAATGTAAGAAATAGCCCTAAAGATGAATTTATCTATATCTATTGACGGACGCCTTGATCCCCGAAGGATTGGCCACGAACGAAACACCCCTATGCACCTCTGTCCCCAGTCATTCGACGCCCCTCCTCCCATCCAGCACCGCTTTCACACATATACTTCTTAACTCCATCCTTCCACCTTTCTCTCGGTTTATTTCTCCCTCTGTCCTTCCACCTCACTCGTACACGCTCTTAGTCATTCTCTCGCTTCCCATACGTTCCACATGGCCGAACCATCTCAAGGTGTTCTTTTTTGCACTTTCCAGTACATGCACACCACACCTCTCTCGTACTTCCTCATTCGTCTGTCTATCCCTCCATGTAACTCTGCACACACTTCTCAAGTAACTCATTTCCATCCCTTTCACTCTTGGTTTGAATCTCTCCAACAACGTCCATGCTTCGCTTCCGTAAGTCAGTGTCGGGATTACCACACTGTCATGCAATGACTTCTTCAGTTCCATGCTGACCACCCTATTTCATGTTACTGCTTTTAGCATTCCTACAACCCTCTTCCCCTGTTGCACCCTCTCCCACACTTCTTCATCCATACTCCCATCTTTACTCTGTACACTGCCAAGATACTTAAATGAGCTGACAATCTCCATAGCCTGACCGTTCAACTTCACCTCACACTCTGTGGCTTCATCCCTTTCGAAGACCATAACCTTGCTCTTCCCCGCATTTACCTTCAGATTCCATTTTTCGCACACTGTTCCAAAAATATTTACCAGACCCTGCAACTCCCATTCATATCATCAGCAAACAGCAGTACACAAACATCCACTGCTCTTCCTTGTATTTCTTTTATGACTCCATCCATATAGTGTATATATAGAACAACCATCTGGACAACACACACCCTTGTTTTACCAAACATTCAGATCAAAGAACTCCCTCTGTTCATTCTTCACACGTAATGATACCTTTGCACTCTCATACATACTCTTCACTGCTTTCAGCAACTTGCCATCTACTCCATATATTCTCAGTACAGTACTTTCCACATACCTTCTCTATCAACTCTGTCATAGGCCTTCTCCAAGTCCATGAAGGCAGCATACAACTTTTGTCCCTTCTCAAGATATTTCTCCACAACATATTTCAGGGCAAAAATCTGAGGTACATATCCTCTTCCCTTCCTATGATAAATACTGTATGTTAACCGTTTCCCCAGCAATACTAACTGAAAATGCCCAAATATATTGCATGTGCTCTTCTGATTTATCTAAAATATGTAAAATTTTACCAAATACCAACTACATTAGCACAAAACTCAATCAATCACAGAAACAGGATAAAAACATAGAATAAATACCCCAAAAGATGAATACGTTAACCCTTTCCCCAGCAATACTTACTGAACATGCACAAATAAATTGCATGTGCTCTCCAGATTTAGCTGAAATATGTAAAATTACACCAAATACTAACTACATTAGCACAAAAATCAATCAAGCACTTTAACAGGATAAATAAAATGGAAGAAATAGCCCAAAAATGAATTTATCTATAGCCTACCGGTATATATTGCCGGACACCTTGATCCCCGAAGGGGTGACCATGAACGAAACGCCTGCGTATTTCAAGCTCGCTTGAGTTATCACTCGATCGTCTTTTAGAGCTTTTTGGCCCGGGGTAATTACCACACCATCGCGTCATAAGGAGTTTGAGGGGGTTAAATTGCTAGATACATAGAGGAAGAGGAATGCCAAGTAAAGCTAAACAAAAATATATAAGATATTTTTAACATCTATCTATCTATCTATTGCCTGACGCCGTGATCCCCGAAGGGGTGGCCAAGAACGAACCGCCCCCATGCACCTCTGTCCCCAGTCAGTCGACGCCCCTCCCCCCAACCAGCAACGCCTTCGTTCATGTACTTCCTCACTCCATCCTTCCACCTCTCATTCGGTCTATCTCTCCCTCTCTGTCCCTCCACCTCGCTCTCATACACCTTCTTAGTCATTCTCTCGCTTTCCATACGTTCCATATGGCCGAACCATCTCAAGTTGTTCCTTTTCACACTTTCCAGCACATCTACCTCCACACCACACCTCCTTCTTACTTCCTCATTAGTCTGTCTATCCCTCCATGTAACTCCACACGCACTCCTTAACTCCCTCCGACATATTATGTTCCAATAAATCCGAGGAGGCGGGAGCCCCGGGATCATTGCCACTGCCCCGCACTACACTCACAACAACACTGCGGCCGTTAGAATTATCGGAGGTGAATGAGGTTGCCACCAACGGTTTTATCGTATGGTATCTTATCGGACTTACTGAGCTCATATGACGCAAAATCGCGTCATAAACTTATTGGAGAGGTATAGAGATAAGTCCATTTGACGCGATCGCGTCATATGAGTTTTTGGTTCACTAGTCCATATGACGCGATCGCATCATATATGTCTGGGGGAGTTAAGTAATTCATTTCCACTGCTCTCACTCTTGGTCTGAGTCTCTCAACCAACGTCCATGCTTCGCTTCCGTAAGTCAGTGTCGGGATTACCACACTGTCATGCAAGGACATCTTCACTTCCATACTGACCACCCTATTTCTTGTTACTGCTTTTAGCGTTCCTACAACCCTCTTCCCCTGTTGTACCCTCTCCCGCACTTCTTCATCCATAGTCCCATCTTTACTCAACACACTGCCCAGATACTTAAAAGAGTTGACGATCTCCATAGCCTGACCATTCAGCTTCACCTCACACTCTGTGACTTCACCCCTTTCGAAGACCATAACCTTGCTCCTCCCCGCATTTACCTTCAAATTCCGTTTTTCGCACACTGTTCCAAACTCATTTACCAGACCCTGCAACTCCCATTCATTATCACTCATCAGAACTGTATCATCCGCAAACAGCAGTATAGGTAGCTTCCACTCAATTCCCTCCCTTTTCAGCGATACACCAACATCCAGTGCTCTTGATAGTATTTCTTTTATGACTCCATCCATATATACAGTAAACAACCACGGGGACATCACACACCCCTGTTTCAAACCAACATTCAGGTCAAAGAACTCGCTCTGCTCACTCTCCACACGTACTGCCGCCTTTGCACCCTCATACATGCTCTTCACTGCTTTCAGCAACTTGCCCTCTACTCCATATATTCTAAGTACTTTCCACAGACCTTCTCCATCCACTCTGTCATAGGCCTTCTCCAAGTCCATAAAGGCAACATACACCTTTTGTTTCTTCTCCAGATACTTCTCCACAACACAATTCAGGGTAAAAATCTGATCTACGCATCCTCTTCCCTTCCTAAAACCTCCCTGCTCGTCGCCTATCCATTTCTCCGTTCTCACTCTCACTCTCTTAATCACTACCGGTACCCTACTGTATACCTTGCCTACTACGCTTAGAAGACATATTCCTCGGTGGTTACCACACACTCCTCTTTCCCCTTTGCCCTTATATAGGGGGACTATTATGCCAGTCTTCCAGTCATCGGGTGCACTCCCCTTCTCCCATGCTAGTTTGCACATTTTCCATACCCATTCTATCACTATCTCACCACCATACCTCAACATTTCCCCACACACTCCATCTGTTCCTGGTGCTTTCCCCAACTTCACTCTTTTCATGGCTTCCCACACTTCTGACCTCCTGATCCCCACCTCCTCCTCCACTACTTCTCTTCTTCTCCCTCCCATACCATATCCAGCTATGTTTGCTGGCTCTTCATTCCTTACATTTAGCAACTCACTGAAGTACTCCCTCCATCTTTCGACTCTCTCTTGCTTCTCGGCTAGCATTCTCCCATTCTTATCTTTCACACCCTTACTGTTTCCCTTGCTACCTTCCCTAACTTTCTTGACTTCTTTCCAGAACAGTTTCTTACTCTCCCTCCATTTTACACTCAGGTGCTCGTTTCTGTCTCTCGGAATCTTCATTCCCTCTACTACCCAACCACTCTCTATATGCTTTCTTCTTTTCTTCCACAGCTATTTTTACCTCTTCTGTCCACCATGCTGTACCTTTCACTCCCCTCCCTCTTCTCCTCACTCCACACACCTCACATGCTGCACAGATCTCATCCTTAAACACCTTGCTCATCTCGTCCACTTCCTCCATAACTTCCAGGTCGAACCCACCTAGTCGTCTTTCCACTGCTCTCCTGTACTCCTCCCTGACTTGCTCCTCCTGCAACCTCTCCACCCTCCTCACCATTCCACCCTCCTCTCGCCTCCCTCCAGCTCTCCTCACCCACTTCTTTTGTATCCTAACCTTAGCTACCACTACATAAATATCAGACAGACCCCCTCCAATATCCCTATACACCCTAGCATCCATCACAGATTTCTTCATTCGTTCATCCACACATACATAATCAATCAATGACTTTCGTTCCACCACTGTCTTATCCTTCATCGTCAACATCCGTTTCCACGTGTACCTGTGGATCATTCTGTGTCGGAAGAAGGTGTTGGCTATCCACAGCCTCCTCCCCACACCTATGTCCACAAGTGCACTACCATTCCCATTCACCTCTGATGGTACCCCCCACCCTCCCACCACTCCCTCAACTTTCCTATCACTCACCTTACCATTCACATCCCCAATCAGAAATATTCTTTCGTTCTTGTCAAACTTCTCCAGGCACGCCTCCACATTCATCCAGAACTCCTCTTTCTTTCTTTCAAGTATATCCTCTGTCGGGGCATACACGCATACAATCAATACAATATTTTTAACATGAGGTTGCTTATAATAATTTGTACCTCTGCAGTTTCTCCATGGCTAACGAAAAAGGTCACATTCCTAAGAAGCCCCAACCAAAAAGGCCAAGCTTCTGTACAGAAAAAATGCCACACCATTACCCTTATGGTGACCCTATCAAATAATCAAAACAACCACACTTATTAACCCCATTCCCGCGGGGCCCCTCATATGACGGAGACGATTTTCCGGCTATTTTGTAGCCTGTGAGCAAGGCCAGCTTTTGCAAGCAGCACGGATGGACGTCAGCCGGAGCCTACAGGCCCCGCCACGACACTGAGGTTTGCGTGAGAGAGAGTTCACTTATGTGCAGTGTCACACATAGCGAAAACAGAAAATAATTGGTAATTTTTAGCGATTTCGCCTAGGCCTATCGGATTTGGTAATTTTTAGCAATTTTGCCCTTCGTTTGCAAGATCCTTACAAGAAAACCAGACGTCGTACAGGGATGATTCAGGAGTAATTTGAAAGCTATTACCGTACTTTCACGAATACATAATTGTATTACGCTCTGGCTTTTACTTATGCATGAAAATGAGCAGGGAATGAAGGCAATTTCGGGCAATTATGCCTACTCGTACAGGAGTCCTTGGAGCGGCTTCGGTCGCGCCGGGAATTTCCACACCTCACACCACACACACACATCACACAGTTTTTCCTACACCGAGAAATGACTCTCCGGCTGTCATTTCTCGAAGACTTGTTCTAGCCGGAGACATTGAGAGCAACCCAGGACCCACCTACACATACATATGTCCAACTTGCTCAAAACCCATCACTTTGAGTCGCCACACTAATGGTTCAGTTCTCTGCAATTCATGCAGGATCTGGACCCACTTCACCTGCACAACACTTGCCTCCAAGAAACACTACACGAACACCTGGACCTGTTCCTCATGCCCCTCCCTCTCCCAGTCAAATCCCTAGCCTAAAACCAGTCCACCTCTCCTCCCCAACCCACCTATCCTTCCCATATCATCCACTCCCCCCCCCCCCCCCCCCAAAAACCTGTCCACCTCTCCTCCCTAAGCCACCTATCCTTCCCATACCATCCACATCCTCAACTCAACATACCACACCCCATCCTAATCCATTCCAACCCCCATCTGCTCCCCATTCCCCACCCCCACCTCACCCATCCCAAACCCCCAGCCCTCCCTCACCCCCACCCCATCCTCATGCAGCAGCACCCAACATACATCGTGCACATAACATTAACATTCTCCAATTGAACATAGATGGCATCAACACAAAGAAACACGAACTCTCACACTTCATCAAACAACACAACATACACATTGCCATCTTACAAGAAACAAAACTCTGCACAACACAAAAAATACCCACATTTCATGATTTCACCACCATCAGACAAGACCGGGCTGTCGGCGGAGGCGGTGGACTCATCACCCTGGTACACAAAGAAATATCATACATAGTTACCAGTGTACAAACCAAATCCCTCCTCCCCCCAAATGATAACACAACAGAAATACAATCAATTAAAATACGCACTGGCAATAACTCCAACATAACCATCATAAACACATACATCCCCTACAGTACCAAATGAATACAGACCACACTTACAACACATCACAAACACCCAACACATCATCCTGGGTGGTGACTTCAACGCCAAGACGTCGGCCTGGTTTGTCGACGACCCCGACACAGACAGAGGGCTGGTACTACAAAACCAGACTGTTAACCTCATCATCCTTAACGACATCCATCAACATACCCATATTCCTCACCAAGCCCTCTATAACCCATCATCTCCAGACATCACCTTTTGCTCCCCAGAACTCGCCCCCACAACATGCTGGAGGGTGGTCAGAACCTTAGGCTCTGACCACCTCCCGATCATTATCACCACCAAAACCAGACTCACCCCAGCTAACCACAAACACACATACACCAATTATAAAAGACCTAACTTGGAAGCATTCACAAAAAATGAGACAGAACAACACTTCACAACTCTAAACAGTACACCCATCACGAACATCAACAATGCTGTACACATACTCAATAAAACTATCCAAAACACTGACAAGAAACACATTCCAAGAGGTAACAGAAAAAGACACAACCCCAACTTCACACCAGAAATTCAAAACCTCATCAGACAACGCGACATACTGAAACACTCCCCAGCACCCCACACACAAGACATCACACAACAAATCCAAGCACTCAACACCCAAACTAAGAACAAAATACAAGAACAACAAAAACTAAATTGGAATAACTTCCTACAAACACTTGATCACAAAACAAACCCCAAAAAACTCTACAAAACACTAAACAGCATCACACTTTCCAACAGTAACACAACACAATCACATGCTGCAATCACAACAACAGACTCTACTCCTTCATGTAAACAACAAGCAAACACTCTCATCAATCACTTCTCACATGTCAGTCACCTAAAACCTCACAAAGACGACCGACGTGTCATCCGACGTAAGAGACAATTCCCCACAGACCCTGACTATACACCCTTCACCAATCACCAGACAAAGCATATCATCAACAATCTCAAGCACTCACCCGCTTGTGGCCTAGACAACATAAGCAACATACACCTCAGACACCTGGGACCACAAGGCATACAAGCACTCACTAACATATCAAACTACAGTTATTCACACAACACAATACCAGACATTTGGAAGCATGGTCTCATCACCACATTCCCCAAACCCAACAAAGACCCCACGCTACCCTCCTCGCACCGCCCCATCACACTCCTTTGCTCCCCCTCCAAAGTCATGGAACGCCTAGTATTACAACTAATTACACCCGACCTACCCCTAGCTCCAACACAACATGGCTCTAGGCCACTGCACTCCACAAACACTCTTCTCACAGACCTTACACAAAGAGCTTTTGACGGCATCAACTCAGCTAGACCACCACACAGATCACTATTAGCCACACTCGACATTAGTAAAGCCTTCGATGCCATCCCCCGCCACAACCTAACAAACAAAATCTACAACACAAACATGCACAACAACACAAAAAGGTGGCTGGCCAACTTCCTAGCAGGCAGATGTGCACACGTATCTTTTGCCGGTCAGTCATCTAAAATCAGAAACTTTCCAAACGGAGTCCCACAAGGATCCGTCCTATCGCCCGCACTCTTCAATCTGTACATGCACGATATAACTACACCCAATAAGCCCCAAATAAAATTAGCCTCCTATGCAGATGACATAACACTCACATGCACACACCATGACCCAAAAAGAGCAACAGATCTCCTTCAACCCTATCTGAACACACTACATGGCTGGTGCACTACAAACAGACTTAATCTACCCACAGCCAAATCCACCTCAACCCTGCTCACAAGCTGGACAGGAGAACACAAATACATCCCTCAACTCACCATAAACAACACCCCTAACACATACACACACCCAAAATCCTAGGAGTAACATATGATACTCATATGACATTCAAACAGCACACCACAAACATTAAAAAGAAACTGACACCCAGACTTAACGCCCTCAGGTCACTTGCTCACACAAAATTTGGACACAACAAAGAAACTACCACCACAGTATATAAACAATACATAAGATCAGTGATGGAATACGCAAGCCCAGCCTGGGCTTCTAACCTAGGTGAAACACATCATAAGACCTTACAGACTATTCAAAACAAAGCCCTGAAGATCATTACAGGCTGCACAGCTACTGCACCCACAGATCACCTACATCAAGAAACCAAAATCCTCAAAGTCAAAGACCATCTGAACATGAGAGGCTCTCAATTCCTGGCAGCAGCCTCCACGAACCAAGACCACCCACTAAACTACATGGCAACACACCCACAGACACCAAGAAATATCAAAACAACACCCAGCACACGGTATCACACACAATTACTGTCCTCTCTCCCACCCCGAACCACCTTCCAGAAGCACATCCATACTCATATCTCTCGCCGATCCATCCACTCACTCACAGACAACACGCAGCTGCAAGCACGACCTCCCGAAATCCATCCTTCCAAATCCTCCCTTCCTCGCGAGGACAGAGTCCACCTGGCCAGGCTGAGATGCGGACACCATCCAGCTCTCCTGAGCTATCAGAAGAGACTGGATGACTCCGTTGTCGATGCCTGCCCGGGATGTAACACAGCACCCCATACCATTAAACACATAATAGAAGACTGCATTTCACACAACCACTTACGCCAACAACACAATCTACACTCAATGAGAGCTCTGTGGGAAAGCCCGATCGTGGCCATGGCCTTCCTCAAGGACTCGGGGCTGTTCGGCCAGGCAGCTTAGGGAACAACAGCAACAACAACTCGTACAGGATTAATAGCTTTAACCAAAATGTTCACACTCCTTAATGGTCTAAGTGGCCATAGCCAAAATGGCTACACTATATTCCTTCTGTACTTTCTCCATGCCCGATGAGATACATGATATTTTGATATATGTGGCACAGCCCTTGTATCCAACACAATACCCTGCGTGCAACCCCGCTCGAACCCCGCAGAACGTTGCTTGCAACTTTAATTATTATTATTATTATTATTAAGGTAGTAGTAGTAAACATACGCTTTACGTTTTTTACGTTGATATCAGTTAAAGCCAAATAAATTGCCATTTTTAACAAATATGATCAATACCTAAAATACGAGAAAACACGAGACTCAGGATATAGTAGTGACCAGAGCAAGTTAAAAAGAAAACGGAAAGACCAACAAGAACGGGAAGACGCCAGTAGGAAAGAAGGAAGGACAGAAAGACAGAAAATGGGAGATCCACAAGAACGAGAAGCAAAACTAGAGCCCCGAGAAATCAGTACCAATGCCATCTGGGAAGTCGACCAAAGCCCTTTAAAATTGACACCTTAACCCCATACCCCTATTACTCTCAGATACCTCGCCTTGGACTACGTTGCTGAATGTATGACGTGCTAGGTGAAACCAGCAGAGGGCAGACAGGGTGAAGTCAGAATAGCTGCCGATTCCTAGGTGCAACGTGATCTGCCCGTACACTGGTCAGTGCAGTCAAACATCATCTAGCCCTATCCAATCTCCTGGTCTAATTCCAATTGCCTGTACATAGGTCAGTGCAAGAAGATACATAGCCTTGGAGCTTCCTAAACTGTCCCACTTGCCTAAAGATAGTAAAGGAGTAATTGTATAATAACGACGAGTTGTTAGTACACTTGTCCGTACGACTCTAGTTATTGTGCAGATCCTGGGTAATGACTTACTGCCATTATACTGGTCCGAGTAGTCTGTCGAGCCCGGTTATTGAGCTTTAGCTTGCTACCAGTCTACTGGTCCATGTAGCCTGCTATAACTCAGTCCCTGGGTAGTGATCCAAACCCTACCGAGAAATTGTTAGGTGGACAGTAAACTGGTCCGAGCCGCCTCATAGATACTCTGGCCATACCCAACTTGGGTATCGATAGTTGTTCAGGCCATAATGACTTCTCCCTTACTCGAGAGAGAAATTGCGTGGTGGACAGTAGGCTACACTGGTCCGCGCTGCCTAGTAAGTTCTCTAACCCTCCAGGCTTGGTATCACCAGTACACTGGTCCGTATGTAGCCTGAGACTTGAGTATAGGAGTTGCTAGATTACCAGTACACTGATCCGTGTTCCCTAGTAATTGCTCTGATCCCTCTCCCTTACCTCTCAACACCTGGATGGTAAGTAGCCAACTCACAGCCGTGTCAAGACCTGTTAGAGGACGTTGTTAGAGGACCACCCATCACCAACCCTGACGTTGAAGCCACTACAAGGACGAGCACGAGGAAGATCCGTAGATGTTGGACCACGGCACCAGAACGAAGAACTTAGCCGGCTGAAGGCTGTATAAGTGTATAACAGACCTCCCTTATCACTTGTTAGGCCTCTATAGACGAGGATACAAACCACACATATTTATCGTTATAAAGTAGAATATTTTGTACATGAACTCTTTGTGAGATCACATATGGTAATATTTCACTTTATAGCCGCACACTCCCATACAGTGATACACATACAATCAACCCCAGTGACACTATCTTTCCACGCCTGTGACCAAATTACTTGTGATTATTTCATTGTGTTTATACTTTCATTTCATGCTAAATTCATTCGAGAAATGCTTCCGTGACTTGTCTAAATCTATGTGCGAAGACTCCTAAGTGCGCTTTTTAGGATACCAATATATCTGTGATAAACTCTGAAATATGAGAGACATTCAGTAAATTATTTATATACCGGTACATTTTGTAGATGGATTGGGTGGAGGAAAAACACAGGAAAGAGATGTGATTCTGTATTCTCTAATCTGTCCAGCTATGTATTACCCATCTTCAGAGAGACTGACAAGTCTCTCTGAAGATGGGTAGTACATAGCCCAAAACGTTAGCGAATAAAGAATCATAGCTCTTCCCTGTGTTTTTCCTCCACCCAATCCATCTATCTGTCAATATCAATCATTCACATCTGATTACATTTTGTGTGTAATTTCTAATTCTAATTCAAAGGAGCAGTAAACCTCCAGTCTTAATACTTGCAATTCATCTTAGCTCCGGTGTATATCATTATTCTATTCCATATCCATGATTTTGTGTATGGTATTTTATGCCATTATATTATGTGTGAACCATTAGCCAAGTAAGCCATCATATGTTGTTATCTATATTGAATATAATAACTATATACAGTATGTACACTCGGCCACAATTCCGCGTGGGCCACCTAGTCATAGGGTTTGGGTAAATCCGTTGTGTAGTTTGTTCGCTCTGAATATAGTAAGATCTCATACTCCCCTCCCTGGATCAATCGAAGATTTTGCCCCATAGATGGCGCAGCTTGATGGGAAGGGAGGTGGTTGTCGTAGTGTTAAAAGGGTAGGACACAATGGGAGGAGGTGACGTTCTATAACATACAGTGACGAATGTTAAACTTATTTACTTCTACTTGTTCATACAATAATGTTCCCGAAACTAATTCGTAATGAACAGTAGATTCCCTCTTTCAGTAACTGAAACGTCACTCTCTCTCTCTCTCTCTCTCTCTCTCTCTCTAGGTTATAAGAGGTATACAGAATGTTGTAAGTAACACTATTATATATATCCATTTACACCTTTAATGAATCACATTATGAAATTTATTCAGCAATATGATGAGAACTTGAGAAGAATATATTTTGAAGTAGCACCACGAAGTAACATTATACTGACGCGGCCATGTATAATTATCCACCTTCCTCTCCCTCTCCGAGCTCGGACTTTTTTCTATCCTCTAGTCTATTTGTTCCCAGCTGAGGGTAAATTGTCATGTTTCTATCTTTGTTACTCGGCTATAAGGTAGATTTTGTAGCGAAAGATGATGTTTATTCTGAAAACTTGGCATTAATATGACACACAGCCATAGTAATTTCATATATTTCCATTAAGTATCGAGAAATCAGCTAATAAGAGATTCAATTTACGATCAGCTGGACAAAAATAGAGTATAGTTGTCACTAAGGGATGGAGGGACGTAAGGGTGGCGAGGTGACTAACAAGGTGGGTGGAGGTGGAGGAGTTGTGGTGGATGAATGTATAATAACTCAATTTAGGATATTTCAGTGTGTGTGTGTGTGTGTGTGTGTGTGTGTGCGCGCGTGTGTGTGCTTAAAGGGCGATCGGGACACGAATGCATAGAGGTTTTGTGTTCGTGGACGGGTGGAAAATTATAAAGCTAAATTTATTTATGTACTATATATTGTATCTCTTTTTATACTGGCATGGCCTTACTTACTCTTTACTTTGTATTAGTTTTGCACACATTATCAGCATATTTCACTAATTGGCTTAAATATAGTTATGTTTATATGAATGATGCATTAGGATCCCTTTGGACGATCCCGTGTTCGCTTGTTTATGCTTCCTCTTACAACTTCGGTTAATCATTGCACACAAATCTTGATGTCATATCATATTTCGTGAACTCGCTAATCTGATTTATCTATCTATCTATCTATCTATATATCCATCTATTGCCAGACAACCTTATCTCCCGAGAGGAGGTGGACGTGAAAGTATCACCTTCATAAGCTTCTATATGCCGAGGTAACTCATTCGATTATCTAGCTTTTTTTCAATTAATTTCAAAATAAATGTGTAGCTTGATCATACAAGATTATTGCGCAATGCAATATAACAATGACAAATATTAATTGTCCTGTTGATACACATTATGTTTGCGGTAATATGAACAATTGATAAAGGTATACTCAATTAACTTCAGTAATTATATTTATTTAATTGATATTTATTAGACAGTCATAGTAAAGTAAATAAATCAAGGGAATAATGTGTTGGGGAAAAAGTGGATTGCAATTCTCGAGGGTAATTTACTCTAGGTAAATATTTCCCCCTGTATCACATTATCTTACATTATCAGACTTGGCAATATGTAACAAACCACATGCAAAGAGTATAACATATCAGTATAAATATTTATATGCGTGGAATAATATTATCTGTGTATACCCTGGTCTATTTGTGATATCTAATAACCTGAGTTTACATGTAGTTACTCATAGTCTCACTGTTACCAAGGTAATGCACAAATTATTTATCAATACCAGATCTACTACATAAATCGATTAATACAGTGCAACTTCTCTCTCTCTCTCTATCTCTGAGAAACCAGACTTGGCTCTTCCGTGATACCAACAGATTTTTCATATAATTTAGTAATTATTTTATTTATTGTTTCTAGGTTAGCACACATCAATTATTAGCATTCGTCTATAGAGAAAGTTAATCAGAAAGAATTAGATTGGTACTATAGCTGAATAGTTAAGGTCATAGAATTTACCCTGATAAATGTTGGTAAGCCTGTCGAGTAGGAAGTGTGTATTTTCAGCAGAAGTTTTGGTAAGGAGCTCTTTATGAAGATCCATACTAATTTCAACCTAATGTCAGAGAGCAATAAAGGTGAAACGAGACTCAAACTATCCATTTGGGGGAGGGAAGGGGTAGTTTACCCTGATGCACAGGAAAATCGACTTTAAATCGCCATAAACAGAGAGGAATGTTGTATCTAAGTTTAAACACTGTTGCCAGCTACTCTAAATATACTGATATTCCTGAGGGAAATGCTTTATCAACAAATTTGCCTTGATGTAAATTAATTGTTAAATATATAAATCAGACATGTCATACCTCTACCATTTGGCTTAATGTATCAATGTGATCATATGTAATGTTTTCTTTCTAGCCACAGGTAATTTAGAATCTTGATAATGATATTACCAATCATTACCCACGCGGAATTGCGGCCAAGTGTACGTACACTCGGCCGCAATTCCGCGTGGGCCACCTAGTCGTAGGGTTTGGGTAAATCCGTTGTGTAGTTTGTTCGCTCTGAATATAGTAAGATCTCACACTCCCCTCCCTGAATCAATCGAAGATTTTGCCCCATAGATGGCGCAGCTTGATGGGAAGGGAGGGAGCTTGTCGTAGTGTTAAAAGGGTAGGACACAATGGGAGGAGGTGACGTTTTATAACATACAGTGACGAATGTTAAACTTATTTACTTCTACTTGTTCATACAATAATGTTCCCGAAACTAATTCGTAATGAACAGTAGATTCCCTCTTTCAGTAACTGAAACGTCACTCTCTCTCTCTCTCTCTCTCTCTCACTTTCTTTCTCTCTCTCACACTCTCTCTCTCTCTCTCTCTCTCTCTCCACCCACTTTATTGGTATGAATAAAATTATAGTACAGGTCATACTATATAATATATAACATACACCTTTTGTTAGCAAACTACAAACTAGCGACAAATTAGATTAACAGAAGTAGTAAACTATTATTATTTAGATGAGTTACCTTTGTAGTGTCAAAATATGTCGATCTGTGGATGACTTACCTCAAGCATGAGAGTCACAGTTAATACTGAGTCGGTGGGATATTGATTACATTGATCAGGATTCATTAAGATTGGTAATATCATTATCAAGATTCTAAATTACCTGTGGCCAGAAAGTAAACATTGCATATGATCACATTGATACATTAAGCCAAATGGTAGAGGTATGGCATGTCTGATTTATATATTTAACAATTAATTTACATCGAGGCAAATTTGTTGATAAAGCATTTCCCTCAGGAATATCAGTATATTTAGAGTAGCTGGCAACAGTGTTTAAACTTAGATACAACATTCCTCTCTGTTTATGGCGATTTAAAGTCGATTTTCCTGTGCATCAGGGTAAACTACCCCTTCCCTCCCCCAAATGGATAGTTTGAGTCTCGTTTCACCTTTATTGCTCTCTGACATTAGGTTGAAATTAGTATGGATCTTCATAAAGAGCTCCTTACCCAAACTTCTGCTGAAAATACACACTTCCTACTCGACAGGCTTACCAACATTTATCAGGGTAAATTCTATGACCTTAACTATTCAGCTATAGTACCAATCTAATTCTTTCTGATTAACTTTCTCTATAGACGAATGCTAATAATTGATGTGTGCTAACCTAGAAACAATAAATAAAATAATTACTAAAGTATATGAAAAATCTGTTGGTATCACGGAAGAGCCAAGTCTGGTTTCTTAGAGAGAGAGAGAGAGAGAGAGAGAGAGAGAGAGAGAATTGCACTGTGTTAATCGATTGATGTAGTAAATATGGTATTGATAAATAATTTGTGCATTACCTTGGTAACAGTGAAACTATGAGTAACTACATGTAAACTCAGGTTATTAGATATCACAAATAGACCAGGGTATACACAGATAATATTATTCCACACATAATAGTTATTTATACTGATATGTTATACTCTTTGCATGTGGTTTGTTACATATTGCCAAGTCTGATAATATAAGATAATGTGATACAGGGGGAAATATTTACCTAGAGTAAATTACCCTCGAGAATTGCAATCCATTTTTTCCCAACACATTATTTCCTTGATCTATTTACTTTACTATGACTGTCTAATAAATATCAATTAAATAAATATAATTACTGAAGTTAATTGAGTATACCTTTTTCAATTGTTCATATTACCGAACATAATGTTTATCAACAGGACAAGTAATATTTGTCATTGTTATATTGCATTGCGCAACAATCTTGTATGATCAAGCTACACATTTATTTTGAAATTAATTGAAAAAAAGCTAGATAATCGAATGAGTTACCTCGGCATATAGAAGCTTATGAAGGTGATACTTTCACGTCCACCTCCTCTCGGGAGATAAGGTTGTCTGGCAATAGATGGATATATAGATAGATAGATAGATAGATAAATCAGATTAGCGAGTTCACGAAATATGATATGACATCAAGATTTGTGTGCAATAATTAACCGAAGTTGTAAGAGGAAGCATAAACAAGCGAACAGGGGATCGTCCAAAGGGATCCTAATGCATCATTCATATAAACATAACTATATTTAAGCCAATTAGTGAAATATGCTGATAATGTGTGCAAAACTAATACAAAGTAAAGAGTAAGTAAGGCCATGCCAGTATAAAAAGAGATACAATATATAGTACATAAATAAATTTAGCTTTATAATTTTCCACCCGTCCACGAACACAAAACCTCTATGCATTCGTGTCCCGATCGCCCTTTAAGCACACACACGCACGCACACACACACACACACACTGAAATATACTAAATTTAGTTATTATACATTCATCCACCAGTCTAAACAATCCCACCACAACTCCTCCACCTCCACCTACCTTGTTAGTCACCTCGCCACCCTTACCTCCCTCCATCCCTTAGTGACAACTATACTCTATTTTTTTCCAGCTGATCGTAAATTGAATCTCTTATTAGCTGATTTATCGATACTTAATGGAAATATATGAAATTACTATGGCTGTGTGTCATATTAATGCCAAGTTTTCAGAATAAACATCATCTTTCGCTACAAAATCTACCTTATAGCCGAGAAACAAAGATAGAAACATGACAATTTACCCTCAGCTGGGAACAAATAGACTAGAGGATAGAAAAAAGTCCGAGCTCGGAGAGGGAGAGGAAGGTGGATAATTATACATGGCCGCGTCAGTATAATGTTACTTCGTGGTGCTACTTCAAAATATATTCTTCTCAAGTTCTCATCGTATTGCTGAATAAATTTCATAATGTGATTCATTAAGAGATGTAGATATTATGTTTTAGTTATAGGTTGATTGTAGGTTGATCTCAGCTGTCAGTTCTCTGCTCGTTGATTGATAGATAATTGGTAGATATATAGTAATAGTAATGCTGCCACCATCCCTCTTATACCTTATACATAGATTATATATAGGTAAAGGGGGAAAATAAAGATCTCTGGTCCAAAACCACTTTGATATTATTATATTCAAGTACAAATTGAAATAATATACAGAGTACTACTTATAAGTAACTAGAGAATTCCCTATATTGAGATGAATCTCTGAGCAATGTTCTCTCGCTCGTGGCTAGTATCTATCTGCCCCCTACCTAGCTCTCAGACCTTCTCATCCCCTCTCAACCACACCTATATTTCACCTTCCGGTTACATGATGGCTACCCGTGGTTACAAGATGACGTTGGGGAAGGTATAGGGAATGTTATAATAATAATAATAATAATATTTATTCAGTTAGCAGTAATCCGTAATCAGTAATAATTTCAGTTTGGTTTGTCTATCTCTTATGTCGTATTTAGTAGTAGACATAGGCTTGGTGCTCCCTTCTCGCAGCTGTCCGGTTCAGGTGTTCCTTCAGGCTACGTCTGAAGGAATACAGTGTTCTCTTTTCACGGACTGACTGGGGTAGGTCGTTCCAGTCTTTGATGGCAGTGAAGAAGAATGTTTGCTTACCCTGTCCTTGGATTCTCGGGACCTTAAAATTAAACATCCTGTTTCTTGTATTATGTCCTCTCCTCTCATTTGCTTTAACAAAATCATTCTTTAGATACTCTGGAGCTCTGTCATAGACAATTTTGAAGGCATTAGTGAGCCTGATTTGTTTGGCCCTGTCAGAGACATTGAGCATACCTAGTGACTGAAGTTGTTCCTGGCCAACATGTGATCTGGGTCCTAGGTTCAGCATGAACCTAACCATTTTATTTTGAGTGACCTGAAGTTTGTGCTGTGCTGATTTAGATGATGCAGAGTACCAGGATGACACAGAATAGTCAAAATGACATTGAACAAGCGCTTGGCAGAGGGTATTTTTGGTCGCCGCGGGCAAGCATCCCACCTGTCTATACAGGTATTTTATACGTGCTCTACACTTACTCAGGGTAGATTCCAAAATTGTTTCACCTGACAAACTCGCGTCCAGTTTTAGTCCGAGATATTTAACTTGTGACACTGTTGTTATAGGAATATCATTACAGTTGACCGAGAAGCCCACAATGTCTTTCAGTTTGCGTTTTGTTCTACATAAGATGGCTTCCGTCTTGCCCAGGTGAAGAGATAGTCTATTGTCCACTAGCCATTCACTACATGATTCTAGTTCTTTGGAAAGTGAAGCGGCAATACTTATTGGGTCTTTTCCTGAAACCAGAAGCACGCTGTCGTCTGCATACAGTAATAATTTACATGAGACGCTGAGTTCCATGTCGTTCACATAACAGAGAAAGAGTAAGGGACCAAGGATGCTTCCCTGCGGGACCCCACAGTTAATTGGCATAGGATCAGATATATTATCATCAATTTTGACTCTTTGGGTTCTACCACTAAGATAAGATTTAAACCAGTTCACAGACCCTATGCCCATTGCTTGTAGTTTATTACATAGGATATCATGGTCTACTGTGTCAAACGCTTTTTGTAGATCAAGAAGAACCATACCGGTGTAGTTACCTTTAGACATTTCTTTACGAATGTGATCCGTTAAGTGGATGAGACAGGAGTCTGTCGAGTACATGCATCTGAAACCTGATTGAAACTTATAGAATAGATCATTTTGTTTGAGGTAGTGTTCAATTTGGGTGTATACCGCTCTTTCAAGGATTTTAGATACAACACATAATATGCTAACTGGTCTGTAGTTGCCAACTTCTAGTTTATTTCCTTTCTTGAATAGAGGGGTTACAATAGCTTCCTTCAGTTCATCAGGTACAGTGTTGGTGTTAATTGACAAGTTGATGATGTGGGTTAGGGGGCCTACTATACCAATGGCTCCATCTCGTAGAAATTTGGCAGGAATTTTGTCTGGTCCTGTGCTTTTATGTACATTTAGGTTAGACAGCTCGTCAAAAGTGTATTTTGGTGTAACATTTTGCAATCCAAATGTGTTCGGGTGTATGTCTTTATCTCTGTAGAAATTACGAAAGGTGGCCGTTGTTGTTGTGTATTTATTAAGAGATTGAGGTAGGTTCTGTGCAAGTGTGTTTGCTATGGAAGTGAAAAAGGAGTTGAAGTAGGTTGAAATTTGTCGTTTATCGTGGCAAACCTGATCATTAATGGTGAGAGCAATATTTGTGTTAGACGAATCCCTTGTCTTGTTGCTGTAGCCTGTTGTTTTTAGGTGCCTCCATAGTTTCTTTGGGTTATTCTGATATTCCTCTGCCTTATTGTGAAAATAATTAGTTTTCGCTGATTTCATTTTCCTACTTAGTTTATTCCTGGCCCTGTTGAACTCATGTTTCAGACCTTGATCCTGTCTATGTTTCACTAGCCTTTTTAACAGATTGTCTCTGTGTTCCAGATGGTGTAGTATGTCATTGTTGATCCATGGGTCTGACCTTGCTTTAATTCGTATGTCTTTCAGAGGAGCTATTTCGTCTAGGATGTTTGTGATGATGGTTCTGAAGCCAACCCATGCGTCATTAACGTTTGTACTTCCAAACACTGGAGACCAGTCTGTATTCCATAAAATGTCCAGAAATGTTTCTTTATTGTAGTTTCTGAGTGACCTTGTTTTGATAACCTTGTGATTCTCTAGGGTAATTTTTGTGGTTTTCCGTGTGCAATATGTGACGAAGTGATCACTTATCCCAGTCTGTATAACCCCTGATTGAGATATTTTGTCCTCTCTGTTACAGTTTATGTGGTCTATTATTGTGGCAGTGTTCTCAGAGATACGTGTGGGGGTTGTGATGAATTGTTTGTGATTGTGCATTGTCAGTATATGCCTATATTCTCGTACAAGCCTATTATTTCGTTGTTTGTAACACAGGTTAAAATCCCCTAGTATGATGGATTCATTCCGAGGGTCTAGCGATGACAAAGTTCGTTCAAATTTGGTCAAGAATTGTGTGTCGTCTGGTGGCCTATAGCATACCCCAATTGTGATGGGGCTTGTCCTCGGCAGGTGTAGGTCGATCCACAGAGCTTCGTGATTTTCTACATGGAGGTCGGTCCTAGTTGTGTGTGTGAGGTTGTTTTTTACATACAGACATACTCCTCCCCCATGCCTATTGCGATCATTCCTAACCATATTGAAACCTTGAATGTTCATTTCACCATCGTTTATACTTGAATCCAGCCAGGTTTCTGTGATTGCAATTATTGAAGCTTTGGCCTTATTAGCTAACAAGTTTATTTCTGACAATTTATGGTACATTGATCTGGCGTAATGTGGATAAGATGGAGCCCTTTGTTAGTGAACACTCTGTATTCATCTTTGATTTTGAATGTGTCCTGGCTGGATTCTGAGTTGTTAATACTTGGATCATTTACATTAATATTCGGTAATGAATGCAAGGCACACTTATTGCAAAGGAATTCCCGTTCTTCACTGTTGGTCTTCTTAGAGATGCACTTCATGTGAGCTACCTGTTTACACTTTACACAGTTTTGGATCTTCTGACGTCGTGTTATGAGTGATTCACAAATAAAACAAATGGATTCGCGATGTTGTACAGCTGAGTTCCTACATTTAACACATTCAACTTCGTTTCTACTGTTAACGTAAGTACATCGGTTATGAACAATTTCATTACAACTGTTGCATTGTAAAAGTGAACTCCTATTGTTGAAACCAATATTACAGACTATACATAGTTTTTTCTTACTGTTTATCATACGAATGGAGGTGTGGTTTGGTCCGCGTCGATCAGCTGTTTGTGCGGGAGAGGGCAGGGCAAAGGTCAGCCCTGTGGATCTGCACGGTCTGCGGGCGGGTTCTAAAGAAGAAGAAGAAGAAGAAGAAGAAGGGGATACTCGCGGTCGGGCTGTGGTTGTTTGCTGTTGTTGTTGTTTTCATTGTCCGTTGATGCTGCTTCCCTGTTGATGTATTTGCGAGTGCTACCTGTTTTTATTGTTGTTCTTGTTGCATGTTGTGCTACTTGGGTCGCCGATATCTGTGGTATTAATGGTAATGCTGTGGGTAATGTAGTGTTGGTGGAGTGGGTAATTGATAATTCCCTGCATTTATCACATTCCATTTCTTTTCTGCTGGTAACATAAGTACATCGATCGTGTACTGTTTCATTACAAATACTACATTGTTATGTTGGACTCCTTTTGCTGAATCTAAAATCGCACGCTGTACATAGCTTATTTTTATTGTTCGTCGTACGTCTGGCGGTGTGGTGATCAGCTGTGCTGCTAGGGTGTGAGCGCGGGGGTTGGGGACTGTCTGGGGCTATAACTGCATTTTGTGTTACCACCACTGATAAGCCATTGGGCTTTTGGCAGAAAATGCCAAAAATTATAAGTGATATCCGAGACATGTTTACATACAGTGTTCTCATCGTCCAGCATATTACTGCTTCATATTCATCAGCCAACTTAAAATAGGCCTATATAATATTTAATTATCACTAGAACAATACACTATACCATGTAGAAAGTCTTCTGGAGAAATAGGGCAAATTTAGACAAAAATGCAAGATAAACTAAATCACAAATGTATGCTAGAATAGCATTGACAAATCGCTAGATAGTCACCAGACACTAAACACTTGTATGTCACTAGAAAATATATGTTGAAGTATCTATAATAATCTTTAACAATCGAAACATCTCTCCAATTCCTTAAAATAGGGAAATTAACTTGAATATCGCTAGAATTCATCACATCTTGATGTCGCTAGATGGAAGTGATGGAAGTGATTCGCTGGATCTAGCGGTAGCCGCTACATTGGCAACATCGTACCAAGAACCTTTGCCGCATTTTCCTTTACCATCACTATCTCCGATAGACTGGAAATGGTGTCGTATTTAACACCCAAATGCCATAAAAGGGTGTCCAATATCAAGCCAACTCAACCCTGCTCTTCCACAGGGTCTAAACTCAACCCGATTCAGACTTTCGGAACTTGATAACAGTTTTAAGACTCTTTGTATATATCCATATATAAATGTCATAATTATAAATGTACCTAGCTATATCCTCAGAATCTCCAAAAGAAGCGTCATAATCCTATAGAAGGCCGATAACCTACCGGAGTTATTATAATTATATAATACCTCAAAGTAAGCGATTATATTATAGGAATAGTCATCACAATTGTTTACAAATTCAACTAGATCAAAATGATATCGAAATGATGGATCATTAATTATTGATCTTGATATGTAGGCCTAAAGTGTGTTGTTTATAAACATTGGCCGCAGCCGCGGTGCCACTCCATTCGCGCCTAATCACGATTATATTTCGGTATATTCTTACTTAAATGTATATCATTCGGGTTGATTAGGTTACACAATACAATATTACTAAGTAACAGTACACGCATATATATAAATATCATAACATTTGTGAAATAAAAGCTGCATTTTGTGTTACCACCAATGATAAGCCATTGGGCTTTTGGCAGAAAATGCCAAAAATGATCAGTGATATCCGAGACATGTTTACATACAGTGTTCTCATCGTCCAGCATATTACTACTTCATATTCATCAGCCAACTTAAAATAGCCCTATATAATATTTAATTATCACTAGAACAATACACTATACCATGTAGGAAGTCTTCTGGAGAAATAGGGCAAATTTAGACAAAAATGCAAGATAAACTAAATCACAAATGTATGCTAGAATAGCATTGACAAATCGCTAGATAGTCACCAGACACTAAAAACTTGTATGTCACTAGAAAACATATGTTGAAGTATCTATAATAATCTTTAACAATCGAAATATCTCTCCAATTCCTTAAAATAGGGAAACTAACTTTAATATTGCTAGAATTCATCACATCTTGATGTCGCTAGATGGAATTGATGTAAGTGATTCGCTGGATTTAGCGGTATCAGCTACATTGGCAACATCGTACCAAGAACCTTCATTCCGTTATAATGAACAAGGTCAGATTTCGAAATTATTTCAAAGTTCAGAGATCATCAGATTGGTTTGGAAGTCGAAGTACACAATTTCAGTTCCATTAGTTTAACAAACATTTACATAATAAATGATAATATGCTACTTAGAGGGTTTAATAAAGAAGCATTACTTTCCCGATATCGTATAGGCGTACGCAAGCTGTTGTTCTTTTGTTTTGTTTTAAGAACGTCAACAAACGCTTCGTATATTTGGGGTTCTTAGTTATACATTAGAACATATTTATAGTTTGCACACTCTTATAAGTATAAACACTTACTTGTTAAAGAGGAAATACACAAAAGCCCAATTTAGAATGATCGTGAATATCTTTATTTTGGCGTATGTTTGGGCTAATTTAAGACTACATTTAGATTGATATAATTTTTTAACACTCGCCAATGAAATATGATGACTTGCTTACAGATATATACTTAAAGCCCGAATCGGCTTGACTTTTACCCAGTTGTTTACATACTCAACCCTGTGGAGGAGCAGGGTTGAGTTGGCTTGATATTGGACACCCTTTTATGGCATTTGGGTGTGAAATACGACACCATTTCCAGTCTATCGGAGATAATGATGGTAAAGGAAAATGCGGTAATAGGTTCGACCGCGCTAAGCACCACGGCTGCGTGAGGGCCAGTAGGAACGTAGATAATATAGGTTCGACCGCGCTAAGCACCACGGCTGCGTGAGGGCCAGTAGGAACGTAGATAATTATATCGAGGGATGGGTGGGGCATCTAGCCTCGTGACCTTGACCAAGAGTCAAGTTCAGAAAATCAGTGTTCGTCACGGTAATTAATCTGTCACTCCTCAGAATTATTGAAATGTCTATGTATGCGAATATTTCTTGCTCTACTATTAAACAAATAAATATGTTTTATAATTTCACCTAATATGTAATGTCACAACACATCTTAAATTGTATATATTCAAATTTATTGCCGATATGTTCTGTTGTCGATTATTCCAGTCCCTGACATACCTCATGATATTTGGTATATTACGCTATTTCGCTTATGTTTTGTCTTTATTTGCTTTGTAATAATTTGTCTGCAATTCATATTTAACTTTCATTCTTAAAAATAGTCAGGAAAGGTTGTCCATATAATGTATATATTTAAAAGTCTGGATCGCCCCTTGTCATTTTGTGCCACCACACTTTAATGAGAGTGGGTTATCAGACTTTGGGGTGACACAAAATGCAGTTCTTCATTCCGTTATAATGATCAAGGTCAGATTTCGAAACTAACAATTATTTCAAAGTTCAGAGAGCATCAGATCGGTTTGGAAGTCGATGTACACAATTTCAGTTCCATTAGTTTAAGAAACATTCACATAATATGCTACTTAGAGGGTTTAATAAAGAAGCATTCCTCTCCTGGCATCGTATAAGCGATTTTTTTAAAGAACGTCAACAAACGCTTGCTTCGTATATTTGGGTTTGGTGAACCTTTTGGGGTTCCTAGTTATACATTAGAACATATTTATATTTTGCACACTCTTATAAGTATAAACACTTACTTGAAATACACAAAAGCCCAATTTCGAATGATCGTGAATAACTTTACTTTGGCGTATGTTTGGGTTAATTTAACCCGTGGAGCCCCGGCTAGTTTTGTAATGTTTGCGCACCAGAACCCGGCCGGTTTTCAAAAAATTGTTTTATTCCAGAAACAATAGCGAATGGGTTAGGAATGAAGGAAAAACCACGAAAAACCGCTCAAAAAGCTTTAAAAATGGTCCTACAGAGCCCCCGAAAACGGATTTTATAAGAGTAAAAAATTGAAGGCAATTATCCCAAAAAAACAGGTTATTGCGCGCTCGCGCGCACGCACGTGGACTTTGAGAGTTTTCAACCATCGGCACGGTTGCGTGGGATACGTACACAGTTCCCATACAAATCTGAGCCCTCTTGAGTGGCTACACCTGAGGTTACGGTCGGCGCAATTAGGGTGACGCGCCAGGCGCGTCTCTGGGGCTGTGCGTTACATACATCGCCGACGCGTCAGGCGCGTCGCTGGGGCTGTACGGGTTAAGACTACATTTTGATAGATATAATTTTTTAACACTCGCCAATGAAATATGATGACTTGCTTACAGATATATACTTAAAGCCCAAATCGGCTTGACTTTAACCCAGTTGTTTACTTCCTCAAGCCTGTGGAGGAGCAGGGTTGAGTTGGCTTGATATTGGACACCCTTTTATGGCATTTGGGTGTGAAATACGACCATAGCCATCATGACTATTTTACACTAACCCAAACGTCAACTCGGGTAGCAGAGTATTTGGGTGGCGGGATTTTTGCGAGGCATTACACAACATCCTTCTTTGACTAGGCTAGACCCTAGCCGAAATTTAACGTTTTCAGGTAACGTAGCCATATCACCCCAACATTTTCAATAGTCCAGATTTTTAAGATGCCTGGCGCAGGTTCTCGTGATGGGTGCCCTATCTAGCTACCGGAAAATCCCACCGCTGCCACCAGTGAAATGTCGGGTGAACGAATGGAATTTAACCCCCCGAAAATCTCCCGCCGGCGCGGGGTTTCGAACCCTTGTTAGTGACCTCAGTAGGTCCGGTCACCCCAGGACCGCGCGCTAACCCACTCCGCCACCTCGGACGTTAACCCTCTCACGTCCTTGATGCAATTTTGAGCCTATTAGGGATCTTTAAAGCCTTTGTTACCGTCAGGGGTATTTATAAACCCTTAGTTTATTTACTTCAACCTCTGCAGTTGTCTTTGAGTTAGCTGTGGGCAGAAAACTAATTTTGGAGAGGTAATTATAAGAGTGAGAGTAATCTATTTCTTATTGCTAATCTGGCAACCTCTGCGTCATAAGGATGTGAGAGGGTTAATAGGTTAGCAACCTTAGTTCTCCTTGAAAGAACCAGGTTGATAGTCTCGTGGATATCATCACGTGATGGGTTTCTTGGACTCACCATCATGACTATTTTACACTAACCCAAACGTCAACTCGGGTAGCAGAGTATTTGGGTGGCGGGATTTTTGCGAGGGCATTACAATAATTATATACATTAACCAAAAAACAAGCACTACCCCCTTAACGATATTTACTATTTTCAAATTATTTTAAATACAAATCCCAGACGTCCGCCGGCGACACTACCGCGCGAGATTTGTTAACATACAAGTAGGCTACTTCCGTTATTTGCCTTTGTGAACCTATTTGTTTAACCCCTTATGTACCAGCGACGTCTTATTAATTATATTTTAGCTATATTTAGACGATATTATTTAGCTCAGGAAGGACGTCTAGTAATTAAAAGGCTACAGACTATCTCCATTCATCCTTTTAACTACCATATATCTATCCTATGCTTCATAAAATTGTCGAAATGTAGCTGAAATCAAATATAAAAGACGTCATCGGTGCTTGGTTTTTGGCCTATGAATTTATATATTAATATATTGTCGAGTTCCTTTGCTAGACCCCCATCAAGCTTAAGGGAGCCCACCTTGCTTTTGTTCTCTTTCTCTCCCTCTCTCTTTGGCTTGTACCCATTCGGCCCCATTCAGCCTACTGTTTTAAGACGTTTACCCCCATCCAGGTGTCAATATTATCCTGGTGAGCGGTAGCAAGCCAGCATATATATATATTTTGTTTTGACAGAAAGCTATATATGTAAATTTTTCGATAGAAAAATGTCTCCGGTGAAGCCGGATTTCTCCATGCAATGCTGGCTCGCTATCGCTCACCAGGAAGAAATCGACACCTGGATGGGGATAAACGTCTTAAAACAGTTGGCTGAATGGGGCCGAATGGATCCAAGCCAGGGAAAGAAAGAAAAGGAGAGAAAGATAAAAATAGCCGGTGACCCCCTTTAAAAATACACCCCTAGACCCCCTTTCAAGATAAATTTGTAAATTTTTCGGTAGAAAAAGGCCGATTATTTCTAAAATTACAGTCTTGCTATCACTCGCCAGGAAAAAAATTACACCTAAATTACTTGAAAGGTCTTAATTTCGACAAAGAAATTGGGCAAAAGGTCCCAAAATCGCCAAACTAATGGAATGCACATCTTAAAATCTCAAAACTAATATGCTAAACATGAGGGAGAAGGTGTCGATTTTTTCTTGGCGAGCGAAAGAGAGCCTGTAATTTCAGAAGGCCGGGAAATACCGAACAAAATGTACAAAATTATCTTGAAAGGGGGTCTAGGGGTGTATTTTTAAAGATTGAAGGAGGTCTAGCAAGGAAACTCAAATATATAAATAAAGTAACCAAATTATGCAAGACCCTCACCATGAACAAAAGGAAAACCAATTAAGAACGGGAAGCCAGTACTAAACTAATCCAGAAACGAAACCAACAAAGAAAACGAACAAAGAGAGAAGAAGAAGGAGGAACTACAGCAGAACCAATAACACCAAAGGCAGTAACCACAAGAAACAAAATAAGCATGATGCCCCGAATACCGAAATTGCCCCACATCACCAACGGAAGAAACGGAAACAAGAACATCAAACCAGACCTACACGCAGATAAGACAAGTACATCAACAGCACCAAAAGACATCAAACCAGTAAAACCACATGTACGGGATAACTACCAGAATAAAACCTACACATATAAACAAGTCATCAAATCCCATACACCCTCTACTAACACTAGACGAAGACGCCAGAATTGCCGCCATAACACCAGAGATCCCAACAACACCCGGCAAGACTATCACCAAAACACCACAACACCACAAGGCTCCCAGAAAGAAGATAGTGTTCAGTCAGGGACAAAAAGAACCAACATCACCATAAAAAGAGAAGCCTCTTCCAACCAAAAGCCGACTCGCCTGCCCGCAAACTTCTAAGGAGTCCTCCTAGTCCCCCATAGATCTGCCCCCTACTGGACTTATGACCTTTTGACCCCCACACACCTGCCCTGGGACATCTCAGCTAAAGTCGTCACTACTCCGACGAAACCTGAACAAGGCAAGCAATTCTAGGTCTTGATAATACTGACATGTTAGTAGTCTAGCCCTAAAATTAACCTCCCATTCAATTAGAGATTGAAGTCATGACGAATATCTCTACAGGTCTGAGGAGTTCTTTTCCCTATTGAGGAATTCTTGTTATCGCATACCGTGGTATAGGGAATAACATTAAGATCCCCAATAGGCTGCACTTTTAGTACTAGAAGTATAAACTCGCGGACATGTCCCCACCTTACTTCTCTTACTAAATCCTCACTAAAAACAACTGAGAAATACTTGTCATGGCAAGGTCATTCGACTAGTTTAGGGCTTTGCGAGAAACCGTTAATACCGGCACTCGGCATATAGAAGTCCTTAGTGCATCTGTCCAACACCATCATAGCGGACACTTGCAATTAAAAGGTTTAAACACTTCCCCTGAGTTCTTTGAACCTCTTAATATAACGGTCAGTGGCAGATCGAGTGAAATTAGTAATGGTCATGACCTTACTATCTCCTCGCGTTAGCCCGATACGTTGTCACTGTGTCATGACATCAGAGACATCATATTAAAGACCCCAAGTCAAGAGTACCGAAACGGAACTTCACCAATGATTAGCATAACGATCAGGATAGTCGAGTAACTCTAGCCTCAGGACATGTCCAGCTAAAACCACTCGCGTTCGTCCGATGAAAGTGCCCGATGTCATGACATTAAGGAACCAGCTAATCCATCTGTATCCCAAACAACTTATCCACACGGCAGGCCAACCTGGACGGCCCAACGAAGAATCAGAATACCCGACTAGCTGTTACCTCAACTCATCACCATTCCAGCTCCAAGTGTTAGCTTAGGAATAAATATTGAAAACTCACAATAAAGTCTTTAAAGAAAAATAAGGTATAAATAGCTATTAGCGACAGAGTCCACAAGTATTGACTCTTCTTAAATTCTCACCAGTGTGAAGGTGCCTAAATAAGTTAGAGCCCAATACGATTTAATTTGTCTAATTTATCATAGATTCTTATGAGAGTTCCATGAAATGTTTTTGAGTTAACTTAGGTGAATACAGCTATTATATTCCTGATCCCATTACAGATCCTCGCTGTGATAGGAAAGTTCGTATTTTTGTAAACCATCTATCCATGTGTATCTATTAGTATTGTTAACCATAGGAGTAAATAAATAAATACTGTTTATAAATATCCTCAGTGTTATATGTATCCTTTACTTCTGTGCATGTGTTGTGTGATTTTGACGGTAAATCTACAGTTATACTACCCCGCCCCCACTACCCCCCACCACCTCCCCCCTTCAAAACACGCCTTTTAGCATGTTTTTTGGATGGTTCAGCAGACACGGAAACTGGAAAAAAACATATTTTGATAAAAATTGATCACCAACCAGATACGAGTTTTCAGGTAATTTGTTGTTGTTTTTTCTTTTTTCTTTGATATACAGTGTTGTTTAATACCGAGGACCGTCGCATTTTAGTATTTTTAACATTAGACTAACCTAACCTAACTTAACCTAACCTAACCGAAAACTAACCTGTTTCGCGACCGGTCTAAACCCAGCTCACGTTCCCTGTTTATGGGTTCACAAAGGTTTTTAATACTTCAATGTATCTATTTCAAGTCAAATATACATTTCCGCGCATCATCAAACCATACTAAGTCTACTACTAATAATATTAACCCGTTAGTACCAACAGAATAGCGACAAAATAGGGGTAGTATAGGCCTAACTGTAGATTTATCCAAATTTATCTTGAAAGGGGGTCTAGGGGGAGTAATTTTAAGCTTGATGGAAGTCTAGGGAATCAACTAAAAACCTCCCCTTAAGGGTATATTCTATAAGTAACTAGGCCTAGGCTATACACACTTACCGTAAGCTAGATTATATGTATACGGTAAATATATAATATATATATATAGGCTATATGTATATAGGCCTACATATATATACTCCCAGCCGGAATCGAACCTCCGACATTCAGAACGAGTGTCCAAGCTTTTAATCCACGACACCAATGCGTGGTGTAGTGAATTGAGTTAATTAAAAGCTTGGACACTCTTTCTGAATGTCGGAGGTTCGATCCCGGCTGAGAGTATTTGTAACATATAGGCTACTTGATATAGCCTATATATATATATTCTTCAGATAAATATTATATGCCGTACGATACCGGTACTTACAGGGTCCAGAGAATATAGGGTCAACCCACGCGCAGGTACCTGTGAATGAGTGACGTCACAGGCCCCACGCTCTGCCTGAACCCCTCATATAAGACATCTTGTTTTTGTGATATATTGAACTATGCGTGTATATAGAATCTTATTTAATGTTACAGGACAAAAGAAAACATTAAAATATATCAAGCTTAGTATATTTTACAATTAAATGTGCATAAATATGAGGTAATATATTATGGATGATAGCGAGCATACCAATGAATAACATGTAGGCTATAGGCTACACCAAGAAAGTGCTTACATTAACTTCATATGAGAGAGAGAGAAAGAGAGTGGGAGTGGTTGATACCTGATTAGGGGCTACTTATTCCTAATGTCATTAGTGAAGGAACAGACACACGCACACAGACTTGTGTTTGTGTGTGTGGACAAGCGGTGATGTGTGTGTGTGTGTTGATCTGAGTTAAAATCTGTGAGTGTATGTGTGTATGGGATAGTGGGAATGAGTATTTGTGTATGCGTATCTTGCTCACCTTTATCATGACAAAAGGACTGCATTTTACAAACCATGAGTGTGTGTGTTGAATTCTAGCTTGTCAATGTTAAGCTGATAAATCTTTTTAACCCCTCCAACCCGGAAGGGCTCTTGAACGCCCATAACAACCTCGGCCCGCGCAACCCGGAAGGGCTCTTGAACGCCCATTGCTTGCGTGCGTGCTTTCGAATGCCGCGCGTACATTTTTGGTATCGTGGGACGGTAGGTGGCGCCACCAGGCGTAAACTACGCCACAGCAACAGTATCTACCCCGACGCCATCATGGACAGTACGCCAAATAGTGATTCCGCTGTGTCCGATACCGTGCTTCCTATGACGCCCTTGATAGTTCGTCGCGCCTTACCCCGACGCCATCGCCTAAATGTGTTATCTCCCGGAGGTATTGAGACGACATTGAGACTTTATGAGCGAGCTGATGCCAAGCATAATGTTGATGATGAAGTCAGTGACGACTCCAGTAATTATAAGTCGAGTGATTATGGCCATGAGAGTGACAAAGAAGAGCAATTCCTGGGATTTGCGAGAGAACATGACAGTGATGAGAGTGATGAAGGTGATGTACCAGTTGTTGAGGAAGCTGGTTTACCTAAAGACAGTGAACTTGAGAGAGTGAGTGAGTGGGAGAGTTCAAGGTCACTCACCAAATTTCGCATAAGTGACACGACTCCAAGCCCTTCCCCAGGTAAATCGCCTTTCAAGCTACATTTGTATAAGCAGAAAATACTTGAGAAGGCGGCCGCGACAGCTAGGGAACAAGCAAAACTACTTGGTGAGGATGAGGCTGTGAGTGAGGGTCAGCGTGGTGACCCTTCTCGTCCGCCATTGTCTCCCTTATCTACCCACGCCACCCAAGATGACCCGGATGCCCCGCATTCTTCCCCACCACCCCCACCATTGCCAAGGGTTGAGGACCCCCCACTTTCGGCCTATTTGCCTCCTAGGTCCCCCGACAGGAGACATACTGCTGCCGAAAAGGGGAAAGGTAGGAAATATACCAACAAAATTAAGAAAAGTAAGAGAGTTTTGTTCGAGGCTCCCGCGGCGTCCACCCCGGCCGGCCCCAGCCATACGTCCCCGCAACTTTCCCCACGGTCCTCCCCACCTCTCCCGCCTTCAACATGTCTTCCTGAAGAAGTCTTTGAGCTCGCATCACCAATACCTGGGCCTAGTGACAGTGAAACATTGCTTTCTGTCACTCGTCGCAGGCCAAGGAGCCCAGGACCTCGGGAGGACACAGCCTCACCTGCCACTCCTTCCCCACCTCGCCCACCCGCACGCCGCCCACGCATCACTGGTTCCCCGCCAGATTATGTGGGGGCCACTGATGATGAAGGGCACCTCTCTGAAGACTCTGGCCATGATTACATAGGTCCACCGTCAGGGCAAGATGACCACTCTGACGATGACTATATGGACATCGACGACCCTCGACCCATCCGCTTGGCCCGGCGTCGTGCTGCCCGTCGTGCTGCCCGCTGCCCTGGCCGACGCCCTCGCCGCCCTAGGGCGCGCGCCTCCCGAGTTGGCCGTGGGCGTGCTGGGCCACCAGCTGGAGCTCCTCGTCAGCGTAGACAAGACCCATTCTACGTTTTTCAGTGGCAAGACGTAGTTGATGAGGATGGATACAACCCTGATGTGCCAGCTTTTGATGAGGTACTGGAGGGTTCAGGCATTACCCCAATTTTCCTGCAGGCCCCAATGCTCCACCACACGAACTATTTGAGGCCTTCTTTGATGAGGAGGTGGTAGGCTATGTTGTCAAAGAGACAAATAAGCAGCACCAATTCCAGGTCCACTTTTTGGGCAAGGTGACCAAGGGCCACATGAGGCAGTGGACCCAAGTGACTCATAAAGAGTTCATGGTGTTCCTGGCACTCACCATGCTAATGCCTCATGTCAAGAAGCATAGGTTGCCTGACTATTGGATCACCAATGATCTGATATCCACCCCTGCCTTCGGGAAATATATGTCTCGCGACCGGCACCTTGATATCCTCGCAGCGCTCCATCTTGTCACCAACCTTGACGTCCACCTCCCAGACAAGCTGTGGAAGATTAGGACGTTGTACGAGATGATGCGAGAACGCTTCACCTCCTACTTCAAGCCCTTCCGCAAGGTCGTCATTGACGATTCTCTTGTGCTTCTCCGGGGAAAACTCAGCTTCCGGCAGTACATCCCCTCAAAAAGACATCGCTTTGGCATAAAATTCTTTGTGCTGTGCGACTGCCAAACTGGCTATGTCCTGGACTTCCTGGTCTACAGCGGGAAGGAAGGGAACTTGCTTGTGGACCCCCTCATTGGCTTTGGCGGAGCAGTGGTGCAAGCCATGATGGACCGCTACTTTCACAAGAATCACGTCCTCTACACGGACAATTATTACACGTCCCCCACTCTCTCACAGTACCTGCATGAGCGCAAGACGGGGACTGTAGGCACAGTACGAGGGAAAACGAAGGGCATTTCACCTTTCCCTCCAAAGACCAAAAAAGGTGATGAGTTCAAGAAGAAGTCGGGGCCCATTCTGGCTATCCACTGGCACGACCAGCGGAAGGTCAACCTCCTGACCACCATCCACAAGGGGGAAATGGTGGAGACTGGCAAGGTGGATCGCCGGACCCAGGCCAGGGTGACCAAGCCCGATGCTGTCCTGGACTACAACATCAACATGAGGCTGGTGGACAAGTCCGACATGCAGATAGGCTTCATTGACTGCCTGCGTACCTCGTGCAGATGGTACACAAAGTTCTTTCTGCATATATGGTGGACATGTCAGTTCTGAATGCCTACAATATATACAAGCTTCGGAATGTGAACACACCCATGAAGTTCAATAGCCTGCGGAGGTTCCAAAAGCAGGTGTTGACGGAGCTCCTGGAGAAGTATGCTACGCCACAGAGGGCAGTGGCACATCCTGGGCCCGCCGTTATTGACCGCTTGCAGTGTGCTCAATACTTGATTAGGCACAGGCTTGGTTCCCTGCCTCAGAATGAATCAGGAAGAACACAGCAGAAGCGGTGCCATGTCTGCTACAACAGCAGGGTGAGGCCGAGGCCAGGTAAAAAGTCAACCATGGAGTGTGTGGAGTGCAAGGTGGCACTCTGTGCTTTAGAGTGCTTCTTTGATTACCACTCCAAGCTGGAGTTCTAATAATCATACTGAAATTGCCAAATAAAATGACAATATGTACACTATTATTATATATAGGCAAAAAGTGGAAGAAAACCAATTTATTGTAATACAAAAGTCATGTATTATGAGAAAATTGATACAAATACAATTACACCATAATAATATGTGAAAGTGACACATATGTATATACCAAGTGACATTCATATGATTAGAACCTATAGAAATATATAAATCAGTGAAAAAAGACACAATAAATTGTATATAAAACGTTTACAAATCATATAACTAAGTGAAAGTGACACAAGACCTAATATTTGATGGCCAAAGTATAATAAATACCTGTGATAACGAATAATCAGTGCCTAATACAACAATAACCTACCTCAATTACTAATAAAATGTACGGTATCGAGTGAAAATGAGCATTATCAGTGACAGTGACACTCTCTAAAGCATATTTGTCAAAGTGAAAGTGACACAAGACCTAATATTTGATGGCCAAAGTATAATAAACACCTGTGATAACGAATAATCAGTGCCTAATACAACAATAACCTACCTCAATTACTAATAAAATGTACGGTATCGAGTGAAAATGAGCATTATCAGTGACAGTGACACTCTAAAGCATATTTATCAAAGTGAAAGTGACACAAGACACAATACTTGATGACCAAAGAATAATAAACACCTGTAATAACGAATAATCAGTGCCGAATACAACAATAACCTACCTCAATTACTAATAAAATGTACGGTATCGAGTGAAAATGAGCATTATCAGTGACAGTGACACTCTAAAGCATATTTATCAAAGTGAAAGTGACACACGACACAATACTGATGACCAAAGAATAATAAACACCTGTAATAACGAATAATCAGTGCCTAATACAACAATAACCTACCTCAATTACTAATAAAATGTACGGTATCGAGTGAAAATTAGCAATATCAGTGACAGTGATACACTAATAAACATATTTTATATAATTGGCCTCAAAATAACTAGAAAAATATCAAATAAACATCACATTCTCAATATCAAACACTAAAATCGTCTAAGGGAGATAAATACTTTGGCGCGACGAGCGGCTAGGTGTGTCGTAGCCATGGCCGGGGCGACGCGTCCGAACGCGGGAAGAATTTGCCGCCGAAAAGCACTCGTCTTCCCGCGCTCACCATTATGCAACCAGAGGGGCTAGAGACCTCTACTCAACGCCATTCGACAGAGGAAGGTTTGTGGAACATTATTCTTTTTTATTCACAACATTACATGCCATATTCATTGACTTACAGAGTAGTTAACATAGCCCAAAGATCGTCAAAACACCCGGTACCGCAGCACAGTCGCAAGCTATAGCCCCCGGGGCTGGAGGGTTAATGCCCTATGAATTTTCCGCCAAGTAGAAGGGACACACACACATACTTATGCACACTCACTCACACACACACACACTCACGCACGCACATACACTTACGCACACTCACTAACACACACACACACACACACACACACATGCATTTTACAAACTCATGTGTGTGTGTGGGTTGGGGTTAGTTTCTAGCTTGTCAATGTTAAGCTGAATATTTTTCCTAACGTCATACACACAGTCACACACACGCACTGCATTTTACAAACTGTGTGTGTGTGTGTGTGTGTGCGCGTGTGTGCGCGCGCGCGCGCTTTTGAATTCTACCTTGCCCATGTTAAGCTGATGATTGTTTCTACTGTCATATTACCAGCTGCCAAATTATCACACCTACATTAGAATTAGAATTAAAACGGCAAGCTACAAGGGCTATGTACTGTATTCATTGATTAGTAAATGCAGACAATTTAATTTACCAGTTGATATACAGCTGGAATTGTTTAAAGCAATGGTTAGACCAGTTATGTTGTACTGTATGCTGCTGAGGTATGGGGACATTATGTTATTAGAAAATTAGAACAGCTTCATTTGAGGTTTTTAAAGCATACATTACATGTTCATAAGTATACTAGTAATGACTTGTTGTATGGTGAACTTGGTCAATATCCTATAGACATAAATATTAAGTGTTCAATGATCGGTTACTGGGTGAGATTAATTACTGGTAAAACAAGTACGGTAAGTTAAGTTATATAATGTACAAGTGTTTGTTACATTTGGACCAGGTTGGTGTTTATACTTCACCTTGGTTGAATTGTGTTAAAAGTATTTGTAATGACTGTGAGATGTCTGGAGTCTGGTTGTCACACAATGTAATAACACCGGCCTGGTTCAGATTGGCAATAGAACAACAGCTTAAAGATCAATGGATAACAAAATGGAATAGTAATTTGTCAAGTAGGGCCATTTGTAGTAGCTATAGAACTTATACATTTGTCTTCAGTATGGAGGATTATCTTGTGAAATTGGATAATCAATCAATCAATCAATCAATCTTTATTTCATAATATACATAAATTTACATATATTACACATGGAGGGGAATCAGTCAGAATAGAGTAATAAAAATGTGGTATAATTATTTACAAATCGACTATAAAAATAATAAAAAATAATAAAAATAACACCCGCTGTATATCCGGCGGGCATTAATATCAAACTCATTGGCACACTCGACCAAAACACAATCCTCACACCGGCGAGCCACAAAAAATCCAGTGTGAACGGAAAGAATCGGGGGAAACACACGTCTGTGAGGCACCACCACAAGACTTCGACCCACCTCCAGAATGTTCAGAGCGCCAGTGCAAAGACCGCTTCTCGGTCGAGTGTACATCTCTGGCACAAATTCATACTGTTCTACTATTAAACAGCAGAAGTGTAAGCATTTACAAGTTACAGCAAAATGTCATTATGCTATCACATGAACTTGGGCAAGTATCTTACTTACACGCACATTGTAACATTTGACATGTATAATTGTATAGCCATGGTATTGCGCATGGATAGATCATAATATGTTAGCCCATATCAAACAATTACAAACCTGTCTACCTGATTATAATATCACTGGGATTCTTCGTTCTTCATGGTTTTGGAGGTAATTCTGCATAAATACTACTCCTGCTATTTTATGTTTAATTTATTTCATTTGTGTATGTTAATGCTTTGTAAGTGTGTATTTTCTATTTAGAAAGTGAGGAAAGGCCAATTTATTAGCATTTGTATTATTAATTGTAATTCCCATACCTCAACAATCTAGGGGAGAGTTTGGGAATGCGGGGTTTTGGGTGGGGTAAAAATAGGGGTATTATGGGAATAACTCTAAAAATGTAATAAATACAATTAAAAAAACACAAAAATGTTGAAATCCGAGCCAAGTTTTGGCAAAAGTTGGCTCGGATTTGGCCAATTTTCAGAGTCCAAAAATGGCAAAATTGGAAAACAAAATTGGCTCGGATTTCACCCTTTTTCAGCTGAAGAAAACTCCAAAGTGTTGACCAAACTTGGCTGGTGTTTGTCGAATTTTCAGAGTCCAAAATCACAGTAACCTCATTTTGAAAGTTGGCTGGGGTTTTCTTGTTTTTCACTGTTGAAAAACTCAGTAAGGATGTGGTTAACATTAGCCTAACCTAACCTAGTATTATGGGTGGGGGCTGCCGCCCCCACACCCCCGCTAAATCCATGAAATCCGAGCCAAGTTTTGTCATTAACCTAACCTAGTATTATGGGGTTAACATTAGCATAGCCTAACCTAACCTAACCTAACCTAGTATTATGGGTGGGGGTTCCCGCCCCCACACCCCCGTTAAATCCATGAAATCCGAGCCAAGTTTTGTCATTAACCTAACCAAATAACCTAACCTAACCTAACCTAACCTAGTATTATGGGGTTAACATTAGCCTAGCCTAGCCTAACCTAACCTAACCTAACCTAACCTAGTATTATGGGTGGGGGCTGCCGCCCCCACACCCCCGCTAAATCCATGAAATCCGAGCCAAGTTTTGTCATTAACCTAACCAAATAACCTAACCTAGTATTATGGGTTTTGGCCTTTTTGGACTCTGAAAATTGGCCAAAACGGGTCGGATTTCAAAAATTTTGGGTTTTTTCAATTGTATTTATTAAATTTTTAGATTAGGCTATTCCCACTGTCCACAATACCCCTATTTTTACCCCACCCGAAACCCTGCATTTCCAAACTCTCCCCTAGATTGTTGAGGTATCGGAATTACAATTAATAATACAAATGCTAATAAATAGGGCTTTCCTCACTTTCTAAATAGAAAATACACACTTACAAAGCATTAACATACGTGAGTGTGGGGGGGGGGGGCCTGAGGATATGTCCCTATATAATGGGCGAAATTGGCCTTTTTGACATGGAAAAGACCCTGTAATGCAAGCCCTAAGGGTCTACTTACTAAATATTGAAGAAAAAGAGCCATACTCGAGAAATACCGCCAAAAATACCCTTAAATGTGAGGAAAACTAACCTGGCATGAGGCCTTCCAGGAGGTTGTGTTTGAAACTGACGTCACTCTTCACAGGCGAAATGCATTGTGGGTACAAGTTAAAATGTATTGTTACAAATCGATATCCCAAAAACTAAATGTAGAAAAATTAGAAAGTAATACATTCAGACAGTATGTAAAACACTGGAACAGACAATTGTAAAAGATAATAATAATTTGTTGGGAAAATAAATCACTAGGTGAAGCTCGACTCTCATTGGCTAATGAACATCCGGGAACTTCTGGGAGGAGCCTAGTATGTAAACAAAGTGTTGTGGACTGGACTGGACTGGACTGGCTGGACAAAACTAGGACTTAACTCTGAAAATTGCCCTCTGTTTCCCCTGTTCCCCCTTGGTTCCCCCTTCCCACCCTTTTTTCTTTGAACCTTCTTGTCCCCTATTCTAAGTCTGTAAACGGTCCCCTTACCCTTCCCCTGTTTGGTGAACTGGTGTCCCTTCATTATGCTGATTATTTCCAGATTTATACGGATGGCTCTCATGTCCCCTCACCTCCCTCCTCCACGGCGGCTTGCTTCATCCCTTCCCTCTCCCTTTGTAGGACCTGGAGGCTTGACGGGCATCACCCTATACTAGCTGCGGAGCTATATGCTATCTTGGGCGCCCTGGAGTATGTCAGAGATTCGGTTCCCCCCCCGTTTAATTGTTATTTTTAGTGACTCCCAATCCTCCCTTGCCTCATTGAGCTCCAGGCGCCCGTCCTCTCATCGTCAGCTAATCTTTGACTCGCACTCCATCCTCCTCCTTCTCCACTCTCGTGGGTACACGATACACTTTCAGTGGGTCCCTTCCCACACAGGCATACCAGGAAACACCGTAGCGGATGCTGCGGCCACATTTGCACATAATACGTCCACTGTTGAATCCTATCCCCTCGATTTCTCCTCTTTCTCTTCACACATCTTTCACTCTCTCTATGTCTCTTGGAATGCAGCCGTCCCTGCTCTGCTCCGCTCCACTACCCTTTCTGCCTATCGCTCTTCTTCCTCTCCCCTCCCTTGGGCGCGGTCTCCTTGCCGTGCCCTGGATACTTCATTAACACGTCTCCGTCTGGGACACTCCACCCTCAACGGCCATCTCTTCCGGATCAACCTGGCCCTTAGCCCCTCCTGCCCCTGGTGCCGCTCTGTGGATGAAACCATCCACCACTTTTTTCTCAGCTGTCCCCGTTACTACTCAGCCAGGATCTCTCTCACATCTGCTCTCACAGCTCTTGGCGTCAGTGACTTCTCCCTCCCCGTCCTGCTAGCTGGTGTTGGGGTAACGGAGGCTACTCAATCCAAGGTCCTCCTGCTAACGAAGAAGTTCCTGAGGTTGGCGGGGCGTCTCCGTCGACTGCGGGGCATGGGTGCCCTCCCCTGAAATCTACGATGTCCCCGTCCTCCCTGTGAAACCTCTCCACCCTGGGGTCCTTTCCGCCCGGATAGGGTGACATAAGCTTCACAGCTTCACTACCCTATATCCTCAACAAGAAGAAGAAGAACTCTGAAAATTGTATAGGGGGGTGACAATGAAATTGACAAAATAAGAAAAGTATCCCTTTTCCGCGCATCTGTAGGGTCCCTTGAGTAAGGTAAGATCAACAACAAATAATTTCCTAAGACAGGAATCCCGTAATCGAGGAGTATTAGTGGTGCAGTTAACCCTAATAATATTACTGTAGGCCTATAAATAACCTAGATTCAGAATTTTGGGGTAAATATTATGATATATAAAGGTTATATGTGACCTAGTAAATACCAAGAGTCGAACAAATTACCTTAGATTTGTAGTTACTGTTTTCCTCGGAGCAGATAGGCCTAATCCATACGATCCTTCCATCAGTACGGTAAATCCAAAAGTAGGGTGGCTGATACACAGTTAAATCCAGTAATACCGCTTCAATATGTAGAGGAGCACTTGAAAACACAAACATACCTCTTCAATAGGCTATGTAGAGGGACACTTGAAAACACGCTAGTACACTTTCTCCATATAGGCTAGTCATATACCTTCATTAAAAGGAGGAACACTTGAAAATATACCTCTTCAAAATGTGGACTGTGGAGGGACACTTTAAACACTCTAGTACCGGTACACTTTCTTCCACGATTATAACTCTTCAATAGGTGGAGAAACACTTGAAAACACCCTAGTACCCTTTCTTCCACACTGAGGTTCTGAGGAAAACTTCTGATGCCGATTTTCGTACGAAGATTTTTGACACTGATCAAGCCAAAATTTAGAGAATTCACAAAATAATGTCCACAGTTTTACACAATTGATAGCCTATGTCAACTTCAATATTTCACATTGATAGTAGCAAATAAACTAAATATATAGGCCTACTAGTTATAATTATTTCTGAGTGTGGTTTTCGATTTGCTAAGTCATGAATTACTAACCAAATATAGGCTAACTAGGCTATTAACATATATTTGTGTGGTATATTACTCACAATCGCGTATCACTTGCCAAATTACTCGCGCTCACTTATTTCTACACTTGTTTCTGGGAGCACAATGTTTTCACTCTGAATTGTATGTTTCTTGTCATGACGGCATCGGCCATCGAGGGTAGCTTCACCAAACTTCCTGTAACTTTCCATCATTTCACGTATATGGTAGCGCAGACGAGATCACACAGAGCACAGTTTACATATATAGGCTATATCTTTAACGTAGAGTAAAGATGTATAAAATAAGGTTGTGAAGTTACCAACACACACATTCAAGTCATGGCAGTACGCATGGCGGCTGCGAACTTCCCACCTCCACTGCTTGATGCACACTGACGTCTGTCACGTCCAACTTCCAAGCCGCGTGGCGCTAACTTCGCCAAGCGTCACTCACGCCATGGTTTGCTAGCTTGCTCGGGTCTGCGCTTCTTACCAGATCCCTCAAGATTCCATACCCAGTCCAGTTTTTCATTACCAAATTAAGAAGTGGGTAGTCTATAATGTTGGAAGCTTGGTTCTAACTTCATTATTTGGCGTAATGAACAATGCATCCACTAATGACGCTATTACTACTACTACTATTACTATTTTGTCTTTTTTTTTTCTATGTGATTGAGGGAGGCAAAAGGCAGAATTGCCTATAGCGAGTGCCTCCCCCATAGTTGAAAGAGTGACAGGGCCAAAATCAAGGGATGATCGATCCAAAATGCCTGGACACACAGAGTTTGAAGCAATTTAAGTCATTGGAAGAGGGAAAGACTGATTCTGGGAGAGAGTTCCAGAGCTCAGCTGTTGAGTAGAAGAAAGTTTGAGAGTAACGTTTCACTCTTGGGTTAGAGAGTTGCACAGAGTAGGGGTGGGATTGCGTTGCAAGACGGGTACCACGTGCCTTACGTAAAGGAGGTGGTATGCACTGGGAAAGCTCTGAGGAACACTGATTATTATAGTAGCGATAGAATAGCGAGAGAGATGCAACACTGCGGCGGAGAGAGAGAGATTGTAGAGAGTTGGTGAGTGGACGGGAGTTAATGATACGAAAGGCCTTCCTTTCAACTTTGTCTAGGAGAGAGGTGTGAGAGGAACCTCCCCACACATGTGAACAATACTCAATACAAGGACGCAGTATGCCCCTGTACAGAGCAAGAAGCTGTGCTGGGGAAAAGAACCCCCTAAGGCGGTTGAGCACACCCAGTTTCTGAGAGGCTGCCTTAGCAAGACTGGTAATATGGTCCTTCCAAATGAGAGCAGAAGAAAAAGAGACACCAAGAATATTGAGAGAAGATGAAGGGTTGATTACTACTAGTCTACTACTACACAACACATAACCCGTAAGTTAGGTACAGGAGAGAGAGGAATGTGTGTGTGAGAGAGAGAGAGAGAGGGGGGGGGGGGTAGAGTAAGAAATCGGTGGTATGTTGATACTTAAGGGTTCGTTTATTTACGCATGATCTGTCAAAACATCTTTCACAAGAAATCCCTCTGATTAAACTTGGCAAATTATGTTACAGCAGATCCATGTATTAACCCTTGCACGCATTTATGGTGCAGAGGTTGCCAGAATAGCAATAAGAAATAGAGTTCTCTCACTCTTATAATTACTTATAATACTGCGTTCAATCCTGGTGCCCTTATTACCAAAAAGATATAGACAAGCTAGAACGAGTTCAACGTAGAGTTACCAAAATGATACCTAGCCTAAAGAACAAACCATACGAGGAGCGTCTTAGAAAATTAAATCTATTTCCTTTAACCCAGCGCAGATTAATAGGCGACTTAATTCAAGTGTTCAAAATCATCAAATTATTGGTAAATCTTTTAACTCACACGAAGCTAAAAATGTCTTCTTCAATCGAGTTGTCAACTTGTGGAATGGGCTTCCCCGAGATGTTATAGACTGCAGCACCGTTGATTCATTTAAACTTCGCCTAGACAAATATCTCGCATCAAACCCGCGACTGACTGCGTTTGTAAATGAATAACTTTATTTTATCCTCCCCTCAGTTACTAATCCATCCTGCCACGGACATTAGTTCCAGGGCATTAGTTCCCTTTCCAATGTTCCCTTACCCACTCTAAACCACGGTTTGGACACTTGATCCTCAGTGTTTTGGAGGACAAGCAGCCTAGAAGGGTCACTATAGACCTGTTGTTGCTTGATTTCCTTTGTACTCCTTTGTACCTCTCCAAAATTAGTTTTCTGCCCACAGCTAACTCAAAGACAACTGCAGAGGTTGAAGTAACTAAACTAAAGGTTTTTAAATACCCCTAATGGTAACAAAGGCTTTAAAGTATCCCCAATAGGCTCAACATCGCGTCAAATGTCGGAGAGGGTTAAGGAACACCCCGTTCTTAACATTAATCCTCTATTACAAACCCTAATGCACTTGAATACATTAATGAAAGCACATGGTCCTCCCGGGATTCGAATTCGGGACACCATACCCAGAACATAATTACAGTAACCACAGCTGTTCTACTTCATCCATACGTAGACTATAACTATGCTAACAGAACTATTACCTCTTTTTCCTTTTGTGTCTCCTGCTGATCCTCCCTACTCACTGGTTATAAAACACACACACACATATAATGTATTACACCGTTATATATTATGCATATTATACGGTTCCATGTCATCTCAACCAGTAGACCATTTCAACCAGTAGCTTTCAATCAGTGCCAAATTAACCCAGACCAACCAAACCAGTGCCAAAATATAGTACTAACCTAACCTAACCGTATTGGTTGATCTGGTACTGGTTGAGAGCTACTGGTTGAAATGGTCTACTGGTTGAGTTGACCGGTCACCATATTATACCGTTATAGGGTTAAAGCTGATAGTGGTGTTGAAGCAAATGGGTGCTTTGGGGCCAAATGGTAAAGTGTGTGTGTGTGTGTGTTTTTTTTTTTTTTTTTTTTTTTTTTTTTTCTAATAGTCAACTTTGCCTAAACTAACATACATGAGTGATTGAGCTAGTGTTCTTTAAAGGGGGTCACCGGTTTTTTTCTTCTCTCATTTTCTCTCTTTCCCTGGCTTGTATCCATTCGGCCCCATTCAGCCAACTGTTTTAAGACGTTTATCCCCATCTAGGTGTCGAATTTTTCCTGGCGAGCGATAGCGAGCCAGCATTGTATGGAGAAATTCGGCTTCGCCGGAGACATTTATCTGTCGAAAAATGTACAAATTTAGATTGCTGTGAAAACAAAAATATATACTTATATGCTGGCTCGCTACCGCTCGGCGCTCGCCATGAAAAATTGACACCTGGATGGGCGTAAACGTCTTAAAAGAGTAGGCTGAATGGGGCCGAATGGATAAAACCCAAAGAGAGAAGGAGAGAAAGATAGAACAAAAAATGTGATCCCTCTTAAATAGGTCACGTTATATCAAAATTCAGCCACCTAACACAATCTACC
Source organism: Paralithodes platypus (assembly GCA_032716605.1). Taxonomy (NCBI): domain Eukaryota; kingdom Metazoa; phylum Arthropoda; class Malacostraca; order Decapoda; family Lithodidae; genus Paralithodes; species Paralithodes platypus. The sequence goes on from CM064572.1 coordinate 21,907,811, forward strand.
TTCAGTCTAGTGTCCGATTCCAATGCTAAAATATAAAAAAAACAGTACGAGAAAAAAACTTGCTCATCGAAAATTGAGGGGAAAAGCGCTCGTGTGACAACGGTTAAACACAATGGAAATAAAAGCTCAAAGCAACTTTCAGTCAATAAAGCAAAGCAAAATAAAAACATAAATTCCCTTTCGCGAATTGAAGAATCCGAATGCATTTAGAAACGATCCGAGCTTCCTTTGCCCTTGCTGAGGAAAAGAACTGATTCCAATTTGCGAAATGCTCGTGTTCACTACCAAAGTAGAGTCAAGTGTAGCGCTGAAAAAAAGCCGTTCGGTGGTAAAAAAAAACAAAAAACAAAAATATATAATAATAATAATAATAATACATAAATCAATCCTTCCTTTGTCCGTGAAAGAGACGTTTGAGTGAGCTGTTTCAAATCAGATTAATTTCCATTCTATCAGCCATTCTTTTCCTAAAAGCCTTAATCTAGATGAGAACTTTCTCAAAGTAGAACCAACACATGGAATATTACAGCAAAAATTAAAGTTGTCTGTGTGTGTGTGTGTGTATGTGTGTGTGTGTGTGTGTATGTGTGAGGGAGTGTCTGAATAGGTATGTGTGTGTGTGTGTGTGTGAGGGAGTGTCTGAATAGGTGTGTGTGTGTGTGTGTGTGTACTTACTCTAGTTGTACTTACTCTAGTTGTATTGCGGGAGTGAGCATGCTCGTTATTTCCCGCCTCCTATATGTGTAGGTGTTATATGTATCGTTGGAATGGCTGTGGATGTGTGTGTAGTCTGTATTTTTAGCCAATTGGCGACATCGGAAACGAAGGCTTAGGGTGGATCTGTATGGTACCATTCTCACTATACACGGTACCGTCTCGCCCGAAGGCTTAGGTAGCCATCAGCTTAGGTGAACCATTTGATACCCATCTCGCCTTGTACCATTTTTGCCAACCCCAGATGGGACGTCACAACGTCATCCAACGTCATCCACTTATTCCAGGTACCTATTTACAGCTAGGTGAACTCAGGCTAACACATGAAAGGAGACAAGCCCAATTTGTCTCCGCCCGGCCGGGGATTGAACCCCCGGCCCCTCGTGTGTGAGACGAGAGCTCTACCACTAGGCTACGGGCTGTGTGTAAGCCCGTGTGTGTGTGTGTGTGTGTGTGTGTGTGTGCATGTGTGATTTATTCAATTACTTGGTGTAAACACAAGATGTGATTGTTGAGGATTTAACCATTACACAAATTGTATAGCTATATGTATACATACAGTACATTGTATAGCTATATGTATACATACAGTACATTGTATAGCTATATGTATACATACAGTACATTGTATAGCTATATGTATACATACAGTACATTGTATAGCTATATGTATACATACAGTACATTGTATAGCTATATGTATACATACAGTACATTGTATAGCTATATGTATACATACAGTACATTGTATAGCTATATGTATACATACAGTACAATGCATAGCTATATGTATACATACAGTACATTGTATAGCTATATGTATACATACAGTACATTGTATAGCTATATGTATACATACAGTACATTGTATAGCTATATGTATACATACAGTACATTGTATAGCTATATGTATACATACAGTACATTGTATAGCTATATGTATACATACAGTACATTGTATAGCTATATGTATACATACAGTACATTGTATAGCTATATGTATACATACAGTACATTGTATAGCTATATGTATACATACAGTACATTGTATAGCTATATGTATACATACAGTACAAGGTGTCCCGAAATAGACGTGCCAAACTTTAGGATTAAGTTAGCACAAATATTCTAAGCATACAGTACAATGTTCTATAAGTAAAATTTTGTTCTTGCTACTATTAGACGATTTCATTCATTTTTAAACGGGCCTCCAGCAACTAACAGGCTTCGAACTATCTCACTTAATTAAGGGGAGGTTTTTAGTTTCCTCGCTAGACCTCTATCAATCTTAAAATTTCACCCCTTGACCCCTTTCAAGATAAATTTGTAAATTTTTCGGTAGAAAAATGTCCCGGACATAGGCCGCGGTTCCTCTTAAATTACAGGCTGGCTATCGCTCGCCAGGAAAAAATCGACACCTAAATGGGACGAAAGGTCTTAAAATTGACAGAAATGGGGCGAAAGTTCTTAAAATCGCAATACTAATGGGGCGAACGTCTTAAAATCTCAAAAGCAATGGGGCTAAACATGAGGGAGAAAGGGGTCAAGAAAAAAATCCCTCAAGTGGAAATCTCCCCTTAACCGTTTCTACTACCAAATATCCTTCTTAACCTGCACAGAATAGTCTAAATATAGCTATAATAATATTAAAAAGACATTGCCGGTACAGAAGGGGTTAAGTATTTGCCCATAAGGCTGGCCTAGCTGTCCTAGAGCTTACCACACCCTCATCTAACTGCAATTGGTTTACCAAGTTATTATCATGATAATTTATTTCTGAAAGCTGCAAAATGAGTATAGACATATTAACTCACTTTGGATATTCTAGAAAATATTTGTCATGGAAGGATCCATTACAGTGATGCTGGGGAGGACACTATATATAACCTTCAATACCTCTTAAATATTGGAGATTTGGATTTTTTGTTTTCTTAGAGAATGTTTTATGCTTCAAATAATTTATATAAGCACATCCTGAAGTATGTCACGTCTCTATATATATATATATATATATATATATATATGATAGTATATACTGTATATATATTGTGACATGCTTTTAGACAATCTAAGCAGAAGTAATCAGAGGGATGTTAGAGTTTAAGATTAAACAGTAAGGCGCCTTTTGACATTTTCAAAACCATATGCCAATTGTTGCTACCAAGGTTTGCCAGGAAGTCTGGCCGCATTCGCCCAGTAGGACCTCTTAAAAGTCTGGCCTTAAGGGGGGTGACCTGTTTTTGTTCTGTCCTTTTCTATCTTTCTCTGGCTTGTATCCATTCGGCCCCATTCAGCCAAGTATTTTAAGACGTTTATCCCCATCTAGGTGTCGATTTCTTCCTGGCGAGCGATAGCGAGCCAGCATTATATGAAGAAATCCGGCTTCGCCGGAGAAATTTTTCTATCGAAAAAATTACAAATTTAGCCTGCTGTCTAACAAAAATTAAAAATATGCTGGCTCGCTACCGCTCACCAGTAAGAAATTGACACCTGGATGGGGATAAACGTCTTAAAACAGTAGGCTGAATGGGGCCAAATGGATACAAGCCAGAGAAAGATAGAAAAGGACAGAAGGAAAACAGGTCACCCCCCTTAAGCCGCTGTCACACGAGCGCTTTTTCCGTCAATTTTCCATGAGCAAGTTTTTTTCACATATTATTTCGGGACTTTATCGCACTGGAATCGGTAATTAGACTGAAGGTAGATTATGTTAGGTGGCTGAAATCTGATAAAGTGTAATTTTTTAAGCTTCCACACCATAATTGCCCATAAAAATTGCTCGATAAAGGGCTCGTGTGACTCCGGCCTCAGTCCCTGGGCTAAAGTCGGTGTCACACGAGCGATTTTTCCGTCAATATTTACGTGCAATTGTGTTCTGGCAGCTTTAAAAATTACACTTTATCATAATTCAGCCGCCTAACATAATCTACCTTAAGTCTAGTTACCGATACCAGTGCCAAAATGTCCCGAAATATAACGAAAACCAACTTGCTCATGGACAATTGACGGAAATGTGGTATGTCTGTTAGTAAGTATATCTGTCCTGGTCAACAGTTGTATGTTTGTCTGATCATATGTAGGTATGCCTGTATTGTGTTGTTTTGGAGTTTTCCCTGTTCTTGCTCTGTCTTGAGTCGGCCACCCCCAAGAAAAAAGAAAAAAATAATAATAATAATATAATAGAATAACAGAAAATAAAAATAATAATAATAATATAATAGAATAACAGAACATAAAAATAAAAATAATAATATAATAGAATAACAGAACATAAAAATAATAATAATAATATAATAGAATAACAGAACATAAAAATAAAAATAATAATATAATAGAATAACAGAAAATAAAAATAATAATAATAATATAATAGAATAACAGAACATAAAAATAAAAATAGGAAAAGTGGGGATTGTGCCTGAACATATAGATAGATATATAGATAGATGCTTGTCTTTGTCTGTTAGTTGGTAGGCATATCTTGTCTGTTAACCCTTCGAGTACCAGCGACGTGTGTTATATTTTATTATAGCTATATTTACACGATATTATGCAGCTTAGGAAGGATCTGTGGTAGTTAAACGGGTTGGTTGAGATAGTTTGAAGTCCTATTATGGCTAGAGGTCCTTCCTAAGCTGCATAAAATCGTCTCATAGTTGCCAGAATCTGATGAAAAGGACGGCCCTGGTACAGTATGGGTTAAGGGAGGTGACCTGCTTTTTGTTCTCTCCTTTTCTCTCTTTCTCTGGCTTGTATCTATTTGGCCCCATTCAGCCTACTGTTTTAAGACGTTTTCCCCATCCAGGTGTCAATTTTTTACTGGTGAGCGGTAGTGAGCTAGCATATTTTTTATTTTTGTTTGACAGCAGGCTAAATTTGTACATTTTTCGATAAAAAAATGTCTCCGGCGAAGCCGGATTTCTTCATATAATGCTGGAAGAAATCGACACCTAGATGGGGATAAACGTCTTAAAATAGTTGGCTGAACGGGGCCGAATGGATACAAGCCAGAGAAAGAGAGAAAAGGACAGAAATAACAAAAAGCAGGTCACCCCCCTTAAGGCGAATCTTATAGGTTAACCCCTTCTGTACCGGAATCTTATAGGTTAACCCCTTCTGTACCGGAATCTTATAGGTTAACCCCTTCTGTACCGGAATCTTATAGGTTAACCCCTTCTGTACCGGAATCTTATAGGTTAACCCCTTCTGTACCGGAATCTTATAGGTTAACCCCTTCTGTACCGGAATCTTATAGGTTAACCCCTTCTGTACCGGAATCATATAGGTTAACCCCTTCTGTACCGGAGACGTCTTTTAACTTTATGCTGGCTATTATTACACGATTTGTAGTCAGTTTCAAAAGGACCTCCAGCAATTAATTAACAGGCTCCGAATTATCTCAATTAACCCTTTTTACTACCACAGACCCTTCTTAAGCTGCACAAAATCGTCTAAATATAGCTAGAATAAAAATAAAAAGACGTCGCCGGTATGGAAGGGGTTAATTTTGTCTTAGTAACCCATAACTCCACACACAACCTCAGATGGGTCGTTTTTCTGGTCCCCCTTCTTCCTCATGTTTAGCCCCATTAGTTTTCAGATTTTGAGATGTTTGCCCCATTAATTTGTCGATTTTAAGACCTTTCGCCTCATTCTTTGTCAATAATTAGACCTTTCATGCTAGTTAGGTGTAAACAAACTCCTGGCGAACGATAGTGAGCCTGTAACTATGAAAGAACCGGCCTTTGGCCGGAATATTTGTCTACCAAATAATGTACAAATTAATCTAGAAGGGGGATCTGATGGATATATTTTTAAAAGTTTGATGGAGGTCTAGGGAGGAACCTAGAAAAATAATGAATACATGAACAAATCGACCAAAAAGTGAACCATCCCTGCTTTAAGTTCGGGTTTCCTAATCCTACTTCATTATCTTTCCATTGACCCTTAACCCCTTCTGTACCGGCGATGTTTTTAAAACTGAATTCATGATATTTTTAGACGATTTTGTGCAGTTTAAGAAAGTTCCAAGGTAGTAAAATTGGTAAAAGCCGGTATCACACGAGAGCTTATATAGTCAACATTCGATAATCAACATTTTTCTGGCAACATTTGTGGAATATTTTGCACTGGTATGATGTTATCGGTAACTAGACCGATGATATATGAATTTAGGCAAAATAAATATTATATATGTTGATCTCATAAGGGGTCAAGATTATTGTCAAGTTCGTTGGTGGTATAGTCTATTCGCTGTAAGTAGGCGAGAAATCATGACCTCTAACCTCTGTAACTAAACAACGACAAGAGTAATCGAGCTAATATTTCTACCATTTAGGAAGAGTCAGTCAAGGAATAGATGTGGAAATGTACAGCTCATTTGCTCTAGCCCTTTTTGAGTTACAGAGGATAGAGGTCATGATTTCTCGCCTACTTACAGCGAATAGACTATACCTAAAGTGGTACATTTTAACTCCTACACCGGCGACGTAATTATGAATAGTTATTTTCTTATGAATATTTTAAGAAACACAGGAGCTCACTGGCTGTAACACACATACGAACGCACAGACAGGCGGGGAGAGGGTCCCTTTAGAAGACAGTGACTGGGAACTGGGGTAACTTATATGATCAATATCTTAGATATATGTAGATATAGATCTATTATAAAGCCAGATTCGGACTCAGCGACGAAAACGGCCCCAGAAAAGTATGTTTACACGTCTCTAGGCGATAATTGACAAAATCATAAAATTCGAGGAAAAGGATTCTTGGCCCCCAGCTCAGCCTAGTTAGGTTAGGCTACGTTCGGATAAGTCCTGTTGAATCCAGACTTGTTGGGATGGTTTCAGGATGGTCTCAATAGCAATACTTAGGTTTTATAATGGATAATTATGTTCGGTTATTTGTTTATAAATATTTTACTAAATATGTTTATTAATTGCTCTAATTAACTGTGAATGTTGTGTTCAAGTGTGTTTTTGATGTGTTATAACATTATATGTTATAGGTAAACGATACATTACATTATATGCTAAATTACAGTAGACAAACAGGAAAACGTTCAATATTTGTTCATATCAAGTAACTATTGTGCATATTTCTACATCTTACAGTAATTTCCTTTATTATTATTATTAATATAATTAAAATTATTAAGTATGTAGCCTAATTTTAGATAGTCTTAACCCTTTGAAATTCCCAGAGATCCTTTCTAAGCTGTCTAAAATCGTCTAACGATGTAGCCTAGCCTTATTTTAGATAGTCTTGACCCATTGAAATTCCCAGAGATCCTTCCTAAGCTGTTTAAAATCGTCTAAGGATGTAGCCTTATTTGAGATAGTCTTAACTCTTTTAAATTCCCTAAGATCTTTCCTAAGCTGTTTAAAATCATCTAATGATATAGCCTTATTTGAGATGCGTCCTTGTATTGAGTATTGTTCACATGTGTGGGGAGGATCCTCTCACACCGCACTCCTAGACAAAGTAGAAAAGAAAGCCTTCCGTCTCATTAACTCAAGTCCACTCACCATTTCTCTGCAGTCTCTCTCTCTTCGCCACAATGTTGCATCTCTCTCGCTATTATAATAATCAGTGTTCCTCAGAGCTCTCTCAGTGTATACCACCCCCTCTTCGTAGAGCACGTAGCACCCGTCTTGCAACACAATCCCACCCCTACTCTGTGCAATTCTCCAACCCAAGAGTGAAACGTTATTCTCAGTCTTTCTTCTATTCAACAGCTGAGCTTTGGAACTCTCTCCCAGAATCAGTCTTTCCCTCTTCCTATGACTTAAATTGCTTCAAACTCCGTGTGTCCAGGCATTTTGGCTCTAACGTCCCTGGATTTTTCCTTGTCACTCTTTTAACTCTGGGGGAGTCACTCGCTACTGGCAGTTCTGCCTTTTGCCTCCCTCACTCACATAGAAAACAAAATATGGTAGCTAAAAGGATTAATTGAGATAGTCTATAACCTTTTAACGGGTAGACATCCTTCCTAAGCTGAATATATCTACCTTTCTATTGCCCGACGCCCTGATCCCCGAAGGGGTGGCCACGAACGAACCGCCCCCATGCACCTCTGTCCCTAGTCAGTCGACGTCCCTCCCCCCAACCAGTACCGCCTTCGTTCAAATACTTCCTCACTCCATCCTTCCACCTCTCTTTCGGTCTATCTCTCCCTCTGAATAAAACTGTGTAATAGTTGGCAGAATATAATGTAAAGGACGTCACCGGTACTGTAAGGGTTAAGGAGGTAGTGCTTGGTTGTTGGGCTATATATTTATTTATTTATATATTTTGGAGTTTCCTCGCTAGACCTCCATCAAGCTTAATAAAATACCCCCTAGGTCCCCATTCAAGATAAATTTATACATTTTTTGGTAGAACAAATGTCACGGCCGAAGGCCGGTTCCTTTTCAAATTACAGGCTCGCTTTCGCTCGCCAGGAAAAAATCGACACATAAATGGCACGAAAGGTCTAAATATTGACAAAGAAATGGGACGAAAGGTCTCAAAATCGCCAAACTAATGGAAAACACGTCTTAAAACCTCAAAACTAATATGGTAAATATGAGGGAGAAGGTGGTCCATAAAAAGCGAGGTCTACTCCCTTAAGGAAGAGGTTGAGTGTTGAAGGTGCAGTTAACCCTTTCAAGCTCCAATACGCGTTCGTGTTGTTTCTGGCTACTATTAGACGATTTTATACAGATTACTAACGGTATATGGAAGTCAAATGGTTGATTGAGATAGTATTTACCCTTTTAATACCCACATATCCTTTCTAAGCTGCATAAAATCGTCTAATGATAGCCAAAATAAACGGGTAAAATGCGTCAGAGCTTGAAAGGGTTAAGGTCCCAGCACACATTCACGACTTGGACCAGGAGATGGCACCCAAACCGTTTCTTGTTCAAGTCTCCATACATTTGTTTACATCTCGTCACAGTGTCTCTTGTTATCTCGTGGAAGGCTGCGCAATTTTAACCCTTTGAAGCTCTGACGCGTTTTAGCAGTTTATTTAGGCTATCATTAGACGATTTTATGCAGCTTAGGAAGGATCTGTGGGTATTAAAAGGGTAAATACTATCTCAATCAACCCTTTGACTTCCATATACCGTTAGTAATCTGTATAAAATCGTCTAATAGTAGCCAGAAACAGAAGAGGAACGCGTATTGGAGCTTGAAAGGGTTAAGGGGTCCGCTAAAATTTGGTAAGGTCTCGTGACCTGACTTTTTATCGTAGTATGTCATTATGAATTAACCACTTGCGAGTTTCAGGCTATAAGGAAGTTGGAGCCGTAAACATAGATACTTCAGAGAAATGCAATAATAATGTGGGTTTCTAATGGATAAAAAGTATGATAACATTGGTTATGTGTATTTATAAATATATTATGAACGTATTTTAGCTGATAATTCTGCACAATATTAATGGCCACAACTCCAACTTCCTTATAGACCAAAACTGTCCAGTGGTCAATACGTTACCAGTGTGTATACTACGGTGTGGCGTCGCTAAATGTTGAGGTTAAGGGAGGACACCGGATTTGTTTTATCTTTCTCTCCTTGTCTCTCTTTCCCTGGCTTTTATCCATTCAGCCCCATTCAGCCAACTGTTTTAAGACGTCCCCATCCAGTTGTCGATTTCTACCTGGCGAGCGATAGCAAGCTAGCATTGTATGGAAGAATCCGGCTTCGCCGGAGACATTTTTCTATCGAAATCATGATCGAAATATGTACAAATTTAGATTGCTGTTAAAACAAAAATATATATATGCTGGCTCGCTATCGCTCGCCAGGAAAATATTGACACCTGGATGGGGGTAAACGTCTTAAAACAGTAGGCTGAATGGATACTAGCCAGAGAAAGAAAGAAAAGGAAAGAAAGATAAAACAAATCGGGTGTCCTCCCTTATTAAGTCACGAGACGTCATACCGAAAAATTACTTTGCCAGTGTACTACGGGAACAGCTTGTAGCCATCAGGTACAGTCGCGCTAATAAGTGATGTCTCGGCACCTAGTATGTTTTGAACAATAATTGGTATCAGCCATATCTAAGCTTCATTTCTTCATATCGAGTGAAATATACAAACATGTTCCTACACTTACCCACCCTATTCAACATCTGACAGACATTAATACAGCACAGAGCAAGCCAAACGTAATGCCAGCTGAGCATGACTTATTAGCGCGACTGTACAGTCACATAACGCCATCGAACACTAAGAAAGCCACACTGACAACATCTCCAAATTACATCGACTTTTCGGCACACACAGACGACTTTTTACAGCTGATCACCAAATTGTCCACGTGTTTTTTAAAGTAATAGTTATTTTTCTCCCAAATGGCATGCATTTAGTCCCAGTTTTAGGCTATTCATTTCTCACCCATTTCCTGCATCCATGCCCAAATATTTCACGTGTTCTTAAAGTAACGGTACTATACAGTAGGTACCGCCAACGAACTTGACAATTTTCTTGACCCCTTAACTTCTCATAACTCAAAATGAATGGAAGCAATCGAGCTGACATTTATATCATTAGGGAAGAGCCCACCAGGAAATAGGTGTGGATATTTACAGCCAGTTTGCTCTAGGCCCTTTTGAGTTATGAGAAGTTAAAGGGTCAAGAAAATTGTCAAGTTCGTTGGCGCTACCTATAGTAATATTTCTCCAAAATGGCTTGAATTAGTCCCAGTACTATTCATTTTCTCCACCCATATTCTGCATCGATGCCCAAATTATCCATGTGTGTTTAAAAGTATACTAGAACATAAGAACACGGGAGTCTGCGGAGAGCCGACTCGGCCACACACGGCAGATCCCTTTCACAATCAACCCATCGCGTCCATATACCTATCTAATTTTAAATTTAAGCTCTCTGTCGTTCTTGATCCCACCACAGCACTCGGTAGCCTATTCCACTTATCTAAAAGTCTGTTACCAATCGCAATGTATCACAAACATTTCATTTGTCCACGTGTTTTGAAAGTAATGGTTTTATATGTCCAAAATGTCATTAATTTAGTCCCAGTACTATTATTTGCTCACCCATTTCCAGCATACATGCCCAAATATTCCACATGTTCGTAAAGTAATGGTAATATTTCTCCAAAATGGCATTAATTTAGTCCCAGTACTATTCAAATTAGATAAAATATGTTTCAGAAAAGATATAGGCAAATATTGGTTTGGTAACAGAGTTGTAAATATGTGGACCGAGTGCTATAGCGGGGTAAAACAAAACGATAGAGAGCTTTAAGATCAAGTTAGATAGGCATATAGACGAGATGGGTTGGGGGTGAAAGGGATCTGCCGTGTGTGGACCAGTCAGATCTAATGCAGACAACATTTAAAGTTTCAATTCTTAAGGTTCGAAACCACTTTCGCGTTCCCTTGCCCCTTTCTCTGTCTCGTCTAATAGGTAAATTTTACAATGGGAGGATTCCTAGCTCCCGCCCCCTAAGTAGGACACACACACACACACACACACACACACACACACACACACACACACACACACACATAATAGCAGGACATCAGTTTACCTTTTATTATGGATGAAGTTAGACAATTTTATGCAGTTTAAGAAGGACTTACTTCATTCTGAGTTTTAAATGAGGTCGTATTTACACCTACACGTCCCAGAGCTAAAGACAATTGTCCCAAGAATAAAATGTTAATGCAATGTGGCTTAAGGGGAGACGGACCGTTTGTTTGGTCTATTAATTCATTTATTCATGTATTTTTTTAGTTTCCTCCCTAGACCTCCATCAAGCTTAGAAAAACACCCCCTAGACCCCCTTTCAAGATAAATTTGTAAATTTTTCGGTAGAAAAATGTCCTGGCCGAAGGCCGATTCCTCTTAAAATCGCAGGCTCGCTATCGCTCACCAGGAAATAATCAACACCTAAATGGCACGAAAGGTCTTAACATTGACAACGAAATGAGGCGAAAGGTGTTAAAATCGCCAAACTAATGGGCCGAATGTCTTATAATCTCAAAACTAGTGGGGCTAAACATGAGGGAGAAGGGGGTCCAGAAACACGGTCTGCCTCCCCATAAGGGCGCGGTGTTGCCACCAGACCTGTACTACGGTGTCTGCACGTAACGATCACAACATTTACTGGGTACGTTGTAAAGCCGGTATCACACGAGGGCTTTATCACTCAACATTTATCCTCAACACTGGTCTGGCAGCTTATGTGGTCTACATATATAATATTTCGGTTACCTAAATTCGTATATCATCAATCTAGTTTCCGACACCAGTGCAAAATATTCTAGAAATGTTGCCAGAAAAATGTTGATCATGGAATGTTGACTATAAAAGTTCTGGTGTGATACCGGCTACAGTAGGTGTGACTTTTGTGTGGTTCGGACTGTAATCGCCCCCTAATCCTGTGTTAATCAGGATGGCTCATATATCCTACGAGGTATTTTCGGTTTGCGTAGTCGCACTAATAAGTGATGTCTCGGCACCAAGTATATCGAGTGAAATATACAAGCATGTTCCTACACTTACCCGCCCTATTCAACATCTGACAGACATTAATACAACACAGACCAAGCAAAACTAAACCCCTTCCTTAAACCATTGAGCCGAACCAGTAAATTAAGCTGCACAATACCGTCTGAGCTCCCTCTCGCTATCCTGTGGACTCGGGGGTTGCCGTTTAGTATTCAGAAATAGAATTATCTCAATCTAATAAAAACCTCTCCATAATTGACCACTTGCGAGTTTCAGGCTATAAGGAAGTTGTAGCTGTAGACATCGATATTTAGCAGAATTACCAGCTAAAATGCGGTTGTAGTATATTTATAAATACATAAAACCCAATTCAACTACTCTTTAGCCATTAGAAAGCCGGTATCACACGAGCGCTTTTTCCCTCAACATTTATCCTCAACACTGGTCTGGCAGCTTATGAGGTCAAATTTTAAGATAGTTTGGTTACCTAAATGCATCTACCATCAGTCTGGTTTATGATACCAGTGCAATATGTTCCAGAAATGTTGCCAGACAAATGTTGATCCTCGAATGTTGACTATAAAAGCTCTCGTGTGATACCGGCTTAAAGGTTTCTAAACACCCCTGATGGTCACAAAGGCTTAAAAGTAGCCCAGAAAGGGCACAAATCGCGTCCTGTGCGTGAAAGGCTTAACCCCTTCTGTATCGGCGGCGTCTTTTTAATTTTACTCTAACTATATTTTGACAATTTTGTGCAGTTTAGGAAGGATCTGCGGTAGTAAAAAAGATTAAGTGAGATGGTTCGAAGCCTGTTAATTGTTGGAGGGCCATTAAGTGAGATGGTTCAAAGCCTGTTAATTGTTGGAGGGCCATTTTTAAACTGAATACAATAGTCTAATAGTAGCCAGAATAAAATTGAAAAAAATAAATTGAACGTCTTGGGAACAGAAGGGGTTAAGAATGAAAAGGATACAGACTATCTCAATTAACCCTCTTCCGTATTTGATGTTTTGCAGTTTATGAAGGACGTATGGTAATCTAAGGGGTGATGTTACGTCCTGGGATATATAAACACTGGGCTCTTTCTATTGGACTAGGTATGCGGCAACAAGCAACAACGGAAAACGCTAGATCCAACCCTTATCTATAAACCCAGGCAACAAACCACCCTAAACCGTTAAGAGTCCTGCCTGGACAACGAGGTATCCTATGACTCGGTTACAGGGTGCACGCACTATTCTATCTATCTCTATCTATATGCTCAGGCCCAATTCCCAATTTGGGGGTAGCCGACTCAAGACAGAGCAAGAACAGGGAAAACACAAAAACAACATAAAACAAAAAATAAACACAGATAAAAACACAAACTCTCACACATCCAGGTCACCCAGGAGAAGACCCAGAGACCAGGGTTACCAAGGTCGCTCCAGCACTCCCCCGGCCCCTGACCACCCGGAGAGGTTCCGATCTCGGCAGGCAGACATGCAGCGGAGCCAAAGCCACAAGCCCTCCCACCACACTTCCAGGCACACCCTTCATATTAATCGTCTCCCCGGGCCAGGCGCCTGATGGACTATTATCTAGTCCAACTTGCGCCCGACCCCTTACTCCAAATGACCACGTGTTCACTCAACTATTCACAAGCATTCTCCATTCACTCCTGTCCACCACCACTTCCCCTGCCTGATCTATAGTCATTCCTCTATCATCCAAAGCCTTTCTTACACAGTCTCTCCATCTCAATGGGGGTCTTCCTGCCCTTCTATCTCCCCTTGTACCTGACTCACATATTCTCTTTGTAAGCCTTTCATCTCCCATTCGTTCAACATGATCATACTAGCTCAGCACCCTTCTGTCCACTCTGGCTGACAAATGTTCTTGCTGCCCCACTCTCCTACGTATCTCTTCATTCCTCAATCTGTCTCTACGAGTAACTCCACACATACTCCTCAAGCAGCTCATCTCCATCACATCCAGCCCTCTTTTCTCCTTTTTCTTCAGAGCCCATGTTTCAGCCCCATACATCACTGTTGGCACAACAATTCCTTGATACAGTGCACTTTTTACTTTCACTCCGAGATTTCTCGTCTTCCACATACTTCCCATTGCTCCGAAAACCTTCCTTCCTTCACACACTCTCTGTTTTACCTCCACTTCCATACCTCCACTCCTGCTTATCGTTCCTCCTAGATATTTAAAACACTCTACTTGTTCCAATATTTCCCCATCCAGCCTCACATCTAGATTCACCCTATGCTCTCCCCTATTACACACCATTACTTTACTTTTATTGACGTTCACCTTCAGTTTCCTCCTTCCACAAACCACACCAAACTCTTTGACTACCCGCTGCAGTTTCTCATCAGAATCCGCACGCACTATAATAATAATAATAATAATAATAATATTTATTCAGTCAGCAATTTATAGAGTTGGTACCACATAGTTTGTTACAAATATGACATGTACCAGCCTTGCATAATTCCAACTAAGGATAGCCCAATAAGGCCGTTAGGCGTATTTCCATTGGGGTCCTTGTGGGATTAGGTTAGCTGGGGAAAAGGGGAGGATAAAGAAATAGATACTTTAGAGAAAGTATTTCTTGGGGGTTATTTTAGGATACCTTACTTCCTATAGTAAATATCAGTAATCCGTAATCAGTAATCATTTCAGCTTGGTTTGTCTATCTCTTATGTCGTATTTAGTAGTAGACATAAGCTTGGTGCTCCCTTCCCGCAGCTGTCCGGTTCAGGTGTTCCTTCAGGCTACGTCTGAAGGAATACAGTGTTCTCTTTTCACGGACTGACTGGGGTAGGTCGTTCCAGTCTTTGATGGCAGTGAAGAAGAATGTTTGCTTACCCTGTCCTTGGATTCTCGGGACCTTAAAATTAAACATCATGTTTCTTGTATTATGTCCACTCCTCTCATTTGCTTTAACAAAATCATTCTTTAGATACTCTGGAGCTCTGTCATAGAAAATTTTGAAGGCATTAGTTAGCCTGATTTGTTTGGCCCTGTCAGAAACATTGAGCATACCTAGTGACTGAAGTTGTTCCTGGCCAACATGTGATCTGGGTCCTAGGTTCAGCATGAACCTAACCATTTTATTTTGATTGACCTGAAGTTTGTGCTGTGCTGATTTAGATGATGCAGAGTACCAGGATGACACAGAATAGTCAAAATGACATTGAACAAGCGCTTGGCAGAGGGTCTTTTTGGTCGCCGCAGGCAAGCATCCCACCTGTCTATACAGGTATTTTATACGTGCTCTACACTTACTCAGGATAGATTCCAAAATTGTTTCACCTGACAAACTCGCGTCCAGTTTCAGTCCGAGATATTTAACTTGTGACACTGTTGTTATAGGAATATCATTACAGTTGACCGAGAAGCCCACAATGTCTTTCAGTTTGCGTTTTGTTCCACATAAGATGGCTTCCGTCTTGCCCAGGTGAAGAGATAGTCTATTGTCCACTAGCCATTCACTACATGATGCTAGTTCTTTGGAAAGTGAAGCGGCAATACTTATTGGGTCTTTTCCTGAAACCAGAAGCACGCTGTCGTCTGCATACAGCAATAATTTACATGGGACGCTCAGTTCCATGTCGTTCACATAACAGAGAAAGAGTAAGGGACCAAGGATGTTCCCTGCGGGACCCCACAGTTAATTGGCATAGGATCAGATATATTATCATCAATTTTGACTCTTTGGGTTCTACCACTAAGATAAGATTTAAACCAGTTCACAGACCCTATGCCCATAGCTTGTAGTTTATTACATAGGATATCATGGTCTACTGTGTCAAACGCTTTTTGTAGATCAAGAAGAACCATACCGGTGTAGTTACCTTTAGACATTTCTTTACGAATGTGATCCGTTAAGTGGATGAGACAGGAGTCTGTCGAGTACATGCATCTGAAACCTGATTGAAACTTATAGAATAGATCATTTTGTTTGAGGTAGTGTTCAATTTGGGTGTATACCGCTCTTTCAAGGATTTTAGATACAATACATAATATGCTAACTATAGACTGCTGATAGTAAAGCAGGCTATATAAAAGATCACACAATTAAGTTGACTTAAAGCTTCAAGGAAGAGATAGATAACGGAATTAAATTGCAGAAACAATTTAATAACAAACTAGAAGAAAGTACATTTAACGTTACGTTAATTAATACAACTAATCACCCCTGCGTGAAAGAAGGTGAAAGCAAACAGTCCTCAAAACATCGTACCGGTAGACAAGATGCGGGGTTCTAAACTGCATGCGGCTACTGTAGGATCTGATGCTTAGCAAAGAGAGTACGTTACGGATTTAGAGAACTCTTAACTCATAAGCAGGAATAAATACTAGTGATAGGCCATACAGTGTATAATGGCATAGGTATAATTAAATAAAGGCAGCAACTCGCAACATAACCACATATAGGTGTGCTTCTCACTCTTAGTCAGGCAAGCCTGCTCGGACAGAGTCTCTAAGCCCCACCCTGACTCACAATGCTCACAAAAACGGTAAACTGTGGCACAATAACAAGCATACAGAAATAATAAACCCCTAGCTGTTAATCTGCCAGGTGGCAGAGGTCTAGCTGGAAGGATATAGGCTTCGGATACCCGGGCTGAGCCACCTGCTCTAGCCTAGGGACGTTCCCAAGTCTGTGCGCCAAATTACTCTAATTGAAAGGGTGCTCTCTTGAGAGACTCAGATCGCAAGTATCTGACTCTCTCCTGGCGACCCTAAAACAAAAGCAAGACGTGCTAGCGCAGTGCTGAGTGGACTAGGCAAGGGCCCTCACACAACACAACACTAGACACACAGGGACACAGACAAGAAAATGCCCCCAGACTCCCACGGGTATCCTAGTAAAGTCGTGTGGGTCCACAGGACCCGCACCAGCAGACTTTACTTAAAGGATCGCAAAAAGCCTCCCCTCCGGTCTAGCCCCTGCTAACCTGACACAAGAACACACTAGCAAGCATTAAACCACCAAATATGAGACAACAAAAAAGCTTCCTAGGTCTCATTAACGATTACATCTCCTTCATAAGGCCCAAAATCCTATCTAGTTATCTGAGAGCTCGTCGTTAATACAATAATAGATATAAGGTCTATCAAGGGAATGGGATAATTAAATAGATTGGTGAAGTAGTGGAAAGAAGGTATACAAAGTAAGAGAGAAAGTTTCTAAGTGGGGTTGAGAGGGATAGATATCAAGGGGGTCCGAAGGGTACGACAGTGAGGTGAGCTCTGAGTCTTGAATCTGTCTGGACCCCACCCTAGGCATACAAAATACATCCCAGGCTTGGCAACACTCAACACAGTTGCCGGGTCAAAATCGTCTACCCCGTGCGTGAGTCGAAACTAAGCCTAACGTTGCAATCGGATGCATATGGCAACGCTTCAGGCTCGTCCCAAGCTAGACTCTCCGCGCGAAGCAACGTCCCCCAGCCGGTCTCTCTCTCCCGCTCGTCTCCTCCCACTCTCACTAGACTTACATCTTATATATTATAATGAAACAATCAACTATCGAGAATAAAATATACTAAGATGCGTTGGTTAAGAATAAGGGCAGCTACAAGCTGTGAAACAACATAAGAATATCCCAGACATTAGTTACGTTGTCGTAGGATATATACTAAGGAAAAGCCTGCCGGCCGGCTGCTGCCAGCCGGTTTCTAAACGGCTGGGCAGCCGACGCGCGCGCACGCCCGCACGTGGCTACTATGCAGAAGCGTCACAGTGAGTACTAACTTAACTATGCCTCGAGAGACTCCTACAGATCCTTTCTTAGCTGAATATAATCATCATATTCTGGCGACTTTTAGACGATTTTATTCAGCTTGAGAGGGACCTCTAGCAATGATAAGACTACAAATTATCTCAATTAATCCTTTTAGCTACCATACATCCTTCCTAAGCTTAATGCAATCATCCAAATGTTGCTGAAATCAAATTAAAAAGACGTCACCGGTACAAAAAGGGTTAATTGCTGGAGATCTTTTTTAAACTGCATACAATCGTGTAATAGTAACCATAATAAAGTTAAAACGACGGCACCGGTACTGAAAGGGTTAATACATTTGAAGGGGGCCCACCTCATTTGATTTATCTCTCTCTCTCCCTCTCTTTCTCTGGGTTGTGTCCATTCGGCCCCATTCAGCCTACTGTTTTAAGACGTTTATCCCCATACAGGTGTCGATTTTTTCCTGGCGAGCGGTAGAGACCCAGCATATTTATTATACAGTTTTTGACAGCAGGCTAAATTTGTACATTTTTTCGAGAGAAAAAATTCTCCGGCGAAGCGGGATTTCTCCATACAATGCTGGCTCGCTGTCACTCGCCATGAAGAAATCGACACCTGGATGGGGATAAACGTCTTAAAACAGTATGCTGAATGGGGCCAAATGGATACAACCCAGAGAAAGAGAGGAAATAAGCAGATGACCCCCCTCCCCCCCCTTAAAGCTATAGAGGATCACCAGACACATCCTTCCTAATCCTTTCCTGATTCTGTACCCAACCCTTAACCCTTTGAGTACCAGCGACGTGTATTATATTTCATTCCACCTATATTTAGACGATATTATGCAGCTTAGGAAGGATCTGTGGTAGTTAATAGGGTTGGTTGAGATAGTTTGAAGCTTTAATATTGCTACAGGTCCTTCCTAATCTGAATATATTCGTCTAATCATTGCCAGAATATAATTAAAAGGATGTCCTCGGTACAGAAGGGGTTAATCCCCCGCCAATAGTGTTGTTCCTATGTTTATGAAGGAGATACAAAGTAGGTTGCCTGTAATGAGTGTCTCCCCCAAAGTCAAAAGAGTGACAGAGCCAAATTCAAGGGACGTTGGGGTCAAAATAAGTAACCCCCCCGTGCTTAACATTAATCATCAATTACAAACCCCAATGTACTTGAATAAACTAATGAAAGCATATGGTCCTCCCGGGATTCCAACTCGGGACACCACACCCAGAACATAAGCACCTAAACCGTTACACCACCAACACAGTAATGAAAGCATATGGTCCTCCCGGGATTCCAACTCGGGACACCACACCCAGAACATAAGCACCTAAACCGTTACAACACCACCAACACAGTAATGAAAGCATATGGTCCTCCCGGGATTCCAACTCGGGACACCACACCCAGAACATAAGCACCTAAACCGTTACACCACCAACACAGTAATGAAAGCATATGGTCCTCCCGGGATTCCAACTCGGGACACCACACCCAGAACATAAGCACCTAAACCGTTACACCACCAACACAGTAATGAAAGCATATGGTCCTCCCGGGATTCCAACTCGGGACACCACACCCAGAACATAAGCACCTAAACCGTTACACCACCAACACAGTAATGAAAGCATATGGTCCTCCCGGGATTCCAACTCGGGACACCACACCCAGAACATAAGCACCTAAACCGTTACACCACCAACACAGTAATGAAAGCATATAGGGGAGGTGTGGTGGAGTGGTCTTGCCACTGGCCTGGTAATCCAAAGGTCCCGGGTTCAAATCCCGATGTATCAATGGGAAGATATTATTGGGATGGAATTTGTGCTGTACCTAGTATCAGTGCATTACCACAAAGCCCACCGAAACGTCAATAAAATACCCTCATTGTTCCCTGATTAAATAGCACTGTATGAATATTCCCATATTCAAAATATGCTATAGGGGTGCAATGCCTGGTGAGTTATCTGCTCAACAGGTGGCGTTGTGTGTGTGTAAGTGTGAGAGTCCGAGTGTAGTGAGACAGTGAAGCACGGGAACGAGATGGCTTCAGAGACGGGGTCGTTTCGGGTCATGAGTGAGCACCGTGCCTCATGTGAAGGCAAGATGGCAGGTGCTCGTTGTGCTCTACGTGCTTCACATGTCTCACTCCCTAGACTGGAACAAGACCTCACGGGCTTCACTGTTCATTGTAAAGCGGTGAATGTTAAGGCTCTCAGCCTATGCCCGAGAGGAAGTAAGTTGGAATATAGAAAAAAAAAAAAAAAAAAAAAAAAAGCACCTAAACCGTTACACCACCAACACAGTAATGAAAGCATATGGTCCTCCCGGGATTCAAACTCGGGACACCACACCCAGAACATAAGCACCTAAACCATTACACCACCAACACAGTAATGAAAGCATATGGTCCTCCCGGGATTCCAACTCGGGACACCACACCCAGAACATAAGCACCTAAACCGTTACACCACCAACACAGTAATGAAAGCATATGGTCCTCCCGGGATTCCAACTCGGGACACCACACCCAGAACATAAGCACCTAAACCATTACACCACCAACACATACCTAGACACACGCAGTTTAAAACAGTCTAAGCCATAGGAAGAAGGAAAGATTGATTGCATATCACACGAATACCATCATTGTAGTATTATTGTCTATATAGAGTTAAAATTACAGTTCACAGTTCCTATTATGTCTTTGGAAGTGATACAATGGTCAAAACAATCCAATTTCATGATAATTTTCCTGTATTCCTTCTCATATAGACTGTCTTGATAGCTAGCGTAATGGTTAGTGCGGTGAATTTGGGTGTGAGTATCATAGGTTGGGATCCTTGTAGTAATACATAAATTGCCTTTATTTCATGAATTAGTTATAATTATGTTAAGTGCCCCATTAATTTCCCCTTCCATTCGTCTAATCATTTCGTTATCAGAGTGCAGTTGGGTATATGTACAGGCTAAGATTAATAATGCAGTAGGCCTATTCGAGAATGCATAATATATCATAGGCTTGTGCATGAACCTTTAACTGTCTTGATAGCCTAGTGCTTAGTGTTCAGAATTTCGATGTGAGGGTCCTAGGCTCGAGTTCTTGTATGTAGGCCTATTCATTGCTTTCATTGATATCATTAATTGGGTATGTTTGTAAGTTAATTCACAGATACTCACAGAAGATACCCGAGTAGGAGGCTGTTCAGCCTACGAGACCCGGATCATCATTTATCTCATAACTTGGTGTGTGGCTTGGGTGGACGTGTAATTGGTGGGTTGGTGTTAATATGAATATATTTAAGGCACTAAACACAATCATCTCTCGTTTGATATCCTATTTCCCGTTCAAGATACGATCACGCATTCCTTATTTGTTTTCTGGTTATCATTAGTCGATTTTAGGATTTAGTGTGAGTTTGTGCTTTTTATTTGTGTTTATTTGTTGTTTTATGTTGTTTTGTGTTTTCCCTGTTCTTGCTCTGTCTTGAGTCGGCTACCCCCAACATGGGGATTGGGCCTGAGCATATATATATATATATATATCCAGTGACTGGAAATCCACAGAAGAGTACAGAACAAATACCTGACTCTGGAGCCAGCCACTCTTGCAAATGTTTATAATAACTGAAGATCTACGAAAGTAGAGAAATGCATTTTAACACTTACATAAACATTAATTTAATATGTACACAACAGTCCGAGCCTTCTAATAAGATACTCGGACATACTTTTTAAACCCTTATTTTGTGCATGCAATATATTTTAGATGCAATTTAATTTTAGCACTAAAATTTTTTAAACTTTGTGCAGTGAACCTACCCTTTTCTACACACCTTTAGTGTGGAAGCATATTCGCATATATTTTTACCACAAGAATCAATATTTTTCATGTTTTATATATATATATATATATATATATATATATATATATATATATATATACATATATGGTACGATTTTAGTTACTGGACACCTATTTGAAAGGTACCACCGAGGATTTAATACATATTTTGTTTTCGGTTTCCACGCATCCAACACCAAGCTACACCTTTTTCTGGTCCGGTAATAGTGTTGAAAACGATATAATAACTTTTTAAATATGGTTTTCGACGAGAATAAAACGGGGCGTTTGGGCCGAAAATCGGCGGCGGGGGGAGTCCGTCGTCGCTTCGGATCGTCGCGATTTCTTTACCCAGGACGCTCGAGGTTACTACGGCCAGCTGTTTTACTTGCCCCCTGCTGGCCACATAGATGACGATTATTATAATTCACGGGGGGGGGGGGGGGTGAGGGGGGGCAGAGCCCCCCCTCAACCCTGTCCTGTATCCCACGCCCTATAACGCAAGTTTTTATCAAAAAATTTACCCAACAAGCTTAGCCATTTTAAGTCGACCGCCAAGGCGGGACCAGGAAGTCACCCCGAGCGTAAAGTAAACAAAGCGACGCTACTTCCACGAACGCAACCGAGTTGTCTTTATATTTCGTCTCATATTATCATTATTAAAGTGTCCCCATTGCTTTTTTAGTGTTTCGTACACCAGAAAAGGGTGTAGCTTGGTGTTGGATGCGTGGAAACCGAAAAATAATATGTATTAAATCGTTGGCGGTACCTGTCAAATAGGTGTCCAGTAACTAAAATCGTACCATATATATATATATATATATATATACTGTATATATATATATATATAATAAATCTTATATCCTTAAATTAAGTTGGAAGTATATTTGGTTACTGATTAAACAAATATTTTGCTTAATTTTATAATATTTTTTTTTAATAGTTTACCCAATATTATTAATCAATTTTCTATGATTGTGTTTTCGAGAAAACCAAACTTTTTATAGGAGTAACTTTAATATAATTTATTCGAAAGCTAAAATCGCTATTTTATCGACATTACAAATAATCTATATACACACACACCACTAGTATGGTGCTATAGATAACTTGATACTATTTTTAGAAGTGGATTTCTTCACTCACCACTAATATCGGTGTGGGTATACAGGTAACAAAATATTCTTATAAAGGTTTTGAAGTAACACACACCACTCACTTCCTGTCCGGACATCAGTGAGAGAACATAGTAGTCGTTAGAAAATATACTCTCTCACTATATTTGGATCATTTAAAGTTGTTTAATTAATATTACTGTGTTCATTGGCTGACCGCGACTCCCGGAACATTGCTAACGTAACATATTTCGACAAAAACTGTAATATGGACGTCAAAATAGAAGCACTACGACGGGATGCGAGAGCTAAGAAGCGGGCAGAAGAAAGGGTCAAGATTATGGATAGGAAAATGCTGGAAAGGAAACAGTGGAAGAAGGGAGAGCAACGACCAACTGCAGCAATGGACAGAAAGATAAACATCGGCTGCCGTGCGAGGGTTGGCGGTACGGGTGAGAAACATGGTCAAGGGTTGCGTTTCCGGGTAACGCCCCAACCTAAGAAAGTAGCGCGTGAACCTCTGGTGAAATTGTCCAAACTTTCGGCAGTAAATCTCTGCCCATTAGATATCACCGACCTGCTTCGCCTAGAGAGCCTGATCACATTGCCAGTTAACATAAACAAGCATTGTGTAGATTTC
Source organism: Paralithodes platypus (assembly GCA_032716605.1). Taxonomy (NCBI): domain Eukaryota; kingdom Metazoa; phylum Arthropoda; class Malacostraca; order Decapoda; family Lithodidae; genus Paralithodes; species Paralithodes platypus. The sequence continues at coordinate 21,931,348 of CM064572.1, forward strand.
CTGCTTAACTCTGGCTCTACCATGAATTTAGTTTCAATGAAAACCGCAGAGATCTTAGGACTTAAGGACAAATATCCCTACAGATTGAAAATATATAGAATCAAAAGTTGGGAGGGACAAATCCCTTGTTTCGGGTTAACATTCCCCAATGTAGAAGTCTGTCTCAAAAATGGGCAGAAATTTTACATGGAAGTCACTTTGATAGAGAATTCGGGCTCGGCCTTAGTGGATAGAGATCTTATTGGTCATCCGACTCTCGCTCGCTTAAACGCCGTCCAGCACTTCTCCGACACTTCCCCGATGCTTTATTTCAAATCTCTATATATGTTTGATAAACCAATAGGCCTACGCAAGATTGGTACTAAAATACAACCGATACTGAAAGGAAGATTAATGGGCAAAGAGAGGCACCTCATTGGTAAACAAACCTTTGATGTTCTCTTGGACTCAGGGATGGGGCCTGGGCTTTGTGTGTTGCCTAGTTGTGAAGTGAAGTTAGAAGCGGCCGACATAAAGATCCCTGACAAATTCCGGTTTGAAATAGACAAGGGTAAATATATCGACCATTCAATTACCTATTACGATGGTGAAGGCCCGTATGACTTGGTGATTGGCCGTAGAATGCTTTGTAAATACTCTTCCCTTTATGATTACAAATACAATACCCTTTACGTCCAACTTGCGAGGGATACTTATAGTGTTAAACTCACATGAAGACGGCGTAGCTTATGGTATTTCTTATTAACCTCTGTTGTCCCGGCGACCGGGCGACGACTTTTATATTTTATTCTAGCTATATTTAGACGATATTATGCAGCTTAAGAAGGATTTGTGCTAGTTAAAAGGGTTGGTTGAGATATTTAGAAGCCTTATTATTGCTAGAGGTCCTTCCTAAGCACACTATAATCGTCTAATAGTTGCCAGAATATGATGAAAAGGACGTCCCTGGTACTAAATGGGTTAACCCCTATTGTTCCGGCGACGTCTTTTACATTTTATTATTGCTATATTTAGTTGATTTTGTGGAGTTCATAACCCTTTCTGTACCAGCGACGTCTTTCTATTTTTATTCTGGCTATATTTAGACGATTTTGTACAGTTTAAGAAAGATCTGTGGTAGCAAAAAGGGTTAACCCCTTCTTTACCGGCGTCATCCTTTTAATTTTTCCTTGCTACTATTAGACGATTCTATCCAGTTTAAAAGGGCCTCCAGTAAATTACAGGCTTAGCAACTATCTCCCTTTACACTACCACAGATCCTTCTTAAACTGCACAAAATCGTCTAAACTTGGATATAATTAAAATTAAAAAGGCGTCACCGGTACAGAAGGGGTTAAGTGAGACAGTTCGAAGCCTGTTCATTGCTGGAGGCCCTTTTCAACTGAATGAAATCGTCTAACAGTAGCCAGAATAAAGTGAAAAAGACGGCACCGGTACTGAATGAGCTAACTAGCATTGTCGATTTTCCTTTTTTTGTTAAATTGATTTGACTTTATTTGCTTAATTTTACTGTATTTGCTTAATTTTACTTTATTTGCTTAATTTTACTTTATTTGCTTTATTTTACTTTATTTGCTTAATTTACTTTATTTGCTTAATTTTACTTTATTTGCTTAATTTTACTTTATTTGCTTTATTTTACTTGTTTTTTCTTTGACTTTATTTGCATTATTTGACTTTATTTACTTTATGTTACTTTATTTAGTTATTTGACTTTATTTTATTTCGTTTAGTTTGTCCCCGAGGTTAAGGGGAGGCAGACCGTTTTTCTGGACCCCCTTCTCCCTAATGATTAGCCCCACTAGTTTTGAGATTACAAGACGTTCGGCCCATTAGTTTGGCGATTTTAACACCTTTCGCCCCATTTCGTTGTAAATTTTAAGACCTTTCGTGCCATTTAGGTGTTGATTATTTCCTGGCGAGCGATAGCGAGCCTGCAATTTTAAGAGGAACCGACCTTCGGCCGGGACATTTTTCTACCGAAAAATTTACAAATTTATATTGAATGGGGGTCTAGGGGCACACACTTTTAACCTATTCAGGTACCCCCTTGACTATGCATGCCAAGTATGGGCTTTCCATCTAGAATACTGAGGGAGTTGGGGCGGGGGGGGGGGGGGGGGGGGGGGGGGGGGGGGGGGGGTCCCCCCCCGACCCCCCCGTTCCCCCAACCTGGCTTATACCTATTCTGGCACCCCCTTAGTATGAATGCCAAGTATGGGCTCTCCAGTTTGAAAACTGAGGGAGTGGAGGAGGGGCCCCCCCCCCCGTCTTATACCTATTCCGGCACCCCCTTAGTATGCATGTCAAGTATGGGCTCTCCATCTTGAAAATTGAGGGAGTAGTTTGTGAACAAACAGACAGAATTCTCACAGAAAGTGTCCTTTATATAATAACTGGTATTATTCAGTATATATATACTTGAAATGCTAGGTTTTTCCAGGGTTAAATAGGAAGGGAAATATCCCCAGGCTACCTTTAGGATCAACCTTTCCTGGTACCTGGCGCGGGGTACGAACCTCTGAAGGGAATTTAACCCTCCTAAAAACCCACAGGTTTTGAGATGCCTTGGGTGGGGTTCGAACCCTGGTTAGTGACGCACCACCATCACCACCAGGCCCGCGCACTGTACTACCACGGACGTACTAAAAGTATAGCAACCTTAGTCCGATTTTTAAGAACCAGGTGATAGTCTCGTGGTTTTATCACGTGATGAGTTTATTGGACTTACCATCTACGACTATTTTACGCTATACCTGACGTCAACTCGGGTTAGTATTATTGTGGGTTCGGGACATTTTCGAGGGCATTACAATACTGTATATATTTTGTTTTTCTCCCTAGATCTCTATCAAGTTTAAGAACACTTATCACCTCACCTCAAAGAGGTGCCAGAGAAGAATTGTACAATGTTTGATAGAAAAATGTCCCGGCCGAATGCCGGTTTCTGCTAAATTACATGCCTGCTATCGCTCGCCAGGAAATATCGACACATAAATGGTACGAAAGGTCTTAATATTGATGAAAATATGGGGCAAAAGTCTTAAAAATCGCCAAACTAATGGGGCGAACGTCTTAAAATCTCATAACTAATGGGGCTCGGCATGAGGGAGAAGGGGACCAGGAGAAAACAAATACGGTACCTCTTCCTAATAAAATCGTCTAACATTAGCAAAAAACTGAATCTAAAATGTGTCCCTGTATCGTGAAGGGTTAAGGGGACTAACCTAATTTGTTCTCTCCATTTCTCTCTGTATCTGGCTTGTATCCATTCGGCCCCATTCAGCCTATTGTTTTAAGACGTGTATCCCCATCCAAGTGTTTATTATGGAGAAATCCGGTTTCGCCGGAGACATTTTTCTATCGAAAAATGTATAAATTTAGCCTGCTGTCAAAAACATTCAAACAAATATGCTGGCTCGCTACCGCTCGAAAGGAAAAATCGACACCTGGATGGGGATAAACGTATTAAAACAGTAGGCTGAATGGGGCCGAATGGATACAACCCAGAGAGAGAGGGAAAGAGAGAAAAAAACCGAGGTGGGGTGGCTTAACCCCTTCTGTACCGGCGACGTCTTGTTAATTGTATTCTTAGCTATATTAACACGATTTTGTGCAGTTTAAGAAGGATCTGTGGTAGTAAAAAGGCTGAAGTGAGATAGTCCAGAGCCTGTTAATGGCAGGAGGCCCTTTTTAAGCTGAATATAATCGTCTAATATAGTAGCCAGGATAAAGTTAAAAGGCCGGCATCGGTACAGAAAGGGTTAAGGGGTTCAAGTGTTAAGCCGGTATCATACGAGAGCTTTTATAGTCAACATTGTTCTGACAACATGTCTCGATTATTTTGCACTGGTATCGGAAACTAGACTGATGGTAGATGAATTTAGGTGACATATAAATCATTTGTTGACCTCATAAGCTGCCAGACCAGTGTTGAGGATAAATGTTGAGGGAAAAAGCGCTCGTGTGATACCGGCTTAAGTGTAATGTGTCCCTGTATCGTGAAAGGGTTAAGGGGACCAACCTACTTGTTTTTTTGTTCTTTTTGGGTAGTAACCATTCCACCCCATTCAGCCTACTGTTTTAAGACGTTCATCCTCATCCAGGTGTTGATTTACACTTGCCGAGCGATAGCGAGCCAGCATATTTTGGATTATGTTTTAGACAACTGACTTAATTTGTATATTTTTCGGTAGAAAAAATTCTCCGTCGAAGCCTGATTTCTCCATACAATAATGGTTCGCTGTCGCTCGCCAGGAAAATATCAATACCTGAATGGGGATAAACGTCCTAAAACAGTAGGCTGAATGGGGCCGAATGGATAAAACCCAGAGAGAGAAAGCAGGTCGGTCCCCTTAATGGCTCACGTGTATAGCCTACAGTGTTGACTAATTATTAGTAGACGATTTGTGTTAGATTGGGAAGGGTTTGTGGAAGTCAGAGGGTTAATTTGGACAGTCTTTACCCTTTCAATGCCCACAGGTCCTTCCTAAACTGTATTAAATCGTCTAATGATAGCCCTAATAAACTGTCAAAACGCCGTATATTCCTCTAGGGCTTACATAGATACACAGACTACACAGACCTTGCGGTCCCTACTAGGTAGTCCGGACTTAAAACTTAAATAAAATTTGCTACAAAGTGGAAGATAAGGATAGCAAAGCTGAAGGCTCTCTCCCCACCCACCTCTCCCTCTAACCGTTGGTCGGGCATGAAATTTAGTTGGGGAAACAAGTCCCCCAGCAGAATGAGAACACTTCTACTGGGAAATTTATAGTAAAGAACGAAGTTGAGAAATATTATATACTACTGATGCTTAACCTATTTGTTTCCCCACCTCCTCCAAATTAATGTCTAGACTTCATTTGAATGTGTCCATTGTCTTATATTGTACCATTTTCTCTGGCAATTTGTTTCATTCGATGACGACACTGGAGGTGAACAAGTGTTTTGTGACATCGAAATTCGCCCTCCTGGCTTTTAATTCCATTCAATTTCCCCGAGTTAATGAACTATTATCTATTTTGAAACGTGAATCTACATCAATTTTGTCAAATCTCTTTAGTATCTTGAAACACTCGATTAATTGACCTCGCAATCTCCTTTTCTTAAATGAAAACACATTTACTTATTTTAGTCTTTCATAAGATGAATAATATCGTCTAATGATAAAGGGCCTTCCAAAGCTGAATAATATCGTCTAATGATATAGGGCCTTCCAAAGCTGAATAATATCGTCTAATGATAAAGGGCCTTCCAAAGCTGAATAATATCGTCTAATGATATAGGGCCTTCCAAAGCTGAATAATATCGTCTAATGATAAAGGGCCTTCCAAAGCTGAATAATATCGTCTAATGATAAAGGGCCTTCCAAAGCTGAATAATATCGTCTAATGATAAAGGGCCTTCCAAAGCTGAATAATATCGTCTAATGATAAAGGGCCTTCCAAAGCTGAATAATATCGTCTAATGATATAGGGCCTTCCAAAGCTGAATAATATCGTCTAATGATAAAGGGCCTTCCAAAGCTGAATAATATCGTCTAATGATAGGGCCTTCCAAAGCTGAATAATATCGTCTAATGATATAGGGCCTTCCAAAGCTGAATAATATCGTCTAATGATAAAGGGCCTTCCAAAGCTGAATAATATCGTCTAATGATATAGGGCCTTCCAAAGCTGAATAATATCGTCTAATGATAAAGGGCCTTCCAAAGCTGAATAATATCGTCTAATGATATAGGGCCTTCCAAAGCTGAATAATATCGTCTAATGATATAGGGCCTTCCAAAGCTGAATAATATCGTCTAATGATAAAGGGCCTTCCAAAGCTGAATAATATCGTCTAATGATATAGGGCCTTCCAAAGCTGAATAATATCGTCTAATGATAAAGGGCCTTCCAAAGCTGAATAATATCGTCTAATGATATAGGGCCTTCCAAAGCTGAATAATATCGTCTAATGATAAAGGGCCTTCCAAAGCTGAATAATATCGTCTAATGATATAGGGCCTTCCAAAGCTGAATAATATCGTCTAATGATATAGGGCCTTCCAAAGCTGAATAATATCGTCTAATGATATAGGGCCTTCCAAAGCTGAATAATATCGTCTAATGATATAGGGCCTTCCAAAGCTGAATAATATCGTCTAATGATAAAGGGCCTTCCAAAGCTGAATAATATCGTCTAATGATATAGGGCCTTCCAAAGCTGAATAATATCGTCTAATGATAAAGGGCCTTCCAAAGCTGAATAATATCGTCTAATGATATAGGGCCTTCCAAAGCTGAATAATATCGTCTAATGATAAAGGGCCTTCCAAAGCTGAATAATATCGTCTAATGATATAGGGCCTTCCAAAGCTGAATAATATCGTCTAATGATATAGGGCCTTCCAAAGCTGAATAATATCGTCTAATGATATAGGGCCTTCCAAAGCTGAATAATATCGTCTAATGATATAGGGCCTTCCAAAGCTGAATAATATCGTCTAATGATAGGGCCTTCCAAAGCTGAATAATATCGTCTAATGATATAGGGCCTTCCAAAGCTGAATAATATCGTCTAATGATAAAGGGCCTTCCAAAGCTGAATAATATCGTCTAATGATATAGGGCCTTCCAAAGCTGAATAATATCGTCTAATGATAAAGGGCCTTCCAAAGCTGAATAATATCGTCTAATGATATAGGGCCTTCCAAAGCTGAATAATATCGTCTAATGATAAAGGGCCTTCCAAAGCTGAATAATATCGTCTAATGATATAGGGCCTTCCAAAGCTGAATAATATCGTCTAATGATATAGGGCCTTCCAAAGCTGAATAATATCGTCTAATGATATAGGGCCTTCCAAAGCTGAATAATATCGTCTAATGATATAGGGCCTTCCAAAGCTGAATAATATCGTCTAATGATATAGGGCCTTCCAAAGCTGAATAATATCGTCTAATGATATAGGGCCTTCCAAAGCTGAATAATATCGTCTAATGGTATAGACTGAATAAAGTTGTAAAAGGCGGCCTATTACTGAAAGGTTAAGGGGAGATTCTTAGTTTGCTTCCTAGACCCCTATCAAGCTTTAAATAGATACCCCCAAGACCCCCCTTCGATATAAATGTAGCTTATATATTTTTCGGTAGGCCAGTTCCTCCTAAATTACAGGCTCACTATCGCTCGCAAGGAAAAAAATCGACAACTAAATGGCACAAAATGTCTTAGAATTGCAATACATTGGGGGAATGTCTTAAAATCGCCAAACTAAAGAGGCAAACGTCTTAACATCTCAAAACTAATGGGGATAAGCATAAGGAAGAAAAGGTACCAGAAAAAAGGCCCATCTCTCCTTAAATAAAAACGTGACCGGTACTTTTAGGGCCTTACCGTAGACTAAAGACACGGCGCCGTATCTTTAGTCTGGCCGTAAAGTTTAGACAGATATGACGCCTTTGTTTTTTTGGGGGCCCCCTTCTCCCTCATGCTTAGCCCCATTAGTTTTCAGACCGACCGTCATTAAATCTGAAAACTAATCGGGCTAAACATGAAAGAGAAGGGGGACCAGAAAAACCGGTCATTCCCCCCCCTCCCCCCTTAACCGCTTCCGTACCGGCGACGTCTTTTTAATTTGATTCTTGGACCTATTAGACTATTATATTTAGCTAAAAAAGGGCCTCTAGCATTCAACAGGTTTAGAACAATCTCACCTAACCCTTTTTTTACTACCACAGATCCTTCTTAAACTGCACAAAATCGTCTAAATATAGCTAGAAAACCAAAAAGACATCGGCGGTACAGAATGGGTTAAGACTCGATCTGGACCTCCACCACCACCAGGGTACCTACCTATGTTCACCTATGTGGAGTTCGCCACTCTTGCTAGTGGCACCGAAGAGCGCACCGCCCTTCGTTGTTGTTTGAAAATTGGTGCAGCAGACTATTTGAAGAGGTGGAGCGCACCCTTGTGAAGATGGGCTCGTCTGGCACTTTTTGTAGTTCGACATCGAGAGCTCTCTTGAAGCTGTCTAACGAGACACCTCTCATGTCTCTCACTCGCCGCGGGAGTTTGTTGAAGAGACGTGCTCCTCTATGTGATAACCAGCCCTCTCGCAGAGAGCCCATAGCCCCCCGATTTATCATCTTGGGGATCTCGCATTCCCAGCCTCTCCTATCATTGAATTTCATTGCTATTGGTGTATGTAGATTTGGTACAAAACCCTCTGCGATTTTCCATGTATATATTATTAAGTATCGTTCCCTTCTACGTTCCAACGAATATAGTTTTATTGATTTTAAGCGATCCCAATAGTGTAACTGTTTTACTGAGTTTATATGTGAGGTGAAGTTCCTTTGTACACTTTCTAAGTCATTAATTTCACCTAATTTGTATGGGGATGTTAATACGTTACAGTATTCTAGCCGCGGTAGCACCAGGGATTTGAAGAGTGTTATCATAGGCAATTCACCGCGAGTTCTAAATGTTCGTAGAATCCAACCCGTTAGCCGTTTCGCAGCTGCAACTTTGACCTGGTTATGTTCTTTGAATCCCATATTTTCAGACATTATCACCCCAAGGTCTTTCACATTGTCTTTATGTTCTATTATGCGATTGGATTCTGTTATGTAACTTGTGCTCTCTTTAACGAAATCCTTATCTCCGTATCGTATTAATTGAAATTAAATTTGTCTTCATTAAATTGCATGTTATTTTCCCTGGTCTACTGGAACACCTTATTTATGTCCTCTTGCAGCCGGCGCGTGTCTTCCTGTGTCTTTACTATCATACTCAGTTTCGTGTCATCCGCAAAGGAGGATACTGTACTGTGTCTTGTGTTGGCATCTATGCCACTTATTAGAATGAGGAAAAGAAGGGGCGCTAGTACTGTTCCTTGGGGAACTGAGCTTTTGACGTCTGAAGGCTCAGATGTTACTTGGCTTACTGCTACTGATTGTTTTCGGTTCACGATGAAGTTGTATATCCACCTTCCGATTTTACCTGTTATCCCTTTTGCTTTAAGTTTGTGTGCAATAATACCGTGATCACATTTATTAAATGCCTTAGCAAAATCGGTGTAGATGACGTCCACGTTTTCTTTTCTTCTAGGGATTTAAGAATTCTGTCGTAGTGTTCTAATAGTTGCGAGAGACACGATGTTCCTGCTCTGAACCCATGTTGACCAGTGTTGTGTAGTTCATTTTTCCCCATAAATGTTGAGATTTTGCCTCGCAGGAGGAGGTTTGAGTCCATCTTGCTTAGCCCCATTAGTTTTGAGATTTTGAGACATTTGGTCCATTAGTTGGGTGATAAGATCTTTCGTGCCATTTAGCTGCCGATTTTTTCCCTGGCGAGTGATAGCAAGCCTGCAATTTACGAGGGACTGGCCATCGTCCGTGGCAACTTTCTACCAAAAAAATATACTATAGTCTATTCGTTGCAAGTAGGCGAGAAATTATGACCTCTATCCTCTGTAACTCAAAAAGTGTTTAAAGCAAATGGGCTGTACATTTCCACATCTATTCGTTGACTGACTCTTCCCATATGGTAGAAATATTAGCTCGATCACTCTAGTCGTTTTTGAGTTACAGAGGTTAGAGGTCATGATTTATCGTCTACTTTCAGCGAATAGACTATAACTTATCTCGAAGGGGGGTCTTGGGGATATTTTTTAAACTTGATGGAGGTCTAGGGAGGAAACTAAATATTAAGGAACACCCCGTTCTTCACATTAATCATCAATTACAAACCCCAATTCACTTGATTAAACTAATGAAAGCATATGGCCCTCCCGGGATTCGAACTCGAGACACCACACCCAGAACATATAAGCATGTACACCACCAACGCAGTTAAATGTTGAATACATGATCATGATTATTATCCATTTTCGAATTTTGGATATCAATCTAATCATGTGACATAATGCATAGATACATAAGCAAATAAATAAAATTCTCCCCTTCACTTTTTGGGCATTTTTTTAATGTATTCATTATTTTTCTAGTTTCCTCCCTAGGCCTCCATCAAATTAAAAAAACAAATCATTAGATCCCCCTTCTAGACTTTGTAAATTTTTCGGTAGAAAAATTTCCCGGCCAAAGGCCGGTTCTTCTAACATTACAGGCTCACTACCGTTCGCCAGGGAAAACATCGACACCTAAATAGCACGAAAGGTCTAAATATTGACGAAGATATGGGGCGAAAGGTCTTAAAATCGACTAACTAATGGGGTAAACATCTTAACATCTGAAAACTAATGGGGCTAAACATGATGGAGAAAGGGGTGCAGAAAACCGGCCCATCTCCCCTTAACTTGATTACTCCGGTCGTTTATGAGTTATAGAGACTAGTTATGAAGATTTGTGCCCTAAATCCGGTATCACACGAGAGCTTTTATAGTCAACATTCGATCATCAACATTTTTCTGGCAATATTTCTGAAATATTTTCCAGCATGAAGGGAAGACGTTAGAGGATAGACAGAGACGAAAGAGTTTGCCTAGGCAGGGGGTCAGCACGGAAGCACAGTTTTTGAGAACAACAGGAGGAACACCGTCCGGACCGTACGCCTTATTAGTGTTAAGCCCAGAGAGGGTAGAAAGTACATCTTTAGAAGAGATTTTACCTTTCTGTCCTTGTATTAGGATGCTATATTATCACCGATATACCTTGACTTTCTGTCCTTGTATTAGGATGCTATATTATCACCAATATACCTTGACTTTCTGTCCTTGTATTAGGATGCTATATTATCACCAATATACCTTGACTTTCTGTCCTTGTATTAGGATGCTATATTATCACCAATATACCTTGACTTTCTGTCCTTGTATTAGGATGCTATATTATCACCAATATACCTTGACTTTCTGTCCTTGTATTAGGATGCTATATTATCACCAATATACCTTGACTTTCTGTCCTTATATTAGGATGCTATATTATCACCAATATACCTTGACTTTCTGTCCTTGTATTAGGATGCTATATTATCACCAATATACCTTGACTTTCTGTCCTTGTATTAGGATGCTATATTATCACCAATATACCTTGACTTTCTGTCCTTGTATTAGGATGCTATATTATCACCAATATACCTTGACTTTCTGTCCTTGTATTAGGATGCTATATTATCACCAATATACCTTGACTTTCTGTCCTTGTATTAGGATGCTATATTATCACCAATATACCTTGACTTTCTGTCCTTGTATTAGGATGCTATATTATCACCAATATACCTTGACTTTCTGTCCTTGTATTAGGATGCTATTATCACCAATATACCTTGACTTTCTGTCCTTGTATTAGGATGCTATATTATCACCAATATACCTTGACTTTCTGTCCTTGTATTAGGATGCTATATTATCACCAATATACCTTGACTTTCTGTCCTTGTATTAGGATGCTATATTATCACCAATATACCTTGACTTTCTGTCCTTGTATTAGGATGCTATATTATCACCAATATACCTTGACTTTCTGTCCTTGTATTAGGATGCTATATTATCACCAATATACCTTGACTTTCTGTCCTTGTATTAGGATGCTATATTATCACCAATATACCTTGACTTTCTGTCCTTGTATTAGGATGCTATATTATCACCAATATACCTTGACTTTCTGTCCTTGTATTAGGATGCTATATTATCACCAATATACCTTGACTTTCTGTCCTTGTATTAGGATGCTATATTATCACCAATATACCTTGACTTTCTGTCCTTGTATTAGGATGCTATATTATCACCAATATACCTTGACTTTCTGTCCTTGTATTAGGATGCTATATTATCACCAATATACCTTGACTTTCTGTCCTTGTATTAGGATGCTATATTATCACCAATATACCTTGACTTTCTGTCCTTGTATTAGGATGCTATATTATCACCAATATACCTTGACTTTCTGTCCTTGTATTAGGATGCTATATTATCACCGATATACCTTGACTTTCTGTCCTTGTATTAGGATGCTATATTATCACCGATATACCTTGACTTTCTGTCCTTGTATTAGGATGCTATATTATCACCGATATACCTTGACTTTCTGTCCTTGTATTAGGATGCTATATTATCACCAATATACCTTGACTTTCTGTCCTTGTATTAGGATGCTATATTATCACCAATATACCTTGACTTTCTGTCCTTGTATTAGGATGCTATATTATCACCAATATACCTTGACTTCCTGTCCTTGTATTAGGATGCTATATTATCACCAATATACCTTGACTTTCTGTCCTTGTATTAGGATGCTATATTATCACCAATATACCTTGACTTTCTGTCCTTGTATTAGGATGCTATATTATCACCAATATACCTTGACTTTCTGTCCTTGTATTAGGATGCTATATTATCACCGATATACCTTGACTTTCTGTCCTTGAATTAGGATGCTATATTATCACCGATATACCTTGACTTTCTGTCCTTGTATTAGGATGCTATATTATCACCGATATACCTTGACTTTCTGTCCTTGTATTAGGATGCTATATTATCACCAATATACCTTGACTTTCTGTCCTTGTATTAGGATGCTATATTATCACCAATATACCTTGACTTTCTGTCCTTGTATTAGGATGCTATATTATCACCAATATACCTGGACTTTCTGTCCTTGTATTAGGATGCTATATTATCACCAATATACCTGGACTTTCTGTCCTTGTATTAGGATGCTATATTATCACCAATATACCTGGACTTTCTGTCCTTGTATTAGGATGCTATATTATCACCAATATACCTGGACTTTCTGTCCTTGTATTAGGATGCTATATTATCACCAATATACCTTGACTTTCTGTCCTTGTATTAGGATGCTATATTATCACCAATATACCTGGACTTTCTGTCCTTGTATTAGGATGCTATATTATCACCAATATACCTTGACTTTCTGTCCTTGTATTAGGATGCTATATTATCACCAATATACCTTGACTTTCTGTCCTTGTATTAGGATGCTATATTATCACCAATATACCTTGACTTTCTGTCCTTGTATTAGGATGCTATATTATCACCAATATACCTTGACTTTCTGTCCTTGTATTAGGATGCTATATTATCACCAATATACCTTGACTTTCTGTCCTTGTATTAGGATGCTATATTATCACCAATATACCTTGACTTTCTGTCCTTGTATTAGTATGCTATATTATCACCGATATACCTTGACTTTCTGTCCTTGTATTAGTATGCTATATTATCACATATACCTTGACTTTCTGTCCTTGTATTAGGATGCTATATTATCACCAATATACCTTGACTTTCTGTCCTTGTATTAGGATGCTATATTATCACCAATATACCTTGACTTTCTGTCCTTGTATTAGGATGCTATATTATCACCAATATACCTGGACTTTCTGTCCTTGTATTAGGATGCTATATTATCACCAATATACCTGGACTTTCTGTCCTTGTATTAGGATGCTATATTATCACCAATATACCTGGACTTTCTGTCCTTGTATTAGGATGCTATATTATCACCAATATACCTTGACTTTCTGTCCTTGTATTAGGATGCTATATTATCACCAATATACCTGGACTTTCTGTCCTTGTATTAGGATGCTATATTATCACCAATATACCTTGACTTTCTGTCCTTGTATTAGGATGATATATTATCACCAATATACCTTGACTTTCTGTCCTTGTATTAGGATGCTATATTATCACCAATATACCTGGACTTTCTGTCCTTGTATTAGGATGCTATATTATCACCAATATACCTTGACTTTCTGTCCTTGTATTAGGATGCTATATTATCACCAATATACCTTGACTTTCTGTCCTTGTATTAGGATGCTATATTATCACCGATATACCTTGACTTTCTGTCCTTGTATTAGGATGCTATATTATCACCAATATACCTGGACTTTCTGTCCTTGTATTAGGATGCTATATTATCACCAATATACCTTGACTTGGGTACATTATTATGCCCATCAGTTTAAGGAGTGATGAGCCAGATATGTTTGGTCTATTAATTCATTTATTCATATATTTTTTAGTTTCTTAGCTAGATGTACCTCAAACTTAGAAAAACACACCCTAGAACCAACCTCAAGATAAATGTGTACATTTTTCGGTAGAAAAATGTCCTGGCCGAAGGCTGGTTCGTCTTATAATTACAGGCTCGCTATCGCTCGCCAGGAAGCAATCAACATCTAAATGGCACGAAAGGTCTTGATATTGATATAGAAATGGAACAAAAGGTATTAAAATCGACAAACTAAAGGCCGAACGTCATAAAATCTGAAAGCTAAATGGGATAAACACGAGGGAGAAGGGGATCTAGACAAACGACTGATCTGCCCTTAAAGTGTGGTTAAGAAGCCACTCGGTACCCATTTCAAGGTATACAAACGACTGATCTGCCCTTAAAGTGTGGTTAAGAAGCTACCCGGTATCCATTTCAAGGTATACAAACGACTGATCTGCCCTTAAAGTGTGGTTAAGAAGCTACCCGGTACCCATTTCAAGGTATACAAACGACTGATCTGCCCTTAAAGTGTGGTTAAGAAGCTACCCGGTATCCATTTCAAGGTATACAAACGACTGATCTGCCCTTAAAGTGTGGTTAAGAAGCTACCCGGTACCCATTTCAAGGTATACAAACGACTGATCTGCCCTTAAAGTGTGGTTAAGAAGCTACCCGGTACCCATTTCAAGGTATACAAACGACTGATCTGCCCTTAAAGTGTGGTTAAGAAGCTACCCGGTATCCATTTCAAGGTATACAAACGACTGATCTGCCCTTAAAGTGTGGTTAAGAAGCTACCCGGTACCCATTTCAAGGTATACAAACGACTGATCTGCCCTTAAAGTGTGGTTAAGAAGCTACCCGGTACCCATTTCAAGGTATACAAACGACTGATCTGCCCTTAAAGTGTGGTTAAGAAGCTACCCGGTATCCATTTCAAGGTATACAAACGACTGATCTGCCCTTAAAGTGTGGTTAAGAAGCTACCCGGTATGCATTTCAAGGTATACAAACGACTGATCTGCCCTTAAAGTGTGGTTAAGAAGCTACCCGGTACCCCTTTCAAGGTATACAAACGACTGATCTGCCCTTAAAGTGTGGTTAAGAAGCTACCCGGTACCCCTTTCAAGGTATACAAACGACTGATCTGCCCTTAAAGTGTGGTCAAGAAGCTACCCGGTGCCCATTTCAAGGTATACAGTATAGATGGTTATAAACCGATTTGACGTAAGAGAAGAGAGGTAAAACATTATCACTATGCCCAAAGATTTTACATGCCTTTTCCCTACCACTTTTATCTATCTATCTATTGCTGGACGCCTTAATCCCCTTTATGAGGGTGGCCATACACAAAATGCCCCCAAGCGGACCTATCCCCTGTGAGAAGGACAACCCGTGCCAGCTTACTGAAGGATTTAGGGTCCGTCCAACTCCGTGGCCTTCTTTTATACCCTCCATTATAGAAGGACAACCCGTGCCAGCTTACTGAAGGATTTAGGGTCCGTCCAACTCCGTGGCCTTCTTTTATACCCTCCATTATAGAAGGACAACCCGTGCCAGCTTACTGAAGGATTTAGGGTCCGTCCAACTCCGTGGCCTTCTTTTATACCCTCCATTATATTTGTACATTTACTATTGACCACGTGCGAGTTTCGTGCTATAAGGAAGTTGGGTCAGTAAACATCGATATTAAAGAGAAAAGCAATAATAATTTGGGTATTTTATGGATAAAAGTATAATCAAGTTGGTTTTATGTATTTATAAATGTATTATGACCGTATTTTAGCTGATAATTCTGCTAAATATTGATGGCAACAGCTCCAACTTCCTTATAGCCTGAAACTCGCAAGTTGTCAATTACCAAGGTTATCAACTTATGTACAGTCGCGCTAATAAGTGATGTCTCGGCACCAAGTATGTTTTGATCAATAATTGGTATCAGCAAAATCTAAGCTTCATTTCTTCATATTGAGTGCAATATACTAACATGTTCCTACGCTTACCCTACCCAGTACCCGCCCTATTCAACATCTGACAGACATTAATACAGCACAAAGCAAGCCAAACGTAATAACAGCTAGGACATGACTTATTAGCTTGAGTGAGATATACCAAAATGTTCCTACACTTACCCACCCTATTCAACATCTGACAGACATTAATACAGTACAGATCAAGCCAAACGTAATGACAGCTGGAACATGACTTATTAGCGCGACCGTACAAGTTCAGGACCAAAGGAGATACATATGCTGTTATTACATGTTGTTACATATTACCGGTATAGGCAGTATGTCTATCTTAACTTTCATCAATTCCGTTTATTATATATACAAACTAAATTTCTTTAAGGGGGTAGTGCTTGGTTTTTGGTTTATATATTAATTTATTTATTTTTGTTTGAGTTTCCTCGCTAGACCTCCATTGAGTTTAGAAAAACACTCCCTAGACCCGTTTCAAATTATAGCTTTACATTTTTCGGTAGAACATTTTCCCGGCCTTAGGCCGGTTCCTTCTAAAATTCAAGGCTCGCTTTCGGTCGCCAGGAAAAAAATCGACATCTAAACGGAACGAAAGGTCTTAATATTGACAAAACAATGAGGCGAAATGTTTCAAAATCGCTAAACTAACGGAACGAACGTCTTAAAACCTCAAAACTAATATGCTAAACATGAGAGAGAAGGGGGTCCAGAAAAAGCGAGTACTACCTCCTTAACCGTTTCCAGATACGAAGAGGCTATACTTCCGTTTAAGCTGGCTATTGGTAGACAAATTTTTTCAGATTCAGAAGGAATTATGGGAATCAGAGTTAATTATTGATGATTCCCTCAGGGCCTTCTAAAACTGAATAAAATTGTCAAATATTACCCAGAACAAAGTTAGGCTAAAATGCGTCCTGGAAAGCTGAAAAAAAAGAAAAAAACAAAAAATCCTGTACCGGCCACGTTTCTTTAGTATATTCTACCTAAATGTATACGTTTTTTTGCAGTTTAAGAGAGATCTGTGGTAGTAAACAGGGTTAAGAGAGATAGCTAGATACCTATTAGTTTATGGAAGCCCTTTTTGAACCGAATAAAATAGTTTAATATTTGCCATAATAAAGCTAAGAGCTAAAAGCTAAGCTAAGAGCAGAGATCGCTCAGGTCTCACTCTGATAGACCAGCCCATCACCAACCTTGGTTTTGTTAATATTGACTCTTAAACCCTTGCTCACCATGCCCTCTCTCCATCTTCTGAATTTGGCCTCAGCATCTTGCATATTGTCAGCTATTAGGACTAAATCATTTGCATAAAGCAATTCCCACGGGAGTCCGGATCTAAAATCTTTAGACAGTGCCTCCAGGACCATAATAAAGAGGAGGGGGTTTAACACTAAACCCTGATTAACTCCAAATTTGGATAAGTTCTTTTGTCTTTATATTGTGTCGTCCCTGTTTTGGTTTGTTTATTTTGCAAGTTTTACATTATACTGTATGTATAAATGTGTAATTTATAAATATCTGTAACACTGTACACAAGCATAAGTAAAATGAGGGGATGGATGTAGTTACCGGGTGTACCACTACCGACATACAACCTAAATCATCTATAAATACTTAACCTAACTAAAAAGCCTAACCTTTAGGTTAGGTTAGGTTAGGTTGTTTGGTTAGGGTAATGTATTTTTGTATCCAAAGGCAGTCAAAATAGACGGGAACATGATGGTGAGCGTCCGCGTAGTGTAAACAAGATGGGCGGTACACCTGGTAACTACATTCTTGCCAAAATGAGCTCTGTCCAGTTATTTTTGTTTTTGATTGTACATGTGGTGACATTAACCCTTTTCAGGGTCCTGTCTCCAGTCAGCCACCCCCAACTAAAAAATATAAATATACTGTATATATATATTAAAGAGAAAATTAAAATAATAATAATAATAATAATAATATTATGAAGATTTCGAGAGACAGAAACGAGCGAGGTACGTGAAGAGTAAGAGGGTGGTGAAGAGAGTAGTGAAGGAAAGTAAGAGAAGAGTAGATGAGGAATTTGGAAGGAATCTGAGTGTAAAATGGAGGGAGAGTAAGAAACTGTTCTGGAAAGAAGTCAAGAAAGTTAGGGAAGGTAGCAAGGGAAACAGTAAAGGTGTAAAAGATAAGAATGGGAGAATGCTAGCCGAGAAGCAAGAGAGAGTCGAAAGATGGAGGGAGTACTTCAAAGAGTCGCTAAATGTAAGGAATGAAGAGCCAGCAAACATAGCTGGATATGGTATGGGAGGGAGAAGAAGAGAAGTAGTGGAGGAGGAGGTGGGATCAGGTCAGAAGTGTGGGAAGCCATGAAAATAGTGAAGTTGGGGAAAGCACCAGGAACAGATGGAGTGTGTAGGGAAATGTTGAGGTATGGTGGTGAGATAGTGATATAATGGGTATAGAAAATGTGCAAACTAGCATAGGAGAAGGAGAGTGCACCCGATGACTGGAAGACTGGCATAATAGTCCCTCTATATAAGGGCAAAGGGGAAAGAGGAGTGTGTGGTAACCACCGAGGAATATGTCTTCTAAGCGTAGTAGGGAAGGTATATAGTAGGGTAGTGATTGAGAGAGTGAGAGTGAGAACGGAGAAATGGATAGGCGACGAGCAGGGAGATTTTAGGAAGGGAAGAGGCTGTGTAGATCAGATTTTTACCCTGGATTGTGTCGTGGAGAAATATCTGGAGAAGAAACAAAAGGTGTATGTTGCCTTTATGGACATGGAGAAGGCCTATGACAGAGTGGATAGAGAAGGTTTGTGGAAAGTACTTAGAATATATGGAGTAGAGGGCAAGTTGCTGAAAGCAGTGAAGAGCATGTATAAGGGTGCAAAGGCGGTAGTACGTGTGGAGAGTGAGCAGAGCGAGTTCTTTGACTTGAATATTGGTTTGAAACAGGGGTGTGTGATGTCCCCGTGGTTGTTTACTGTATATATGGATGGAGTCATGAAAGAAATACTATAAAGAGCAGTGGATGTTGGTGTATCGCTGAAAAGGGAGGGAATTGAGTGGAAGCTACCTATACTGCTGTTTGCGGATGATACAGTTCTGATGAGTGATAATGAATGGGAATTGCAGGGTCTGGTAAATGAGTTTGGAACAGTGTGCGAAATACGGAATTTGAAGGTAAATGCGGGGAAGAGCAAGGTTATGGTCTTCGAAAGGGGTGAAGTCACAGAGTGTGAGGTGAAGCTGAACGGTCAGGCTATGGAGATCGTCAACTCTTTTAAGTATCTGGGCAGTGTGTTGAGTAAAGATGGGACTATGGATGAAGAAGTGCGGGAGAGAGTACAACAGGGGAAGAGGGTTGTAGGAACGCTAAAAGCAGTAACAAGAAATAGGGTGGTCTGTATGGAAGTGAAGAAGTCCTTGCATGACAGTGTGGTAATCCCGACACTGATGTACGGAAGCGAAGCATGGACGTTGGTTGAGAGACTCAGACCAAGAGTGAGAGCAGTGGAAATGAATTACTTAAGGAGTGCGTGCGGAGTTACATGGAGGGATAGACAGACTAATGAGGAAGTATGAAGGAGGTGTGGTGTGGAGGTAGATGTGCTGGAAAGTGTGAAAAGGAACAACTTGAGATGGTTCGGCCATATGGAACGTATGGAAAGCGAGAGAATGACTAAGAGGGTGTACGAGAGCGAGGTGGAGGGACAGAGAGGGAGAGGTAGACCGAATGAGAGGTGGAAGGATGGAGTGAGAAAGTACATGAACGAAGGCGGTGCTGGTTGGGGGGAGGGGCGTCGACTGACTGGGGACAGAGGTGCATGGGGGCAGTTCGTTCGTGGCCACCCCTTCGGGGATCATGGCTTCAGGCAATAGATAGATAGATAGATACATAGATAGATAGATAGATAATAATAATAATAATAAATGTATGTATGTATGTATGTATATACTCAGGCACATACCCCTTTGCTAGGGGTGGCCGACACGAGACAGAGCCTCAGTAGAAACAACTGTAATTACAAGTAATTACAAGTAATTACAAGTAATTACAAGTGGGGTACCTCAGGCATCTGTGTTGGGACCACTACTGTTCATTATATTTTTCAACGACTTACCTGAAGTTATAACTAATGGAAGTGAGATATACCTGTATGCGGATGACACTAAGCTGTATAGAAGAGTGGGGAGTAAGGAAGATGTGGGTTTGCTTCAAGGAGATGTGGAGGGCATGAAGGGATGGCCTGAGCATTGGTTAATGCCTTTTCATCCAAAACAATGCAAGTACATGCGGATTGGGACAAGCAAGATAGACAAGGTAGGATACAGTATGTATGAAGCAATGGAGGAAGTTAATGCAGAAAAGGATATAGGAGTAGTGATAGACAATAAGTTAAATTTCTCAGAACATTTAGCGGAAAATATAAACAAAGCCAATAGAATTGTAGGGCTGATAAGGAGGACATTTGTGTCACTTGACGAAGAAATATTCAGGAATCTCTATACAGCGCTGGCTAGGCCGCACCTGGAATATGCAAACCAGATGTGGGCTCCATATATGGTAAAGGATATAGAAGCAGAGGAGAGCTAGCAAGCTAGTACCAACGTTGAAGAACGCGGGTTATGAGCAGAGGTTGAGGACACTGGGGCTTCCGACACTGGCATATAGGAGAAAGAGAGGGGAGGGAACAAGAACGAGAGGACACTAAGAAAATTTACAAAGAAAGAAATAGGCTTGAAAAGGCAAAGAACTCATTTTGTGATAGAGTGGTAAATGAGTGGAACGCACTGCCCCAGTATGTAGTCGATTCCGAATCAATAAGGAAGTTTGAAAGTAGTCTCGATAAAGCATGGGGAAGACAAGATTTGAAGTTTGATTATAAAGCAAAAATACAGAATAGTAAAAATATTGCGTCTGCTACCGCCGCCGCCAACACTGTGAACGACCGCAGCAGTGCAAGTACTGGCATTGATCTGGATACACAGGCCTAGTTTGCCCTTTTCCAGAGGATCTATTGTAAGAAACTGTAAGAAACTGTAAGTAATGCCCTCGCAAAAATCCCGCAACCTCAATTCTGTAATACCCGAGTTGACGTCTGGGATAGTGTAAAATAGTCGTTGATGGCGAAGTCTAAGAAACCCATCACGTGAATCACCACGAGACTATCACCTGGTTCTTTCAAGGATAACTAAGGTTACTATCCTATTGAACGTCCGCGGTAGTACAGTGGGTTAGCGCACGGGTCTGGTTGACCTACTGAGGTCGCTAATCAGGGTTCGAACCCCACGCCAGGCATCTCAAAACGCTGGTATTGGTGAGTCACTTATTTACTGACGGCTCTGCACCGTCGCTGGTATAGTAGGGGTTATGCAAAGCCAAAATTAAGTCTAGTGTACGGGATAAATACAATTCTATGATCAGCAAACTGTGTGATCTAGGATTCTTGAAGAAAACTAGTAAACAGTTATATTCTAATGGTTAAGGTGTCAAATATCTGTGTGTGATAACCCGGGTTCAAATCCTGGTGGATCGCACATGTGCTTTCATTAATTTCATTGGAGGTGTTTGGTGTTGTGGTGAAGTTAATAAAAAAGAGATTATCAGTAGGTTCAGGGATATTTCGTCGCGAGGCCGGCCTATATGATCTGTGCCCGATGAATATTCTTTCGTCTCACTTAAACATTAGGCTACCATGGTGCGGTGGGAGTATGAACATGATTAGATTAATATCCAGTATTCGAGAATGGATAATAAGTCGTAGGCATGTGCATAAACCTTTAACCGTCTTGGTGGTGTAATGGTTAAGGCGTCAAAAATATGTGTGTGATAACCCGGGTTCGAATCCTGGTGGATCGTACATGTGCTTTCATTAATTTCATTGGAGGTCTTTGGTGTTGGGGTGAAGTTAATAAAAAATAGATTATTAATTTCACTCCCAGCACCAAACACTTCCCAATGAAATATATGAAAGTATGTGATCCTACCGGGATTCAAACCTGGGTTACCACATACTGATATTAACCCGTAAATGGCGGCAAAGCTCTTAAGAGGTTTTACTGGGCGACGGCGGCAAAGCTCTTAAGAGTGAGGCCTAAAAATACCATTTAAACACCACTAAACAATGTTTTTTTTGTTTTTTTTCCCTATACCTCATATCACTCCTCCACATCCCCTCCTTCCTCCCTTTCCCCTCCCCCTTCAATTATCACCTATTTTCCCTGTTATTCCCTAATTTGTTGGTACTGTATATTTTTGTGCTAACATTAGCAAACTGTGTGGGGGATGTGCTTACGTGCCTAGCAGATGTGTTACACAAGCGAGAGTGTGTATGAGTAGACTCAGTGTGGCTTGAGGCCTCGTGGAGGGAGGGGTTGCCTCAATTTTCTCCATAATTCATAAATGGGCTGTTCCATCTATATTCGCGATTTTGACAAGAAAAATTATATTTTCACTTGTGTTATTGTTGTTACAGGTTACTATCTTCATAGTGAAGCTAAAATAGGCTCATATGAATAGGTAATATCGATAATTATCGTAAAATGACGATTATAGGCCTGAATGGAGCCCATATGCTCGCCCATGGGGAGCTAGTTCTTTACCCCCCCCCCCACCTCGCCGTTCCCGGGTTAAACACTAACCATTACACCATCAAGTACAGTACATGACTATGATTTTATATCCATTTATCAAATACTGGATATCAATCTAATCAATAAGATTATCAATATCAATATGATTAACTTGCTCGTGTAGTAATGTACACCCTATGTGGTGGATTGTGTTCTTTTATTTCATAAATTTTATTTTAGTAAGCGTTATTTCCACATAGCGATTTTGATAAGTTAGTTTACCTTTATCTTGTATCGTCCCAGTTTTGGTTTGTTTAGTTTGCAAGTTTTACATTTTAATGTACTCAAACCCAACTGCACACTGAATAGCCTCATGTTTAAGTAAAAGGAAAGAACAATTTATGGGGCATAGATCTCTAAGGACCGACCTTGCTATTTAATGTTCCTGAACCTATAGGAATAATCTAATTTATTAATTTCACTCCCAACACGAAACACCTCCCAATGAAATTAAGATAATTAAGAATCTGTTTTCAATCTAAATTATAATTTTACAATCAAGGACAGAGTTAAGAAATATATGCGTGAAAGCGGTGCTGGATTGGAGGAGGGGCGTTGACTGACTGGGGACTGAGGTGCATGGGGGCGTTTTGTATGTGGCCACCCCTTCGGGGATCACGGGGTCCAGCAATAGATAGATAGATAGATAGACAATCAAATATTTGATACAGCAATAATAGGAACTACTGTACTGTACTGTACTGTACTGTACTTTGGTTAGCTAAATGTTAATATTTTGGGGTAAACGAGGCTACAGTGTATGAGCCTAGCCAGCAGGGTTGTGGAGGTGGTTGTACAATATTTGGCTGGGTTAGATTTTTACTTGGATAATAACTGGTGTCGGACTCCAACAACTCGACTCCCCAACTTTTTTTTATTTTTTATTTTTTTTATGGGGAGAAAAAAGGCAAAACTGCCTGTGACAAGTGCCTCCCCCAGAGTTGAAAGAGTGACAGGGCCAAAATCAAAGATTTTGTTTAGCCAAAGTGTCTGGGCCCATGGAGTTTAAAGCAATTTAAGTCATGTGATGAGGGAAAAATGGATTCAGAGAGAGTTCCAGAGCTCAGCTGTTGAATAGAAGAAAGATTGAGAGTATCGTTTCACTCTTGAGTTGGAGAGTTGCACAGAGTAGGGGTGGGATTGTTTTGCAAGACGGGTACTACGTATCCTACGTAGAGGAGGTGGTATGCACTGAGAGAGCTCTGAGGAACATTGAATATTGTAGTAGCGATAAAATAGCGAGAGAGATGCAACATTGCGGCGAAGAGAGAGAGATTGCAGAGAGTTGGTGAGTTGACAGGATTTAATGATACAAAAGACTTTCCTTTCTACTTTGTCTAGAAGTGCAGTGTGAGAGGATCCTCCCCACACATGTGAACAATACTCAATACAAGGATGCACTGTGCCCCTGTACAGAGCAAGACCCCCTGGAGGCGGTTAAGCGTTTTAGCAAGAGTTAAGGGGGTAGTGGTTACTTTTTGGTCTATTTATTTTTTAGACCTTCATCAAGCTTTAAAAAACACTACGAAGACCCCCCTTTGAGATAAACACTACCAAGACCCCCCTTTGAGATAAAACACTACCAAGACCCCCCTTTGAGATAAAACACTACCAAGACCCCCCTTTGAGATAAACACTACCAAGACACCCCTTTGAGATAAACACTACCAAGAACCCCCTTTGAGATAAACACTACCAAGACACCCCTTTGAGATAAACACTACCAAGACACCCCTTTGAGATAAACACTACCAAGACCCCCCTTTGAGATAAACACTACCAAGACACCCCTTTGAGATAAACACTACCAAGACACCCCTTTGAGATAAACACTACCAAGACACCCCTTTGAGATAAAACACTACCAAGACCCCCCTTTGAGATAAACACTACCAAGAACCCCCTTTGAGATAAAACACTACCAAGACACCCCTTTGAGATAAACACTACCAAGACACCCCTTTGAGATAAACACTACCAAGACCCACCTTTGAGATAAATTTGTAAATATTTTGGTAGAAAAATGTCCCGCCTTGTCTAAAATTAAAATGTAAAACTTGCAAACAAAGCAAACCAAAACTGGGACAAAAGACAATATAAAGTCAAAACAACTTATCAAAATAGCTATGTGGAAACAACGCTTACTAAAATAAAATTTATGAAATAAAAGAACACAATCCACCACATAGGGTGTACAAGCAAGTTAATCTGTTTCCCAAGCAAACTAATTGCGCACACATAACAACGCACTATCGTCACGTTCAAGGAATTAGTCAATTTGGGAGTGAGTTATTTGTTTAACTTATTACTTATAAGTACAGGTCTCCCTCGATTTACCCCTTCTATACCGGCGACTTCTATTTATTTTTCTAGCTATATTTAGGCGATTGTATACAGTTTACGAAGGATCTGTGGTAGTAATATATTTAGGCGATTGTATACAGTTTACGAAGGATCTGTGGTAGTAATATATTAGGCGATTGTATACAGTTTACGAAGGATCTGTGGTAATATATTTAGGCGATTGTATACAGTTTACGAAGGATCTGTGGTAGTAATATATTTAGGCGATTGTATACAGTTTACGAAGGATCTGTGGTAGTAATATATTTAGGCGATTGTATACAGTTTACGAAGGATCTGTGGTAGTAATATATTTAGGCGATTGTATACAGTTTACGAAGGATCTGTGGTAGTAATATATTTAGGCGATTGTATACAGTTTACGAAGGATCTGTGGTAGTAATATATTTAGGCGATTGTATACAGTTTACGAAGGATCTGTGGTAGTAATATTTAGGCGATTGTATACAGTTTACGAAGGATCTGTGGTAGTAATATATTTAGGCGATTGTATACAGTTTACGAAGGATCTGTGGTAGTAATAATGGTTAAGTGAGATAGTTGAAGCCTGTTAATTGCTAGGGGCCCTTTTTAAACTGAATAAAATAGTCTAATTATAGCCTGAGAAAAGTTAAAAGGACGTCGTCGGTACAGAAGGGGTTACGTTCCTGAAAACCCGATCCTAAATAGAAAAATTGTATAGCGAACCCTAATATTAATGGGGTAAATGGGGATGCGTTCTTGGACCAGCCAAACCTGAAACACAAATGCTGAAAAACCTATAATATTATCGTAAATCGGGGCATCGGATAGTGAGGGAGACCTGTGTTTTGTATCCGTCTCTTTTGAATGTGGGATATGTGGGACAGACAATGGAAGGGAGGCAAGGAGAATAGAAGGAGGGAGGAAGTAAGGGAGGCAAGAAGGAGGAACGGAGATAGGGAGATGAAAAAAAGAAGAGAGAGAGAGAGGGAGGGGGTAAGAGCAAGAGATAAAGTGCATTAAGCCGGTATCACACGAGCACGTTTTCCCTCAACACTGGTCTGGCAGCTTATGAGGTCAACATTTTAAGTATTTTAGGCACCTAAATTCACCTACCATCAGTCTAGTTTCCAATTCCAATGACAAATATTCTAGAAATGTTGCCAGAAAAATGTTGATCATCAAATGTTGACTATAAATGGTCTCGTGTGATACTGGCTTTAGTAATGCAATGCTGTACTGTACTGTACATATATTTTACAAAGCCGTGGTGGCATGGTCGGTAGCATGTCTCACACCGTGCCATTGGTACACGGCAAGGGTTTTTGCAGCTCGCTCTAGTGATTCATGGCAAATGTCCAGGAAAGTCCTAGTAACAAGGGCACACCCTAGCCCTGTCAATCAAGGGAGTTCACAATGTTATAAACTGCATTAAAAAAATAAAATAAAATGATAGAAGACGAAGGGTTGATTTGAGTGTTGAAGAGTAAGGTCAGATTGTGACGGGTAGTTTTATTGGGTACTGTACTGTAATGTGTTTTGGAAACATTGAAAGTAACAAGTTTATCTCTACCCCAATAAGAAATAGTTGATAGATCAGAATATACTGTAAGTGTGCTATGGCCTCATGATGTGAGTTTTGAAGGGTTGATGTGGAAAGGTTGTTGAATAAGTGTTAGGTTCCACGCAACCCTTAACACTCAAGCCGCGGGTCTCCACATATGTTGAGTGAGAAAACCATGGCCTATCCAGCGGGTCCCGACAATATTCGGGCGGGATTTTGAGCACATTATCGGCTCTCAGAGAGAGTCCACGCGTTGGGAGGACGGCAGGCGGGCTCTGACCGCTCGGCATGAGCCGAGTGAGGCAACTGAGAGCCCCACCACACCCCTCCACATCTCCGGCCTCTCGAGAACAAGGATATTCTGCGGAAATTACCGTATTTTAGGGTTTTTGGCCTCGTCTTGCAACATCGTTGCAAGCGAACCCGTGGTCGTACAAAGATGATTCAGGTGTCATTCAAAAGCTCTATTATCACCTTTTCACGGATACTTAATTGTATTACGCTCTGGGTCTTGTTTATGCATGAAAAAGAGCATGGAATGAAGCTCGTTTAGGGTAAATATGTCCGCCACACAGGTAGTAGAAATCACAAACATCCCCGTCTGTAAGGGGTTAAATGGGACTCATTCATATAATATTGGGATACGACCCATAGACCAAGATTTCGTACTTTTCCTTAGCCACTATTAGGGGTACGGCTATGAAGAATGTCAGCTCATTTAAGTGTTTGAGCAGTGTGTTGATTAAAAATGGGAGTATGGATGAAGAAGTGCAGGAGAGGGTGCGCAACAGGGAAAAGGGTTGTAGGAATGCTGAAAGTAGTACAATGTAACAAGAAATAGGGTGGTCACTGGTCAGCATGGAAGTAAAGGAGTCCTTGCATGACAGTGTGGTAATCCCGACATTGACGTATGGGAGTGAAGCATGGATGTTGTTGGAGAGACAAACCAAGAGTGAGAGCGGTGGAAATAATTTTACTTGAGAAATTCGTGCGGAGTTACATGGAGGGATAGACAGACGAATGAGGAAGTACGAGAGCAGTGTGGTGTGGATATAGATGTGCTAGAAAGTGTGAAAAGGAGCACCTTGAGATGGTTCGGCCATATGGAACGTATGGGAAGCGAGATAATGACTAAGAGAGTGTGTGAGAGTGAGGTGGAAGGACAGAGAGGGTGAGGTACACCGAGTGAGAAGTAGAAGGATGGAGTTAAGAAGTATATGCATGAAGGCGGTGCTGGATAGGAGGCGGGGCGTTGACTGACTGGGGACAGAGGTGCATGGGGGCGTTTCGTTCGTGGCTATCCCTTCGGGGAGGTAGGTAGTAGGGGTAGGCAGCCCTGCCCAGGGAAGTACTACTGCCAAGGTTTTGGGAGACTCAGGTAATAGCCTGAATTCCATTTTCTCTCCCAGGCCTTGGTAGCTGGATACATATCTTTCTGCCTCACACATCAGGGGTATCAGGAAAACCCTCTTTATATAACATACACATCCAACTTCACGACATTGCCCTACATCGCTATCCTCTATCCATAAAACACTACTCTTCCCACTACATATCATACATGTAACACCATACACCTACCTAATAAATATGGCAGTACAATTGTTAAGAGCAAACCTGGTGGTCCCTCGGATATCCACCCCCGGCAGGGTTGGGTCATTGACACAGGGCCCTCCCGGTCGTCATCATGCGACTGTGTCAAGAGCATTGCAACGTCCCAAAGCTGCTAGTCGGTGCAGCTTTTTCTTTAGCAATATAAGGGAACTTCACTCTAACATCAATTCTGTACACCAATTTCTTCAAGCAGAATCCCCTACTCTCCTTTTTTTGACAGAGACTCAAGTAACATCCACATCTGACACGTCTAGATTTAATTTTCCAGGTTATCAACTGCTCCAAAATTTCAGACCTAAAGGAGGTGTATGTTGCTTCGCAAAATCTGAAATTGCCCTGGAGGAGGTTACTAGTTTCAATTGTCCCTATTTTGATTATTCTATACAGTATACAAATTAATTTCTGCTGGTAAATTTAAATACATATGTTGCATCTACCGTTCCCCAAATACTCCTCCAGAGCAAAGTCTTTTTGATTCTCTGTCCTCACAACTCAGTGTCCTCAACTTAAATGCTTCTTCTGAAATCACTGTGCTGGGTGATTTTAATGTCCATAATGTTGAATGGCTCACTCATTCAGCCAGGACTGATGATGCTGGTCTTGAATGTGAGCTATTTGCAGACTCATTTAATCTCACTCAACTAGTCAACCAACCCACCCGTGTACCAGATAATCCTAATCATAATTCCCACCTACTGGACTTATTTTTAACAACCAATTCAGAAAATTATGATGTTACAGTGAGGTCCCCGCTTGGATCTTCTGATCACTGTCTGATACAGGCCACCTGTCTATCACCTACCACACCTTCCCACTCTGAACCTGTTTTGGTGACTAAATGGCATTACGATAGGGCAGACTGGGAGGGTCTTCAAGGTTTCTTTATTGATATTCCCTGGACCTCTTTCTTTTCTAATGATGCACACTCCACCTTGAGCCACATACAAGATTTTGTAAAAATTGGAATGGAAACTTTTATTCCTCATCAAAAGTACAGTAAAAGATCTAATTCACCTAAATGGTTTGACCATAATTGTGCTAGAGTAACTGAACAAAAAGCAATATCCTACAATGCATACACAAGATCAAAAACACATGAAGCCTTTAATTACTTTAGAAACATCAGAAATCATGCCAAAACTGTATTAAACCTAACTAAATCAAACTTTCTCCACAAGCAGGCAAATAAACTTCTAAATAATCCAAATGATAACAAAATATTTTGGTCTACTCTTAACTCATTCAAATCCAACTTCACTACTGCTTCATCCATTCCACCATTAAAATCTCTGACTGGCAATCTTGTAAGTGACCCACGAGGTAAAGCTAACCTTCTTGCGGATATTTTCTCCACCAACTCAACCTTAGATGAAATAAATCAAGATGTCCCTGTACTTAATTTTGATTCGCCTGAAATTCCCTCACTTAAGATCCACACCAGACATGTCAAAACTATTTTGCAGAATCTCTCAGTAGATAAGGCTCCTGGTCCAGATGAAATTCCTCCAATAGTACTTAGGAATTGCTCCTTGGTGCTCGCTCCTGTATTAGCAAAAAATTTCCGTCTGTGTACTCATACCTCATGCTTCCCAGTACCCTGGAAAGAAGCAAACATCCATCCAGTTCCTAAAAAAGGTGCCTCTTCAGATCCATCAAACTACAGACCAATAACTATAACTTCCACTCTTGGTAAAGTCTTTAAAATTATATTAAATAATCACATAATTAAGCATCTTGAAAATAATAAATTAATCAGTGATAGGCAATATGTTTTAGACGATGTCGATCAACTGCAGACATTCTTTGCCTTCTTACGCATCAAATCAACCAAGCTACAGACCAACATGGTGAAACACATACAATAGCACTGGATATATCAAAGGCATTTGATAGAGTCTGGCATCAATCCTTATTGTCGAAGATGTCACACTACGGCCTTGCATCATTAGTTCCACTAATTTCTTCTTATCTTCATAACAGAAAAATACGTGTAATGGTAGATGGCCTTTATTCTCAATTTCACTCAATAAATGCTGGTGTTCCCCAGGGATCAGGTTTGGCCCCAACTCTGTTCCTCATTCATATAAATGATCTCATATCTACCACTCATAATCCAATACATTCCTACGCAGATGACTCAACGCTCCACAGTTCCTTCACATTTACCAATTCTTTCACCCAACCCGATCTTATAAATTCAAAAATAAACACTGCAATTTCTTTGAACCAGGACCTTTCTAGAATTAATGAATGGGGACAAAAGAATCTAGTTTCCTTTAATGCACAGAAAACCAAGTACATTCAATTTTCTAACCGACAGAATCTCACTGACTCCCATATATTTGTTAATGATGTAAATATTCCCACTTCCCCTAGTATTGACATTCTCGGTGTAACATTAACTACTAACTTGAGCTGGACACATTATGTTAGAAGCATTGCTAAGAATGCCTCTAAAAAAATGGAACTCCTGTACAGAGTACAGAGTTGGTGGTGGGCTGGATCTATCAGAGTGAGGGTTGGTGTCCTCTACTTCCCATAGCCGTTTTCTGACTGTACCTTTATCATAATTCTTATTTCTAACTTTTTTCTTGAGAGTGGTGAAGGCAGTGGGGCCATAATGGTGTGCCCCATGTATCCCTAGTGTCTTACTCTCACAGCCCACTGGCACAAGTTGGCCTTTCTCTCTCTGGCGTAGGGATGCGGCGACCCCACCGCCCGCCACTTTGGTGGTGCAATCAGCCTCTGGAGCAGTGGACCACTGGTTCCTATTTCCAGAAAATTCCTGTGCTTGGTATGCTTCCAGCCAGGGCCCCACTGGGGTAAATAAAATAGCAAAACAGTGGTGGAACTGTCATCCGGGTGAGGGACCGCTCTGGGTCTGCTCCTTCAGTGTTCATGGATATAATCCACTTAGTGGAAATGGCACTGTGGAGTGGGTCAGTCGGGGCATGTCTGGGAGCCTGGAGGCAGTTTCTGCCATGGCCATCCCTTTTGGGGCGCTTCCTCTGGAAGCGAGGCGTCAGATTTGATGATGATGATGATGACAAAAGAATCTAGTTTCCTTTAATGCACAGAAAACCAAGTACATTCAATTTTCTAACCGACAGAATCTCACTGACTCCCATATATTTTTTAATGATGTAAATATTCCCACTTCCCCTAGTATTGACATTCTCGGTGTAACATTAACTACTAACTTGAGCTGGACACATATGTTAGAAGCATTGCTAAGAATGCCTCTAAAAAACTGGGACTCCTGTACAGGAATGTTCGAGAATTCTTCACTGACGAGCAGTTGGCCGTAATATATAAAAGTCATGTGCGTTCTCAGATGGATTACTGTTCACCTCTGTGGAGTGGAAGTGGAGTGGTTGCATTGAGGCAGTTGGACAAAATTCAAAATAAAGCTATTAGATTAATCAATAACCCTGCAATCACACAGGACCTTCCTACATTAGCCATACGAAGAAACGTTGCATCCCTTGTATTATTCTACAGATATTTTCACAGCAATTGTTCCGAGGAACTTGCTTCAATTGTGCCGCCTCTCCACATCTTTCCCCGTAGAACTAGGGCAGCTGAGAGCGCCCATGAATTTACACTTTCTCCTCCACAATGCAGAACTTCTGCTTATCAAAATTCATTTATCCCTAGAACTACTACTCTTTGGAATTCACTTCCCTCGAGTTGCTTTCCACAAACTTACAATCTACAAAAGTTTAAATCCAGTTGTTACAAACATATTATGAATGGAGGATACCTTTAGGCACATGGACCTTTTTGTTTTATCTGTGTTTTTCCTTCCTCCGTTCATTGTCTCTTTAAAAAAAAAAAAAAAAAAAAAAAAAAAAAAAATAGATAGACTGTAATGTAAATTATTTGGAAACTCTAAAACAGGATTGATAGTTTAGGGCAGCATACTGTAGTTTGTTGTGTACTATAGGTAGCGCCAGCGAACTTGACAATAATTTAGAACCCTTAACTTCTTATAACTCAAAATGAATTAAAGCAATCGGGCAGAAATTTCTCTCATTTGGGAAGAGTTTACCAGGAAATAGGAGTGGATATTTACAGCCAGTTTGCTCTAGGCCATTTTGAGTTACAGAGAGATCAGGGATCACGATTATTGTCAAGTTCGTTGGCACTACCTATAGCAGGCTTGGAGAGGATGGATCAACTAAGTTGGGTGAAAAGATGCAAGTCCATGAATGTGGAGGGAGCTGCACCAAGGGGTGGACCAAGAAAGATGTGGGATCTGACCTTGCGGTCTGATGTTGAATAAAAAACAACTGACAAGTGAGGCAGCTCTGAACAGGGCTGCCTGGAGCACCGCCATTAGGACATGAGACAAGAACTGCACTTTGTGTGGAGCACTCGGTCTTTAACCCGTACAGCCCCAGCGACGCGTCTGACGCGTCGGCGATGTATGTAACGCACAGCCCCAGAGACACGCCTGACGCGTCACCCTAATTGCGCCGACCGTAACCTCAGGTGTAGCCACTCAAGAGGGCTCAGATTTGTATGGGAACTGTGTACGTATCCCACGCAACCGTGCCGATGGTTGAAAACTCTCAAAGTCCATGTGCGCGCGCGTGAGCGCGCAATAACCTGGTTTTTTGGGGTAATTGCCTAAATTTTTTACTCTTGTAAAATACGTTTTCGGGGGCTCTGTAGGACCATTTTTTAAGCTTTTTGAGCGTTTTTTCGTGGTTTTTCCTTCATTCCTAACCCATTCGCTATTGTTTCTGGAATAAAACCATTTTTTGAAAACCGGCCGGGTTCTGGTGAACAAACATTACAAAACTAGCCGGGGCTCCACGGGTTAAGTTTATGATTTGAGCATAGAACAAAGAAAAAAAATAAAGGAACTACAGGAAAAGGCTGATGAGGAAAATGGAAAGTTGGGTGAGGAGGATAGGAAGAAGTTTTTCTGGAGAGAGAGGGACGGGAAATTGAGGAAGTGGTTTATACGAATAGAAGGGAGAAGGAAAGCTGGGAGGGAAGAGAATGTGACAGAAGTTGTGGCAGAGGTGGAGAGCAGGGTGGAAGCATCTCGGGGAGAGACAGAAGCTGCAGACCCAGTACCAGTAGTGTGAGGGGGGAGTAGGGCACGGACAGGAGGAGCGGGATGATGTAGCTGCTGAAGGAATGGTAGAAAGATTAAGGATTATGTTTAGTAATGTTGATGTGTTTACCCAGGACAAGAAAAGAGAACTGATATGTGGGTTGCAAGATGAAGAGTAAAAACCTGATGTCATAGCCTTACAAAAAGTAAGACCAAAAAATGCTAGAATTGAAAGGGAACTGGTGGAGTATAGTTTGGAGGGTTTTGAGTTGTACGAGAGGAATGCTATTAGAGCAGACGTTGGAAGAGGACTGTTTATTTATGTAAGAAAAGAGCTCAAGGTAAATGAGGTGGATATGAAACAGCAGTATTGTGAGTATTTGTGTATTGAAGTAAAATGTACAAGAGGGTCAATTCTAATTGCCTCTATATATGGAAGCCCAAATAATAGTAGGGATGATAACCTACTGAAAGCAATGAAGGAAATAGATAATAGAGAGAACAAATATAAGATTTTGATTGGAGATTTCAATTTGTCAAAGATCAACTGGGCAAATTGTACTACTCCAGCGGGACAGTGTAGCCTGGAAAACAAGTTTATAGAGAAAGTAAGAGATTGTTTTTTAACGCAACATATTACAGAGATGACAAGATATAGAGATGGGAAGCAGGGGAGTGTACTGGATTTAATTTTTAGCAATGAGGAGGATATAATGGAACATGTCAATGTGGATAGCCCTATAGGTCGTAGTGACCATGCCTGTATAAGTTTTAGTTGCAATATTAAAACAAGAGAGGGACGATAGACGCAATAACAAAATATACATGTATGAGAGAGCAAATTATGAGCTGCTGAGAAGGTGTCTGGCCATTGACTGGGGGGAATACTTGAACGGTGAAGACGCTGAAGGAATGTGGAGGAAGTTTAGAGTCAAACTGGAGGATGTTATATCCAAATGTGTACCAGTAAGGGAATATAAGGATAAAACAAAATTGAGGAAAAGAACGAACCCAGAATTACCAACGAAAAGAAAGCTGTGGACTTTGATAAGAAGAAAGAAACGATTGTGGGATAGATTAGAAGTGTTAAAAAAGAACAGGGGGTCTAGTATAGAAGCTAAAGTAGTGGATTTGGAACGTAGACAGATAAACAATAAAATAAGGTGGGAGACAAGGAGGGGGGTAAAGGAAAGGGAGAGAGAGATTGCAAGAAACGTGAAGGATAATCCAAAAATATTCTGGAAGTACCGGTACATTCAGGAAAAGTTAACAAGAAGAGTAGGGATCCCAGAGCTGGTAGGGGGGTTGGATGATGGGAGTAGAGCGGAGACAGATAAGGAGAAAGCAGAGGTGCTGGGGAAATACTTTGGGGGCGTACTAACAGTAGAGTCGGATGATGCAGTGCCAAATATTCCAATCAAACAGGCACCTGCACTAGAACTAATAGAGTTTTCCCATGCTAGAATAAGAAGGGCTATAGAAAAAATTAACAGAAGTAAGTTCCCGGGACCGGATGGGATACACCCAAGAATCATAAAGGAAGGAGGTGAGATGTTAGTAGAGCCATTGAAAATGTTATTTGAGGTATCGTTTAATACAGGACAAATCCCGATGGACTGGAGAGAGGCGAACATAACAGCTATATTTAAGAAGGGAAAAAGAAATGACCCAGGAAATTATAGACCAGTCAGTTTGACAAGTGTTGTGTGTAAACTAATGGAAACGGTAATTAGAGAAGGAATAATGGATCATATGAAATCAAACCAACTTTTCACTGGGAGACAGTTCGGATTCTTGCCGGGGAGGTCGACAGTACTACAGCTAATTAAGGTGGTAGATGATTGGATGCAAATTCTAGAGGATGGTGATGTAATAGACGTGGTATATTGTTATTTTATGAAGGCCTTCGATAAGGTCCCACATAAAAGGTTAATAGAGAAAGTTAGAAGCTATAATATAGGGGAGAAATGTGTGAAATGGATAGAAGCCTTCCTGAAAGATCGGAGACAGAGGGTGCTGGTGAATGGAATAGGCTCGGGGTGGAGAGAAATTACAAGTGGGGTTCCTCAGGGATCTGTGTTGGGACCACTACTGTTCGTTATATTTATCAACGACTTACCTGAAGTTATAACTAATGGAAGTGAGGTATACCTGTATGCGGATGACACTAAGCTGTATAGAAGAGTGAGGACTAAAGAAGATGTGGGTTTGCTTCAAGGAGATGTGGAGGGCATGAAGGGATGGTCTGAGCATTGGTTAATGCCTTCTTATCCAAAAAAATGCAAGTACCTGCGGATTGGGACAAGCAAGATAGACAAGGTAGGATACAGTATGTATGAAGCGATGGAGGAAGTGAATGCAGAAAAGGATATAGGAGTAGTGATAGACAATAAGTTAAATTTCTCAGAACATTTAGCGGAAAAGATAAACAAAGCCAATAGAATTGTAG
Source organism: Paralithodes platypus (assembly GCA_032716605.1). Classification (NCBI taxonomy): domain Eukaryota; kingdom Metazoa; phylum Arthropoda; class Malacostraca; order Decapoda; family Lithodidae; genus Paralithodes; species Paralithodes platypus. The sequence continues at coordinate 21,966,985 of CM064572.1, forward strand.
GGCTGATAAGGACATTTGTGTCGTCTGGTGTCTCCTCCAGGTGCCTCAGATTCTCATTGCTCTAATCCAGCTTTTCATCTTAATTCTGTAAGTAAACAGCACCAGACGAAAGACACGCTCCCATCCCGACAAGAGCCGGATGGACTCTGGTTTTCGGTAGGTCCTACGGCCTCGGGGGAGGAGCACAGATCAATCAAAGGGGAGATCCCAGTGCCGCATGAGTTGGCAATAGAGATCAATAAGTATAAAGACTTGCAGGCAAAAGATGCCCAAAGTAGGGTTGTTAAAAGTACAAATTCGGGCTATTCTCAACATCACAAATTATCAATATTTTGTTTATGTACCAGAGCAGCTTGCCCCGCCTTCCCCAGGGGATCTAGTGTGTCCTGACTGTTCCCGGCCTTGCGGCGTTCACGGATATGATTTCTTTAGGATAAATGAACCGGAGTTGGCGACATCTCCGGCTACCTTTCCGGCGGAACAACAGGAAATAAACCTGAAGGAGGTCGAGCATTGGCCATGGGTGGACTGGGGTCAGGAGGTCCAACAATTTGCTATTGCCTTAACGTCCCAACCCTCCCTCACTATTCCCCCACCTAGCCAACTAGAGTTTGAGTTGCTAAATCCGCAACCGGGAGGCGTTCCCTTGTCTATTTTTGAGTTCCTTAAAGCTCCCCTGTTATCTCTCAAGGATTTCCCAGAACCATTCATAACTCCCGACCCCATCGAACTCCAACGTGAGTTCTTGTTGCGAGATAATGCTCATAGAAAATTTGCTATATTTTTATTCAGTAGAGACACAGCTCAGTCCATCGCTGTCAGCTAACAAACAGGAGAAGTACATGTCGATATGGCCCCGCTATAGCATTACGTTCAAAAACAACTCCCCCCCCCCCCTCTCTCTCTGATCCCACCCCATTACCCTCGGCCCAACTACCATTACCCCCCCAAACTACCACCATCGCCGCCACCACAACTACCACAACTACCACCCCGCCAGATTGTCATTAAGGGGGGTCATCGGCTTTTTGTTATCTTTCTCTCCTTTTCTCTCTTTCCCTGGCTTGTATCCATTCGGCCCCATTCAGCCAACTGTTTTAAGACGTTTATCCCCATCCAGGTGTCGATTTCTTCCTTGCGAGCGATAGCGAGTAAGCATTGTATGGAGAAATCCGGCTTCGCCAGAGACATTTTTCTATTGAAAAATTTACAAATTTAGCTTGCTGTCAAAACAAAAATATATATGCTGGCTCGCTACCGCCAAAGCGTCACATTTTTCCTTTGCCCCTCAACTTTCCCTTTATAATTGCTGAGGGGCACAGGGCCTTGGGTGGGGCTTTTGTTTCCCGGGCGTTTTTGCACCCTCCTCAGCTCCCTGCCTTTTGAGTGGCTTCGGTCACCTGGGCATTATTAGTGGTAAGCTGGGAGGGTTCTGTGGGGGCGCTCGGTTATGGCCTTGGCCTTGCTCGGGACCTTGGGGCTGCTCGGCCAGACAGCCTGAGGAACAGCAACAATAACAACAACAAACATATGCAACATCCAACATAAACACCCAGTGAATATCTTGATATAGAATATAACTGCCAAACTAGTGAGATCACTGAGAAATTAAATGATATAGACAATCTCCCCAAACTCTTGCAAGATGGCTGTCACCACCCCAACTAAAACCAACCGAAAATGCACATGTGATAAGTGCTGCACATCTAAATACATCGATGAAGAATGGACAAGAGATGCAGAGGAAGCCCAACAAGCCATCACTAGACAAGCAGAACATAAAAAACAACAAAGCCGGATGAGTCTACACCCGAAATCCAACCTGACCTAGAAATCCAACCTGACCAAGTAAACCAAAACAGACCGAACCTAGGCCTATACCAGACACAAACTTCGCTGCTGACTAGTCCTAGTGGAACAAGATCAGAGGAAAAAAAAAAACACATCTGAAAATGTAGTGAACCAACGCATAGATCTGGGACTATCTGACACACCTACAGATATTAATCTCAGCCAACTGAACCCAACCGTGCCCCCCACCCAGTCCCCCAGAAACACTCAAGAAGATAACCACAACCACAGGACCACCGCAACATTGCAAGAAAAAACAACACCCAAGGATAAGGAACAGAAACCCACCCCAAAAAACCGTATGTCGATACTACAAAAAAGGTATGTGCAAATTCGGCCTAGTTGGTTCAAATTGTCCATTCAGTCATCCGCGCCAATGTGAAAATTTCTTATGGGATGGACATGGAGAGCAAGGATGTAGAAGAGAGAACTGCAAATATTTACACCCATCAATTTGCAGTGGGTCTTGGCTTAACAGGGAATGTTACAAAACCAACTGTAACCTACCTCATCTGAAGGGCACAAAGAGAGGGAAAAAACTACTCCAGAACCAAACAGCACCAACACCTACACTTCCGGCCCCAAACCAAGAAATACCTACACCTCCCCCATACCAACAAATACCTACACCTCCCCCATACTAACAAATACCTACACCTCCCCCAAACCAAGAAATACCTACACCTCCCCCATACCAACAAATACCTAAACCTCCCCCATACTAACAAATACCTACACCTCCCCCAAACCAAGAAATACCTACACCTCCCCCATACCAACACCTCCCCCATACTAACAAATACCTACACCTCCCCCAAACCAAGAAATACCTACACCTCCCCCATACCAACAAATACCTACACCTCCCCCATACCAACAAATACCTACACCTCCCCCAAACCAACAAATACCTACACCTCCCCCATACTAACAAATACCTACACCTCCCCCATACCAACAAATACCTACACCTCCCCATACTAACAAATACCTACACCTCCCACAAACCAAGAAATACCTACACCTCCCCCAAACCAAGAAATACCTACACCTCCCCCATACCAACAAATACCTACACCTCCCCCATACCAACAAATACCTACACCTCCCCCATACCAACAAATACCTACACCTCCCCCATACCAACAAATACCTACACCTCCCCCATACCAACAAATACCTACACCTCCCCCAAACCAACAAATACCTACAACTCCCCCCTACTCACAACCACCAACACCTCCCCCATACCAACAAATACCTACACCTCCCCCATACTAACAAATACCTACACCTCCCACAAACCAAGAAATACCTACACCTCCCCCAAACCAAGAAATACCTACACCTCCCCCATACCAACAAATACCTACACCTCCCCCATACCAACAAATACCTACACCTCCCCCATACCAACAAATACCTACACCTCCCCCATACTAACAAATACCGACCCAACAGACAAAGACCTCGTATTCTACGGCCGTGAATGGAAACAAAATCCCACAAGAAACTCTGCCAAAACTTCCCCAAGAAACTCGGCCAAACCTTCCCCAAGAAAATATACTGGGGTTTCAAGAAATAAAGGAACAGATGAGAGACCTTCAAAACTCCATCATGTTTCTCATGGGAATAGTGAGACCTCAGTTGGAAGCCCAGAAACAAGTGAACATATGGGGGAGACCCAAGACACCATACCCAACCTCTCAATAATTCATGCTAACATCCAAGGCCTATACCCTAATACAAACCAGTGTAAAATACCTTACATAGAAACACTAACAATGGGAAACCCATCAATAATAACATTAACTGAAACCCACCTAACTCCTATGATTATGGACTCCGAAATAAAGATACAGGGATACACAAACTACAGAACAGATAGGGTAAGCCGATTACACGGAGGAACAATAATATATATCCCTGAATATATCCCGAGCGAACTCTTACTGACACACTCAAATGGTGTCTGTGAAATAACTATATCATCTAAAATAAAAAACAGGAAAATTATAATAGCAAATGTTTACATCCCACCAGACAGCTCCCCCCAAGAAATGAAAGACATCCTAGACAAAATCATCAACTGTCCTCAAATTACAAACCACTCTGAAGAACTAATAATTACATGGTGATGGACTGGTGTATCAGAGTGAGAACTGAACGATCTCTGCCATACCCATAGCTTACTCTGACTGTTCCTTTTACTTATATATTTTCTAGATCTCAAGTGACGGCGTCTCTTCCGTGGATTGACCTCCCAATCTGCCAACCCAGAGGTTGGTAGATTGGAAGCCAAAGCGTCACATTTTCCCTTTGCCCCTCAACTTTCTTTTCATAATTGCTGAGGGGCACAGGGCCCTGGGTGGGGCTTTGGTTTCCCGGGTGTTTCCGCACCCTCCTCAGCTCCCCGCCATGGAGTAGCTTCGGTCACCCAGGCTTTATTGTGGTAGGCAGGGAGGGTTCTGTTGGGGTGCTCGGTTATGGCCTTGGCCTTGCTCGGGGCATTGGGGCTGTTCGGCCAGGCAGCCTGAGGAAAAACAACAACAACAACAACAACTAATAATTACAGGTGACTTCAACCTCCCATACTGCACATGGAACCTACATGGTACTATGGAGACAGGAACAAACAACACAAAAGGAAGACTTCTTGATGAAATGATGGGAACACTTCTGACACAACAAATACACACACCAACAAGACAAAATAACATATTAGACCAATTACTGACCAAACAACTCCAAGATATTTAATACCATCAGTGTATCGCCATCCATCCACTCAGATCACAACATCATTAAAACTCACCCCGACGTATCTCTGCTGGAACCAGTGCGTTACAAGCAACGATCCATACCTTTCTCTGACATTAACCTGCACAAAACAGATTGGAAAGAAGTAAATTGTGCACTCAATAGAATAAACTGGGAAGAATAATTAGAAAACCTAAATACTAATGAATGTTGGAGGAAAGTAGAGCACTATCTGAGCAATGCATTGTACGTTAACTCTCCAAAGAAAAAAATGCAGATACCCAGTAAGAAAAACACTACAAAAGAACACAGGTATAGAAAAATCCTGATGAGAAGAAGAGCAAAAGTGGAAAAAAGTCTTACCGGTAACACCAAAAAACTATATTGCAACCCCAACAGAGCTGAAAGGGAAATATGTGAGCTGGAAAGAAAAATAAAAGAGTCACACGAAAAGGAAAATAAAGATAGTGAAAGAAAGGCTATAGAAACAATAAAAAGTAACAGCCGATTCTTCTTCAGTTACGCTAAGAAGAAAGCTAGCTTAAGAAGTAGCATTGGACCTCTAATCACGGCAGATGGGCAACATACCACCTCAATACCCCAAGACATGGCCAACATCCTTCAAACCCAGTATGTGAAAGCCTGGAGCACTCCCACAACCAATGAAAATGTACCAGTAACTCAAGATATCCCAGACCAAGAACACATAAAGACCCTTATGGACATACACATAGAAAATAAAGAAATAGAAGAAGCAATACAAGAAATTAAATCACCTTCACCTGGACCAGATGGTATTGGGACCAGGATCTTAAAAGAATGTAAAATATCCTTATCAACCCCATTACAAAAACTTTGGAGAAACTCACTTGACACAGGAGAGATCCCAGAAATTTTCAAATTGGTAAACATCACACCAATCTACAAAGTAGGATCCAAAAAAGAGCCAAAGAACTACAGACTCATTGCTCTCACATCAAACATCATAAAAGTTTTTGAAAGGATATTGAAAAAACACATTGTCAAATTCCTAGAAGACAACCAACTGATACAAGATTTCCAACATGGATTTAGAAATAAGAGGTCATGTTTAACTGAACTGATCGACTTCCACAACTCCATCCTGAAATCCATGGGAGACAATCAAAGTGTGGATGCAGTATACCTGGATTTTGCAAAAGCATACGATAAAGTCGACCATGAGATCCTCCTCCGCAAACTTAATGGACTGGGTATACAGGGCAAAATAGGAGGATGGATTAGAGCATTCCTCACAAAGAGGGAACAAATAACAAATGTGGAAGGAGCGGCATCTAGAAAAGAAGCAGTAATTAGTGGTATCCCACAAGGCACCGTCCTCGGCCCCATTCTATTCATAATAATGATAAACGACATCAACACTAACATTAACAGCTCATTACTGTCCTTTGCTGATTTCACCCGGGTATTCAGGTCCATTGATAAAGTAGAAGACAGTTCACAACTACAAAAAGACCAAGAAAATCTATGAATGGGCAGAAAAGAACAACATGAACTTTAATGAAGATAAATTTGAACTAATAAAATTTGGCAAAACTAACTTTAACACATCATATAAAGACCCCAAGGGAAACAATATCACAAGAAAATCACAAATCAGAGACCTGGGTATAATAATATCAGAAGATGCCACATTTAATAACCACATAGAAAAAACAGTATCAAAATGCAGACAACTCGTGGGATACATACTAAGAACTTTCCGAACAAGAGATTCAAAAACCCTGATCACATTATGGAAATCCCTAATTATCCCTCACATTGACTACTGCTCTCAACTTTGGGCTCCTCACAAACAAACCCATATAATGCAGCTAGAGGGCCTCCAAAGATCTTTCACCTCCTGCATACAAAAACCTCAAGACCACCAAGGGGAAGCAGAAAAGCTAGACTACTGGAAAAGACTTGCAGAATATGAACTATACTCTATAGAAAGATACCAAATAATATATACATGGAAAGTTCTTGAGGACCAGATCATCCCTCCAAAGACAGAGCCAATAATATCCACCAACACACAAGGAGACACAAGAACAGGAAGAAAATGTGCCCAATTTCACCTACCATCAGAATGCCCAACAAGAGTCAAGACCCTCCAACACAATGGCATCTCGAGAAAGGGAGCCCGGCTGTTCAATCATCTCCCAAAACACATCAGAAACATCAAGGAGGTGAAAACAGATGTGTTCAAGAGGGAACTGGACAAATTCCTCTCAACCATCCCGGATCAACCAGGCATCCCAGGCTATGCTGCAGCCCGCCCAGCGACATCCAACTCGATATCGTCCCAGCTGGAGTACAAGCAGCGAAGTGAAGGGTGGCGGCGACGCCGTGGCCTTGCCTCAGAGAACACCAAGGGAGCAACACCCACTTGAGGCAGAAGCGCTTCAAGGTAAATAGGGTACGTAGCACCCGTCTTGCAACACAATCCCACCCCTACTCTGTGCAACACTCCAACCCAAGAGTGAAACGCTATTCTCAATCTTTCTTCTATTCAACTGCTGAGCTCTGGAACTCTCTCCGTGAATCAGTCTTTCCCTCTTCCTATGACTTAAATTGCTTTAAACTCAGTGTGTCCAGCCATTTTAGCTCGAACGTCCCTTGATTTTGGCCCTGTCACTCTTTTAATTCTGGGGGAGGCACTCGCTACAGGCAGTTATGCCTGTTGTCTCCCTCACTCATATAGACAAAAAAATGGTACGGTAGCTAAAAGGATTAATTGAGATAGTCTATAACCTTTTAACGGGTAGACATCCTTCCTAAGCTGAATAAAACTGTGTAATAGTTGCCAGAATATAATGAAAAGGACGTCCCCGGTACTGTAAGGGTTAAGGGGGTAGTGCTTGGTTGTTGGGCTATATATTTATTTATTTATATATTTTGGAGTTTCCTCGCTAGACCTCCATCAAGCTTAATAAAATACCCCCTAGATCCCCATTCAAGATAAATTTGTAAATTTTTCGGTAGACAAAATTTCACGGCCGGAGGCCGGTTCCTTCTGAAATTACAGGCTCGCTAACGCTCGCCAGGAAAAAATCGACACATAAATGGCACGAAAGGTCTAAATATTGACAAAGAAATGACACGAAAGGTCTCAAAATCGTCAAACTAACGGAAAGAACGTCTAAAAACCTGGAAACTAATATGGTAAACATGAGGGAGAAGGGGGTCCATAATAAGCGAGTACTACCCCCTTAAGGGATGGAATGGAAGAGGTTGTGTGTTGAAGTTGCAGTTAAGGGGAGGCAGACCGTTTGTTTGGTCTATTAATTCATTTATTCGTATACTGGCATTTTTTTAGTTTCCTCCCTAAACCTCCATCAAGCTTAGAAAAACACCCCCTAGACCCCCCTTCAAGATAAATTTGTACATTTTTCGGTAGAAAAATGTCCCGGCTGAAATCCTATTCCTCTTAAAATTGCAGGCTCGCTATCGCTCGCCAGGACAAAATCGACACTTAAATGGCACGAAATGTCTTAAAATTGACAACGAAATGGGGCGAAAGGTGTTAAAATCGCCAAACTAATGGGCCGAACGTCTTATAATCTCAAAACTAGTGAGGCTAAACATTAGGGAGAAGGGGGTCCAGAAAAACGGTCTTCCTCCCCGTAAGGGATGGAATGGAAGAGGGTGGGTGTTGAAGGTGCAGTTAACCCTTTTAAGCTCCAAAACGCGTTTCTGTTCTGTTTCTGGCTACTATTAGACGATTTTATACAGATTACTAATGGTATATGGAAGTCAAAGGGTTGATTGAGATAGTATTTACCCTTTTAATACCCACAGATCCTTCCTAAGCTGCATACAATCGTCTAATGATAGCCTAAATAAACTGCTAAAACGCGTCAGAGCTTGAAAGGGTTAAGGTCCCGGTACACATTCACGACTTGGACCAGGAGATGGCACCCAAACCGTTTCTTGTTTAAGTCTCCATACATTTGGTTACATCTCGTCACGTGTTACAGTGTCTCTTGTTATCTCGTGGAAGGCTACGCAATTTTAACCCCTTCTGTACCGGTGACGTCTTTTTCTTTTATTTCAGCCAACGCCACAGCCAACCATCCTTAATATTTCTGGAAACATGCAACTTAAACGATATTATGAAGCTTAGGAAGGATATATGGTAGCTAAAAGGATTAATTGAGAGAGTCTGTAGTCTTTGAATGCGTACACGTCCTTCCTAAGCTGTACAGAATCGTTTAATAGTTGCCAGAATATAATAAAAGTACATCACCGGTACAGAAGGGGTTAAGGGGTCCGCTAAAATTTGGTAACGTCTCGTGACCTGACTTGTTATCGTAGTATGTCATTATGGATGTGTGGGAATTTGTTTTGATCTGTGTTTGTTTGTTGTTTTATGTTGTTTTTGTGTTTTCCCTGTTCTTGCTCTGTCTTGAGTCGGCCACCCCCAAGAAAAAAGGAAAACAAAATAATAAAATAGACTAAAATAGAAAATACAAATAAAATAGGAAAAATGGGGATTGGGCCTGAGCATATAGATAGATAGATAAATGTCATTATAGTCCGGTTGCTAAACCCCAGATTTTTGGAGAACCTTGCATTGCGGTCAGTACAAAGTTTTTTTGCTGTTTCTATACCTCTGAGATGTGCTCTTTAAGAATCTGGATGATGCCACTCTGTCATCCTTGGGCAATCCGCCCAATATGCAAATTAAGGCCGCCATTACCGAAAATCTTGTTTTCGTCAATATCTCAGTAATTATGCATGGTATCAAAATAATTTTGGTGTCTATACACATGTTTTAGGGGTAAAGAATCAGACTAAACCATTTCAGTATTGATCACACAAATATTTTCTGCAAAATATGCAAATAAGGACCGCCATTATTGATAATATCAGTAATGGCGGCCTGGTAAAAGCTGGGGTAAAGGCAGCGTTAATCGTTAATCGACTACAGCAGATTTTTAGGGATTTTTTTATGATAGTATAGGGGTTTGCCACTCAATGTTGCTAACTTTTTGTCAGATTTTTTGGGCAGTAGAGCAAATGATGCCATACTTTTTTGCCTCTGCTCACTTCAACTATGCGAGATACGGGTTGTACTACCTGAGGACAATGGAGCGTCTCCCACCTGAAGTGCTTCAGTGCTTCATGAGAGGTGAACACACCATGCGTCACAAGCCGGGACTCTGGAACGGGATCTGGTCCGACATGTGGATAGAGACAACCTTCATGCGTTACGGGCATGGTCCAAATGGAATCATAGGCATAACCCTGAAGCCCGAAACCCTAAAACGATGGGCATACAGTATGCACACCTGCAGCATGATCGTTCAAGATATCGCGGATATGTCGGATGACAGTGGAGAGAGGGAGGTGACGAGTCATAAAGAAGAGAAGCCATCACGCATCACTTCAGACGCCAAGGACAGAGACAAGATACGAGATAAACTTCTGACTTGCATCGATTCCCTGGATCCAACTGGTCATCCCGCTGGTTTGATCAATGTTGTTACTGGTCGGATTGCACCTGAAACGGTGAACACACATGACGCAGTGGATATTGGGAATGGTCAACTTTTGTCATTTGAAAAAAGCTGGCCTGGCGGATTTAATGCGTCCTTATCCAAGTTGGTGGTGACCATGGCAGTGAAGAGAAAGGCAATAAAGGTTGGGAACAATAATGTGTATGACACGAATCTCATCTACTCGCGGGTACTAGGGTTGCAACAGTCTCAAGACATTGATATCAAAACTGTCCTTGCGCATGAACTGTCACCCGTGCCTACCTCCATGTTTGATGATGAAGGCAAAATGAGAATCGCAACTACGAAATCCACGCTGAAGAAGAAGCTGCAGGTGACTGTGTCACAGCGTTTGGTTGAGAAAGTAGAGGTAGAAATACTGGATGGCTGTGCTATCCTTTGGGTTATAAACTGGCCTAATCAAGGAACTGTGGCAGATTTTGTCAACGGCTTTACGAGGAATGTGATGAAAAGGGTTGCAAGCCAGGACACATACCTGATCTTTGATCGCTACTTCGACTTCAGCATTAAAAGTGGAACGCGGGCAGCTCGAGCTGGTGACGAAGCGAGCCGACGACACAAACTGCAGTTACATACTCCATTGCGACCTCAGAAGGTTGTCCTTGCAGTAACTGAGAATAAGGTACAGGTCATAGATCTGATATGTCAGAATTTGATCCAGAAAGCACAGGACGAGCCGAATGAACACAGTCTGGTCATTACCTCTACTGACTCTGTACCAGTTGTAATTCAGGATGGCATTGCCTTCCGCAGAGAAGATCTCATGACTCGCCAGGAAGAAGCGGATGTAATAATCATACAGCAGATGGTTAAGGTAGCTGAAAGTGGCGTGAAAAGAATCAACATCGTATGTGAGGACACAGACGTTTTCATCCTCCTGCTGCACTTCTACGCAAAGTTGAACCTGACTTGTCGTCTTACAATGGAAGGACCAAGTGCTGAACGAACTACTATAGACATTGGGGCAACTGCAAGTGAACATGGACACTTGCTTTCACAACTGCCAGCCACTCATGCCCTCTCAGGCTGTGACACTGTGGCTCAGTGCTTCGGAGTAGGAAAAAGCACCGTCATCAAAGTCCTTAAGAGTGGTGTAGAAATGCACAAATTGGGCGTATTTTCTGAGGACATAGGTGACATCATTGAAGAAGCGACAGCATTCATGGCTGCCTGCTATGGGGTCAAAAGCTTGGTGACATCGAATATGTCTGAGGTCCGTGGAGAAGTCTGGTCGCGAAGGATGGGTAGAAAAAATGTGACAAAGGCTCCAGAGCTTAAGTCACTCCCACCTTCTAAAGAGGCATTCGAAGAGAACGTAAAGCAGGCGCACATTCAGACTGCCATTTGGAAATCAGCTCTCAACTCAGAACCTCCAGCATTAGATCCTGTCGAGTTCGGATGGGAACGTGACGAACGCACTAGATGCTTGTTCCCAGTAACATTGCAACCAAACGTTAGTATTGCTCCACCGGAGGTGCTGGAAATGATAAGGTGTGGCTGCGCTATGGATACACCCTGTTCGACAGCAATGTGTGCATGCTATAGAGCTCACTTGCCATGCACAATGTTTTGTGGATGTCACGGAGAAGCACACTCCGGAATGAGCACACCCGAAGGGTTAATGACTGTGACAATGTTGTTGAAAGTGACTTGTTTGAGAACTGAGTTAAATCAGTAATGGCAACATGCATCAGCATAAGTAAAGGGGATGTTCTGTAACGACTCGGATATACACTAGAAGGTGATTTTTGCATATTTTGCATATTTTGCGGCCTTAATATGCCTATTCAGCACAAAATATTGGTCTTTACTGAAATGGCTTAATCTGATTCTTTACCCCTCAAAACATGTGTATAGACACCAACATTATTTTGATACCATGCATAGTTACTGAGATATTGACGAAAACAAGATTTTCAGTAATGGCGGCCTTAACTTGCATATTGTGCGGATTGCCCAAGGATGACAGAGTGGCATCATCCAAATTCTTAAAGAGCACACCTCAGAGGTATAGAAACAGCAAAAAAACTTTGTACTGACCGCAATGCACGCTTATCGGTCCCTGCCACCGGACTATTATGGATACGTTACAAGTTTGTATACTACGGTGTGGCGTTGTTGTGCAGTCGCTAAATGTTGCGGTAAAGTCATGGACGTCACACCGAAACATGACTTTGCCAGTGTACTACGGGAACAGCTAGTAGTCATCAGGTACAGTCGCGCTAATAAGTGATGTCTCGGCACCTAGTATGTTTTGATCAATAATTGGTATCAGCAATATCTAAGCTTCATTTCTTCATATCGAGTGTAATATACAAACATGTTCCTACACTTACCCACCCTATTCAACATCTGACAGACATTAATACAGCACAGAGCGAGCCAAACGTAATGGTCGCTGAGATATACAACCATGTTCCTACACTTACCCACCCTATTCAACATCTGACAGACATTAATACAGCTCAGAGCAAGCCAAACGTAATGCCAGCTTGGACATGACTTATTAGCGCGACCGTACAGTCACATAACAGTAACGCCATCGAACACTAAGAAAGCCACACTGACAACATCTCCAAATTACATCGACTTTTCGGCACACACAAACGACTTTTTACAGCTGATCACCAAATTGTCCACGTGTTTTTGAAAGTAATGGATATTTTTCTCCAAAATGGCATGAATTTGTCCCAGTACTAATAATGTCTCACCCTTATCTTCATCCATGCCCAAATATTCCACGTGTTCTTAAAGTAATGGTAAAATTTCTCCAAAATGGCATGCATTTAGTCCCAGTTTTAGGCTATTAATTTCTCACCCATTTCCTGCATCCATGGCCAAATATTCCACGTGTTCTTAAAGTAATGGTACTGTAGGTAGCTCCAACGAACTTGACAATTTTCTTGACTCCTTAACTTCTCATAACTCAAAATGAATGAAAGCAATCGTGCTGACATTTATATCATTAGGGAATAGCCCACCAGGAAATAGGTGTGGATATTTACAGCCAGTTTGCTCTAGGCCCTTTTGATTTATGAGAAGTTAAAGGGTCAAGAAAATTGTCAAGTTCGTTGGCGCTACCTATAGTAATATTTCTCCAAAATGGCTTTAATTAGTCCCAGTAGTATTAATTTTCTCCACCCATGTCCTGCATCGATGCCCAAATTATCCATGTGTGTTTAAAGTACACTAGAACATAAGAACACAGGAGTCACCAGAGAGCCGACTGGGCCACACACGGCAGATCCCTTCCACACTCAACCCATCGCGTCCATATACCTATCTAATTTTAAATTTAAGCTCTCTGTCGTTCTTGATCCCTCTACACCATGGTAGCCTATTCCACTTATCTAAAAGTCTGTTACCAATCGAAATGTATCACAAACATTTCATTTGTCCACGTTTTTTGAAAGTAATGGTTATATTTGTCAAAAATGTCATTAATTTAGTCCCAGTACTATTATTTGCTCACCCATTTCCAGCATACATGCCCAAATATTCCACATGTTCGTAAAGTAATGGTAATATTTCTCCAAAATGGCATTAATTTAGTCCCAGTACTATTCAAATTAGATAAAATATGTTTCAGAAAAGATATAGGCAAATATTGGTTTGGTAACAGAGTTGTAAATATGTGGACCGAGTGCTATAGCGGGGTAAAACAAACCGATAGAGAGCTTTAAGATCAAGTTAGATAGGCATATAGACGAGATGGGTTGGGGTGAAAGGGATCTGCCGTGTGTGGACCAGCCAGCTCTAATGCAGACAACATTTACAGTTTCAATTCTTAAGGTTCGGAACCACTTTCGCGTTCCCTTGCCCCTTTTTCTGTCTCGTCTAATAGGTCAATTTTACAATGGGAGGATTCCTAGCTCCCGCCCCCTAAAGGCCGCGTCATACAGAAGTCGAACGTCGCGCGACCTACTCCCGAACAGGATGACTTGCAAAAAAAATTCAAATTTCAGAAAGTTTGGGTTGATTCGGGTCAATTCGGCCAATGATCTTGTTGATTCTGGGGAAGTTCTGGGGATGTTCATGGGTGCAGACGAATATCTTCTGATTCGGCCAGAAGTTAGTGCATGCGTTAACTTCTAGCCGATATTCGAGTGCAAAAACCGTTAAAAAAAGGTCGGCTCTCGGTCGGGTTACGGTCGGTCGGCTTACATTCGTGTTACGTTCTTTTGTTTTCGGCCGATGTTCTGCTGTAATTTCCATTGACGACGTTAACACGAACTTACCCGAACATGAGTCGAATATAAGCGGAACGGAACATAAGTCGATAATAACCCAAATCATATGAATATAGGGAGACAATAAACAGATTATCAGCCGAATTACGAATTACTCAACAAAACAGACAATCCCCAGATAAAGTGACGAATAAGACAATCATTATCATCATCATCACCACCACCAATATATTCATCACCATCATCATCATCATCACCACCACCACCATCATCATCATCATTATCATCATCACCACCACCACCATAATCATCACCATCATCATTACCACCACCACCAATGTATCGGTGAAAATGTGGAGGGCAAATACGGGCGGACTGAAGATATGCTTTCACCTACGCTGAAATTCCACATATTGTTATTTTTGTTGTTGTTGTTGATGAAATCTTATAGAATAACCTTTCCTCTTGTCGTTCATGAAAACAAACAAATATAAAAAAACAATTATTATGGGTGAACCATCATGTTCAGCGGACATATATATATATATATTTTGTTTTGGGAGTAAGGTAAATATGTAAATTTTTCGATAGAAAAATGTCTCCGTTTTTCCCCATTTTGGGGGTAGCCGACTCAAGACAGCAAGAACAGGGAAAACACAAAAACAACATAAAACAAAAAATAAACACAGATAAAAAACACAAACTCTCACACATCCAGGTCACCCAGGAGAAGACCCAGAGACCAGGGTTACCAAGGTCGCTCCAGCACTCCCCCGGCCCCTGACCACCCGGAGAGGTTCCGATCTCGGCAGGCAGACATGCAGCGGAGCCAAAGCCACAAGCCCTCCCACCACACTTCCAGGCACACCCTTCATATTAATCGTCTCCCCGGGCCAGGCGCCTGATGGACTATTATCTAGTCCAACTTGCGCCCGACCCCTTACTCCAAATGACCACGTGTTCACTCAACTATTCACAAGCATTCTCCATTCACTCCTGTCCACCACCACTTCCCCTGCCTGATCTATAGTCATTCCTCTATCATCCAAAGCCTTTCTTACACAGTCTCTCCATCTCAATGGGGGTCTTCCTGCCCTTCTATCTCCCCTTGTACCTGACTCACATATTCTCTTTGTAAGCCTTTCATCTCCCATTCGTTCAACATGACCATACTAGCTCAGCACCCTTCTGTCCACTCTGGCTGACAAATGTTCTTGCTGCCCCACTCTCCTACGTATCTCTTCATTCCTCAATCTGTCTCTACGAGTAACTCCACACATACTCCTCAAGCAGCTCATCTCCATCACATCCAGCCCTCTTTTCTCCTTTTTCTTCAGAGCCCATGTCTCAGCCCCATACATCACTGTTTGCACAACAATTCCTTGATACAGTGCACTTTTTACTTTCACTCAGAGATTTCTCGTCTTCCACATACTTCCCATTGCTCCGAAAACCTTCCTTCCTTCACACACACTCTGTTTTACCTCCACTTCCATACCTCCACTCCTGCTTATCGTTCCTCCTAGATATTTAAAACACTCTACTTGTTCCAATATTTCCCCATCCAGCCTCACATCTAGATTCACCCTATGCTCTCCCCTATTACACACCATTACTTTACTTTTATTGACGTTCACCTTCAGTTTCCTCCTTCCACAAACCACACCAAACTCTTTGACTACCCGCTGCAGTTTCTCATCAGAATCCGCACGCACTATAATAATAATAATAATAATAATAATATTTATTCAGTCAGCAATTTATAGAGTTGGTACCACATAGTTTGTTACAAATATGACATGTACCAGCCTTGCATAATTCCAACTAAGGATAGCCCAATAAGGCCGTTAGGCGTATTTCCATTGGGGTCCTTGTGGGATTAGGTTAGCTGGGGAAAAGGGGAGGATAAAGAAATAGATACTTTAGAGAAAGTATTTCTAGGGGGTTATTTTAGGATACCTTACATCCTATAGTAAATATCAGTAATCCGTAATCAGTAATCATTTCAGCTTGGTTTGTCTATCTCTTATGTCGTATTTAGTAGTAGACATAAGCTTGGTGCTCCCTTCCCGCAGCTGTCCGGTTCAGGTGTTCCTTCAGGCTACGTCTGAAGGAATACAGTGTTCTCTTTTCACGGACTGACTGGGGTAGGTCGTTCCAGTCTTTGATGGCAGTGAAGAAGAATGTTTGCTTACCCTGTCCTTGGATTCTCGGGACCTTAAAATTAAACATCATGTTTCTTGTATTATGTCCACTCCTCTCATTTGCTTTAACAAAATCATTCTTTAGATACTCTGGAGCTCTGTCATAGAACATTTTGAAGGCATTAGTTAGCCTGATTTGTTTGGCCCTGTCAGAAACATTGAGCATACCTAGTGACTGAAGTTGTTCCTGGCCAACATGTGATCTGGGTCCTAGGTTCAGCATGAACCTAACCATTTTATTTTGAGTGACCTGAAGTTTGTGCTGTGCTGATTTAGATGATGCAGAGTACCAGGATGACACAGAATAGTCAAAATGACATTGAACAAGCGCTTGGCAGAGGGTCTTTTTGGTCGCCGCAGCCAAGCATCCCACCTGTCTATACAGGTATTTTATACGTGCTCTACACTTACTCAGGATAGATTCCAAAATTGTTTCACCTGACAAACTCGCGTCCAGTTTCAGTCCGAGATATTTAACTTGTGACACTGTTGTTATAGGAATATCATTACAGTTGACCGAGAAGCCCACAATGTCTTTCAGTTTGCGTTTTGTTCCACATAAGATGGCTTCCGTCTTGCCCAGGTGAAGAGATAGTCTATTGTCCACTAGCCATTCACTACATGATGCTAGTTCTTTGGAAAGTGAAGCGGCAATACTTATTGGGTCTTTTCCTGAAACCAGAAGCACGCTGTCGTCTGCATACAGCAATAATTTACATGAGACGCTCAGTTCCATGTCGTTCACATAACAGAGAAAGAGTAAGGGACCAAGGATGCTTCCCTGCGGGACCCCACAGTTAATTGGCATAGGATCAGATATATTATCATCAATTTTGACTCTTTGGGTTCTACCACTAAGATAAGATTTAAACCAGTTCACAGACCCTATGCCCATAGCTTGTAGTTTATTACATAGGATATCATGGTCTACTGTGTCAAACGCTTTTTGTAGATCAAGAAGAACCATACCGGTGTAGTTACCTTTAGACATTTCTTTACGAATGTGATCCGTTAAGTGGATGAGACAGGAGTCTGTCGAGTACATGCATCTGAAACCTGATTGAAACTTATAGAATAGATCATTTTGTTTGAGGTAGTGTTCAATTTGGGTGTATACCGCTCTTTCAAGGATTTTAGATACAATACATAATATGCTAACTATAGACTGCTGATAGTAAAGCAGGCTATATAAAAGATCACACAATTAAGTTGACTTAAAGCTTCAAGGAAAAGATAGATAACGGAATTAAATTGCAGAAACAATTTAATAACAAACTAGAAGAAAGTACATTTAACGTTACGTTAATTAATACAACTAATCACCCCTGCGTGAAAGAAGGTGAAAGCAAACAGTCCTCAAAACATCGTACCGGTAGACAAGATGCGGGGTTCTAAACTGCATGCGGCTACTGTAGGATCTGATGCTTAGCAAAGAAAGTACGTTACGGATTTAGAGAACTCTTAACTCATAAGCAGGAATAAATACTAGTGATAGGCCATACAGTGTATAATGGCATAGGTATAATTAAATAAAGGCAGCAACTCGCAACATAACCACATACAGGTGTGCTTCTCACTCTTAGTCAGGCAAGCCTGCTCGGACAGAGTCTCTAAGCCCCACCCTGACTCACAATGCTCACAAAAAACGGTAAACTGTGGCACAATAACAAGCATACAGAAATAATAAACCCCTAGCTGTTAATCTGCCAGGTGGCAGAGGTCTAGCTGGAAGGATATAGGCTTCGGATACCCGGGCTGAGCCACCTGCTCTAGCCTAGGGACGTTCCCAAGTCTGTGCGCCAAATTACTCTAATTGAAAGGGTGCTCTCTTGAGAGACTCAGATCGCAAGTATCTGACTCTCTCCTGGCGACCCTAAAACAAAAGCAAGACGTGCTAGCGCAGTGCTGAGTGGACTAGGCAAGGGCCCTCACACAACACAACACTAGACACACAGGGACACAGACAAGAAAATGCCCCCAGACTCCCACGGGTATCCTAGTAAAGTCGTGTGGGTCCACAGGACCCGCACCAGCAGACTTTACTTAAAGGATCGCAAAAAGCCTCCCCTCCGGTCTAGCCCCTGCTAACCTGACACAAGAACACACTAGCAAGCATTAAACCACCAAATATGAGACAACAAAAAAGCTTCCTAGGTCTCATTAACGATTACATCTCCTGCATAAGGCCCAAAATCCTATCTAGTTATCTGAGAGCTCGTCGTTAATACAATAATAGATATAAGGTCTATCAAGGGGATGGGATAATTAAATAGATTGGTGAAGTAGTGGAAAGAAGGTATACAAAGTAAGAGAGAAAGTTTCTAAGTGGGGTTGAGAGGGATAGATATCAAGGGGGTCCGAAGGGTACGACAGTGAGGTGAGCTCTGAGTCTTGAATCTGTCTGGACCCCACCCTAGGCATACAAAATACATCCCAGGCTTGGCAACACTCAACACAGTTGCCGGGTCAAAATCGTCTACCCCGTGCGTGAGTCGAAACTAAGCCTAACGTTGCAATCGGATGCATATGGCAACGCTTCAGGCTCGTCCCAAGCTAGACTCTCCGCGCGAAGCAACGTCCCCCAGCCGGTCTCTCTCTCCCGCTCGTCTCCTCCCACTCTCACTAGACTTACATCTTATATATTATAATGAAACAATCAACTATCGAGAATAAAATATACTAAGATGCGTTGGTTAAGAATAAGGGCAGCTACAAGCTGTGAAACAACATAAGAATATCCCAGACATTAGTTACGTTGTTGTCGTAGGATATATACTAAGGAAAAGCCTGCCGGCCGGCTGCCGCCAGCCGGTTTCTAAACGGCTGGGCAGCCGACGCGCGCGCACGCCCGCACGTGGCTACTATGCAGAAGCGTCACAGTGAGTACTAACTTAACTATGCCTCGAGAGACTCCTACAGATCCTTTCTTAGCTGAATATAATCATCATATTCTGGCGACTTTTAGACGATTTTATTCAGCTTGAGAGGGACCTCTAGCAATGATAAGACTACAAATTATCTCAATTAATCCTTTTAGCTACCATACATCCTTCCTAAGCTTAATGCAATCATCCACATGTTGCTGAAATCAAATTAAAAAGACGTCACCGGTACAAAAAGGGTTAATTGCTGGAGATCTTTTTTAAACTGCATACAATCGTGTAATAGTAACCATAATAAAGTTAAAACGACGGCACCGGTACTGAAAGGGTTAATACATTTGAAGGGGGCCCACCTCATTTGATTTATCTCTCTCTCTCCCTCTCTTTCTCTGGGTTGTGTCCATTCGGCCCCATTCAGCCTACTGTTTTAAGACGTTTATCCCCATACAGGTGTCGATTTTTTCCTGGCGAGCGGTAGAGACCCAGCATATTTATTATACAGTTTTTTGACAGCAGGCTAAATTTGTACATTTTTTCGAGAGAAAAATTTCTCCGGCGAAGCGGGATTTCTCCATACAATGCTGGCTCGCTGTCACTCGCCATGAAGAAATCGACACCTGGATGGGGATAAACGTCTTAAAACAGTATGCTGAATGGGGCCAAATGGATACAACCCAGAGAAAGAGAGGAAATAAGCAGATGACCCCCCTCCCCCCCCCTTAAAGCTATAGAGGATCACCAGACACATCCTTCCTAATCCTTTCCTGATTCTGTACCCAACCCTTAACCCTTTGAGTACCAGCGATGTGTATTATATTTCATTCCACCTATATTTAGACGATATTATGCAGCTTAGGAAGGATCTGTGGTAGTTAATAGGGTTGGTTGAGATAGTTTGAAGCTTTAATATTGCTACAGGTCCTTCCTAATCTGAATATATTCGTCTAATCATTGCCAGAATATAATTAAAAGGATGTCCTCGGTACAGAAGGGGTTAATCCCCCGCCAATAGTGTTGTTCCTATGTTTATGAAGGAGATACAAAGTAGGTTGCCTGTAATGAGTGTCTCCCCCAAAGTCAAAAGAGTGACAGAGCCAAATTCAAGGGACGTTGGGGTCAAAATAAGTAACCCCCCCGTGCTTAACATTAATAAGTAACCCCCCCGTGCTTAACATTAATAAGTAACCCCCCCCGTGCTTAACATTAATAAGTAACCCCCCCGTGCTTAACATTAATAAGTAACCCCCCCGTGCTTAACATTAATAAGTAACCCCCCCGTGCTTAACATTAATAAGTAACCCCCCCGTGCTTAACATTAATAAGTAACCCCCCCGTGCTTAACATTAATAAGTAACCCCCCCGTGCTTAACATTAATAAGTAACCCCCCCGTGCTTAACATTAATAAGTAACCCCCCCGTGCTTAACATTAATAAGTAACCCCCCCCGTGCTTAACATTAATAAGTAACACCCACGAGCATAAGATTAATAAGTAACACCCCCGTGCTTAACATTAATAAGTAACCCCCCCGTGCTTAACATTAATCATCAATTACAAACCCCAATGTACTTGAATAAACTAATGAAAGCATATGGTCCTCCCGAGATTCCAACTCGGGACACCACACCCAGAACATAAGCACCTAAACCGTTACACCACCAACACAGTAATGAAAGCATATGGTCCTCCCGGGATTCAAACTCGGGACACCACACCCAGAACATAAGCACCTAAACCATTACACCACCAACACAGTAATGAAAGCATATGGTCCTCCCGGGATTCCAACTCGGGACACCACACCCAGAACATAAGCACCTAAACCGTTACACCACCAACACAGTAATGAAAGCATATGGTCCTCCCGGGATTCAAACTCGGGACACCACACCCAGAACATAAGCACCTAAACGATTACACCACCAACACAGTAATGAAAGCATATGGTCCTCCCGGGATTCAAACTCGGGACACCACACCCAGAACATAAGCACCTAAACCGTTACACCACCAACACAGTAATGAAAGCATATGGTCCTCCCGGGATTCCAACTCGGGACACCACACCCAGAACATAAGCACCTAAACCATTACACCACCAACACATACCTAGACACACGCAGTTTAAAACAGTCTAAGCCATAGGAAGAAGGAAAGATTGATTGCATATCACACGAATACCATCATTGTAGTATTATTGTCTATATAGAGTTAAAATTACAGTTCACAGTTCCTATTATGTCTTTGGAAGTGATACAATGGTCAAAACAATCCAATTTCATGATAATTTTCCTGTATTCCTTCTCATATAGACTGTCTTGATAGCTAGCGTAATGGTTAGTGCGGTGAATTTGGGTGTGAGTATCATAGGTTGGGATCCTTGTAGTAATACATAAATTGCCTTTATTTCATGAATTAGTTATAATTATGTTAAGTGCCCCATTAATTTCCCCTTCCATTCGTCTAATCATTTCGTTATCAGAGTGCAGTTGGGTATATGTACAGGCTAAGATTAATAATGCAGTAGGCCTATTCGAGAATGCATAATATATCATAGGCTTGTGCATGAACCTTTAACTGTCTTGATAGCCTAGTGCTTAGTGTTCAGAATTTCGATGTGAGGGTCCTAGGCTCGAGTTCTTGTATGTAGGCCTATTCATTGCTTTCATTGATATCATTAATTGGGTATGTTTGTAAGTTAATTCACAGATACTCACAGAAGATACCCGAGTAGGAGGCTGTTCAGCCTACGAGACCCGGATCATCATTTATCTCATAACTTGGTGTGTGGCTTGGGTGGACGTGTAATTGGTGGGTTGGTGTTAATATGAATATATTTAAGGCACTAAACACAATCATCTCTCGTTTGATATCCTATTTCCCGTTCATGATACAATCACGCATTCCTTATTTGTTTTCTGGTTATCATTAGTCGATTTTAGGATTTAGTGTGAGTTTGTTCTTTTTATTTGTGTGTATTTGTTGTTTTATGTTGTTTTTGTGTTTTCCCTGTTCTTGCTCTGTCTTGAGTCGGCTACCCCCAAAATGGGGATTGGGCCTGAGCATATAGATATATATATATATATATATATATATATATATATATATATATATATATATATCCAGTGACTGGAAATCCACAGAAGAGTACAGAACAAATACCTGACTCTGGAGCCAGCCACTCTTGCAAATTTTTATAATAACTGAAGATCTACGAAAGTAGAGAAATGCATTTTAACACTTACATAAACATTATTTTAATATGTACACAACAGTCCGAGCCTTCTAATAAGATACTCGGACATACTTTTTAAACCCTTATTTTGTGCATGCAATATATTTTAGATGCAATTTAATTTTAGCACTAACATTTTTTAAACTTTGTGCAGTGAACCTACCCTTTTCTACACACCTTTAGTGTGGAAGCATATTCGCATATATTTTTACCACAAGAATCAATATTTTTCATGTTTTATATATATATATATATATATATATGGTACGATTTTAGTTACTGGACACCTATTTGAAAGGTACCACCGAGGATTTAATACATATTTTTGTTTCGGTTTCCACGCATCCAACACCAAGCTACACCTTTTTCTGGTCCGGTAATAGTGTTGAAAACGATATAATAACTTTTTAAATATGGTTTTCGACGAGAATAAAACGGGGCGTTTGGGCCGAAAATCGGCGGCGAGGGGAGTCCGTCGTCGCTTCGGATCGTCGCGGTTTCTTTACCCAGGACGCTCGAGGTTACTACGGCCAGCTGTTTTACTTGCCCCCTGCTGGCCACATAGATGACGATTATTATAATTCACGGGGGGGCAGGGCCCCCCCTCAACCCTGTCCTGTATCCCACGCCCTATAACGCAAGTTTTTATCAAAAAATTTACCCAACAAGCTTAGCCATTTTAAGTCGACCGCCAAGGCGGGACCAGGAAGTCACCCCGAGCGTAAAGTAAACAAAGCGACGCTACTTCCACGAACGCAACCGAGTTGTCTTTATATTTCGTCTCATATTATCATTATTAAAGTGTCCCCATTGCTTTATTAGTGTTTCGTACACCAGAAAAGGGTGTAGCTTGGTGTTGGATGCGTGGAAACCGAAAAATAATATGTATTAAATCGTTGGCGGTACCTGTCAAATAGGTGTCCAGTAACTAAAATCGTACCATATATATATATATATATATACTGTATATATATATATATACTGTATATATATATATATAATAAATCTTATATCCTTAAATTAAGTTGGAAGTATATTTGGTTACTGATTAAACAAATATTTTGCTTAATTTTATAATAATTTTTTTTAATAGTTTACCCAATATTATTAATCAATTTTCTATGATTGTATTTTCGAGAAAACCAAACTTTTTATAGGAGTAACTTTAATATAATTTATTCGAAAGCTAAAATCGCTATTTTATCGACATTACAAATCATCTATATACACACACACCACTAGTATGGTGCTATAGATAACTTGATACTATTTTTAGAAGTGGATTTCTTCACTCACCACTAATATCGGTGTGGGTATACAGGTAACAAAATATTCTCATAAAGGTTTTGAAGTAACACACACCACTCACTTCCTGTCCGGACATCAGTGAGAGAACATAGTAGTCGTTAGAAAATATACTCTCTCACTATATTTGGATCATTTAAAGTTGTTTAATTAACATTACTGTGTTCATTGGCTGACCGCGACTCCCGGAACATTACTAACGTAACATATTTCGACAAAAACTGTAATATGGACGTCAAAATAGAAGCACTACGACGGGATGCGAGAGCTAAGAAGCGGGCAGAAGAAAGGGTCAAGATTATGGATAGGAAAATGCTGGAAAGGAAACAGTGGAAGAAGGGAGAGCAACGACCAACTGCAGCAATGGACAGAAAGATAAACATCGGCTGCCGTGAGAGGGTTGGCGGTACGGGTGAGAAGCATGGACAAGGGTTGCGTTTCCGGGTAACTCCCCAACCTAAGAAAGTAGCGTGTGATCCTCTGGTGAAATTGTCCAAACTTTCGGCAGTAAATCTCTGCCCATTAGATATCACCGACCTGCTTCGCCTAGAGAGCCTGATCACATTGCCAGTTAACATAAACAAGCATTGTGTAGATTTCCTGCTTAACTCTGGCTCTACCATGAATTTAGTTTCAATGAAAACCGCAGAGATCTTAGGACTTAAGGACAAATATCCCTACAGATTGAAAATATATAGAATCAAAAGTTGGGAGGGACAAATCCCTTGTTTCGGGTTAACATTCCCCAATGTAGAAGTCTGTCTCAAAAATGGGCAGAAATTTTACATGGAAGTCACTTTGATAGAGAATTCGGGCTCGGCCTTAGTGGATAGAGATCTTATTGGTCATCCGACTCTCGCTCGCTTAAACGCCGTCCAGCACTTCTCCGACACTTCCCCGATGCTTTATTTCAAATCTCTATATATGTTTGATAAACCAATAGGCCTACGCAAGATTGGTACTAAAATACAACCGATACTGAAAGGAAGATTAATGGGCAAAGAGAGGCACCTCATTGGTAAACAAACCTTTGATGTTCTCTTGGACTCAGGGATGGGGCCTGGGCTTTGTGTGTTGCCTAGTTGTGAAGAGAAGTTAGAAGCGGCCGACATAAAGATCCCTGACAAATTCCGGTTTGAAATAGACAAGGGTAAATATATCGACCATTCAATTACCTATTACGATGGTGAAGGCCCGTATGACTTGGTGATTGGCCGTAGAATGCTTTGTAAATACTCTTCCCTTTATGATTACAAATACAATACCCTTTACGTCCAACTTGCGAGGGATACTTATAGTGTTAAACTCACATGAAGACGGCGTAGCTTATGGTATTTCTTATTAACCTCTGTTGTCCCGGCGACCGGGCGACGACTTTTATTTTTTATTCTAGCTATATTTAGACGATATTATGCAGCTTAAGAAGGATTTGTGCTAGTTAAAAGGGTTGGTTGAGATATTTAGAAGCCTTATTATTGCTAGAGGTCCTTCCTAAGCACACTATAATCGTCTAATAGTTGCCAGAATATGATGAAAAGGACGTCCCTGGTACTAAATGGGTTAACCCCTATTGTTCCGGCGACGTCTTTTACATTTTATTATTGCTATATTTAGTTGATTTTGTGGAGTTCATAACCCTTTCTGTACCAGCGACGTCTTTCTATTTTTATTCTGGCTATATTTAGACGATTTTGTACAGTTTAAGAAAGATCTGTGGTAGCAAAAAGGGTTAACCCCTTCTTTACCGGCGTCATCCTTTTAATTTTTCCTTGCTACTATTAGACGATTCTATCCAGTTTAAAAGGGCCTCCAGTAAATTACAGGCTTAGCAACTATCTCCCTTTACACTACCACAGATCCTTCTTAAACTGCACAAAATCGTCTAAACTTGGATATAATTAAAATTAAAAAGGCGTCACCGGTACAGAAGGGGTTAAGTGAGACAGTTCGAAGCCTGTTCATTGCTGGAGGCCCTTTTCAACTGAATGAAATCGTCTAACAGTAGCCAGAATAAAGTGAAAAAACGGCACCGGTACTGAATGAGCTAACTAGCATTGTCGATTTTCCTTTTTTTGTTAAATTGATTTGACTTTATTTGCTTAATTTTACTGTATTTGCTTAATTTTACTTTATTTGCTTAATTTTACTTTATTTGCTTTATTTTACTTTATTTGCTTAATTTACTTTATTTGCTTAATTTTACTTTATTTGCTTAATTTTACTTTATTTGCTTTATTTTACTTGTTTTTTCTTTGACTTTATTTGCATTATTTGACTTTATTTACTTTATGTTACTTTATTTAGTTATTTGACTTTATTTTATTTCGTTTAGTTTGTCCCCGAGGTTAAGGGGAGGCAGACCGTTTTTCTTGACCCCCTTCTCCCTAATGATTAGCCCCACTAGTTTTGAGATTACAAGACGTTCGGCCCATTAGTTTGGCGATTTTAACACCTTTCGCCCCATTTCGTTGTAAATTTTAAGACCTTTCGTGCCATTTAGGTGTTGATTATTTCCTGGCGAGCGATAGCGAGCCTGCAATTTTAAGAGGAACCGACCTTCGGCCGGGACATTTTTCTACCGAAAAATTTACAAATTTATATTGAATGGGGGTCTAGGGGCACACACTTTTAACCTATTCAGGTACCCCCTTGACTATGCATGCCAAGTATGGGCTTTCCATCTAGAATACTGAGGGAGTTGGGGCGGGGGGGGGGGGGGTTCCCCCCCCCGACCCCCCCGTTCCCCCAACCTGGCTTATACCTATTCTGGCAGCCCCTTAGTATGAATGCCAAGTATGGGCTCTCCAGTTTGAAAACTGAGGGAGTGGAGGAGGGCCCCCCCCCCCGTCTTATACCTATTCCGGCACCCCCTTAGTATGCATGTCAAGTATGGGCTCTCCATCTTGAAAATTGAGGGAGTAGTTTGTGAACAAACAGACAGAATTCTCACAGAAAGTGCCCTTTATATAATAACTGGTATTATTCAGTATATATACTTGAAATGCTAGGTTTTTCCAGGGTTAAATAGGAAGGGAAATATCCCCAGGCTACCTTTAGGATCAACCTGTCCTGGTACCTGGCGCGGGGTACGAACCTATGAAGGGAATTTAACCCTCCTAAAAACCCACAGGTTTTGAGATGCCTTGGGTGGGGTTCGAACCCTGGTTAGTGACGCACCACCATCACCACCAGGCCCGCGCACTGTACTACCACGGACGTACTAAAAGTATAGCAACCTTAGTCCGATTTTTAAGAACCAGGTGATAGTCTCGTGGTTTTATCACGTGATGAGTTTATTGGACTTACCATCTACGACTATTTTACGCTATACCTGACGTCAACTCGGGTTAGTATTATTGTGGGTTCGGGACATTTTCGAGGGCATTACAATACTGTATATATTTTGTTTTTCTCCCTAGATCTCTATCAAGTTTAAGAACACTTATCACCTCACCTCAAAGAGGTGCCAGAGAAGAATTGTACAATGTTTGATAGAAAAATGTCCCGGCCGAATGTCGGTTTCTGCTAAATTACATGCCTGCTATCGCTCGCCAGGAAATATCGACACATAAATGGTACGAAAGGTCTTAATATTGATGAAAATATGGGGCAAAAGTCTTAAAAATCGCCAAACTAATGGGGCGAACGTCTTAAAATCTCATAACTAATGGGGCTCGGCATGAGGGAGAAGGGGACCAGGAGAAAACAAATACGGTACCTCTTCCTAATAAAATCGTCTAACATTAGCAAAAAACTGAATCTAAAATGTGTCCCTGTATCGTGAAGGGTTAAGGGGACTAACCTGATTTGTTCTCTCCTTTTCTCTCTGTATCTGGCTTGTATCCATTCGGCCCCATTCAGCCTATTGTTTTAAGACGTGTATCCCCATCCAAGTGTTTATTATGGAGAAATCCGGTTTCGCCGGAGACATTTTTCTATCGAAAAATTTATAAATTTAGCCTGCTGTCAAAAACATTCAAACAAATATGCTGGCTCGCTACCGCTCGAAAGGAAAAATCGACACCTGGATGGGGATAAACGTATTAAAACAGTAGGCTGAATGGGGCCGAATGGATACAACCCAGAGAGAGAGAGGGAAAGAGAGAAAAAAACCGAGGTGGGTCCCCTTAACCCCTTCTGTACCGGCAACGTCTTGTTAATTGTATTCTTAGCTATATTAACACGATTTTGTGCAGTTTAAGAAGGATCTGTGGTAGTAAAAAGGATGAAGTGAGATAGTCCAGAGCCTGTTAATGGCAGGAGGCCCTTTTTAAGCTGAATATAATCGTCTAATATAGTAGCCAGGATAAAGTTAAAAGGCCGGCATCGGTACAGAAAGGGTTAAGGGGTTCAAGTGTTAAGCCGGTATCATACGAGAGCTTTTATAGTCAACATTGTTCTGACAACATGTCTCGATTATTTTGCACTGGTATCGGAAACTAGACTGATGGTAGATGAATTTAGGTGACATATAAATCATTTGTTGACCTCATAAGCTGCCAGACCAGTGTTGAGGATAAGTGTTGAGGGAAAAAGCGCTCGTGTGATACCGGCTTAAGTGTAATGTGTCCCTGTATCGTGAAAGGGTTAAGGGGACCAACCTACTTGTTTTTTGTTCTTTTTGGGTAGTAACCATTCCACCCCATTCAGCCTACTGTTTTAAGACGTTCATCCTCATCCAGGTGTTGATTTACACTTGCCGAGCGATAGCGAGCCAGCATATTTTGGATTATGTTTTAGACAACTGACTTAATTTGTATATTTTTCGGTAGAAAAAATTCTCCGTCGAAGCCTGATTTCTCCATACAATAATGGTTCGCTGTCGCTCGCCAGGAAAATATCAATACCTGAATGGGGATAAACGTCCTAAAACAGTAGGCTGAATGGGGCCGAATGGATAAAACCCAGAGAGAGAAAGCAGGTCGGTCCCCTTAATGGCTCACGTGTATAGCCTACAGTGTTGACTAATTATTAGTAGACGATTTGTGTTAGATTGGGAAGGGTTTGTGGAAGTCAGAGGGTTAATTTGGACAGTCTTTACCCTTTCAATGCCCACAGGTCCTTCCTAAACTGTATTAAATCGTCTAATGATAGCCCTAATAAACTGTCAAAACGCCGTATATTCCTCTAGGGCTTACATAGATACACAGACTACACAGACCTTGCGGTCCCTACTAGGTAGTCCGGACTTAAAACTTAAATAAAATTTGCTACAAAGTGGAAGATAAGGATAGCAAAGCTGAAGGCTCTCTCCCCACCCACCTCTCCCTCTAACCGTTGGTCGGGCATGAAATTTAGTTGGGGAAACAAGTCCCCCAGCAGAATGAGAACACTTCTACTGGGAAATTTATAGTAAAGAACGAAGTTGAGAAATATTATATACTACTGATGCTTAACCTATTTGTTTCCCCACCTCCTCCAAATTAATGTCTAGACTTCATTTGAATGTGTCCATTGTCTTATATTGTACCATTTTCTCTGGCAATTTGTTTCATTCGATGACGACACTGGAGGTGAACAAGTGTTTTGTGACATCGAGATTCGCCCTCCTGGCTTTTAATTCCATTCAATTTCCCCGAGTTAATGAACTATTATCTATTTTGAAACGTGAATCTACATCAATTTTGTCAAATCTCTTTAGTATCTTGAAACACTCGATTAATTGACCTCGCAATCTTCTTTTCTTAAATGAAAACACATTTATTTATTTTAGTCTTTCATAAGATTTATTTCTTAGTGTCAGAATCAACTTTGTCGCTCTACGCTGCACCTGCACCGACTCAAGTTTTTCAATGTCCTTGCTCAGATAAGGAGATCAAAATTGCATGCCATATTCAAGATGGGGCCTCACTATGCTTTTAAATAAAGGTACTATAATTTTCTCATTTTTATAAGTAAAATTTCTCTTAATATATCCCAATGCTCGATTGGCCTTGTTCACAGCTACTGCACATTGACCTGAGGTCTTTAGGTATTCAGATATAAGAACCCCCAGGTCTTTAACTAATGCACTTGTTTTGATTGGCTGGCCTTTCATCTTGTATTCATATTTTTTGTTATTACATATTTGCAAGACCTGGCATTTGTCAACATTGAATGGCATCTGCCATTTACCGACCACTCTACTATTTTATTTTAATAGATTGAAGTTTATTTCTGTCTTCTTCGGTTAATACTGAATTTCCTATCTTTGTGTCATCAGCTAACTTTGAGATAGTATTATTTAGTTCAACATCGATGTCATATAGGTTATATAGATTAGAAACAAAACTGGCCCCAGGACCGATCCCTGAGGCACTCCACTATAAACTGGCTCCCACTCAGATTATACTCCATTTATTTATAATTGAGATAGTCTTTAGTATACCCTATTCATTCCCACAGATCCTTCCTAAGCTGTAACAAATCGTCTAATGATAGCCAGAATAAACTGTCAAAACGCGTCATACTGGTATATTGAACATTAAGGGGGCTCACCTCCTATTTTTGTTCTCTCTCTCTCTCTGGGTTGTATCCATTCGGCCCCATTTAGCCTACTGTTTTAAAACGTTTATCCCTATCCAAGTGTCGATTTTTTTCATGGCGAGCGGTAGCAACCTTGCATATTTTTAAACATGTTGTTGACAGAAGGCTAAATTTGTACCTTTTTCGATAGAAAAATTTCTCCGGTGAAGCCGGATTTCTCCATATAATACTGGCTCGCTACCGCTCGCCAGGAAGAAATCGACACCTGGATGGGGATAATTATTAAGCGTCTTAAAACAGTAGGCTGAATTGGGCCGAATGGATACAACCCAGAGAGAGAGAGAGAGAGAGAAGAAAGGAGATGAAATAAGCAAGTGGTCCCCCTTAACCTGTTAAGCGCTAAATAGCCCTAGGAGCTAGGGTAGTTATTTGTGCATTTCTGCCAAAAAATTTGATCTCACAGAATTTAAAAAAAAGTACATCAATGTCTTGGAAATAAGCAGCCACATCCGCCAATATATATATATCCACCCTCAAAAAATGTGGGTGTGGAGTTACGGTGGCTGCAAGTTGAAAAAAATGGGCTGATAGGCACGACATCCCCGAGCGAGCGAGTGTGTGTGAGTGAGTCAGGCGGGAGGAGAGAGAGAGAGGGTGGAGGCAAGAACGTGCGATTGATGAGAAGCAACGCTCTATATCTCGCCTAAAAAGCACCTTTATGGTTTCACCTGTTCATATTCATGAGTAAGGCAGCCCATGTGAATAATATACACTGATAAATGAAGCGCAGAGAGGCATACGGACGAATAATAGGCAAAATAAGAGTGGTGGATTGAGAAAGGTGGGTGGCGCGGGAGAGAAAAGGGGTCAGATTACAGTAGGTAGGTGAGATTAGCGTGGGTGTATGCACAAATTTAGACCTTATAGACACTTTGTGTTGTCGTTGCTATATTGTAAACAACGATAAGGCTTCTTGGATGGCGCAGTATGTTAGAGTAACCCGATATATCATTACACCATTTTTACGCACTATTTGCTTGCATCTCATGGATGAAAGGTTATTTATTTACTTGTAAATTTCTTTACTGTTTGTTCGTAATGATAGAATATGTTAGGTTATGTAAAAGTATTATACATACAAAATACTTCGATATACACAAGTGTATCGAGGGTATATATATATTTTTTTTTGTCAAGCATTCGTCTGCCCGAAAATACGTACGCACTAATCGCTGTCAGTATAGTGTGAGCAGTCATGGTCTAGTGGTTAGAGTGATGGACTGAGTGAGATGTAGGCCTAGAGACGTAGGCCTAGAGACGTGGGTTCGAAACCAGAGAGGTTATGCGGATATTTTTGGAGTGTTTATATCACTTGAAATTTTTTTTTTTTTACATACTTACGCCCTGCTATTCATAAAGTCGAAAACTTTGATGAATAGCAGAGCGTAAGTATGTTTTTTTGTGTTTATTTTTTTTTTATTTTATTATTTTATTTTTTTTTCATTATTACAAAAGGTTGTTACAAAAGGTTAGTACATAAGTATAATATTACATAGGTATATATATAAATAAAACAAAATATTGCCTGGCTAATGAATTAAACTGAAATAATAAATGAAAATATTGCTTATATATACAGTATACTGTATACAATAATATACTGTGTATATATATATATATATATATATATATATATATATATATATATATATATATATATATATATATATATATATATATATAATATATATATATACAGTATATACCAAAACATATGAACATATCCTACAACTATAATTTGTACATGTTATGATAATATTATCACGTTGGTCAGGTACGGGCAAGTAGGTAGGCAGGCAGGTGTTTTGAGATCACGTTGGTCAGGTACGGGCAGGTAGGTAGTGAGGTAGGTGGGCGGGGCAGGAGTTTGGCTGAGGCAGGGCGACACAGGTACCACTCCTAGTAGTACTTGAGTGAGTGGTAGTCCCTGAAGCACTCGCCCAAACACAACCCAACGTTGCATTCCTTGCACATTGATGTCACTCGGCTTCTTTTTTGTGGCTTTCTGGTGGAGTGGGCACAGACCTGGCACTGTACTTGCAGCCTCCGGGTGCCAGACAGCTCGGTGTGGATAGGGTAGTGTTTGTCATACCCATCAATGACTCTGTCTGGGAGGTTGACTGCACGGCGACCCCTGTGACCGGAGACTGGTTGGTGTTTTTCTAGGAGTTGGTAGGCGACGTTGTAAATGAACTCCCTGAACTTGAGTTTTTTGTTCGGGGCCATGTCTTTTTTGACCAGCCACATGTTGTAAGCGTTGAGCATCGTGATGTCAACAAAGTGAAGGAAAAGCTTGTGATACCACTTCACTGTTTTTCGTAGACACTCAACGCCTGCAAGCTGGCAATCAGACTTGTCCACAAGGCGCATGTACTTGGTATAATCCACCACCATATCAGGTTTCTGGATAGACTTCTTGGTACGGTAGTGGAATTTACCAGAGTCCACTTGGGCACCTGTATGGACAGTCGAAAGCAGGTGGACTGGTCGCTTATCGAGCCACTTTACCGCCAGAACTTTCCCAGACTTCTCCAGCTGCTTGTAGTGCTCTTTCTTCTTTCTTCTTGGTCTGTCCTGTCTGCGGCGCCTTTGTTCCTCTGCCAAGTCGTCATCAGAAGCGGTGTCACTGTGGGAGGGGTTGTCCAGTTCTATGCGATTGCCTTGGAACTTAGGCATGAACTTCCTGTTAGTTCTGACAGTCCCACATGCCCCCGTTTTGTGGTCATGGAGGAACTGGCAGAGTGCAGGACTTGTATACCAATTGTCGGTGTACAACGTGTGCCCCTTGTTCAGGTAGGGCTCCAGCATCTTTTTCACAATGTGCCCTGACATGCCCAATGGGTCGTTGCCACCGACTTTTGGAATGTCTACATTGCATGTCGAGCACTATTCCACTTTCACAATCGCACAACACAAAGATCTTGATCCCGAACCTGTGTCTCTTCAAGGGGATGTACTGCTTGAACACCAGGCGTCCTTTGAAAAGCACGAGCGACTCATCAATCACCAGGTTGGCAAAGGGGTAGAAGAATTTCCTGTACCTTTGCAACAACATGGTCAACACATCCCGAACTTTCCATATTCTATCAGCTCGGTTTGGATTATTATTGTCTGCGAAGTGCAAAAATCGCAGAAGCAAGAAAAATCTATCACGAGCCATATACTTCCGGAAAATTGGGGTGTTGATGATTGGGTCGTGCTTCCAATAATGCTCCATTACATGCTTCCTGCAGAGAGGCATGATTAGCAACAACGCAAAGAACACAAGGAGCTCAGGGACAGTCGTATCAACCCATGCACAAATTCTTGCTCTAGGAGATATCATATCAATTCTTTCCCTCACCCAGGTAAAATAGCCATTGGTTTGGGAAACGAGATGAGATAATACCTCCTGGTCAAAAAATGCACAGAAGAAATCAGATTCCGTGGACTGGTCATTGCAGGGCCAGTCTGCTGTTGAACCAGCCAGATTGGCATTGAACTGGTGCAAATCTGGTTGGAAATGGGACCCTTCAGACCAGGCAAAATTATACGCCCGTGGGGGATCAGGATCAGCCCCTCCGTCAGCCACGTCGTCTGCGCCTTCGTCGTCAGACAGGTCTTGGTCATGGTTACGGTGCAGAAGTACATCGTCGTCTTCCGAATCCTCTGCACCTCCCTCATATTGGTCTTGATCCTCCTCAGACTCGCTCCCACTATCACCACCCCAGCCATAGTTCCTGGGATCGAAGGCTTCCCCTTCTGCAGCGTCGTCGTCAGAGGAGTCAGGAGGGAAGAGGAGGGCGTCAAACTTGGATGGCGTTAGACCGGCTGCCAAAACTCTACGAGGCCCTCCAACAGCAGCAGGGGCATGGGTGGGCGTGGGTGGTGGAGCAGGGGCGTGCGTGGGCGGTGGTGCAGGGGCGGCCGTGGTGGGCAGTGGTGCAGGGGCGGCCGTGGTGGGTGGTGAGGCAGGGGCGGCCGTGGTGGGTGGTGGTGGTGGTGGCAACGCGGGGGTGGTAGAGGCGGGAGGTGTCACCTTACTCCTCTTGAACTGATAAGGGTGACCTTTTTCCCTTACCCTTCTTGCCAACTACCCCCGATGCTCCTGCATCCCCAGGACGACCACTTGTACTTCCTGTGGTGGTGGGCGCCGTGGGCGTCGTTGCCACAACAGTAGAGGCAGTAGTTGTTGTGGTAGCAGTTGTCAGAGCAAATGCTGAGGACAATGACCTCTTCGCACTCGTCGTGCTTGTTGCACGTGTCGTGCCTCTCCCACCACGTGTCGTGCCTCTCCCAGCACGTGTAGGTCTTCTTGGCTGCACTGGCTCATCCTCCTCAGAAGTATATACGTAGGAGGGGTCCCTGGCACGTGTTCGTGTCCTGCCACGAGCACTAACACCGCCAGCAACAGGGTTGGGCGAGTCAACAGGGAGCGAGTCAGGGGAGCGTGTAGGCTCCATAGTGACTGAGAGCGTACTGCGTGTGTAGACACTGTGGGGTGCGTGCGGCGGGTGGTTGTGGGTGGCATCGAGAGGTACCATGTCGCACTAAACGTAGCGCAATTTGTGACTCCCTAGACAGCTTGGCGCCGTTTTGGTACGCCTTTAACCCTTAAAAAGCGGCTCACCACTTAAGTCGAGTTAAATAAAGCTGGACTATGTGGCGGCGCTCGACATAGGTCGAGTGGCAATTTCAGCACGTAATGTGGCTGAGAGAGAGAGACAAGTGGTGGCAGGAGACTAGCGAGCGTATGACTGCTCCAGACCACCGCGGCGAACCTACTGACACAAATCTCAGCTCCCTCCTCCCTCTCTCACTCGCTACATACTCAATTATGTACCGAAAGTACCGAATTACCTGCTTTTTGCACTCGCGTTGCACGGTTATTGCAAGAAAACTATCCATCATACAAGGATCGTTATGGTGTCATTCAAAAGCTCTGTTTATGCCCTTTCAGGGATAGATATTTGTTTTACGTTCTGGGTCTTATTTAGGCATGAAAATGATCACGTAAACAGCCCTATTTTGGCTAAAAACACCCCGCTGGGCGGTACACATAAATAAACCGCATAGGCCGCTCGTAAGGTGTTAAAAATCCTGCTTCCGTGAGGCCTATCGCGTTCCCAATAGGAAGCCTTCCGTGAGGCCTATCGCGCTTGCCGGGTTAATACCCGTTTATCATGAAGTTGTTTACGTCTGAGTTACACAGATACTCGGACCACACAGACCTTGCTGTTCCTACTATAGTATCTCTGTATCGTCAAGGGTTAAGGGGACCAACCGGCTTTTTTTATCTCCTTTTCTCTCTTTCTCTGCATTGTATCCATTCGGCCCCATTTAGCCTACTGTTTTAAGACGTTTATCCCCACGCAGGAGTCGATTTCTTCCTGGCGAGTGAAAGCGAGCTAGCATTGTATGGAGAAATCCGGCTTCGCCGGAGACATTTATCTATCGAAAAATATACAAATTTAGCCTGCGCAAACAACCCTAGAATTTACGGTATTGTTTCATGAAGGGTTTTAGCCCTGCCCGGGAAGCAATCTTCGACCAAAATTCGAACTATTCACTGTGGTCGTCTCGGTTGTTTACGAGAGGTTTATAAATGTTTCGATGGCCGCAGATGGCGGTTTATCGTTCAGCTTCCCTGG
The DNA here is from genome assembly GCA_032716605.1 of Paralithodes platypus. Classification (NCBI taxonomy): domain Eukaryota; kingdom Metazoa; phylum Arthropoda; class Malacostraca; order Decapoda; family Lithodidae; genus Paralithodes; species Paralithodes platypus. The sequence continues at coordinate 22,003,110 of CM064572.1, forward strand.
GTAACTCCGAGAAAATGCAACTGTGACCCATGTCTAAAGAAAATGGGCAATCGTGAAGGGAATATGGCTACTTGGCACCTTGAATCCCAGAAATGATTAATTACTTACAAACTACTTAAGTTAGATTAGTCAAACTTATATAGACACGTAAGGGGTATAAATACACACAATTGATATTAACTAACTTTTATTTAATAATGCTTATTTAGGGAGATAAGGCGCGTTTTCGCGATTTGAAGACAGGTCAAACCTAAAGATCGGGAAAATTGAGCCTGACTTTACCCAGGCCGTTTGGCATCCTCTACCCAACCTTAGCCGTTTCTGAGGGTCTCTATACAGTACTACTATTCCTATATCGGGGGAAGGAGGCTATGAATCCTCCTCCCCTTGTTAAATTCACCTACTAGACGAGACAGAGAAAGGGGCAAGGGAATGCGAAAGTGGTCGCGTACCCTAAGAATTGGAACTTTAAATGTTGTGTCTGTTCGGGCTCTGTCTTGAGTCAGCCACCCCCAGCTATGGGGTATGTGCCTGAGTATTACACATACATATATGACTGTATCGACTATAAATGGATATCAATCGTGGTCATGTGCTGTACTTATAACTGTCTTGATGATGTAATGGTTATAGTGTGTAAGTTCTGTATGTGATATCCTAGGTTTGAATCCTGGGAGAATCACATTCTTTCATTAATTTAATTTGGGGCATTTTTGGTGTTAACCCCTTCAGACTCATATGACACAGAGGTTGTCAGATTAGCAATAAGAAGTAGAGTTCTCTCACTCTTATAATTACCTCTCCAAAATTAGTTTTCAGCCCACAGCTAACTCAAAGACAACTGCAGAGGTTAAAGTAACTAAACTAAAGGTTTCTAAATACCCCTGATGGTAACAAAGGCTTTAAAGTATCCCTAATCGGCTCAAAATCGCGTCATATGTCGGAGAGGGTTAAGAACGATGTAAAAAATCCATGTACTACAGCCCGCTTCAACAACCTTGAATATCAACAGTGGTAGTGAGGTAGTGTTGGTAAAGTGATAGTCTTGTTGGTAGAGAATAGGAAAGAGGCAGCATTGTTAGAGCTACTAATTTACTAACTACCACAGTGATAGTTTTGTTGGTTGATTAAAATGTAAAACTTGCAAACTAAACAAACCAAAACTGGGACAAAGACAATATAAAGTCAAATTAACTTATCAAAATCACTATGTGGAAACAACGCTTACTAAAATAAAATGTATGAAATAAAAGAACACAATCCACCACATAGGGTGTACATCACTACATGAGCAAGTTAATCTGTTTCCCAAGCAAGCTAATCGCACACATAACAACGCACTAACGTCACATTCAAGGAATTAGTCAATTTGGGAAGTCCGGGATGTTCTGGTAAATTTGACTATACTCTGCATGAATAAAGAAACTACATGTCAAATGTCAAAATGTTCATTAAAATCAAATTTGCAACATAACAAGACATTAACAATAGTACAAAATACAAATATGATAAGATTAAAATGTAATTAAAATGTAATGCCTTTATGGACTTGGAGAAGGCCTATGACAGAGTGGATAGAGAAGGTTTGTGGAAAGTACTTAGAATATACGGAGTAGAGGGCAAGTTGCTGAAAGCAGTGAAGAGCATGTATGAGGGTGCAAAGGCGGCAGTACATGTGGAGAGTGAGCAGAGCGAGTTCTTTGACCTGAATGTTGGTTTGAAACAGGGGTGTGTGATGTCCCCGTGGTTGTTTACTGTATATATGGATGGAGTCATGAAAGAAATACTATCAAGAGCAGTGGATGTCGGTGTATCACTGAAAAGGGAGGGAATTGAGTGGAAGCTACCTATACTGCTGTTTGCGGATGATACAGTTCTGATGAGTGATAATGAATGGGAGTTGCAGGGTCTGGTAAATGAGTTTGGAACAGTGTGCGAAAAACGGAATTTGAAGGTAAATACGGGGAAGAGCAAGGTTATGGTCTTCGAAAGGGGTGAAATCACAGAGTGTGAGGTGAAGCTGAACGGTCAGGCTATGGAGATCGTCAACTCTTTTAACCCTCCAGCCCCGGCTACGCATTACATAAATATTCCCCGAAACCCGGGTGTTTTGGCCGAAAAATGTCTAGGCTAGGCTACCGTATCTTTGTTATTCTGACTGCTTCCGCATTCCCGCACATCCCCAAGCGTAGCTGTGTTATTTACCTGTAGAATGGCGTTAAGTAGAGCTCTCTAAGTCAACTGGTTCAGTTGTGATGATGATTTCATTGGAGATAACTTTATGGCAACAACAGCCACTTTACACTACTTTTCGATACTTAACAACAACATACAGGCACACACGAACAAGCGACGCTCTCCTTCTTGTGGCCGGAGATGCGGGGCGTCGGTCCAGCCGTCTGTTGTTTACATGCGTCGGACCAACGCCTCGCACACCAAGCTCACAGGCTTTCAACCACTGGGCGTTAAAGAGCCCTTCCGGGCAGCTCGTCTATGCTTTTTTATGGGCGTTCAAGAGCCCTTCCGGGAACAGAGGGTTAAGTATCTGGGCAGTGTGTTGAGTAAAGATGGGACTGTGGATGAAGAGGTGCGGGAGAGGGTACAACAGGGGAAGAGGGTTGTAGGAATGCTAAAAGCAGTAACAAGAAATAGGGTGGTCAGTATGGAAGTGAAGAAGTCCTTCCATGACAGTGTGGTAATCCCGACACTGACTTACGGAAGCGAAGCATGGACGTTGGTTGAGAGACTCAGACCAAGAGTGAGAGCAGTGGAAATGAATTACTTAAGGAGTGCGTGTGGAGTTACATGGAGGGATAGACAGACTAATGAGGAAGTAAGGAGGTGGTGTGGTGTGGAGGTAGATGTGCTGGAAAGTGTGAAAAGGAACAACTTGAGATGGTTCGGCCATATGGAACGTATGGAAAGCGAGAGAATGACTAAGAGGGTGTACGAGAGCGAGGTGGAGGGACAGAGAGGGAGAGGTAGACCGAATATGAGGTGGAAGGATGGAGTGAGAAACTACATGAACGAAGGTGGTGCTAGTTGGGGGGAGGGGCGTCGACTGACTGGGGACAGAGGTGCATGGGGGCGGTTCGTTCGTGGCCACCCCTTCGGGGATTGCGGCGTCAGGCAATAGATAGATAGATAGATAGAAAATGTAAAACTTGCAAACAAAGCAAACCAAAACTGGGACAAAAGAAACTATGACAAAGTAGATTGGGAGGGCCTGTGGGATGTGTTAACTGTATATGGTGAGGGAGGGAAGTTGATAATGGCAGTACATTTTTTGTATAAGAATGCAATGGCGAATGTAAAGGTAGGTGATAAGTTATATAAAAGTTTTGAGGTCAATGTAGGAGTAAGGCAGGGATCTTTCATTTCATCTTGGTTGTTTGATAATTATATACTGTACATGGCTGGAGTGATTAGAGAATATAGGGTGGGATCAATGGGTATTGGAGCCAGGCTGGAATCAGAGGAAGAGATTGGAAGATCTCAACATGCCTAGATGCAGATGATGCAGTCCTGTTGGCTGAAAATGTGGAAGAAATTCAGAGTGTGGTCACAGACTTTGACAGGCTATGTGAAAAAAGGAAGTTAAAGGTCAATTTAGGGAAATTTAAGGTAAGGTGTTTAAAAGAAGAATGCATGAAACCATTGACTTTAAGGCAAAATGTAGAATCAAGAAAAAACATGAGAAAAATTGTAAAATTAACATGAGAGAGTCAGAAGTTGATGGAAGAAGTTCAGAGATGCTGCCATTACTGACTAAAAGGGAGGTTATATAGAACTTGTGTTAGAAGTGTAATGATATATGCTAGCGAAACCTGGCCAGTCAAGATAGAAGATATAAATAGGATGGTGCGAAATTAAATGAGGATGGTGAGATGGATATGTGGGTCTGCTATGAGAAACAGAACCCCCAGTGTGGAACTCAGAGGGCACCTAGGCATTGAGAGTATTAGTGAGGAGATGCGTAGGAGTAGGCTTAGATGGTATGGACGTGGAAAGGATGGATGAGAAAAATTGGTTTCAGAAAAGGACTGAATAAAAGGGATGCCAAAGACCGGGCCTGGAATACCACCATTAGGAACAAAAAGACTGAGCTACTCACATGTGGATAATAGTCTTTAATGTATGTATGTATGTATGTTTGAAGTATTGGAAGAGGTTGAAAGCTTCAAGTATTTGGGCAATTATAGTATGGTAAAATGGAGAGTGAGATAAAAGAAAGAAAAATGCAAGAGATAATTCTATTGTATTCTGAAAAGAAGAATGGTAAGTCAAGAAGTGAAAAAGTCACTGAGGAACAATGGGCTGCTCCCAACACTCGTATGGAAGTGAGACATGGACAGCAAGTGACGAGGACCTCTCCAAACTGAGAGCTGTGGAGACAAGCTTTTTCAGAATGGCAGCTGCTGTGAATAGGTTAGATGGGCCAAGTAATGGGGAAGTGTATGAGTCTTTTGGAATGGAAAAGCAAGCTTTGGGCATTGAATGTAGATGGGTTGAGTGGATAAAGAGGAGTACTTTGAGGTGTAAGTCAGGTGAGTGGAACAGCTAGTAGTGGAAGACCACGTGTAGTATGGGAAAAGAAAGTGGAAAAATATATTGAGGAAAAATTTCTATGTAGTGGAAAGGGCATTGTGGAATTGGCAAAGGAAGCATGTCTTGACAAACTTAAGTAGCCTGGAAGCGTTTCTGTCATGGCCATCCTTTAGCGGAGGTTTCTCCAGGGATCTGTGTTAAGCCCCCTCCTCTTTATTATGGTTCTGGAGATTTTGGAGCTGGGTTCCCCTGGGAAATGCTATACGCAGATGACTAGTACTTATCGCAGATAGTGTGCGGGATGCCGAGTCCAAGTTCAGAAGATGGAGAGAGGGCATGGCAAGTAAAGGATTAAAACCAAGGTTTTACACAGTAGATTCGGGCTTGGAATAGTAGAAAAAAGTGGTGCATACCCATGCGCAGTATGCAGAAAAGAGGTGGGCGCAAACTCAATAGTGTAGCGTCTGCCGCTACTGGGTACACCATGGGAAAAAGCACTGCTACAGACCGAGGAAGAAGTCCGAAGTTGACAAATTTGTATGCGTAGTATGCACAGGTGAGCTTGTGATCAATGATCAGGTCGAGAGTTAACTTTGGCTATGAGGCACTAGAAATGGTGGACAAGTTTTGTTACTTGGGAGATACCATCTCCGCCGGTGCTGGGGGTGGCTGGGCATAGTTCAGAGAAGTGTTGCCACTACTCGCTATGAGAAGACTTTCTCTCTCCTTGAAGGGAAAGGTATACACTTTATGTGTTAAAAGCGCAATGCCATATGCTTCAGAAACGTGGCCTGTCAAAGTGGATGCTATCAACAGAATGCAACACGAGATGAGAATGGTGAGATAGATGTGTGGGGCCAAACTGCAAGATAGGATATCTAGTGAGGAGTTAAAGAGACAGTTAGGCATCAAGAGTATCAGTGATGAGATGCGTACTAGTAGGTTTGGGTGGTTCGGGCATGTGGAGAGCATGGCTGAACTAAGTTGGGTGAAAATATGCAAGTCCGTGAACGTGGGGGGAGCTGCACCAAGAAAGACCTGCGATCGGACCTTACACTCTGATTTTGAATAATAAAATCTGACAAGTGAGGCAGCTCTGAATAGGGCTGCCTGAAGCACCGCCATTAGGACATGAGACCAAAACTGCACTCTGTGTGGAGCACTCGGTATTAAAATGTATGTATGTATGTACAGTATGTATGAAACAAGGTGTCGGAGATGATGATGTAATTAATATGTACAGTAATACTGTATTATTCAGAAATTGTACAGTACCGTATGTTTAAAAACATTCACTCAGTCTTATCTCTGTTGAAAGAATATTCTATCTGTTCATCTATTGCCAGATATCTTAATCTCCAAGAGGAGGTGGCTGCGAATGAACCACCTTCATTTGGAGGAGGGTCGCTTAAGCCCGACCGCTCATTAGTGTACTGTATATAGTGTGTAGGGGTGCATGTGGAATACTATTGTACTGTTGGAATGGAAGTGGATGTGACTATAGTCTGTAATCAATGTAATCAACTCGATCATGCTGATCAGCTGCTAGCACATGCTTATGTACTTGTGACACTGGTTTATCACACCTCTAATGTCTGCAGTACAGCTAAGAGTATGGAAAGCCATGCCCGTAGGTTAATAAACCTATGGCGCTCAGGCCAGAAGAATATTGTCTCTTCCATATCAAATGATGCCTACAAATTAATTAATTAAAAGTTTGTTTAACCAGACCACTGAGTCCAGAACAAGACTCTCACAGGGCTGGCCTGAAGGATTAACTCACATTGCGGTTAAAAGGTTAAAATGGCGGAGATACCGGATTATGGGAAATAAGGAAAAAGTCAGTCAGATAAAATGTCAGCAAGGGATTTATTACCAAAGTAAGCAGTACGATAACGGGAATAAGCAGGGCAGTTACTAAAGACATGATGAATAGTGAGGGGAGTACGACAAGTGGTGCACTCAGGGGACGGATCATGAGGGGTGGACATTAAGTAACCATGGGTTAGACGTGAATGACCTATTCGGAGTCTCGTTAACAGTACCTCCTCACGTCTATGAAACTGAAAGGAGGAGGGCCAGGGGCGCACAGTAAGTTTAAGGGCACGAAGTTTATTAGTACAGGGAGTAGCCTCCCAAAGAAACAGCCATGTAGAGAGGATATAAGGCTTCAACAAGGACAACCAGTCACCTAAAGGGAGATGAGGCTGCCGGAGTGTCTTGGTAACAGCAGCTTTCGCAGCCTTATCAGCGTCTTCATTACCCTGAATCCCAATATGGGCGGGAATCCAGCAGAGCTGCACCCTCACGCCATTTGCGCGTAACACAGTAAGAGAGTACTGGATGGATGATATTAAGACGTGGGAGAGAGAATAGGTACTGAGGGCATCAAGAGCACTACGGGAGTCGCTGTAAAGGACAAACGTCTGTGGAGGCAGACCGTGAATAACGTCAATGGCAGATTGGATGGCAAGGATCTCGGCAGTGAAAATTGATGCATGTCGTGGGAGGGAAAATTGAAGGGTGGCGGTGTGGGAGACAGCTGCAAGCCCAACACCAGTGGGAGACTTGGAACCATCAGTGTATATGGCAACATAGGGGCCCTTACTGCGTATATGTTCAAGGGCATGTTGATGATGGTGGCTGGGTACAAACGGATACCTCTTAGATAAATAGGACAGGTGTATGCAAACACTGGGGAGGGAGATAGTCCAAGGGGGAGGACGATCTACGGGAGGGGAGACAGAAATATCTAGACCAGTGGTATTGAGAAGAAGGGTAGCACGGCGAGCGAAGCAAAGGAAGCGTGAATTTAAAGTAGAAACGTCAATGTTGTGGAAAAGGGAATTGGTGGGAGAGTCACTATATTGGATCTTTAGGGCACGACGCATTGTAACTAAGTTTCTGTGGAGGGAAAGTGGGGGTTCTCCACTTTCGGCTAAGATGGACACGGTCGGGGAAGATCGGAAAGCACCAGTGCAAAGTCGTATGGCTTGTGTATGAACAGGATCCAGAGTTCTTAAGGCGGAGTCCGAGGTAGAACCATAAATAGGACAGCCATAATCAAGGATTGACAGAACAACGGCTTTGTAAAGCATTAATATGGTGGAACGCCTAGCACCCCAGGTAGTGTGAGACAGCTTTTTTAGGAGACCGAGAGCTCGCGTGCCTTTACATTTGATGTAATGGATATGATCCTTCCAATTAAGGTGTTGGTCAAAGATTAACCCCAGGAATTTAACGCTCGAGTGGAAAGAGAGTAGAGAATCCCCCATCCGAAGTTCGATGGTCTGGTCGCGGAGCCAGCGCTTATCTCGGAAAAAAACAATTGGCTTGGTCTTCTCCGCTGAAAACGTGAAGCCGACTGATGAGGCCCAAGCAACAACCTTCTGAATGGAGAGGTTGAGAATGCGTTGAGCATGACGAAATAAGCGTGTGGTGCAGGATATAGTAAAATCGTCGACATACAAGGATCCACGGACGCCTGGTGACAGTTGGCGGATAACACGATTTATGGCGATGGCAAAGAGCATGCTACTTAGTACACTGCCCTGGGGTATGCCATTGTGGAGAGGGAAGATGGCAGAAAGATAATGATGCCTACAAAACAATGATAATGAACACAACTCAATTTATTATAGCAATAATTAATTTCCACTTATTTTATGCTTCATGGTAGCCTATGGAGTTAATTGTGGTTCAAAGTTTAAGTATACTGTATGGCCATTATTTTTATATTATTCTTGCAGTACCGTTGGATCCCTCTCCTATCAAGTTCAAGTACCCTCCAGGACTAGTGGTGATAGAGGAGTTTATTTCACCAGAGGAGGAGGTGCAGCTTTTGAATCTCATCGAATGGGGGGATGCTCCAATGACAATATCTGAAGGTATTAATAGTTTATAGATAATTATTTTGTTTTATGTGTTAATTATGTGTTATTACTTGTTACTTTGAAAGTTTATTGTATTTTTTTTTGTCCCTGCATTTATGTGTAAAAATAGCTGAAATTGTTGATGCTTGTTGCTCCCTTCACACAATATACTTATTATAATATTTCCTTAGTGATTTATTTTGTATATTTACAAATCTTACTTTACTCAGTACACGTCGGTACATAATTCCAGGTTCGGATCCAGGGGGTCCTCCCTCCTCGCCCCCCTTGCTCGGGCAAAGCATAAATATTTGTTTACGTGGTGGGCGGGCAATGTGGTGTGCTCCGCTGCATGTCTGCCTGCTGAGACCGGAATTTCTCCCGGAGGTTGGGGGCTGGGGGAGTGCTGGAGTGCCCTTAGTGATCCCTGGTCTCTGGGTCTTCTCCTGGGCAACCTAGATGTGTGTGAATTTGTACTTTGTGTTTTGTATCGTGTTGTGTTATCCCTTTTTCAGCTCTGTCTTGAATTGGCCACCCTTAGGTATGGGGAATGTGCATGAGTGCAGTATATACATACTGTAGCTGTACTGTATTCCAATTGAATTAAACCAATTATAAAGTGTATTATGTGTGCAGACTGTAAATTATTGAATGAGATTATGGTTATTTATCAACAGTTTAGGTAATACAGTCTGGCCTGCCAATCCGCGAAATAGCTAATACGCAAGCAGGGGTCCAAAATTAATATTACCAAAAACTTTCAAAATGCGAGGATGTAGCCTACTTACAATATGCGAATCAAGCGCCGAAAGACGGGCAATTCCGCCGTGTTTACCTAATGCGCGGGGCCGGCGTTGTGGGATACGCCAGTCTTACAGTTACCTCGGAGCAGAACGGAAGAGTACTCGTTCATCATGCCACGAAAAAACAAGCTTATAACCCTCAAGATCAAGTTATATTTTGTTTTTATAGTTATACAGTAGTTGTTATATTTTCTTATTATTTTGATAATTATGTCTCCCATTTTAGGCAATTGAAAGGGAGAAATAGGCCTAAAAATAATCATTCTCTGAGTCGGTGCTGCCCATAAGCAATTATTCCCATAAGAAGCATTATTTCTAATCCGCGAACTTTCAATCCGCGAGGCCTCGTGCCGCCCATAAACTTGTGTATTTTCAGGCCGAACAGTAATTTAACTGGGCAAAAAAGTAAGATGAATAGTTCTATCTATCTATTGCCCAAACACCTAATAACCTACAATAATTACGTACATTGGGGCATCGGATAGTGAGGGAGACCTGTACCAGAATTTGGATCTATGTTACAACTTAATATACACTATATATTTGAGATATACAGTATATTTATCCTTAGTTAAATTTGACTACTATAAACAAGATCAATACAGTATACTATAATATTATGCATGTGTTATCAATAAATTGGTATAGAAGTGGGTCACTGCTACTATGGTCTATTCATTGTAATTAGGTATACACAACTTAACCACTAACCTCGATAACTCAAAAAACGGCAGGAGTAATCAAGTTAATATTTCTACCATCTGGGAAGGGTCGGCCAGGTGTGGATATTTACAGCCCATTTGCTCTAGCCCTTTTTGAGTTACAGAGGCCAAGGGTCACAATTTCTGGCCTAACTATACTGGATGGACTACAGTTATCATACTACATATTAGGAAAGATGTGTACAGTCGCGCTAATAAGTGATGTCAAAGCACCAAGTATGTTTTGATCAATAATTGGTATTAGCAATATCTAAGCTTCATTTCTTCATATCGAGTGAAATATACAAACATGTTCCTACACTTACCCACCCTATTCAACATATGACAGACATTAATACAACACAGAGAAAACCAAACGTAATGACAGCTGGGACATGACTTATTAGCACGACCGTACATCTTGTAGTTCCCCACTAAAATTGTTCATGTAACATCGATTTTATCCTTTCAATATAATGGCATTGTAACACCTAGCATACTTAATACTTGACAGTATTATTAAGATTAGAAAGGACCTATAAGAATCTCTGGCTCTCTCAGATCCGTACTAAGCTGAATAAAACAATCTAATGTTGACCAAAACAATAAAAATAACATCACCATATTGAAAGGATTAAGTTATCTACTGAAGACACTTCCCAAAATAAAGGAACCAGAGTAAAGGTGGATTCAAATAAGAACTTTTCCTGACAAATTGACAGAGCTGGGCACCACAAACAAAAAGTCAAGTCAGCAAACACAAATCAGCAAACCCAGAACATAACTTCAGCAAACACAAATGTGCAAATCTTGTGAAATTTCTAGTCCTCAAATGCAAATATGCAAACGCAAACCGTTTTTTATTTATTTTAAATTTAAACTACAGAATAAGGGTAAATCAATAAATTCAATCTCTAATGTCAATAAATATATATATTTACTTAAATATAATGTTGCCCAACTTCCATGGACCTGAAGGATATACATACAGGCTTTTAAAGCTTGGAAATTGCTGTAAATTGCCAAAACATTCCAGAACATCACCCGCAGTGAAAGGGTTAATATATATAGCATAGGCCACTTAGTTTGTCCACATGGGCAGTAAAACGTTGGGGCAACTTGTTTATGGGGAGAGTGCTTCAGTAATAATCAGTATTCGCAATTCCGCACCATTCAGGAGGTACGCCGGATCACAGAGGTGCAAGGAGGCGATTTATTCGTGGGCCCCCCTTTGGGAATGGCAATAGGCTATATATGCCTAGATAGGTCTACTTTAGATAGATTAAGTAATTTAATAGAAAGTAGCCTAGGCCTATTAATTTTAATGCTCAGAATAAAGCCTAGCTTCAGATCAAAATTTAATAAAATGTTATTGTAGGCTAAATTTAGTCTAGGCCTATATGATACTTTCAAAATTAACACTTTCTACTTGACACTAATAAAATGAGTGTGATTATAGGCCTAGGCCTATACATAGAAGTTAGAACATGCAATATTTAGCCTAGGCCTACATGCTTTGAGGCATTTTGATGGAATTAGTGACTGATTATAGCCTAGACCTTGGCCTAGGCTATATATTAAAGTTAGAACATGCAATATTTAGCCTACATGCTTTGAGGCATTTTGATGGAATTAGTGATTATAGCCTAGACCTAGGCTATATACAGTATATAGAAGTTAGAACATGCAATATTTAGCCTACATGCTTTGAGGCATTTTGATGGAATTAGTGAATGACTGATTATAGCCTAGACCTAGGCTAGCCTATATATATAGAAGTTAGAAAATGCAATATTATTTAGCCTACATGCTTTGAAGCATTTAGATAGGATTAGGGTAGCCTAGGCCTAACCTAATAAAATGACTTATATTAGTAATTAGCCTATTGGCCTAGGCTATATTTAGAAGTTAGAACATGCAATATTTAGCCTACATGCTTTGAGGCATTTTGATGGGATTAGTGATTATAGACCTAGGCCTAGGCCTAGGCTATATAGCCTAGCCTATATAGAAGTTAGACTTAGCCTAGGCCTACATGCTTTGAGGCATTTTGATGGGATTAGGGTAGCCTAATAACATTAGTTTAGGTTAAAAATTAACAGGCTATCAATCAAATTAACGATAGCCTAACTTTATAATCTAAAATTAGGCTAGATTATAAAGTTATAAAGCCCTTCTCTAGAGACATCTTCTTGGAAATTACAGGCCCAAATGGTGGGGCCAGGGGTGGCTTAGGCTCCTCGATTTCTGCATGCTCTGCAGCATCACTGTCGGATGATGGTGGTGAACTGCTCCCCATGCTGTTGGCAGCTGCGGTAGGCATGATGGTAGACTCCATGTTCACTTCAATAGGCCGAAAATATAAACAAAGTTGAAGTGCTAGCAGGTTGGAACTCTTGGACTGCTGTGTGTTGTAGGTGTTAGCTCGACGCTTGCTACTAAGTAAGTGAACAAACGTGAAGAGCCGATGTATAGGCCTAGATTCCAGAACACAGGTAGTTGGCTTGGTCACATGACTTTTTTGGGCTGGAGCTGCAGGAGCGGCCCAGGGCTGGCTGGCGGCTGGAATTTTTATTTTGCGGACTCGAGGTTTGCAACATGGAGGTACTTTCCAGAGCTTCAAACCCGCAAATAGGCAGCCATTTTGGCGAGCACGCTAATTCGCCAACAAAATGACACTTCCGCCATGGCGGAATTGGCTATTTGCGGAAGTGTTGGCTAAAGTGCCCAGCTCTGCAAATTGAGTCTGGCAACATTGCGGAACAATTTTGTAACACTATCGCATGGATCCTAGACATATTTATTTATTATTTTTGTTTTCAATAAATTAGTTTAACCAGGCCATCAAGTTCCCCAAAGGAACTTTCAGAGGGCTGGCCCGAAGGATTAAAGTGATGGTGACATTTATAAATTTAAAACAAGAAGGACAACTAATCTAGGGAAGATAGATAGGGAACGGCAGGAGGTGATCAAATCTAGGAAGGTGAAGACACGCAGACATTTCTGGCCATTTCATCAGTTCAGCCGGACCATATGAGTTCCACAGCAGAACTCATATATGGCAGGGCCGAAGTATGAGGAAGAACTGCTACACTTCAGCACCATCTAAGAAGTTATCATGGTAAAGGGGTACTGAAGCTCTGTAGTCTGCTCTGTATCCCTTAAAATAATTGGTGTTGCGTAGGACAAAATATATAATGTAAAAATAAAATTATAGAAATCTATGAGGCCACGAGCATAATAGTGGATAGGGAAGACTTGGGAGTTGGTATCGGACAGCGGAGACTTTTTTATATGTAGAAATTGGACAAGTTTTGTACCATGATACTATTTATTAGGGGGCTTGGACACATATAATTAATAGTAGATATACCATTTGCATGCAGTATGTTTCATAATAGCACAGTAATAATCTCCTTTGAATGTTATTGAATCCTGGGCAATTTACCTGCCTTCAGACAGTCCAAAAGATTGAGGTAAATATTTGGAAGCCCAATAACTGGTTCAAACTATTACCCCAATCTTTCGGACAAACTACAAAAGATGAATACAGTATAGAAGTTTGAGAGACTGAGGTCCTATACATTTTCGGAACTTCACGGGGTCTCCTCTTCATCAGTAAGTGAACATCTGTTAATAAAGTACTCCTTCTTGGATGGTGTTGACTAACTTGGTGGAGTTACTTTAACAATGGTTGACAAAGTGCAGCCCAAGTTTTTTTCAAATTGTCCGAGACTCTTTAAAAGAGGTTGTCCGCCGCTGCCGTAGCAGCAAGAGTCGCCACTGCTGCCACCCGGATGCTGGGTTACAACTGCTCAGCCAACAACTCAGCCAAGATATGCGCCGTTAACTTCTTACTGGCACGAATAGTTAGGCGGTACATCTGGAAGAAAAATAATTCACTTTAGTCTATCCTCATTATAAAGTACACTCCTGAACATTGTACTATACAACCATTTGAATCTCTGTACTTTTACACCCAAACTCATTAGTACAGTATTTGAGATGTCATAGTCTCTTGCTCGGGTTAGATACAGATTCAAATGAATGTACAGTTGTTGTTGTTGTTGTTGTTCACTAAGCTGCCTGGCCAAACAGCCCCGAGTCCATAAGGAAGGCCATGGCCACGGTCGGGCTTTCCCACAGAGCTCTCAAAGAGTGTAAATTGTGTTGTTGGCGTAAGTGGTTGTGTGAAATGCAGTCTTCTATGATGTGTTTAATGGTATGGGGTGCTGTGTTACAACCCGGGCAGGTGTCGACGACGGAGTCATCCAGTCTCTTCTGATAGCTCAAAAGAGCCGGATGATGTCCGCATCTCAGCCTGGCCAGGTGGACTCTGTCCTCGCGAGGAAGGGAGGATTCAGAAGGATGGATTTCGGGAGGTCGTGCTTGCAGCTGCGTGTTGTCTATGAGTGAGTGGATGGAACGGTGAGTGATATGAGTATGGATGTGCTTCCGGAAGTTGGTTTGGGGTGGGCAGGGAGGGAGAGAAGACAGTATTTGTGTGTGATAGTGTGTGCTGGGTGTTGTTTTGATATTTCTTGGTGTCTGTGGGTGTGTAGCCATGCCGACATCTTATGTACAGTTGCTCACATAAGTTCTGTTCCTCTCTGTGATCTTACTCATAAATATATAATGCGCATGACTGAATTACTAGTATAGTTTCTTATGCAGTGGTTAACTTATCTGATTAGTTAACTGATATTTAAAAGAAACCACACTCGAAATTCATTCCTACTTATTATGCTTTCATACATAAGATCACAACTTGGAACAGAACTTATGTGGCCAACTGTATCGGGTAAGGGACATAAAAATATGAAACGCATAACATAATAAATCACCAACGCCTCAATAATACTGTCTCATGATGCCATTATGAAATTCAAGGCGTTTTTGACAGTGAACCAACGCTAAAACTGTGCCAGTAATTTCTGGGGCCATGGGGTCAACTTCAGAGGCAGGGGCGGGGTCATCATTCAGGTCCTTCGCCTTGATCTGACCAAGTTCTTGTTTTGGTCTTGGAGCGTTGACAATCGAAGAGGCAAGTTTGGTAAAACTTCTTGTGGTTAGGAATTATCTGTTTATCAAGAAGCTGCACTAGCTGCCACAGGCCGTAGCGCGGTTGGTAGAACACTCGCCTGCAAACTGTGAGGTTGATGGTTTGAGTCTCGGGCCAGCCAGTGTGTTATTTGGCAGACGCCAGTACGGTGGTGGATGGCTTGGTCTAGCAATCTGTGAAGTCCCTAATCATCAGGGTACCCACCTTAGCCGAGCTATTGAGCAGAGAGTGCATGGTGGTAAAAAAAATGCATCATCATCACTAGGGAGGTTGTGTTGGGCAGAAAGAAGATGATCTTTAAGTTAAATGAACATCAGCCAGGGAATGGGGGTGACATAGGGTGTTGTCCATCAGCAACAGGACCTTGATGGGGATGCCAAGTTGAAGACATTTAAGATGGACATCAGGTCATTCCTTGAGAACTGAAGAGGTCATCCCCCCACTGTCAGATTTGTAGCCTACCAATAGAACTGGGAAATGGCGTCCATGCTGCGGATGTCATAATAGTAACAGGGGTGTTTGGCTGTGTGGACATTCACAGGCTTAAGTTTTGCACCACCCACACAAATTAAGCTTGAAACATGAAGGTGAATTGGGACTTGTCCAACTTCTGCCTCTTGTTTGTTTTTGCTGTTTGGTGGCAATAATTGTTGATCTTAGCATGGCCTTCCAGTTCAGGCCAGTCTCAAGAAAAAAAATATCCATTGGTGACGTCACTCCTCTGCCTCACTAAAGTAGTGTGCATCGTCGCATTGTGAGGAAAATGCCATTATTGTCCTTCTGCACAGCCGTTGTCGCAAAAATGGAACAACGTTTGCAAAAATAAAACATTGTTAAAACTAGGTCTACAGGTCTCCCTTGATTTACGAATGGGTTACATTCCTGAAAACCTGATCTTAAATAGAAAAATCATATAGCAAAACCTAACATTAATGGGGTAAATGGGGATGCGTTCTCAGACCAGCCAAAACCAAAACCAAAACGCCTAAAAACATGTAATAATACTGTACAGGGTGTCTCAAAATAGATGCAACCCATTAACATTATAATAATTTATTACTCAGACAAGAAACTCCAAAAAATATTACATTTTCTAGAAGCTGATATTATAACAATTAAACAAATAAAGATTTGAGGCCTCTAGCTCAAAGCATAAATCTATTAGAGCACATGTTCCAAATGACTACCGTTGCGCTGCAGACACACTTGAAGCTGACGAGCAAAGTTGTCAATCACCCTGACACACTCTTCCTTCCTGATGGCACAAATCTGCACTCTGTGAAATGCACAGCCTGGGTGGCTATCTCAAAACATGGCATAATTGAACCATTTTGGTGATTGACAACTTTGTTCGTCAGCTTCAAGTGTGTCTGCAGCGCAACGGTAGTCATTTGGAACATGTGGTCTAATGGATGTATCCTTTGAGCTAGAGACCTCAAATATTTAGTTATTTAATTGTTATAATATCAGCTTCTAGAAAATGTAATCTTTTTGGAGTTTCTTGTCTGAGTAATAAATTATTATAATGTTAATGAGTTGCATCTATTTTGAGACACCCTGTATCATAAATCGGGGCATCGGATAGTGAGGGAGACCTGTATAGCAAGCCCGAAAATTGATGGGGTAAATGGGGATGCGTTCTCGGACCATCCAAAACACAAACACAAACACCCAAAAACCTATAATAATATCGTAAATCGGGGCATCAGATAGTGAGGGAGACCTGTACAGGTCTCCCTCACTATCCAATGCCCTGATTTACGATATTATGAAACAAATTTAGGCGTTCGGGTTTGGGTTTTGGCTGGTCCGAAAACGCATCCTCATTTACTCCATTCATTTTAGGGTTAGCTACACAATTTTTCTATTTAAGATCAGGTTTTCAGGAATGTAACCCAATTGTGTATCGAGGGAGACCTGTACAGTATTGCAAAGTACGTAAACACACACTAGGAGAATGTACTGTATGTCTGTGGGTTAGAATTGCTCGGCCAACAAATCCGCCAAGATCTGCGCCGTTGAGTCTTTACTGGCACGGATAGTTAGGCGGTACATCTGGAAGAGAAACAGTATATTATTATTTGTCCACCCACTTTTCCCTTTGAGTATATGATGACACTTTTCTGAATTATATCCTGGATTTTCATGAGAGGATTTGATTCAGCTTAGGACTAAGTTGAAGGAGTCAGTTGCCTCATGGTGAGTCCTGCTGTGTTGATGGTGTAATGGTTAGAGTGTGTAAGTTCTGTATGAGATATCCTAGGTTTGAATCCTGGAAGAATCACATGCTTTCATTAATTTAATTTTGGGGGTTATTGGTGTTAACCCGGGAGCTGCGGGGAGACTCATAAGAGTTCCCCCGGCGCACTGCGGGGAGACTCTTATGAGTGAGTGAAAAAAAAAATCAAATTTTGACATCGAAAACAATATTTTTTTTTTTTTTTTTTTTTTTTGGCCCCTGGGCCATACAAAATCTCAGTCCTCTACCTCCCCTCCTTCCCCACTTTCCTCCTCTCCTTCAGTTATCACCTATTTTCCCTGTTATTCCCTTATTCTGAGGTATATTTTCGTGCTAACATTAGCGAGTTGCAAGCAGGGTGTTGTCATCACTGATGGCAAGTGAGTGCAAGAGAGAGAGAGAGAGTATCGATTGACTGTGTCTCAGTGGCCTTGGGGGAAATTGGCGGGAGAGCAGATTGCCTCACCCATACATTATACAACTCGCGGGCTATATCTCCGATTTTGACCATCCAAAAGCTGTTTTCACTCGTTTTATTGTTGTTTCAGGTTAATACCTTTATAATCAACCCATAATAGGCGCATATGGATAAGTATTAATGCTATTAATGGCACAATGAATATTTTAGTGACGGAAACACCTCAAATACGTCAGCACAGGGGGACGTTTCCAATTACCCCCATGCGCACTTCAGAGGTTAAGAACGATGCTAAAAAATAGTTTCAGTGCACAGACTGGTTCGTTTTTGTCTTTGGACCAAGAACTCTGATGACCTCTTACCACATTGAATTGCACTGACTGCTGGTTAAAGCTAAAATATAATTTTAGCTGTGCTTTAAGACTGGCAAGGTCCTTAAGTCTGGGGTGTTGAACTCAATTTGTATTTGCCTTACCTCGCTGTATCACCGGCAGAGTTCCATATGCTGAGTATTGCAGGCCGAGTTGGCGGATAATACTTAATTCATTATCCAGGGCGGGGTGAGCAGATTATATTCCAGTGCACTAATAAGCTTTGAGTGCTGACTCATTTCTTGCTGCCTGGCCAGGACTTGACTCCACTGTCAGCACTTCCATCCGCTATCGTTACTCACGGTCAACTGTCTTCCGACGCCATGACTCAGTTACTCATCGCCCTGCTCATGACGTCACAATATCGACGCTCCATATACGCACTAGTTTCCGTGCCCCACTTGAATTCATTTGTTTTTTTATCTTTCTTTCCTTTTCCGATTACGTACCTTTTAGGCAATATATATTGTATTTATTCCACATTATTCTTATTGTACTTTCCCACTTATGTTGTGTATTTTCTCACAACATAATTACTTAATACCCATTTATCTAATTATTCTTATTGTACTTTTTCCACTTATGTATCTTGTCATAACATATTCACTTTAATACCCAAGTTTCTGATTACTAAGACTAACATGGGGAACCAAAGTATCTTGTGTCATTGTTGGAAGTTTCAAGTATTTGGGAGCTGTACTATGCAGATATGGTAAAATGGAGAGTGAGATAAAAGAGAGAAAAATGCAAGGGAAAAAGGTAATTTAAGAACTTGATAGTATTCTGAAAGAAAGAATGGTTAGTCAAGAAGTGAAAAAGTCACTGAAAAACAGTGTGCTGCTCCCAACAGTCGTATGGTAAGACATGGACAGCAAGTGACGAGGACCTCTACAAACTGAGAGCTGTGGAGATGAGCTTATACAGAATGGCAGCTGGCGTGAATAGGCTAGATGGGCCAAGTAATAGGGAAGTGTATGAGTCCTTTGGAATGGAAGAGCAAAGCAGCAAGCTTTAGGCATTGATTGTGGAGAGGTTGAGTGGATAAAGAGAACTACTTTGAGGTGGTATGGTCATGTTCAGAGAATGGATGAAGACAGAATGCCAAGAAAGATATATGAGAGTCAGGTGAGTGGAACAGCTAGCAGTGGAAGACCACCTATGGTATGGGAAAAGAAAGTGGAAAAATATATTGAAGAAAAACTTTCACGTAGTGGAAGGGGTATTGTGGCATAGGCAAATGAGGCATGTCTTGGCAAAGTAACCTGGAGGCGTTTCTGCCATGGCCTTCCTTTAGCATGGATTTTCCAGGGGGAAACAAGGCGCCGGAGATGATGATGATGATAAATTAATGAAAGCATATGATCTTCCCTGAATTTGAACTCGGGACACCACACCCAGAACATAAGCATCTAAACCATTACACCACCAACACATCTAAATTAACCCTCTAACTTACATACCAGTCTTTCCTTCCTAATCTGAAGAAAATAGTCTAATAGCCAGAATGGTCAAAACTAATCTTTATCCTCAAGGGGTTAAGTTCTACACTATACTGTAAGAGGACCATAAGTTTGGGGCAGGGGGCTAGGAATCTTCCTCCCCTTGTAGAATTGTCCTACTCAACGAGACAGAGAAACGGGCGAGGGAACGCGAAAGTATCCTCGGACCCTGAGAATAGGAACTTTAAATGTTGTTTCTGTTCGGGCTCGGTATCGTGTCGGCCACCCCCAGGAATGGGGTATGTGCCTGACTATATTGTTACGGCCCTACAATGCTGAACCCAAGAGATTAAAATTCAAGCAAGGGCAACTAGCATGCTGTTGCGTTCAGAAGGTCAAAAAGGGTTAATATCTCAGATAAACACAAATCAATGAAGAAGGATTATATTAAACGCTTCTAATTTTCGTATTACTTATAATTACTATTAACTAGGAAAAACGAACAAGTTGATAGGCATGACAATTCAGTTAAACACGGCAAAGAATAATAACAGGCTAAGCGCCGAGTGAAGGCTTCGAGTAAATGCACTCGTTACAAGGAATGAACACTACACAAAAAGGACATTTGAAGACAACGGTTAATCAACGCCTAGCACGCCGAACAGTAAACTGGAACGCACTCAATTACAGACCGATATATGATACCATATGATATCACCAGACAACACGCTCGGACAACGTGTGCACTCAAACACTAATCAGTGTTCGTTACACAATACCCAACGCACAATAAACTCAGAGCCCCTCACAACACTGGGGCTCGTTACACATACACAATAATGCACCAATGCTGTCTCATCTCCCCTTCAAAGGACAAAACAGTACACTCTACCTACTTGTCTCAACACACAAGCCAGCAGACAACACGTCACGCATGTCCAGGGGTGTACCCAGACCAGCGTGAACAGGAGCACTTCTCCCACCTCTGCCTCGTCGGGCTCTCCGCACTTCTCCCACCTCTGCCTCGTCGGGCTCTCCAACAGCTACTAACTCTCAACTCTTCCCTCCCTATACACATCTCTTCCCAAGCTCTATTTTCGGCAAGAACCTGGTGTCACACTAGTCTATACAGCAGAGTCACACGGAATATCAGATAAAGGCCTCCTGTCGTGGGAAACGTAGATCTTCCCACGCCTACATGCCCCACGTGTGTAGCTGGGTGAAGGGGTCCCAGGCCTACACATCACGTGCATAGACTCCCACGGGTGGTGCTTGCGATACTGGACACCAGCCGCTATCGATGTGGATTAAGGTGGGTCGCCTGTCTCTCTCCTCCCTCCGTCTCTGCTACCACGTGCTCCCTTACACCCTCCCCCTCTTTCTCCTATATGCCAGTGTCGGAAGCCCCAGTGTCCTCAACCTATGCTCATAGCCCATGTTCTTCAACGTTGGTACCAGCTTGCTAGCTCTCCTCTGCACTTTCTCCACTGCTTCTATATCCTTTACCATATATGGAGCCCACACCTGGTTCGCATATTCCAGGTGCAGCCTAACCAGCGCTGTATAGAGATTCCTGAATATTTCTTCGTCAAGTGACACAAATGTCCTCCTTATCAGCCCTACAATTCTATTGGCTTTGTTTATCTTTTCCGCTAAATGTTCTGAGAAATTTAACTTATTGTCTATCACTACTCCTATATCCTTTTCTGCATTCACTTCCTCCATCGCTTCATACATACTGTATCCTACCTTGTCTATCTTGCTTGTCCCAATCCGCATGTACAGTACTTGCATTTTTTTGGATGAAAAGGCATTAACCAATGCTCAGACCATCCCTTCATGCCCTCCACATCTCCTTGAAGCAAACCCACATCTTCCTTACTCCTCACTCTTCTATACAGCTTAGTGTCATCCGCATACAGGTATACAGTACCTCACTTCCATTAGTTATAACTTCAGGTAAGTCGTTGATAAATATAACAAACAGCAGTGGTCCCAACACAGATCCCTGAGGTACCCCACTTGTAATTTCCCTCCACCCCGAGCCTATTCCATTCACCAGTACCCTCTGTCTCCGATCTTTCAGGAAGTCTTCTATCCATTTCACACATTTCTCCCCTATATTATAGCTTCTAACTTTCTCTATTAACCTTTTATGTGGGACTTTATCGACAGAGCTATGACAGAGTATAACCCGGAAAAAACTCTGTGTGAATGATAGGTGCGGGTAGTATTGACATAAGGTCTCTTAACAATGAGGACCCATAGATAAGGTGAGGGCAAAGCACAATCCGGAAAAACTCTGTGTGAATGATAGGGGCGAGGTGTAATGACAAAAGCACCTTGGAGTAAAAGTAAAATGGTTGGTAAAACTACCCGGAGAATCTTAGATATATACAAGAGAAACTTCGGCAGAGTAGACAAAATAAAAGATATACAAAAGAGGCCACCTTCCTCCGCCTACTCCGCTTCAACCCGGACTTCAAAATATTACACGGGGATCTCCTAGTGACCGGAGATATAAACCAAGCCCCGGTCTAACACTAGCCAACCTAAAAAGGACCGGAGTGAGACTCCAAAAAGGGGGCCAACTGATGGGTGGCTCGTAGCCTAAAATCATAATATTCTGAAAAGGGAGGCTACGGTGGCATGTATCAAAGTGAGGGCAATCGGTACTAAATAGGACAAAAATTGCTCACAAGGTGATACAAGCATAAAACTTTCTACAATAGTTCACAAAGACCTATTTTACAATTTCAGGGCAGGAGCCACCGAGATTTCAGTGTTGCATAGCAACGGTTGCTAGGCAAATCATTATCCTTAGCAACCGGCAGCAACAATGCAGTTTCTGGAAAACTGTGAGGTGCTATGGTTTTTTCTCAACTCCTTGTTCTAAAAAACATGTAGCATTGCATTTGGAGATCATATACAAGAATTATGTGGCATAAAATCTAATTTAGGGCAAGTCAGGCTATAAAAATGCCACTCCTAAAGCTTCAGACACTGTTGTCACAGTTACTTTTACATTTGCAGTAGGCTGTGCATTTTAGATGTGCATCAACACATTTGCAGTCTGTGCATCCTCCTCGGGAAGAACACTTCAGTAGTTCTGGGCAGGTTGCACTGGCTTCGGGCAAGTTAGACCACAGAGACCTCCACTTTTCTGGGCAAGTCCATCCCCACTCACTTGTAGAGGGCAACTGTCGTTCTGGCACCGTGGTGCAGCCCCAGTGGTGCCCACCTTGTAGTACTGCCCTCTTCATGTGTTGCTGTAGAGCAGCCTTGGTTGGAGGTAGACATGATATCTGACGTCCTTTGTGGATGAACAGATTCTTTCTGACTTCATTGATGGAACGAGAAGTTGCTGTCCTGTCATAGAGTCGAATGGTGAAGTACTCCAGAGAAGCGTCAGTCGCTTCACCAATATGTTCAGGTGCATTGTGCAGCTCATAGAATGTCACAGTAAATTCATCATGTGCCTCCCACACTTTCCATGCAGTCTTCTTTCCCACCTGGACCAGATGGGACACGGTATCACAACCTGTATAAGCATGGAACACAGGCAGTGCCAAGGATCTTTCTGTGCCAAGTGAAGCACATATTTCATGAGCTGGGATGTACCTAAAGTCCTTTCCACAACCAAAGGCAATCCAGAGTTCTATCTGCTGTCTCTGAGCCAGCTGCTGTACGACTGCCACTGCCAATACTACCACGTCAGTGTCCACAGTTCGAACAAGGATCTTGTGGAAGCCCTGCATAACAGCATCACTGACATGCACCATGATCCTCGAGTCTGCCTCCTCATGGTTGCAGGGAGCAATGTTGCTGGTGTCTCGTGTAGGTAAGCATAGCACATTGGCACCATCAGTAACAATGAGAGTCTGGTCTCCTGATGCAGTTTCCAGCAGTTCCTTGTTCAGGAATGTAAACAGGTCTGTCTTGTTGTTGGCCAAGCGAAGGAACTGCTGCCAGTTCTTTGGTGTTGGGCTAGACGCCCCAACTCGTCTGCGCTGAATAGGACCAGTGACACGTTGTTCTCTTGTCTGTGACTTGAGGCTGTTATCGAAGTACTGGTCCCAGACAACATCCACTCTCAGAGCCTGACTTTGAGAATTGTTTATGTATGGAAGAAAGACCTTGGCAGCATAGTCTCCAAATGTCTTGCAGCCCTCAGGTCTAAGAAAGTGAACAAGTGCCGCACCATCCATGATTCGCACTTCAGTCTCTGGTGTCACATCATTTGATGACCCTACTTTCTTTTCAAGACATTCTATGAGATCAGACTTCTTCCCTGGACGTAGCTGCCCATAGGCAGACAGAGATGGAGGAAATGGGAGGTTTTCATGATTGAAGAAATTGTTCAAGTCACCTTTCCTTGTCTGACATGCAACATACAGACTTGCAAACAGCAAAGATTCACTTTTGAGGAGACTGACTTTGTCCCCTGATTTGTTTGATAGTTTGCCTTGGACATTGAACAGTACCACCTTGTTCCTGGTAATTGTTGCTGTGATTGGCTTAGTATTTGTTCTGAGCCGCTCTTCCACAAATGTTGCATACTGCTCCTGACCCTTTGATGCGAGAGTGGTTAGACACTCGACTGACTGCTCATCCATGATGTCCTTTGTATGGAGTCTGAGAAGGTCCTGCCCTTCCTCCTCAAATGGGCTCCCCATGTCCTCCATTACACTAACTACCGCCTGAACCTGTCCAGCAAACAACTTCTGGGTTGACCGGGTTTGTTCATGATGGTTTCTTTGCCCAGAACTTTGTTGTTTCCCTACCATGGTCGCTTCAAACTCAGAAATTACTCTGACAAGTTCTGGTCCTGCCACTGCCCATCTCAAGAGGGAGTTTGCATCCTGGGTAAGCCCGATGATTCCGCCTTCATCCTTCATTACTCCATTGTTTTGTTCATGGCAGCAATAAGGGAGAATTTTCTCTGGGATTTTGCCACAACAAACTTGCCTTGCTGAAATTCTTTGGCAACATCTGGATGAGTGTGAGATAGACTGCTCATGTCACGCACATGTACGGACATCCAACGTGCGTAGTGGGTGTGGTTGAGACTGAAGAACCAAGGTGTCAATTTCTTCAATGTATCCACATACAAATCAAAGTCACCAGTACGTAGTGATCGCACAAATGTGAACAAGAGAAGTTCCAGCTCTAGACTCGTATGCCAGTACATGAACTGAGGACTTTCAGCTTTTCGCCGTTCACACCATGTGCTGAAAGTGTCTGTGGATTCTTCGGAATTGTTTGCAACATATCCATCATAAGCCTTCTTGAGAAGGATGTACAATGCACATGCAGTGACTTGGTGAGCATGACGGGTTCGAGTCACATGTGATGCCTTCAGGAAGGACTCAGCAATGCCTGGTGTGGCAACATCAGCTTCCTGGAGAACTTCCACCCAACCACTTCCATCAAACCAATGACCCAAAGCTTTCAAGCCTGTCATTTCAGTGTGTAGACCCCCCATAAGCATTACAAACTTGTCCTCACCATACAGTTCGGACATATTCCATTGCAGCTTCTTCAGTGTAGCATACAGAGGTTGGTCCCCACTAATCACTGGAGTCTGGCCAGGGTTGAGGTGATGAACTGCTGACTTCACCACTTCCATGCAATGCCGAAGCATAGATGGTGAGCTGGCTTCCTCAACAAAGAGAGGCATCATGGCATTCACAGATGGCAGAATGTCTGGGTCTGGCACTCTGCTGGCATGGTATGCTGCCCAAGACAAAGTCGCCTCTGCTGATATGTCATCTGCATGATGTTTCTCAACATGACTCAGCCAGTCATATTCCTTGTCCATGTCCTTGGTCAAAGGGGTGTTGGAAGAAGCCAGGTCTGCAGGGATGGGTGGGACAAAGACGTCATTTTTTGGCAACCGTGTTGGTTTCAGTTCAGTGTACGAAAGGGGCAAGTCGCTCATTTTCCTCAACCCCCTCTCTTGAGTTATTGAATTAGTGAATCCTTGGCCATTGTCACTGTGGCACTGGCCATTTCTGTGAATATTCAGTACATCTTGACTATCACTGTGCGCAGATCAAATATATCAAACTTGCTGAAACTGGAAACAAAATATGATTAAGTCCGAGGGTTTATCCTTTTACCACCTTTATCAAATACATCTGTTGCACACATTCCTTTATGGGATACAACTAGGTTCAGTTTCCCTACACCTAGCCCGATCGTTCATCCAGTGCCATTTAAGTCCCGTGCGATCTGTACACCTTCCGGGTAATTCTTAAGCCCCGTTACCCTTGGCTCGGCTCTCCCGCGCTGGCACATCCTGTCAATTCAGGCGTGGCTATCTAACTACATCTACCAAATACAAACTACAGTTTAGTAGACAGTGGATTTGGGGCTGTTAGATAGCATTTGGGACACTGATCTAGATATACTAGTACTTATTAAAGTACTAGTATATCTAGATCAGCTGGCACTGAACCCCATGCTGAGTTACACAGCAGTGATGTCACCAGTGTGCCCTGGTTGTGTGCTGACATTCACTCTATTATATAGATATATATGCTTTTATACATCTTTTGAACCATTTTAGGAGTGAATATAGGAAAATAAATAAAAGTACAAAGTCATAACACTTCATAGTAGTTCAGAAACTGCATCGTTGCTGCCGGTTGCTAAGGAAAATGCTTTGCCTAGCAACCGTTGCTATGTAATACAGAAATCTCGGTGGCTCCTGCTCTGAAATTGTAAAGTAGGTCCTTGTGAACATTTCCGGGAAGTTTCATGCTTGTATCACCTTGTGAGCAATTCTTGCACCCATTTCCTTGACTATAAAAAAGGATAATTTTTCGTAAACAAAACTTTATTAACACGTAAAGAGAAAGCTCAAAGTAACGAAAACAACAAAAAGGATGAAATTCGAAGCATCTAGAATTTTTGATAAGAAAATAAGGAAATGTGATAGCCTCCAGTCCGCCATTATTATTTTGTTATCAAAATCGCGACGCTCAGAGAAAAAGTTAAGCTATCGGCAAGAAAATTTTGTGACAAAGAAAATTAACGATTAATTGAAAAGATGATAAGAATGGATAGTTAGAATTAAGAATTTTGAATTTCGGAGCTTGGAAAAGCACTGACGGAAAATAGGCAAAGGCCTATTCCTAAATCTGGCGACCGCTAGACATAACTAACGAAGCCTAAAAAACTGAAATAGAGGCATTCTAACTAACCTGACTTACATAATGTAATGTAATAATATAAGGAGGAAAAAGATAGAAATACAGTAAATAATAATAATATAAATATAATGATAATGGTTGTAGCTTGTGGTGCGTCCCGCGGAAGTCCTCAGCTCTCTGGAAATGCTCAATATAAAATACATATCTATGACGCCTCCTTACTATAAGATAACATACACTCACAGAAAAGTTAGCAGGAGGTGAATCACCGACGAAGAGTAGCATTAACATGGAGCACTAACACGCACGTCCTTCCTCGCGGGACTCGACCACAAGAAGGACGTATAAACCCAGCATGGCCAGCTGGAGGATACGTGCAAGGGAAGGACTGTATAACGGCGCGCTAGTTAATTTAGTAACACAACATTCGTAGTTTCTAACCTTTTACTCATAAAAAAATTCTTTCTTTTTCTAATGGTTACCTTTTTTAATGATGTTCCCTAGGAACTAAGTACAGTAAAGGGTTTCACCCTAGGATGTACTTTTTATATATTTGGGTCGCGTTAATGCTTTCTCCGGGACCCTCACGGGGGGGGTCTCCGGGGAGCCCTTATATATATAAGACTCTCACGTCATTGACGGAGAGAACCATTACTATATATTGCATTATGGAATATGCGCAGCTGCGAGTGATAGATGATTGACTGAATGGGTGTGATGTCATCCAGGGTATTCCAATGCTATTGGTTGATTATTTCACGTCACTTTTCATGCCAGTACAAAGGAGTACAAAGGAAATCAAGCAACAACAGGTCTAGTGACCCTTCTAGGCTGCTTGTCCTCCAAAACATGAGGAACAAGTATCCAAACAGTGGTTTAGAGTGGGTATGGGAACATTGGAAAGGGAACTACTGCCCTGGAACTAATGTCCGTGGCAGGATTAGGAAGTTAGTAGGGGACAGATGGGTTAGTAACTGAGGGGAGGATAAAATAAAGTTATTAATTTACAAACGCAGTCAGTCGCGGGTTTGATGCGAGATATTTGTCAAGGCGAAGTTTAAATGAATCAACGGTGCTGCAGTCTATGACATCTCGGGAAGCCCATTCCATAAGTTGACAACTCGATTGAAGGAGAAATTCTTAGCTTCGTGTGAGTTAAAAGATTTACCAATAATTTTGCAACCGTTTCCTCGCGTGTAATTAGATTGGTCGATAGTGAAGTACAGTACTTACTACAGTTCATATTGTCGATGCCTTTGATGATTTTGAACACTTGAATTAAGTCGCCTCTTAATCTGCGCTGGGTTAAAGGAAATAGATTTAATTCTCTAAAACGCTCCTCGTATGGTTTGTTCTTTAGGCTAGGTATCATTTTGGTAACTCTACGTTGAACTCGTTCTAGCTTGTCTATATCTTTTTGGTAATAAGGGCACCAGGATTGAACGCAGGATTCAAGAAGAGGGCGGACTAAGGAATTGTAAAGGGTTAGGATAACATCTTTGGATTTATGCTCAAATGACCTGCCTATAAGGCCAATTATTTAGTTTGCCTTCTTAACAACTTCTCAACATTGTTGACTCGGTTTTAGGTTACTCGATATTGTTACTCCCAGATCGGTTTCTCTGTTTACATTCTTTTAAGCTGAGTGCCATTCATCAAATAGTTTGCTTTCTCATTTTGGTATCCGATATGTAGTACTTTACATTTATCCGCATTGAAACTCATTTGCCAAATTTGGGCCCAACATGACAACTTATCTAGATTGTGTTGCATATCGTCAAATTGATCTTTTGAGAGTACGCTATTTGCAATTTTTGTATCGTCAGCAAATTTGAGATTGTACAGGTGAGACCCTCATCTATGTCGTTGATGTAAATTAGAAAGAGAATTGGTCCTAGTACCGATCCCTGGGGTACCCCGCTACTTACATTGGTCCATTTAGATGCCTTACCGTTTATGACTACTCCTTGCTTTCTGTCGCTGAGCCAATTTTCTATCCATTTCAACACACCATCTTGTATTCCATGCGCTTTTAGTTTTAGCAGTAAACGTTTGTGGGGAACTTTGTCAAAGGCCTTTTGAAAATCAAGGTATATAATATCTACAGCTTTAATCTCATCGTGAAGGTTGAGGATATCATGGAAGAAGTCTAAGAGGTTTGTTAAACAGGAACGTTTTTTACGAAAGCCGTGTTGAGTATCTTTAAGTATATTATTTTCCTCTAAGTGATTTACGAGTCTGTCTCTTATGAGTGTTTCTAACATTTAACATACAACTGAGGTTAAGCTAATTGGACGATAATTACGGGGTAGGGATTTGCTACCTTTTTTGAATATCGGTGTCACGTTGGCTAGCTTCCACTGATCAGGCATATTTCCAGACTGCAAGGATTTATTAAATAGCAATGTCAATGGTTTGGAGAGCTCATCCTTAGCTTCATTTAGGACTCTAGGTGAGATTTTATCAGGTCCAGGCGTTTTATTTACCTTGAGTTTATCTAAACAATTCAATACTTCTCTCTCTGTAACGGTGATATTGCTTAGAACATCTGAATTATCAATCTGAATCGGCGATGGTGTAGGGATATCACTGAGGTCTTCCGTTGTAAAAACTGATGCAAGGAAGGTATTGAGGGCATTACTCATTTGTACTTCGTCTTTGGTGTATTCTCCATTTTCATCGACTAACGGTCCAACAGTTGAAGTAGCTACTTTTTTCTTTTTGATATAACCGTAGAATTCTTTCGGGTTTGTTTTACTTATGATTCGCAACATGTAACTCCAGGGTCTTTTTACTTTGCTTAATTAACTTTTTGGCTTTGCGTCGTAGCTCTACAAATTTCACCCGTTCTTCGTCATTTTGTAAGGATTTTAATCTATCATTAGCAAACTTTTTAGCAAGCAGACAGTTTGAAATATCTTTATTCCACCATTTGGGCTTATTATTAACCCCTTATTGGTGGCGCTCGACTTAAGTCGTGCACCAATTTGCAGCAAGTTAGGAGAATTATTAAGGTTTTTAATCCTTCCTACCCGGGCAGCCTTTCTAAAGGACGGAGGCTGTATCCGGACGATTTGGCTGAAAACACAACAAAAGTAAACTAAGGCTAATCTCGCTTTATATACTACCTACATTAATCAAACATATGTCAAAATGGGCGCCTTACCCTGCCGCGTATAATGGCATTGAGTAGAGCTTTCTAGCTTAAGTAGTTACGGAGTTATGGTGATGGAAGTGGAGGTAACTTTTTCCGCGTATTTACCTCGCTGCGTCCGAATGCTCAACCGCGGCCCAGTCTACGACGAACGTTTTGACTCGTCGCTCTACCTTGAATTATGGTGGGAAGCGATTTTTTAGTGTTTTATTGTTTATTATGCCATATATTATTGTTATTATGTTATTTTCACTCAATAAATTTATTTTTCTGAAGTAATTTGTGTCTCTGTCATTTATACTTAGTTTTATTGTCATTATTATAGTAGTTATGATTATTTATACTGGACTATGGTAATTGATAGTGTCATTTTCACTTCTTTATTGATAGGAATATATATTTTAGTGTCACTTTCACTTGTTCATATTGTTCTGAAGGCACTTATTATTACTTATGTGTGTCTCTTTCACTTAGACTTAGTTTTATAGTCATTATTATAGTAGTTATGATTATTTATACTGGACTATTGTAATTGATAGTGTCATTTTCACTTCTTTATTGTTAGGAATATATATTTTAGTGTCACTTTCACTTGTTCATATTGTTCTGAAGGCACTTATTATTACTTATGTGTCTCTTTCACTTATACTTAGTTATATTATTATTATTATTATTGAGTGTCACTATCACTGTCACTTACACTTCAATAGTTTGTCATAGTGTGGAAATCATTGAAGCAGGTGCCAGCACACAGTCCCACCTGACACTCGAGGCATTGCCAAGTGGTTTTTGTGGGTTTGCTTGGTCGTCGAGTTGTGCGGGTGCACACATAGCACCTCGTCTGCATTCTTATTCTGCTGTTAGGACCCTGGAAAGGAAGGGCGACGAGCTGGTGCTTTCTGAAGAACTCGGCACACCCTGTTCTGTCCATCATGCCTGGTCCTTGTAGTGGCCTCCCTGGTGTACCCGCATGTTTTACCAGGAGCTCATGTATCAGCTGCTTTTGGAAGGTCCGCAGGCTCTTGTACTTGATGACTGGACTCCTCAAACGGTAGATGTTGTACGCGTTGAGGACGGATATATCTACTGTATGCAGGACAAACTTCTTGTACCACCTGCAAGATGTTCGCAGGCAGTCTATGAAGCCCATCTGCATGTCGGACTTGTCGACGAGGCGCATGTTCAGGTTATAGTCCAGAACAGCAGCTGGTTTCGTGATAGGGTTCTTCGTTTTTCGGTCCAGCTTCCCTGTGGGGACCATCTCTGCTTTGTGGCATGTGGTGAGGAGGTTGACCTTGCGCTGGTCATGCCAGTGGATGGAGAGGATGGGGCCACTCTTCTTATGGAAGATGTCCGTCTTGGGTAGGCTGGCATGCCCTTCCTCTTCCCCTTCACTGTGCCGACAGTTCCGGTCTTGCGGTCATGGAGGTACTTGGCGAGGATAGGCGACGTGTAATAATTGTCGGTATAGAGGACGTGGTTGTCATGGAAGTACCTCTCCATCATCCTCTTTACCACAGCGCCACCAAAACCAATGAGGGGGTCAATCTGCACCTCACCACCCTTGCCGCTGTAGACTATAAAGTCGAGCACATATCCCGTCTTGCAGTCACAGAGGACGAAGAGCTTGATGCCGAAGCGGTGTATCTTTGACGGGATATACTGTCGGAAGTGCAGCCTACCACGGAACAGGACCAGAGACTCGTCGATGCACAGCTTCTGAAATGGAATCAGGTAGGTGGAAAACCGATGACGTATCATGTCATACAGTTGCCTGATCTTCCAGAGTGTGTCGGGCTCGTGGACATGCATGTTATTTGTCAGGTGGAAATATGAGAGGATGTCGAAGTACCTATCCCTTGACATGAATTTGCCAAATGCTGGAGTCGTTGTGGGTTGCAGTTTTCCAGTAGTCGGCCAGAATGTGCTTCTTTATGTGTGTCATCAGCATTGTGAGTGCCAAGAACACATATAATTTTGCCACAGTGAGAGCTCTCCATGCCACCATCTTGGCACTGGTCTTCCTCCCAAGAAAGTTTGAACAGATAGCCTGGTGGTTATTTGTCTCTTTGACAAGGTATTCCATGACTTCATTGTCGTAGAAGCCACAGAAAAGTTCACTGGGGGTGGCATTTGGGCCACAGGGATATGCTGGTGACACCCCGGAACCCTGTTGTACCTCGTCAAAGGCAGGACAATCTGGCACAAAATCCGCCCCATCTGACCACACAAACATGTCAGCAGCTCGAGGACGAGGATGTGCAGCTGCAGCAGGCACACGCCCTGGACGCCCTGGCACACGCCCTTGGCCACGCGGACGCCCAGGCGGACGCCCTGCACGCCCACGCCCAGGCCCAGGCCCAGGGGCAGCGGCGTCGGCAGGCTGACCACGTCCACGACCTCGCCCTTTGACTCTTCTTGTCGGGACTTCCTCTTCCTCTTCCTCTTCGTTTTCCTCTTCCTCAGGCGACGTCAGGTCATCTGGGGCAATGTTGGGGTCGTCAGCAGCCTCTTCAGGAAACAACTCTGGTGAAGAATAGACCGGGCGTCGGCAGCGTGGGGCTGCGGGAGGTTGAGCAATGGGAGCCTCGGCCTCGGGAGTTGGGCTCCTTTTGCGGCTAGCCGTGGACTTTTCCGCCGGAAATAATGACCTACGATGCGGTGCCTGTGGTGGCACACTGTGGGAGGCCATGACTCACTTGTAGAGGCCCTTTGGTCATCCTGAGGGACAGATGAAGCCGAGGGCTGTGGGTGGCCCTCCCGGCGTCCCGGGTCAAGGCGTCGGGACAAAGGAATGCGGGTGGTTGCTAGGCCTGGGTCGGCGTCACTCTCAGTATCAACGCCTTCCCTCACTTTTTCTGCTTCCCTGCGTGCTTTCTTGGCTGCACTTTTCACTAAAGACTGTTTATAGAAGTATTTACCCACTTTCAAGGGCGTACGGGCAGGCAAAGGGGAAGGTCCTCGCGTAGGGCTAGGGCTAGGCGTAGGGCTAGGGCTAGGCCTAGGCCTACCCTGACCTACGAAACTAGGCGAAGGGGTTGGGTCTAGCACACTTGGTACTTCAATAGCACCTTCCTCCACCACTTCCACATCAGGATCATCACTACTATCACCCCCCTCAAATAAATCAACATTGTCATCAGCACCAAATCCCACAAAATCGTCAATTTCGCTCCCACTTCTACTCTAAATATAGAGGTTTTTGTCCACAGAGCTTTCACCACTGCTCAAATCCGGGTTGAAAAGTTCACGGTGTATTGCACTCTCACTTAGCAAACGTTACACTTTCCTTAGTTTATTTTTCTTCTCGGTTGGCAGAGGTGTAGATGTTGCAAGCGGGGTAGCACTGGGACGCGCGGGAGATTGCACAGTATCGGACGCGTCGGAATTCATTTTTTTGCTGTAGCTCTCAATGGCGGCAACGTAGGAACTGATAAGCGTGGTAGTTGAGGCTTGGTGGCGCTACGATCGCCCACGCAAAGTAAAATTTGCCCGCGCGAAATTTAAAGCACGCTTTAAAGCAAATGCCCTAGGTAAGGCATACCGGGTAGCGGCCCTTCTGCCGCGCTGTCCTTACCTAAGGCAGCCCGGGTAGGAAGGGTTAAAGGGTTAAAATCGAGTGCAAATGGCCGGGAGCGCAGCGGGCCAGACAGCCGACTCCCAGGGCTTACCGCCACCCATTAACTCATGTTCCCTGTGTTCTCGAGAGGCCGGCAGTGTAGCCAGTAGTGAGCATAGCTGGGAAAAATATACCGATATATGCTAAACTTCCATGTTCGTGGTACCACTTTAAGAGAACCACGAGTGCTACGTAGCTCGTTCTGGTCTCATTTTGAAGCTTTTAGTGCCTAGTTTTTTGTTAAATAATTTGTTTTTCATGCAGATGCTTGATTTATCATGCAGGAGGGCCTGAATATGCCTAAATGAGCCCAAAACACCCCGCTAGACAAGGGTTAAGGCCTGGACGCCGTATTTTCGATGGTATGCAGTCTTGCACTGCTTTTAGGTAAGTGGTTTCGAATAATTCCCAAGATGTATTTATGTCGTTATTGTTAATTAAAAAGCTCCAGTCAGTTTCTTTAAACATAGCTCTAAGTTTATGAAAGCTTGCTTTCTTGAAATTAGGGACTTTTTCGATGCTGCTATTTGGTTCGTTACTAGTAAACTTTAAAGTGAAAGTTATTGTACGATGGTCGCTGTTCCTGAATTCATCACCAACATTCAAATTCTCTATTAATTCTTCTTTTGTTGCAAGTACAAGGTCAAGAACATTATTACCACGGGTCGGCGATCGAACAAATTGATAGAGTGAACTCTCGTGCAAGTTCGCATACAAGTCATGTCCGGAGTGGTTAGTAAGAGTATCGCCCCACTTGGTCACAGGTAAATTAAAGTCGCCAAAAAATACGGTATCTTGTGAGTTACTTACATCTGCAATTTGTTCATAAATTTCTCGGTCAGTTTGCACTGATTGAGCTGGAGGTCTGCATATTAATGCAAGTATTATTTTTGTACCTTTATTATTCTTTATTAGCACAAAAGATGTGTCGACGTTCACAATTTGAGGTTTTGACAAGAGGGTCGGGTTAAGACTTTCTTTGATATAAAGTAAAACGCCACCTCCATTTTTATTTATTCGTCTTTTCTCAAACATTACATAACCGGGAAGTGAACACTCTGCTAAAAAGTCTCTATCTTCTGTATTGAGCCAAGATTCTGTTATACCAATCACATCATAATTTTCTGTAAACACTAGTTCCTCTAAATCTGAAAATTTATTGCGTATGCTACGAGCGTTTGCATAGAAAACCTTTAAAGTTGCGGTTTTAGAACTCACAGAACGTTCTTTAATCGAATTTTTGGTTCTGGTCGGATCTACATTTACATTCATGGCTGTCCTCGGTCCTCGGTCATTATATCCCTGGCGGTTTTGAATTTGGGTCGTGTTGGTGGAGCTTTATCCAAATTCGCGGTTCTTGACGGATTAGCATTTAACACCTTACGAGCGGCCTATGCGGTTTATTTATGTGTACCGCACAGCGGGGTGTTTTTAGCCAAAATAGGGCTGTTTACGTGATCATTTTCATGCCTAAATAAGACCCAGAACGTAAAACAAGTAGCTATCCCTGAAAGGGCATAAACAGAGCTTTCGAATGACACCATAACGATCCTTGTATGATGGATAGTTTTCTTGCAATAACCGTGCAACGCGAGTGCAAAAAGCAGGTAATTCGGTACTTTCAGTACATAATTGAGTATGTAGCGAGTGAGAGAGGGAGGAGGGAGCTGAGATTTGTGTCAGTAGGTTCGCCGCGGTGGTCTGGAGCAGTCATACGCTCGCTAGTCTCCTGCCACCACTTGTCTCTCTCTCTCAGCCACATTACGTGCTGAAATTGCCACTCGAGTTATGTCGAGCGCCGCCACATAGTCCAGCTTTATTTAACTCGACTTATGTTGCTCGCCGCTAAATAAGGGTTAATTCCTTCGCAGGTTGCCGTCCTCGCTGTCTTCGGTCCTCCTTCCTGGTTGTCCTGTGCTGAGTCTATTTCTTCTCCGAAAATCCTTCACCGCATCGTTGAGAAGACGCCCAAAACGTGCTGCTCCCACCTGGTTCAGATGAACTCCATCGTCCGAAAACAAATAGTCATCGTAGTAGAAATTGTCCCAGGTGTCTTACAGTTTCTTACAGTAGTCGACGAATCCCACGTTTACCTTCCTGCAGAGGTTTGCTAGACAACGATTTGTGCTGGTGGCTATGTTGTAAAATCTGCTCTCTACACCAAGCCGGGGGACGATTCCTGAGACGATGATCCTTGATGACTTCTCCTTAAACGACTTGATCAGCTGCTGGTACTTTAAAAGCAAATCTTCCGACCGGGTTCGCTGTACATCGTTGGATCCAACGTGGATGACGTACATTGTATTAGCTGGGGCCAGCTTTGATACTTCGTCAACTGCAGCAACTACGTCGTCCACACCACCACCAGGGATACAAAAATGCTTCCTGGTCTTAGGTGCCCTGGCGCAAAACTCTGTGAGCTGATCACGTATCATCGAGTCTCCCATGAGTAGACAGTAGACAGTGTCTAGACCATACGAGTGTAGCGAAGATGGTAGCGCAGCCGTTTATAGGGAGACTATTATTATCTTACCATATAGGCTATATTATATATATCCCTTATAATAAATTTCAGCTCGTAAAGACGTATACAGTGTAGCAATGATGTATATGCTCTACCAAACCTATTAGGCCTAAAATGATCGATGGTCAAGATACTACAGTCATAGTGACATGTGAAAATGTAAATGCTTTGAGTATTCAGGCCTTGTCTACAAAGTTATCTCCACTTGCAGGGTCCATTGTGAATTGTGCACATTGCCAGTATTGTGGCAACCCCAGAGATGCTGGCTGCGGCGTGTGCGGTGGGGGTTTCCTTCGCCGCCCCCATAGGAGGTTAGTCTTGGCATATTTCAAACAAACCAATAGTACACTCTAAATTTATAGATTGACAAAAATATAATGTTACGCT
Organism: Paralithodes platypus; assembly: GCA_032716605.1. Classification (NCBI taxonomy): domain Eukaryota; kingdom Metazoa; phylum Arthropoda; class Malacostraca; order Decapoda; family Lithodidae; genus Paralithodes; species Paralithodes platypus. Next base: position 22,039,404 of record CM064572.1, read on the forward strand.
AATTTAAGTTACTATCACGCGTCCTTGACAGTCCTCGTATGGTTGTAATTGATCAAGACTTGTACTTTTTGTTTCATGTCATAGAAATGTTGGGTTAATATCCCAGTCTCTAGGTTCCACAGACATTATCATAAATGTTTGTGACAAACTATTGATTTTCATTGTAACAATAAACTAGTACTGTACAGAACACCCAACAAAGACCCCACGCTACCCTCCTCGCACCGCCCCATCACACTCCTTTGCTCCCCCTCCAAAGTCATGGAATGCCTAGTATTACAACTAATTACACCTGACCTACCCCTAGCTCCAACACAACATGGCTTTAGGCCACTGCACTCCACTAACACTCTTCTCACAGACCTTACACAAAGAGCTTTTGACAGCATCAACTCAGCTAGACCACCACACAGATCACTATTAGCCACACTCGACATTAGTAAAGCCTTCGATGCCATCCCCTGCCACAACCTAACAAACAAAATCTACAACACAAACATGCACAACAACACAAGAAGGTGGCTGGCCAACTTCCTAGCAGGCAGATGTGCACACGTATCTTTTGCCGGTCAGTCATCTAAAATCAGAAACTTTCCAAATGGAGTCCCACAGGGATCCGTCCTATCGCCTGCACTCTTCAATCTGTACATGCACGATATAACTACACCCAATACGCCCCAAATAAACTTAGCCTCCTATGCAGACGACATAACACTCACATGCACACACCATGACCCAAAAAGAGCAACGGATCTCCTTCAACCCTATCTCAACACACTACCTGGCTGGTGCACTACAAACAGACTTAATCTAGCCACAGCCAAATCCACCGCAACCCTGCTCACAAGCTGGACAGGAGAACACGAATACATCCCTCAACTCACCATAAACAACACACCCCTAACACATACACACACACACAAAATCCTAGGAGTAACATATGATACTCATATGACATTCAAACAGCACACCACAAACATTAAAAAGAAACTGACACCCAGACTTAACGCCCTCAGGTCACTTGCTCACACAAAATTCGGACACAACAAAGAAACTACCACCACAGTATATAAACAATACATAAGATCAGTGATGGAATACGCAAGCCCAGCCTGGGCTTCTAACCTAGCTAAAACACATCATAAGACCTTACAGACTATTCAAAACAAAGCCCTGAAGATCATTACAGGCTGCACAGCTACTGCACCCACAGATCACCTACATCAAGAAACCAAAATCCTCAAAGTCAAAGACCATCTGGACATGAGAGGCACTCAATTCCTGGCAGCAGCCTCCACGAACCAAGACCACCCACTAAACTACATGGCAACACACCCACAGACACCAAGAAATATTAAAACAACACCCAGCACACGGTATCACACACAATTATTGTCCTCTCTCCCTCCCTGCCCACCCCGAACCAACTTCCAGAAGCACATCCATACTCATATCTCTCACCGATCCATCCACTCACTCAGAGACAACACGCAGCTGCATGCACGACCTCCCGAAATCCATCCTTCCGAATCCTCCCTTCCTCGCGAGGACAGAGTCCACCTGGCCAGGCTGAGATGCGGACACCATCCAGCTCTCCTGAGCTATCAGAAGAGACTGGATGACTCTGTTGTCGACGCCTGCCCGGGATGTAACACAGCACCCCATACCATTAAACACATCATAGAAGACTGCATTTCACACAACCACTTACGCCAACAACACAATCTACACTCAATGAGAGCTCTGTGGGAAAACCCGATCGTGGCCATGGCCTTCCTCAGGGACTCGGGGCTGTTCGGCCAGGCAGCTTAGGGAACAACAAAAACAACAACAACTGTACAGAACATAGGTCTGGTCAACTGAACATATACCTGTACTGTATAATTACGGTACCATTTTACCAGTTGGCAGAAAATTGTAGGTACCGTACACTACAGTATTTCAGTACAAACAGACTCAATTTAGCCCCAGCCAAATTCACAGCAACCCTCCTCACAAGCTGGACAGGAGATCACACATACTCACCATAAACAACACATCCCTAACACACACACACTCACCCAAAATCCTAGGAGTAACATATGATATTCAAATGACAAACAGCACACGACAGTGTCCTTAAGGGGAGATGGGCCGGTTTTCTGGACCACTTCATGGATCAAAAAACGCCATCCGAGAAGAAGCAGCAGTGACATAAATCATCCAACGCCAAGAAAAAAACAGAGGCAACCGAGGACCACCAGCGATAAGGACCGAAGACAGCGAGGACCGAGGACAGCAAGTCAAGTCAAATTGAGTAGTGACAGGGGGTTAGGGGGAAGTGGGGATAGGACAAGAATTAGTTGGATGAAGTGAATTTTAGCAGGAGAAAAAGGTGTCCAGCCTTAACTGGAGCTGCCTGAGGGTTTTCCTGATTTAGCTGCTAAAGAGACTGGCCAGGGCAAGGTCGACAGGGGCGCGTTGGGGGTGACTCCTTGCTTGCTTGGGTATCACATGCCATGCCATTCCGACATGTCTGTTCGGGGGGGGTTGTGAGCCTCATGGATTTGATATGTTTTCGTCATGTGAACACAATGAACATAAATGTAGATCCGACAAGAACCAAAAATATTATTAAAGAGCGTTCCGTGAGTTCTAAAATAACAAATTTAAAGGTTTTCTATGCAAACGCTCGTAGCATACGCAATAAATTTTCAGATTTAGAGGAGCTAGTGTTTACAGAAAATTATGATGTGATTGGCATAACAGAATCTTGGTTCAATACAGAAGATAGAGACTTTTTAGCAGAGTATTCACTTCCCGGTTATGTAATGTTTGAGAAAAGCCGAATAAATCGAAATGGAGGTGGCGTTTTACTTTATATCAAAGAAAGTCTTAACCCTACCCTCTTGTCAAAACCTCAAATTGTGAACGTCGACGCATCTTTTGTGCTAATAAAGAATAATAAAGGTACAAAAATAATACTTGCATTAATATACAGACCTCCAGCTCAATCAGTGCAAACTGACCGAGAAATTTACGAACAAATTGCAGATGTAAGTAACTCACAAGATACCGTAATTTTTGGCGACTTTAATTTACCTGTGACCAAGTGGGGCGATACTCTTACTTCACACTCCGGACATGACTTGTATACGAACTTGCAAGAGAGTTCGCTTTATCAATTTGTTCGAACGCCAACCCGTGGTAATAACGTTCTTGACATTGTACTTGCAACAAAAGAAGAATTAATAGAGAATTTGAATGTTGGTGATGAATTCAGTAACAGCGACCATCGTACGATAACTTTCACTTTAAAGTTTACTAGTAACGAACCAAATAGTAGCATCGAAAAAGTCCCTAATTTCAAGAAAGCAAACTTCCATAAACTTAGAGCTATGTTTAAAGAAACTGACTGGAGCTTTTTAATTCACAATAACGACATAAATACATCTTGGAAGTTATTCGAAGCCACTTACCTAAAAGCAGTGCAAGACTGCATACCATCGAAAATACGGCGTCCAGGCCATAATAATAAGCCCAAATGGTGGAATAAAGATATTTCAAACTGCCTGCTTGCTAAAAAATTTGCTAATGATAGATTAAAATCCTCACAAAATGACGAAGAACGGCTGAAATTTGTAGAGCTACGACGCAAAGCCAAAAAGTTAATTAAGCAAAGTAAAAAGACCTTAGAGTTACATATTGCGAATCAAAGTAAAACAAACCCGAAAGAATTCTATAGTTATATCAGAAAGAAAAAAGTAGTTACTTCAACTGTTGGACCGTTAGTCGATGCAAATGGAGAATACACCAAAGACGAAGTACAAATGAGTAATGCCCTCAATACCTTCTTTGCATCAGTTTTTACAACAGAAGACCTCAGTGATATCCCTACACCATCGCCGATTCAGATTGATAATTCAGATGTTCTAAGCAATATCACCGTTACAGAGAGAGAAGTATTGAATTGTTTAGATAAACTCAAGGTAAATAAAACACCTGGACCTGATACAATCTCGCCTAGAGTTCTAAAGGAAGCTAAGGATGAGCTCTCCAAACCACTGACATTACTATTCAATAAATCCTTGCAGTCTGGAACTATGCCCGATCAGTGGAAGCTAGCCAACGTAACACCGATATTCAAAAAAGGCAGCAAATCCCTACCCAGTAACTATCGTCCAATTAGCTTAACCTCAGTTGTATGTAAAATGCTAGAAACGGTCATACGAGACAGACTCGTAAATCACTTAGAGGAAAATAACATACTTAAAGATACTCAACACGGCTTTCGTAAAAAACGTTCCTGTTTAACAAACCTCTTAGACTTCTTCCACGATATCCTCAACCTCTACGATGAGAGTAAAGCTGTAGATATTATATACCTTGATTTTCAAAAGGCCTTTGACAAAGTTCCCCACAAACGTTTACTGCTAAAACTAAAAGCGCATGGAATACAAGACGGTGTGTTGAAATGGATAGAAAATTGGCTCAGTGACAGAAAGCAAAGATTAGTCATAAACGGTAAGGCATCTAAATGGACCAATGTAAGTAGCGGGGTACCCCAGGGATCGGTACTAGGACCAATTATCTTTCTAATTTACATCAACGACATTGATGAGGGTCTCACCTGTACAATCTCAAAATTTGCTGATGATACAAAATTGCAAATAGCGTACTCTCAAAAGAACAAGTTGACGATATGCAACACAATCTAGATAAATTGTCATGTTGGGCCCAAATTTGGCAAATGAGTTTCAATGCGGATAAGTGTAAAGTACTACATATCGGATACCTAAATGAGAAAGCAAACTATTCGATGAATGGCACTCAGCTTAAGAATGTAAACAGAGAAACCGATCTGGGAGTAACAATATCGAGTAACCTAAAACCGAGTCAACAATGTTCAGAAGTTGTTAAGAAGGCAAACAAAATAATTGGCTTTATAGGCAGGTCATTTGAGCATAAATCCAAAGAAGTTATCCTAACCCTTTACAATTCCTTAGTCCGCCCTCTTCTGGAATACTGCGCTCAATCCTGGTGCCCTTATTACCAAAAAGATATAAACAAGCTAGAACGAGTTCAACGTAGAGTTACCAAAATGATACCTAGCCTAAAGAACAAACCATACGAAGAGCTTCTTAGAGAATTAAATCTATTTCCTTTAACCCAGCGCAGATTAAGAGGTGACTTAATTCAAGTGTTCAAAATCATCAAAGGCATCGACAATATGAACTGTAGTAAGTACTTCACTATCGACCAATCTAATTACACGCGGGGAAACGGTTGCAAAATTATTGGTAAATCTTTTAACTCACACGAATCTAAGAATTTCTTCTTCAATCGAGTTGTCAACTTGTGGAATGGGCTTCCCCGAAACGTTATAGACTGCATCACCGTTGATTCATTTAAACTCCGCCTAGACAAATATCTCGCATCAAACCCGCGACTGACTGCGTTTGTAAATGAATAACTTTATTTTATCCCCCCCTCAGTTACTAACCCATCTGTCCCCTACTAACTTCCTAATCCTGCCACGGACATTAGTTCCAGGGCAGTAATTCCCTTTCCAATGTTCCCTTACCTACTCTAAAACACTGTTTGGACACTTGATCCTCAGTGTTTTGGAGGACAAGCAACCTAGAAGGGTCACTAGATCTGTTGTTGCTTGATTTCCTTTGTACTCCTTTGTACTTCCTCCCTCATGTTTAGCCCCATTAGTTTTCAGATGTTAAGATGTTTGCCCCATTAGTTAGTCGATTTTAAGACCTTTCGCCCCATTTCGTCGTCAATATTTAGACCTTTCGTGCGATTTAGGTGTCGATTTTTTCCCTGGCGAACGATAGTGAGCCTGGAATGTTGGAAGAATCAGCCTTTGGCCGGGACATTTTTCTACCGAAAAATGTACAAATTTATCTTGAAGGGGGGTCTTGAGGGTATTTGTTTAAGCTCGATAGAGGTCTAGCGAGGAAACTAAGAAATATATGAATAACTGAATAAATAGACCAAAAAAACAGCCAGTATCCCCTTAAATTAACTGGTACGGGTTGTCCTCACAGGGCCAGGTCCACTTGGGGGGGTTTTGTGTATGGCCACCCTCATAAAGGGGAGAAACTCAGAGTAAGACATTCAGCAATTGACCACTTGCGAGTTTCAGGCTATAAGGAAGTTGGAGCCGTGAACATCGATATTAAAGATAAATGCAATAATAATGTGGGTTTCTGATGGATAAGAAGTATAATCAATTTGGTTTTATGTATTTGTATATGCATTATGACCGTATTTGGTTTTATGTATTTGTATATGCATTATGACCGTATTTGGTTTTATGTATTTGTATATGCATTATGACCGTATTTGGTTTTATGTATTTGTATATGCATTATGACCGTATTTGGTTTTATGTATTTGTATATGCATTATGACCGTATTTGGTTTTATGTATTTGTATATGCATTATGACCGTATTTGGTTTTATGTATTTATATATGCATTATGACCGTATTTGGTTTTATGTATTTATATATGCATTATGACCGTATTTGGTTTTATGTATTTATATATGCATTATGACCGTATTTGGTTTTATGTATTTGTATATGCATTATGACCGTATTTGGTTTTATGTATTTGTATATGCATTATGACCGTATTTGGTTTTATGTATTTGTATATGCATTATGACCGTATTTGGTTTTATGTATTTGTATATGCATTATGACCGTATTTGGTTTTATGTATTTGTATATGCATTATGACCGTATTTGGTTTTATGTATTTGTATATACATTATGACCGTATTTTAGCTGATAATTCTGCTAAATATGGATGGCCACAACTCCAACTTCCTTATAGACAAAACCTCGCAAGTGGTCAATAGATATGTTATGCAAAAGTTGCAATCGATAATAAATTGATAATACTGTACTACACTACAGTTAATTTATGATTAGTCTACAAACTGTAACTCGAGGAGGGCTAAAGCAAATGTGCTGTAAATTTCCACACCTACTATATATACTGGCTAACTCTTTTAAAATGGAAGAAATATCAGATCAATTCCTCAAGTCACTTTAGAGTTTTGAGTGGTTGGGGGTAGGGCTTATTAGGCTTATATATCTATCTATCTATCTATCTATCTATTGCCTGACGTCGTGATCCCCGAAGGGGTGGCCACGAACGAACCGCCCCCATGCACCTCTGTCCCCAGTCAGTCGACGCCCCTCCCCCCAACCAGCACCGCCTTCGTTCATATACTTCCTCGCTCCATCCGTCCACCTCTCCTTCGGTCTACCTCTCCCTCTCTGTCCCTCCACCTCGCTCTCATACACCCTCTTAGTCATTCTCTCGCTTTCCATTCTTACAGTTTCTTACAGTAGATCCTCTGGAAAAAGGCAAACTAGGCCTGTGTATCCAGCTCAGTGCCAGTACTTGCACTGCTGCGGTCGTTCACGGTGTTGGCGGCGGCGGTAGCAGACGCAACATTTTTACTATTCTGTATTTTTGCTTTATAATCAAACTTCAAATCTTGTCTTCCCCATGCTTTATTATGTTACCTCCACCAACCGACTTTACTCCTAAACTCAATTAATGAAATCAACAAATACATATGGCAGTCCAGGGATTCGAACCTAGGATGCTTACACCGAAATTCAGTGCATTTATCCATTGTGCTATGAAGACAGTTTATCAAGATTACTTTCAAACTTCCTTATTGATTCGGAATCGACTACATACTGGGGCAGTGTGTTCCACTCATTTACCACTCTATCACAAAATGAGTTCTTTGCCTTTTCAAGCCTATTTCTTTCTTTGTAAATTTTCTTTGAGTGTCCTCTCGTTCTTGTTCCCTCCCGCATCAAGAAGATACCTTCACACACATCCTCATTATACATTCCTGACACTATCTTAAAAGTCTCTATCATATCCCCTCTCTTTCTCCAATATGCCAGTGTCGGAAGCCCCAGTGTCCTCAACCTCTGCTCATAGCCCGCGTTCTTCAACGTTGGTACTAGCTTGCTAGCTCTCCTCTGCACTGTCTCCACTGCTTCTATATCCTTTACCATATATGGAGCCCACACCTGGTTCGCATATGCCAGGTGCGGCCTAACCAGCGTTGTATAGAGATTCCTGAACATTTATTAGTGGCCCCTCCATCATTGACGAACATGCCTATTACATAAGGCACCCTCTTCTAACACTCATCCGCCGTAGTTTGAATCTACCGCGCAGAGCATCTAAAAATTTGAGGAGCCTTCATCATGAGCGCACGCGACCTCACTCATGGCTTCAGTCATTATGAATTGGGTTCTCACTACGAAAAAACTTCGTAAAAAATAAAAACAAAAAGAAAATAAGAATAACTATTCAATAAGCTTTCCATAATATCGTGGATGTACTTGTGTGGATCTTTGACCAGACGCTGACTCAGGCGTCATTCTTCCTTCTCTGCTCTGCGCTCAGCCTGCCCGGACGTGTCTCCCCACGCTCCGCTGGTTCCGCATTTGCTGCGTCCCTAGTGAGTTTTTTCTCATTTGTTTACTCCGGGATGTATCGAGTAAGGTCGAGTGTCCTGGGCTGGTTGCCCGCAGTGCAGTGTATTTTGGGTCGTGTGTTTGGGGCATCTATTTTGGATGTACCCTCGTGGTCCTGTTGTGGACATGTGAACTTTTTCACAGATAGTTAGCTTGTGATGCAGGCGGCTTTCATTACGCGTTATTTTTGCTGCCATCTATCTTTTTGATGAGGTAGTGTTTCTTTGCTGACGTTCCCAGCGTATTTTTCTTCACTTAGTGAAGTTTTTTCTGGGTCCCGAGTCAGTCTTCCCTTTGCCGGAAGTATTTGCTACAGTGGTGTGTTGGCGGTGGTTCCTGTTGTGATATAATTCAGTGCTTTTTGTTTATATTCCGACATGTTTTCGTTCCGTCTGCCTAGGCCTAGCCAGCCTCTTGTAGCTTTGCCACATGTACAAGTGTTATTGATTTATATTTTAAATATGTACTACTGTGTCATGTGTGTCCTGGTTTAGTTGTGTTTTGGCTAATTCCACGGACTATTTATGTTTCCTGGATTAGTTGTGTATTGGCTAATTCCACGGACTATTTTGTGGGCCCTGGGTTAGTTGTGTTTTGGCTAACTCTTCGGTCCTGTGTGCGTTCAGATGGTATCTGGACGGGGCGGGTTGCTCTCCGGCGGGTTTTTCTCGGTTACACCATGAAAAACCCGGCTGGGTGCCGAGTTTTGGCCTCGCGTGGTTTAAAAAACAGGCTTGTTTCCCTGGCGAGTAGGTGTCTGTGGCTCTCCATGACTGCGTCTCTGTGGTGGTGCCTGTTTCAGGCTCCCTATGATTCCCGGCGGAATGGCTGTACCCATCTAACAGTGTTCATGCGGACACATGTTGTAAAGTTTTTTCCCCGGTTTTACAAACCAGGACAAAACCTAGCTGTTGTTGTTTGGTTTTCCTCCCCGGCGATCTTTTACAAAGAAGTGGGGATAGGAACAATTGGGGTTAACTTTTAAACGTCATTTCACACCCGGCGGGTGCACCTTGGAAGGGTGGGATGAACGAATTGGTAATTCAGTTTAGTTAACCGGTCAATTAAGGAATACTGTGTGTATCGCCGCCTTCAACATACGGCGATTGAGGGCTCAATTGGGGTTAACGTTTTTATGGTCTTTCACACCCGGCGGGTGCCCCTTTGAAGGGTGGAATAACGAATTTACAATTCAGTTTAGTTAACCAGACAATTGAGGGATACGTTTGTGTATCGCCGCCTTCAACGTACGGCGATCTATAAGACAATTCGTTAGAAGTCAGATCTCGTACTTTTGTCAGCCTTCCCAGTTTTTGATCTGCGAGATAATTCAGGGGGCAGGCGTTTTTTTTTTTTTTTTTTTCCAAAATTGAATCTTGAAACAGACACCACCGGAAAGACTAAATCACTTATAAATGCCATGCTGGTCTTTTATATTATGTCAGAGGGTATTCATAAATCTCTTAGACGAGTTAAGATATTCTGAAATCTTTACTTAGGAACCCCACCGCGTAGCGAGCTGTGATCGTTGAGTATTACGTCTCGTTACCCGGCGGGTTATTAACACTTGTGTGCGAACATGTTGGGTTAACCTTATGAGCATTAATTCCTGGAAATTTTCTTTTTTTTCCAGAACTGGGCTCCGGCGGGTCTATAGAGAACCTGGAGTAGTTTTCCCACCAGTCTCTGTCATGGCTACCTTTGCCCCGGTCTTTGCTTTATGCTTTACACCCTCCTGTTCAGGTATCTCTATTTTTGCGCACACCCTTTGTATAAAATGTGTTAAATGTCTCGACCGCTCAAGGGGTCTGTGGGTGATGCGAAACTGTACCTTTTGCTCTCAACTCAGCGTTAAAGTTTTACAAGACAATGATAAGACCGCAGCGGTCGCCTTACGGGAAGTCAGGCAGCAGATGACCGCTTATACTACTACTGTGGCTCATAAGTCACTTCAATGCGATAACGTCCCACTTTGGGATAAGTTACTAATTGAGCACCCTCCCCTTAAACGTCCCTCTAGAGTAACTGTTCGTAAGCCGGCAGAGACTGGACAGGGTTCTATTCTTTCTCCAGCCCCAGGCACATCTAAGCGACAGCGAGAACCTACGCCCCCGGTGGCAGCCTCCTCGTCACGGGCGAGATCTAGGTCCAGGTCCCCGCTTAGACAGCAGCCGCCGAGTCTCTCTTCATCACCAACGAGTAAGAAGAGTAAGACAGAGGGGTCAACAAGTGGTTATGGCGAGAAATCTTCAAAATCCAAGAGCAGTTCGCGGTCGCACCGTAGCCACAAATCTTCTCGAAAGGACTCACATGATCGAAAGGCCTCCCGGCATTCGCCGGAGTCTAGTGCCTCTCGTCATACCTCTACCCCCGACAGAGCTAGTGTTCATTCTCACGGGGCCAGTGTAGTGCCAGTACCAAAAGACAGTTTACCACTTAGTATTCTAACCCTAGAATTGGAGAGTTCAGTAGATAGTGATCGTCTGATAGTAGAGTCAAGTGGGAGCTCCATGATTGAGAGTATTGCAGACTCCCAAGGGAGTGCAGGCCAAGGCCTGGGTGTTTGGCGGTATTCTCGACCAGGGACTGAACGCCCACTTCTGGCTCAAACGACACAAACAGTGGCTGACGTCCACCGGGACGCGGCGATCCCATCATCTATTCCTGACTTGTCTTGGCAGCAAGATGGGATTCCGGCTTCGGCGGAATCCTCTCATGGGGAGCCGGATGACAAAGACGAGGTCTCTATTATCTCAGACATGGAAGTGCAAGAGTCGGGTTCAGTTTTAGACGCCGCACAGGATCGTAATGATTCACCTTTGAGTTCTTCATCGAATAAATTTGTCACGGCAGAGGAAATAGATGGGTTGCTGGTTAATGCTCTAACTACATTTTTGGGCCAACAGCCGGAGACTCCTACAGTGGACCTGGGAGCTCCCATGATAAGTTCTAAGGTCCGACCTCTGATGACTTCTATTGCTTTGACTCAGATCCCTCACCCCCCCTCTATATCACCATCGGTGGTCACTAGGCCTGCTACGGCGGCACTGACCACTTCTAATGTAAGGGTTATAACGGATGTCAATCCGCCCCCTTTAGATAAAGCACCTATCAGAAAGGTAGCTATGCCCTTACTATATGGTCCAGACGAGTCATGGGTACACTTGATCCCCACCAAACCAGAGGTCGCTCAACCTACCTTGTCAGGAGAACTTCCAGTGCCACGAGAGTGGGATATAAATCTAAAAAATTACGGGCCTTCGATACTTTGGGGAATGTACTAGATGTTAATGTTAAGGCCATTCCTAACTATTATCACCAGGACTATTTTGTTTATACTGCTAAACCTGCCCTGCCCCCTGCCTCAGCTTCGAAACTGTTTTCTGACTGGTCCAAGCATGATGGGTTTAATGACATTAAGACACTGTCAGCTCTCACTCCAGAACTCGATTTGCAAACTGTCACAGACGCAGCCGCTAATCCAGTTTTGAAGGTGGGGCAGTTGGGTCCAGGACCTTGGGTGGAATGGGAGACGGAGGCTCAGAACTTTGCGACCACCTTCACCTCAAAATCTTCCCACCAAATTCCTCAGGATAGTCATTCTTGGTTCTCCATGCCAGTGTGTTCTGCCGGCGGAGTCCCGTCAGCTTTGTTTGCTTTCTTAGCTGCTCCTAAAGTCAATCTATGTGAACTCAAGGACCCTTTCACTACCCCTACCCGAACTCACCTAGACCGGGAATTCAGGCTACGGGGAAAAGCGTTTCGACTTTTCTCCCAGTACATTGTGACGCAACAGGTAGCGAAATCGATGCTCCGGTCCACTCAGGCAATCGCAGATGCGGATGCCAGAAGATCGGTTGAACTGTCCCGGCGACTGCTCCTTCAGTCGTCAATTCAGTCATTGGGTGACATACGCACAGCCTTGCTTGAGGCGGTACGAGCAAGACAAGATCTCAGGATGTCCTTGGTACGGAAGCTTCCTGATCGTATTGCGAATCATGTGGTCATGTCACCAGTGCTCACTCCCTCTTTAATGTCCCCTGAGGTGTGGAGAACAGTTTTTAATATGGCTCAGGCCTTTAAACATAGTCCCGCCCCTTCTAAGAAACCTGCCTTTAACTTTCCCAAACCCAAGCCAGTCACAAAAGCACAGCCGGGGGGATCTAAGCCCTTTCATCTACCTAAGTCCTCCTCCCCTCAAGGTCAGTACAGGTATAGACAGGGTAAGTTTACAGGTCAGAAAGGACGCGGCTATAATAAACCAGGTCAGGGCCCGTCTTCTGCCAACGCCAGCCAGCCGGCGAAGCGTCCACGACCACCACCTCCACCACCATCAAAAAACTAAAGTCTCTCTTACTCCCGGTGCCGGTCTCAAGGCGGGTGGATCCGAGGGTAGTACAGCCGGCGAACCCTTGTCTGCTAACTGGGTCGTTCCGAACGTGTCACCAAGCATGGCCGTTAAATACTTGGGCAAGGATGGTGGCACGCAAAGGCATCACTTGGCAGTGGCTCCGGCGACCTCGCTTACGTCAGCCGACAACGGCGAATCTAGTTTCTTTAGAGGTGGAGTCACTGGTCCAGGAAATGATTGCCAAGAATGTCATCATCCCGGTCCCTCAAAATTACCCAGTCTTCACATCCAAGCTATTTTTGGTTCCCAAAATGGACAGTGTTCAGATGAGACCCGTCGTAGACCTGTCGTATCTGAACCTTCACATTCACAATGAGTCATTCAGGATGTTAACAGTGCACCAACTCAGGCTAACACTTCCGCCGGCAGGTTGGATATGTTCCCTAGACCTGATAGACGCTTATTGGCACGTCTCGGTAAACAAAAGATTTCAAAGGTTTCTGGCCTTACTTACAGTTTCTTACAGTTTCTTACAGTAGATCCTCTGGAAAAAGGCAAACTATGCCTGTGTATCCAGCTCAATACCAGTACTTGCACTGCTGCGGTCGTTCACGGTGTTGGCGGCGGCGGCAGCAGACGTAACATTTTTACTATTCTGTATTTTTGTTTTATAATCAAACTTCAAATCTTGTCTTCCCCATGCTTTATCAAGATTACTTTCAAACTCCCTTATTGATTCGGAATCGACTACATACTGGAGCAGTGCGTTCCACTCATTTACCACTCTATCACAAAATGAGTTCTTTGCCTTCTCAAGCCTATTTCTTTCTTTGTAAATTTTCTTAGAGTGTCCTCTCGTTCTTGTTCCCTCCCGCATCAAGAAGATACCTTCACACAGATCCTCATCGTATTTTCCTGACACTATCTTAAAAGTCTCTATCATATCCCCTCTCTTTCTCCTATATGCCAGTGTCGGAAGCCCCAGTGTCCTCAACCTCTGCTCATAGCCGCGTTCTTCAACGTTGGTACCAGCTTGCTAGCTCTCCTCTGCACTTTCTCCACTGCTTCTATATCCTTTACCATATATGGAGCCCACACCTGGTTCGCATATTCCAGGTGCGGCCTAACCAGCGCTGTATAGAGATTCTTGAAGATTTCTTCGTCAAGTGACACAAATGTCCTCCTTATCAGCCCTACAATTCTATTGGCTTTGTTTATCTTTTCCGCTAAATGTTCTGAGAAATTTAACTTATTGTCTATCACTACTCCTATATCCTTTTCTGCATTCACTTCCTCCATCGCTTCATACATACTGTATCCTACCTTGTCTATCTTGCTGGTCCCAATCCACATGTACTTGCATTTTTTTGGATGAAAAGGCATTAACCAATGCTCAGACCATCCCTTCATGCCCTCCACATCTCCTTGAAGCAAACCCATATCTTCCTTACTCCTCACTCTTCTATACAGCTTAGTGTCATCCGCATACAGGTATACCTCACTTCCATTAGTTATAACTTCAGGTAAGTCGTTGATAAATATAACGAACAGCAGTGGTCCCAACACAGATCCCTGAGGTACCCCACTTGTAATTTCCCTCCACCCCGAGCCTATTCCATTCACCAGTACCCTCTGTCTCCGATCTTTCAGGAAGGCTTCTATCCATTTCACACATTTCTCCCCTATATTATAGCTTCTAACTTTCTCTATTAACCTTTTATGTGGGACCTTATCGAAGGCCTTCATAAAATCGCAATATACCACGTCTATTACATCACCATCTTCTAGAATTTGCATCCAATCATCTACCACCTTAATTAGCTGTAGTACCGTCGACCTCCCCGGCAAGAATCCGAACTGTCTCCCACTGAAAAGTTGGATCAGGCATCAAAATTTTGTTTTTCAGAGGATGCCATTCGGTTTGAACCTGGCACCTCGCTTATTCACGAAATTAGTCCGGCAAGCCCTGATGCCATTGTTAAAGCAAGGGATCAGGATTTTGTGGTACCTAGACGACTGGCTAGTGGTGGCAGAGATGGAGCGAGTATGCATAAATCATGTCAACATAACATTAAATCATGTCAAAACTCTAGGGTTCAAGGTAAATCTGGTAAAGTCAAACCTTGTTCCCTCACGAGTAGTTCAGTGGATAGGGCTGGTTTGGGACACAGCTGCTCTCACTCTGAGTCAGAGTGTGGACAATCGAAACAGGTTTCGCTGGAAACTGTTCCTGTTCCTTCACAGTCTGACTACGACACGGAGAATCAGGGAGTCTCTGATCGGCTCTCTCAACTGGATTCAACTAACTGTAATGTTGGGCCGGTTGAAAGTAAAGCGTTTGATATTGGAGGGCAACAAATATTTTCCACTATTACCGGCGGAAAAATTATGGCCCATACCAAAATTAATCCACACCTTACTAGCGGTCTGGGCGAAGAGGGAAGTGTTGCACTCAGTTATGTCATGGACCTCTCCTCCACCGACGGTATGGGTAGACACGGATGCGTCAGGAACAATAGGTTGGGGCTTTCAGTCAAACCAAGGGCACCAGGGTCAGGGGCTTTGGTCCCATTTAGAAATCTCCCACATCAATGTCAAAGAATTACTAGTCCCCTTGTATTTCCTTCAGGCTCACGGCTCTACTTTACGGGGCAAGTCGGTGGCCTTCAGAATGGACAATCTGAACGCAGTTCACTGCATTCAGAAACAAGGGTCAACGAGATCACGGAAGTTGCTAGACGTGTCGGAAGAGATTTTTATTCTAGCCAACAGGCTAGACATTCATCTTCACGCATCTTATCTCCCAGGCGTAGCAAACGTCTGGGCAGACGCTCTGTCTCGGAGACAGAGCACGACAGTAGAATGGGAGCTCAAGCAAACCATTTTCAACCAAATGATTGCGGAGCTTTACCATCCACAAGTGGATCTGTTTGCGTCCGAGGAGACTCACAAACTCCCAATGTACCTCACCCGCCGGACGATAACGCCGGCAGGGGGGCCAGACGCTCTGGTGACAGACTGGAACAGTTGGAGCTCCATCTATCTGTTTCCGCCGCCAGACGCGTCACTAATGTGCCACGTAGTAAACAAACTACGAGATTATCGGGGCTTAGTCTCGCTAGTCGTGCCCCTGTGGCCGGCGCAGTTGTGGTACCAGCAATTGAAGACGTGGTGCCCGCACCCGGTGTCGCTCCCGGTCGGGTGTTTCCACTTAGACACGATTGGCAACCTAGCGACCTCGCTGACTTTTGCATTATGGACATTCAGGAGGCCAAGTGGCTAGCACCATTTGGTAGAGATGTGACCAATAAATTAATGAATCAATATACTCAGTCTACAAAACGACAGTATTAATCACATTGGCAAGCCTTTACTTCTTGGATCCTTAGAACAGAACAAACTGTGCCCTCGGTGGCGTTAGTTTTTAATTATTTAAATTATCTGTTTGAGCAGAAACGTTTATCTGTGGTAACGTTCAAAAAATCACTTAACAGCGATTAGAATGCCATTTGGGACCTTACCGGTCTCTCCATACCAGTGGCGGAGGAAACAGGTTTTATGAGGGCATGTTTTAAACTCCGCCCACCTCCCCGTCAGCTCATGCCTACTTGGTCTTTGGACAAAGCATTGTCATTACTTCACTCCCGTCTGTACCAAAATACTGCAGATTTTACATTACTCTTAAAAAAGGCTGTATTCCTTTTGGCTTTGGCCACCGGGAACAGAGTGTCTGAGCTGGCGGCGATGAGCAACACACCTAATTGCCTTAGGTTTGGTAGGCTTAATGAATGTATTCACATTGCACCTTCCCCAGGGTTTGTAGCCAAGAATTAGCACAGTGCACACATGTTTTCTGAGTTCACTGTGCCGGCGTTAAAAAGGGGAAAGGTGCACCATAATTTATGTCCAGTGCAGGCTCTAACCAAATATTTGAGAGTAGCTCCTCTAAACCCCCAAGGTGCTTTATGGGTGGCAAGTACGGGTAACCGCTTGCTGAAACGTAGATTGGCTTCTCTTTTGGTTGAGGTCATTAAAGAGAGTAATCCCGGCGTTGTGGGTAGGGCCCACGATTTATGCAAATGGGCAGCCTCTTTGCGTTTCCTGAAGAATTTTTCAGTGGAAGATATTACGTCCACACATTTGTGGGCCTCTAATCATACGTTTTTGACTCGATACCTGTCAGTAGCTCTAGACAAACCTTCCTTGCCATGTATAGCTTTAAGGCAGAGGGTCTAGGTGGCCCTTAAGTCACTTTTGTTTGCTTTCAAGGAAAAAGGGGGGGGGGGGTGCAGTCAGTGTAACATAGGACACCCTAGACCCCGCCGGAGTATAAGAGCTGTGATACGAGTTATGGGTAATGTGATATGAAAATTTCTCTGTTCTATTCAGTGCGGGAAATTGTGCTAGTACAATGTTAGTACAAACAACAGTGTTGTTATAGTAGTTTTAGCTGTGAAAGCAATTTAGTTTTAAGCAGTGGATATATTTTGCAAGATATTTCCACAAGTATTATGGGGTTATATGTGAACATGTAAACTTATAAGTTTTTATTTTTCACCACTTGTTGAGTGGGGTGCCTTTTTAACTTACAGATCTGTTCGCAGAGTCTCAAGAGTTAACCTTTTTTATTAAGCAGGCTTCTTTGAAGCACACCCCTGCTTGACCCCCTTTTGTATATATGTGCTGCACCATTAAAATATATATTTTCAAAGTAAGAATACTATGTGGTTGTTTGATTATCTGCTTTTCTAGAGTTATGATATGATTACGAATGTCACCCTCCAGTCTTAGAAATCAGGCATGTTCGTCAATGATGGATGGGCCACTAATAAATTATAGGTTTGACTCCTGTAAGGAGATAAAGAAAACCTAATATTTAGTAGTGGCACCGTAATCATTGACGACTGGGGCCCTCCCGACCATCCCCTTCCCATTCGTTGATGTATTAAGGATTTTGGTTTACTTGATATGTCAGTGAAGGAAGAATGACGCCTGAATCAGCGTCTGGTCAAAGATCCACACAAGTACATCCACGATATGATGGAAAGCTTATTGAATAGTTATTTTTTTTTTTTTTTTTTTTTTTTTTTTATTACAAAGTTTTTTCGTAGTGAGAACCCAATTCATAATGACTGAAGCCATGAGTGAGGTCGTGTGCACTCATGATGAAGGCTCCTCAAATTTTAAATGCTCTGTGCGGTAGATTCAAACTACGGCGGATGAGTGTTTGAAGAGGGTGCCTTATGTAATAGGCATGTTCGTCAATGATTACGGGGCCACTACTAAATATTAGGTTTTCTTTATCTCCTTACAGGAGTCAAACCTATAATTTGGTGTCCTGGTTTCGAATCCCCGGAGGATCATAAGCTTTCATTAATATATTTGTAAGTTATTGATGTTAAGAATGATATTATTTATACTATAGGGTCTCTAGGTGGTTTCTGCCATGGGGAGCTTCCTGTAGAAGTAAGGCATTAGAGTGTTTAAAATCTTTATGTGGTAACCCAGGTTCAAATCCCAGTAGGATCACATGCTTTAATTAATTTCGTTGGGAGGTGTTTGGTGTGTGGAGTTAAATTAAGAAATTAGATTAGAGTTATGTATGAATTGTACCAGTATTTTTTATGCAGTATAATGCTTTTCTTTCAGCCGCTGCTTCCTAAGCACTGCACCAAAGCCATCAACTTCTCTCCACATTACATAGACAGTACCACCTGTAACCTCCTTGGCCTCCTTATGGCCTTGGCCTTGCTCGGGGCCTTGGGGCTGTTCGGCCAGGCAGCTTGGGGAACAGCAACAACAACAACAACAACCTCCTTGGCCTTCACTCCCTTGCCAAACCCCCACCGTCCATCATGGCGTCCAACAATCTTTATTTTCTGGACGTCATCGCAAAGGAGGAAGTTCTGGACATCGACGGTCAGACGTGCTTGTATAGGATTTTGTCCGCTCAGATATGTAGCAGTAATGCCAGAAAGGTTCATAAGATGCCTGATGAGAGTGACAAGAGATGACTTCTGCGGAAATAATGAGTAACTTCACCTTTAAGGTCAGATTTTTATGTTTTTTTTGTTTCATTACACTTAAAGAAAGGTAAATTATGATATATAGACAGACAACAGACCCCTTGACTGGGTGTACACTCAGAAGTGAAAGTCTCTGGCCAGAGATTACCCCTTAGTACCCCTACCTCGGGCAGTAGGAACGGGGTAGTGCCTATCCATTACTCCTTCCTACCCCTTCCCTGTGAGTGGGGGAGCTGGTAGTTTAGTCTCTCCATCCAAGGGAATGAGTAGGAAGGGGTAACTGACAGGTACTACCCCGTTCCTACTGCCTGGGGTAGGGATAGTAAGGGGTAACTCCTGGCCATGGCCTTCTAGATGTACATAAATGACAGTAAAATTATATATATAAGATTACAGGACCCTGCTGTGTGGCGAGAATAAAAAAAGGAAAACAAAGGGTATGTCTGATAAAAGAAATATAAAAAAACATTCAATTATAATGTAAAACTTGCAAAATAAACAAACCAAAACTTATACGAACACAGTAAAACGACAAAACAACTAATACAAATCGCTATGTGCAAACAACGCTTAAGTAAAACAATAATTTATAAATAAAAGAACACAATCCACCGCATAGGGTGTACATCACTACATGAGCAAGTTAATATTATAGTATATGAATGGACATTTTTTGGGGTTCTTCTGAATCCAATAATTCACAAATACTGTATGGTAATACGTTTATGTTGAATATATTTTGTTTTGTTAAGCCACAGTTGTTCAGATTGGAAATTGACCTTAATTATAACAAAGGTGGGAATGAACTCTGGCTCGGGGTTACATAGATGCATACTGTACATACGGTACAAGGCTCATTACAAATTCAATCAGTCAGGGATTTACATATGTACACACCATGTATTTAAATAAATAATCTACTCTTTAACAGCCTAGGTATGATCCTGGCCACAAATGTAAGCTATTTATCTATGTAACATTTTAGTAATTTTAAAGGAAAGTTAGTTTGGTAAATACTTGGGCAAATCAGCCGTCAAGGAGAGATCACCATTCTTAGGCAAAGGCTAGGCCCACAGCCAACAACTGTGGTTGGGGGCTAGTCAGCGCAGGCACCCCATGTAAAACATGCTTCAAACTCGTCTAATGGCGGCTTGCTGACGCGGAGGGATCTACCTCAGGTCCAGCTCTAGCCCCCTGGGGGTGCATCCTGGTCAGGAGGACCTAGAGGGTACAGGGTATAGTGTTTTTCACCATCCACAGACTGGCACTTTCCGCCTAGAAGTACAGAGGCCCGAACCCGGAGGCTGCCCTATCCCTAGGTGCATAATACCGGGCCAGCCATAGTGCCGTGTGTACGCACGGATTGCGTCCTCTGCGGTTGGTTCTGGTGGGGTGCCCCGAGGCCACTAGGTTCCACCCCTATTAAGATCTTGGGATGGCCTTTGGGTGACAACTGCCCAGGGTTGCCTGGAGCTGGATACCTGGGGATAGTGACCTCCATCGTTGGCCAAAAAAAATACCAATTATGACTAAAAACAACTATCAAAGAAAACGTAAGTCTGTTGATATAAAATCACAAAAGGACACTACCGCAGATTCTTCCCCCAAGTTTAGGTTTGGAAGTGTGAATGTGGGTACTATGAAAGAAAGGACAGGTGAGATTGCGGAGATGCTAGAGAGACGCCGAGTTGATGTATGTTGTGCCCAGGAAACCCGGTGGAAAGGGGGGAGTGCGAGGTGGATTACGGGTAAAAATGAACACTTAAGTTTATATGGAAGGGAAATGAACATGGTACGGGAGGGGTGGGTTTCCTGGTGGCAGAGAGGTGGGCAGATTGTGTTATAGAAGTTAAAAGGTTTAATGAAAGACTGATTATACTAAGAATGAAAGTCGGGGCGAGAGTCATAGATGTTATATCAGCATATGCCCCCCAAGCAGGCTTAGCTAGAGATGTCAAAGAACGGTTCTGGAATGAATTACTAGGGGTGGTTGTCGGATGCAAGGAAGGGGAGGTAATAATTGTGGGGGGAGACTTGAATGGACATGTCGGGGCAGGTGCCGACGGATATGAGGGCGGGCACGGAGGACAGGGTTATGGTCGTAGGAACCTAGGAGGCAAATACATACTGAAGCACTGTACTGCCACAGGGATGGTGGTGTGTAATACTATGTTTAGGAAGAGGATGAGCCATCTGATAACATATGAATCATGTGGCTCCAGTAGCCAGATAGACTACTTCCTTATCAGCAAATCTGACAGGAAATGGGTTAGAGACGTTAAGATCATACCAGGTGAAGAATGCATCCCCCACCACAAGCTCCAAGTATGTGATATGTGCCTAGGTAGAGTTCCTGTTAGAAAAAAAGTTAATTTGCCAAAAAGGAAAGTATGGTTGTTGGAAAAAGAGGAGTACAGAGACAGATTCCACAACGAAATGATGGAAATCGAAAGGAGAATGGGCGTTAGGCCAGATGTTGATAGCAAATGGAACTTTATAGAGCGCAGCCTCCTCGATACCACAGACAAAGTCTGTGGCAAAACAAAGGGGCCACCTAGACATAAGTTCTCCTGGTGGTGGAACAATGATGTCGAAGCTGCAGTCAGAGAGAAGAAGAGATGTTTCAAAGTATGTAAGGAAGGTGGCAGCAAGGAAGAATACCTGTCCGCCAAACGTAATGCTAGAAGAGAGGGCTACAGGGCAAAGAAAACCATACAGGATAGCGTAATAGAACAAGTTTGCAGACCTAATAATACCAATGGAGTTTATAAATTAGCTAAGAATGTAAGGGACAGTACCCAGGACGTCGTGGGTGTAAGATGCATAAATAATGACAGTGGCATGACTGTTTACACAGAAAACAAAATTAGAGAGGCGTGGAAGGAGCATTATGAAAGACTGCTTAATGTGGAGTTTGAATGGAACAGGGAACAGCTCAGCACTGTAGTCCCAGTACAAGGCCCTCCGCCTTTGATAGGGTACGATGCTGTTAAAAGTGCTATGGATAAAATGAAGTCAGGAAAAGCCGCTGGGAGCTCCTGCATTGTCGCTGAGATGCTAAAAGCAGCTGAAGATATTGGGGTAAAATTGGTCACAGAGCTGATTTATGCTATCATAAAGGAGGAAAAAGTTCCCTATGCTTGGCAGGAAAGTGTTATAGTAAATATATATAAAGGCAAGGGTGACTCCTTAGACAGGGGAAATTATCGGGGTTTGAAAATGCTCAATCAAGTCATGAAAGTCAGCGAAAGGGTCTTTGAATGCATGATCAGGGAAAGTGTTGCTATCAGCGACATGCAGTTTGGATTTATGCCGGGACGTGGCACAACTGATGCTATCTTCACTCTTAGGCAAATGCAAGAGAGGTACTTAGAGAAAACCAGGGATTTATACCTAGTTTTTGTAGATCTGGAGAAGGCCTTCGACCGGGTGCCCAGGGAGGTAGTGCAGTGGGCTATGAGAAAACTTGGAGTAGAAGAGTGGTTGGTGCGTGTGATAATGAGAATGTATGAGGGGTCACGGGCAGCAGTTAGAGTAAACGGGGGCCTGAGTGAAGAGTTCCCAGTGAAAGTTGGAGTTCACCAAGGTTCAGTTCTGAGCCCATTACTGTTTGTTTTATTCCTGGAGGCTCTGTCAAGGGAATTTAGGACAGGACTCCCATGGGAGATGTTATATGCAGATGATCTAGTTCTTATCGCAGATAGTGCACAAGAAGCAGAGGCAAATTTCAAAAGATGGAGTGAAGGTATGGCAAATAAGGGTCTAAGAGTTAACATAGATAAAACAAAGGTCATGATTAGTGGAGTAGGGCGTGGAGCTATGGAAAGAAGCGGCGACTATCCATGCGCAGTATGTGGGAAGGGGGTGGGAAGTAATTCAATTCAATGTTGTGTCTGTAGTGACTGGGTTCACAAGAGATGTAGTGGAGCTAGAGGACCTTTGACAAGAACCATAGACTTTGAATGTGCAGTGTGCAAGGGAGATCTTGTATTAAGTGACCCGCCTGTCAGTGTTGATTTCGACAGTGTAACGCTGGAGTGTTTGAATAAGTTCTGCTACCTGGGCGATACAGTGTCCGCTGGAGGTGGCGCTGAAGCTAGCTCCATTGCTAGAGTCAGAAGTGGCTTGGGAAAGTTTAGAGAGCTGTTGCCACTCCTGACCATGAGAGGGCTCCCACCCCACTTTAACCCTTCCGACCCGGGCTGCCTTACAAAAGGACGGAGGTCGTATCCGGGCGATCTGGTCGAAAAACGTCTAGGCCTAGGCTACCGTATCTTTGTTATTTTAACTGCTAGAAATTTCCCACGCATCTATAAACGTAGTGCGGTTTCCAATCTGTAGACTGGCGTTGAGTAGACCTCTCTAAGTTAACTGATTCAGTTGTGATGACGATTTCCGTGGAGCAAATGTTGCCGCGATGTTGACAATATTGGAGCTTTTCAGACACTAATTTCGTCTGACGTCACAACAACAACATTGATCCGACGTCTCCTTCTTGTTTTCGGAGGTGCGGTGATGCACTGACCGGCTTTGTTTACATACGTCGGACGCACGGCGTTCAGTCCAAGCTGAATAGGCTCTCAAGCTTACGGATTTTAAAAGGACACCCGGGTACCGGCCCATCTACCGCGGTGTCCTTTTAAAAGGACACCCGGGCTGGAAGGGTTAAAGGGAAAGTGTACACCTTGTGTGTTAGGAGCGCGATGACCTATGCCTCTGAGACGTGGCCGGTTAAAGCGGAGGATATCAATAGAATGGAACGGAATGAGAAGAGAATGGTGAGATGGATGTGTGGGGTTAATCTTAGGGACAGGGTATCGAGCGAGGAATTGAAAAGGCATCTGGGCATTAGGAGTATTAGTGAAGTGATGCGCACGAGCCGACTTGGTTGGTTTGGACATGTGGAGAGAATGGATGATCAGAACTGGGTGAAGAAATGCCGGACTGTGAACTTGGGGGGAGCTGCGCGTAGGGGTGGACCTAGAATGACGTGGGCTCGGGTTCTCCGGTCCGATCTCAAAATAAAGAACTTGACAACAGAGGCGGCCCTTGACAGGGTCGC
Organism: Paralithodes platypus; assembly: GCA_032716605.1. Taxonomy (NCBI): domain Eukaryota; kingdom Metazoa; phylum Arthropoda; class Malacostraca; order Decapoda; family Lithodidae; genus Paralithodes; species Paralithodes platypus. The sequence goes on from CM064572.1 coordinate 22,063,356, forward strand.
CTGGAAGGCTGCCATTTAGGACGTGAGACTGTAACCACAGTCTCTGTGGACAAATGGTCTTTAAACTTGTATGTTTGTATGTATGTAGGTCACTGGCCAGTGGCCAAGGAGGACCATACCAGAACCAGCCGCAGGGACACACCCCGTATATCTTCTCGGAACTGTACCTAATGATAGAGTAGCTTTCTGATGTGTTACTACCAGTTTCGGCCCTTGTACGGTACTTGTAGTAGTTTGATAATACTGTACAGTTGGGCCCCACATTATAGATTTATTTCACCGGACGTAGTACCTGGTCTTCGACAATGCATATTTGAGCCGTGGTGTGTTGAATGGAGAGTGCAGCCGTTAACTGGCCACCTACATAGTAAATACAAGTTTAAAGACCGTTTTGTCCACAGAGAATGTGTTTACAGTCTCACGTCCTAAATGGCGGCTTTCCAAGCGGCCCTGTCAAGGGCTGCCTCTGTTGTCAAGTTTTTTATTTTGAGATCGGACCGGAGTACCCGAGCCCACTGGCCACCTCCGCTCGATCAAGGAGGACATATACTTGTGGCCCTCCTCAGTTGACTTTTGTTGTGCAGAACAATCCCTCGTAACTCTATTATGGATTGGGGATACACGCCTCACCCATGGTTACTTAATGTGTTCTCCCCGTGCCCAACCACCAGAATGCCAACATTGTCACATCATACTCAATGTACCATACACGTTTTATGTAACTGCCCAGCCTTTGACATTGAAAGACGAAAATTCCTGCAATTCAGAGCTTTAGAAGGCATCCTCTCTGACTCTGATTCATTCAATTCCGCCTCTATCCGTCAATTTCTGAAAACTATATGAGTTGTTGTTGTTGTTGTTGTTCCCCAAGCTGCCTGGCCGAACAGCCTCAAGGCCCCGAGCAAGGCCAAGGCCACAACCGTGCGCTCCCACTGAACCCTCCCTGCCGACCACAATAAAGCCTGGGTGACCGAAGCCACTCCATGGCGGGGAGCTGAGGAGGGCGGAAACTCCCGGGAAACCAAAGCTCCACCCAGGGCCCTGTGCCCCTCAGCAATTATGAAGAGAAAGTTGAGGGGCAAAGGAAAAATGTGACGCTTTGGCTTCCAATCTTGGTAGATTGGGAGGTCAATCCACGGAAGAGACGCCGTCACTTGAGATCTAGAAAATATATAAGTAAAAGGGACAGTCAGAGTAAGCTATGGGTATGGCAGAGATTGCTCAGTTCTCACTCTGATAGACCAGCCCATCACCACATGACTAGAACCCAATCCTCTCAGCATCAGCTAGGAAAGGCCCTAGAAAGCCACCTTTGGCGGGGGGATAGCTCCCCTATTTCAACCCCTTTCGGGGTTGGGCACCCGCTGACTATATGAGTGTATGACGATTATAACGTTGGCTACAACATGACTTGACTTAACCTTTCCAAGCAATTGTCTTATGAGGGCCTGTGGCCCAGAGGGCTTGTATAAAATAAATGCATCATCTGCTACTGATATATTTCACCATTGTAACCATTCTTAAGTCACTGTCCACTGTCCATCGATTTGGACTCCCGAAAATCAATACCGGTACTCAAGCATAAGTCATATGACCAGTGATGGTAATTTAGCTACTTTCCCGCTAGATCCAGATGTGTTTTTGTTTTATCTAGCGGCTTTTTGCTTTATCTAGCGGCAAATTTATGCATCTAGCGACATGAATTCTAGTGTTTTCAAAGACTACTGTACTATGATCGCCAAGCGTACATTCCATTTGTATCTCTTCCTCAAGGTGAGAGATGAGGGACCCTTACCCGCTCGACCGCCCCAGTTGTTAAGTAGAGTTGAAGGTGGTATTAACAACACCACACTTACCAATCCCACGCTCAATCTCTACCTCAATTCAGTCGTCTATGAATGGCTTAATAAGGTACAGTAAATATTTATTACTGGTATACTATTTATGCCACACCCCCTCAAAAAAAACAAAAAAACAAAAAGGAAAAGTGGGGATTGGGCCTGAGTATATACAGTAGATATATAAATTATATAGATACTATTTTTTCAACTAATTATCAGTTCAAGAAGTATTATCATCATGAACTACATTAGCTATAAATTCAAAATATTTGATGAGCAACCAATGATGTTAATCCTTGTACAGTATTTTTTTTCTGTAGGTAAAAGTTTGGCTGCACGTCCAAAATGTCAACAAATCAACGAACGTCACTCAAGATCCACGACTGTCCAGCCCCGCCCCCACCACCACCGTCACCCCCACCACTCCCCCACGGACCCCCTCTATATCCATAATGCTCAGTCCAAGCCACCACCACCCCTCCTCCCCTCTATCACGCTCCTCTCTCTCATTCTCCAATCTCTCACGATCTCCTCTCTCGGCGTCCCCTCTCTCTCGCTCCCCACTCTCCCGGTCCCTCCCCCCCCACCGGTGGGCCCCTCGAGGCAGGCCCGGGGCCCCAGGACACCCCCCGGCACCATTTACTGTCTGCCATAGGGGCCACAGAATGGGACATACCACTTGGAATTTTGGGCCAAGAATTTTAATCCTAACAGTTGACAGAAATATTTCTAAAGTAAAAATATGTACAGTCAGAGACAAAAATTCCTTTCTGATATTAACCAATGTTCCTCCCTACTCAGAGCTATCCAGAAGCTTTGAGTAGTAACTTGTTAATTTTAAGAAGGAACTTTAGTATGCATACATCTCTATTTGTCTATTTATTGCCGGATGCCTTACTTCCCTTTATGAGGGCGGCCATACACAAAACATTTCCAAGCGGACTTGTCCCTCGTGAGACGGACAACCCGTGCCAGTTTATGTAAGGACTTACAGGATTAACTACTCAACTTAAGGTTCGTTCGACTCTGAGGCCTTCTATATACAGTATTTTTTAGCACTATTTGTATACAGTGGTGTGCGGCTAGTCCATCCACTAACCTGCTTCACCCTTAGGTAAGCAGTACGGATCTATTTAAATAAATAATTTACTCCCCAACAGTGTGTACACAATCCCAGCCACAAATACAATCCCCTCATGGTCAAGTTCCAAGGCAAGAGACCCCCAGTGAAGTTAACTTAAGGAGAGGCACTTGGTTTTTTGAGTCCTCCTCCTCCCTCATGTTTAGCCCTATTAGTTATGAGATTTCAAGACATTCGCCCCATTAGTTTGGCGATTTTAACACCTTTGGCCCATTTCGTTGAAATTTTGAAGAGGAACCGGCCCTCGGCCGGGAGATTTTTCTACCGAAAAATGTACAAATTTATCTTGAAGGGGGGTCTCGGGGGTGTTTTTCTAAGCTTGATGGAGGTCTAGCGAGAAAACTAAGAAATAAAGGAATTAATGAATTAATAGAAAAAAGAAAAAAAAATCCGTCTCCCCTTAACCAGAAAAGGAAGGTTTGGTGTGGCGGCATCTTCACCGTGGATATAACCCCTGGAGCTGCAAGTCGAAAGAAGAATAGCAATGGGGGCCAAACCGCCATGACCAAGGGTTCAGTTGGTTCCTATTTTGGTTTGTTTTTCAAGTTTTACTTTTTTAATTCTGGCTGGAACTGAACTCATATCACACGGAACACTACACAAACACCTGGACCTGCACCCCATGTTTCCTACACCTTTCCTCAAATCCCATCCCACCCCCTCCATACTGCCTCCTTCTAACCCACCAACCCATCCCACTCCCTCTTCTACAATCTACTCCATTCTATTCAACCCTATGCCCCACCCCCTTTACCCCAATCCCCACCCCCTTTACCCCAATCCCCATGCCCACCACCACCACCACCACCACCACATCCTTCCCCCACCCCTTCTACCCTACCTTCACCCCCGTGCATACCTCACATATAACATCAACATCCTTAAGTTAAACATAGATGGCATAATCACCAAAAAAACAAAAGCTCACACATTTCATCAAGCAACACAATATACACATTGCAATCTTACAAGACACAAAACTACACAGAACACAAAAAATACCTACGTTTCATAACTTCACCACCATCAGACAAGACCGGGCCAGCGGTGGTGGACCTTGGTACATACATCAATAAACTTTTCTAAGACCAGTGCTAATACAAAATCCATCCTCCCCCCACACGACAATGCTACAGAAATATAATCAATTAAAATATGCACAGGCAAAAAAACCACATAGCAATCATAGATATATACATATGGGATTACAGTACAGTGCACTTCCAGTATCCGCGCTCCACGCATTTGCAAAACTCATTATTCACAGGCACCCCTAAATATCCTATTACTCTTTATCCATTTGTGTTATTTGTGAATCACTCATAACACGACGTCAGAAGATCCAAAACTGTGTAAAGTGTAAACATGTAGCTCACATGAAGTGCATCTCTAAGAAGACCAACAGTGAAGAACGGGAATTCCTTTGCAATAAGTGTGCCTTGCATTCATTACCGAATATTAATGTAAATGATCCAAGTATTAACAACTCAGAATCCAGCCAGGACACATTCAAAATCAAAGATGAATACAGAGTGTTCACCAACAAAGGGCTCCATCTTATCCACATTAACGCCAGATCAATGTACCATAAATTGTCAGAAATAAAGTTGCTAGCTAATAAGGCCAAAGCTTCAATAATTGCAATCACAGAAACCTGGCTGGATTCAAGTATAAACGATGGTGAAATAAACATTCAAGGTTTCAATATGGTTAGGAATGATCGCAATAGGCATGGGGGAGGAGTATGTCTGTATGTAAAAAACAACCTCACACACACAACTAGGACCGACCTCCATGTAGAAAATCACGAAGCTCTGTGGATCGACCTACACCTGCCGAGGACAAGACCCATCACAATTGGGGTATGCTATAGGCCACCAGACGACACACAATTCTTGACCAAATTTGAACAAACTTTGTCATCGCTAGACCCTCGGAATTAATCCATCATACTAGGGGATTTTAACCTGTGTTACAAACAACGAAATAATAGGCTTGTACGAGAATATAGGCATATACTGACAATGCACAATCACAAACAACTCATCATAACCCCCACACGTATCTCTGAGAACACTGCCACAATAATAGACCACATAAACTGTAACAGAGAGGACAAAATATCCCAATCAGGGGTTATACAGACTGGCATAAGTGATCACTTCGTCACATATTGCACACGGAAAACCACAAAAATTACCCTAGAGAATCACAAGGTTATCAAAATAAGGTCACTCAGAAACTACAATAAAGAAACATTTCTGGACATCTTATGGAATACAGACTGGTCTCCAGTGTTTGGAAGTACAAACGTTAATGACGCATGGGTTGGCTTCAGAACCATCATCACAAACATCCTAGATGAAATAGCTCCTCTGAAAGACATACGAATTAAAACAAGGTCAGACCCATGGATCAACAATGACATACTACACCATCTGGAACACAGAGACAATCTGTTAAAAAGGCTTGTGAAACATAGACAGGATCAAGGTCTGAAACATGAGTTCAACAGGGCCAGGAATAAACTAAGTAGGAAAATGAAATCAGCGAAAACTAATTATTTTCACAATAAGGCAGAGGAATATCAGAATAACCCAAAGAAACTATGGAGGCACCTAAAAACAACAGGCTACAGCAACAAGACAAGGGATTCGTCTAACACTAATATTGCTCTCACCATTAATGATCAGGTTTGCCACGATAAACGACAAATTTCAACCTACTTCAACTCCTTCACTTCCATAGCAAACACACTTGCACAGAACCTACCTCAACCTCTCAATAAATACACGACAACAACAGCCACCTTTCGTAATTTCTACAGAGATAAAGACATACACCGGAACACATTTGGATTGCAAAATGTTACACCAAAATACACTTTTGACGAGCTGTCTAACCTAAATATACATAAAAGCACTGGACCAGACAAAATTCCTGCCAAATTTCTACGAGATGGAGCCATTGGTATAGCAGGCCCCCTAACCCACATCATCAACTTGTCAATTAACACCAACACTGTACCTGCTGAACTGAAGGAAGCTATTGTAACCCCTCTATTTAAGAAAGGAAATAAACTAGAAGTTGGCAACTACAGACCAGTTAGCATATTATGTATTGTATCTAAAATCCTTGAAAGAGCGGTATACACCCAAATTGAACACTACCTCAAACAAAATGATCTATTCTATAAGTTTCAATCAGGTTTCAGATGCATGTACTCGACAGACTCCTGTCTCATCCACTTAACGGATCACATTCGTAAAGAAATGTCTAAAGGTAACTACACCGGTATGGTTCTTCTTGATCTACAAAAAGCGTTTGACACAGTAGACCATGATATCCTATGTAATAAACTACAAGCAATGGGCATAGGGTCTGTGAACTGGTTTAAATCTTATCTTAGTGGTAGAACCCAAAGAGTCAAAATTGATGATAATATATCTGATCCTATGCCAATTAACTGTGGGGTCCCGTAGGGAAGCATCCTTGGTCCCTTACTCTTTCTCTGTTATGTGATTGACATGGAACTGAGCGTCTCATGTAAATTATTACTGTATGCAGACGACAGCGTGCTTCTGGTTTCAGGAAAAGACCCAATAAGTATTGCCGCTTCACTTTCAAAAGAACTAGAATCATGTAGTGAATGGCTAGTGGACAATAGACTATCTCTTCACCTGGGCAAGACGGAAGCCATCTTATGTGGAACGAAAAGCAAACTGAAAGACATTGTGGGCTTCTCGGTCAACTGTAATGATATTCCTATAACAACAGTGTCACAAGTTAAATATCTCGGACTAAAACTGGACCCGAGTTTGTCAGGTGAAACTATTTTGGAATCTATCCTGAGTAAGTGTAGAGCACGGATAAAATACCTGTATAGACAGGTGGGATGCTTGCCCGCGGCGACCAAAAAGACCTTCTGCCAAGCGCTTGTTCAATGTCATTTTGACTATTCTGTGTCATCCTGGTACTCTGCATCATCTAAATCAGCAGAACACAAACTTCAGGTCACTCAAAATAAAATGGTTAGGTTCATGCTGAACCTAGGACCCAGATCACATGTTGGCCAGGAACAACTTCAGTCACTAGGTATGCTCAATGTTTCTGACAGGGCCAAACAAATCAGGCTCACTAATGCCTTCAAAATGTTCTATGACAGAGCACCAGAGTATCTAAAGAATGATTTTGTTAAAGCAAATGAGAGGAGTGGACATAATACAAGAAACAGGATGATTAATTTTAAGGTCCCGAGAATCCAAGGACAGGGTAAGCAAACATTCTTCTTCACTGCCGTCAAAGACTGGAACGACTTACCCCAGTCAGTCCGTGAAAAGAGAACACTGTATTCCTTCAGACGTAGCCTGAAGGAACACCTGAACCGGACAGCTGCGAGAAGGGAGCACCAAACTTATGTCTACTACTAAATACGACATAAGAGATAGACAAACCAAACTGAAATGATTACTGATTACGGATTACTGATATTTATTATAGGATGTAAGGTATCTTAAAATAACCCCCTAGAAATACTTTCTCTAAAGTATTTTTGGTTTTTTTCCTCCCCATTTCCCCAGCTAACCTAATCCCACAAGGACCCCAATGGAAATACGCCTAATGGCCTTATTGGGCTATCCTTAGTTGGAATTATGCAAGGCTGGTACATGTCATATTTTGTATATACTATGTGGTACCAACTCTGTAAATTGCTAACTGAATAAATATTATTATTATTATTATTATTATTATTATTATTATTATTATTATTATTATCCGTGCAATACCATCGCAAAATACCAGCTATTCAGAGATTTGAATCATGCAGGTAGATGCGCATCTCGATTCTTGTTCTTCGTCCCAATTTTGGTTTGTTTAGTTTGCAAGTTTTACATTTTAATTTTGTCGGCCATCTTGCGTGACGTCAACACCACCCACCATTGTGTTGAAAAAACACCTGTTTACTTACAGTTTCTTACAGTTTCTTACAGTAGATCCTCTGGAAAAAGGCAAACTATGCCTGTGTATCCAGCTCAATACCAGTACTTGCACTGCTGCGGTCGTTCACGGTGTTGGCGGCGGCGGCAGCAGACGCAACATTTTTATTATTCTGTATTTTTGTTTTATAATCAAACTTCAAATCTTGTCTTCCCCATGCTTTATCAAGATTACTTTCAAACTCCCTTATTGATTCGGAATCGACTACATACTGGGGCAGTGCGTTCCACTCATTTACCACTCTATCACAAAATGAGTTCCTTGCCTTCTCAAGCCTATTTCTTTCTTTGTAAATTTTCTTAGTGTCCTCTCGTTCTTGTTCCCTCCCGCATCAAGAAGATACCTTCACACACACATCCTCATCGTACTTTCCTGACACTATCTTAAAAGTCTCTATCATATCCCCTCTCTTTCTCCTATATGCCAGTGTCGGAAGCCCCAGTGTCCTCAACCTCTGCTCATAGCCCGCGTTCTTCAACGTTGGTACCAGCTTGCTAGCTCTCCTCTGCACTTTCTCCACTGCTTCTATATCCTTTACCATATATGGAGCCCACACCTGGTTCGCATATTCCAGGTGCGGCCTAACCAGCGCTGTATAGAGATTCCTGAAGATGTCTTCGTCAAGTGACACAAATGTCCTCCTTATCAGCCCTACAATTCTATTGGCTTTGTTTATCTTTTCCGCTAAATGTTCTGAGAAATTTAAGTTATTGTCTATCACTACTCCTATATCCTTTTCTGCATTCACTTCCTCCATCGCTTCATACATACTGTATCCTACCTTGTCTATCTTGCTGGTCCCAATCCGCATGTACTTGCATTTTTTTGGATGAAAAGGCATTAACCAATGCTCAGACCATCCCTTCATGCCCTCCACATCTCCTTGAAGCAAACCCATATCTTCCTTACTCCTCACTCTTCTATACAGCTTAGTGTCATCCGCATACAGGTATACCTCACTTCCATTAGTTATAACTTTAGGTAAGTCGTTGATAAATATAACGAACAGCAGTGGTCCCAACACAGATCCCTGAGGTACCCCACTTGTAATTTCCCTCCACCCCGAGCCTATTCCATTCACCAGTACCCTCTGTCTCCGATCTTTCAGGAAGGCTTCTATCCATTTCACACATTTCTCCCCTATATTATAGCTTCTAACTTTCTCTATTAACCTTTTATGTGGGACCTTATCGAAGGCCTTCATAAAATCGCAATATACCACGTCTATTACATCACCATCTTCTAGAATTTGCATCCAATCATCTACCACCTTAATTAGCTGTAGTACCGTCGACCTCCCCGGCAAGAATCCGAACGGTCTCCCACTGAAAAGTTGGTTTGACTTCATATGATCCATTATTCCTTCTCTAATTACCGTTTCCATTAGTTTACACACAACACTTGTCAAACTGACTGGTCTATAATACCCTGGGTCATTTCTCTTTCCCTTCTTTAATATAGCTGTTATGTTCGCCTCTCTCCAGTCCATCGGGATTTGTCCTGTATTAAACGATACCTCAAATAACATTTTCAATGGCTCTACTAACATCTCCCCTCCTTCCTTTATGATTCTTGGGTGTATCCCCTCCGGTCCCGGTGACTTACTTCTGTTCATTTTTACAAGTTTTTTTTGTGCCCTAACCTCATATCTCTCCCGTTTATTAGGGCCTTCAGTGCATTCAGTGATAGGGACGGTGGGCCTGGTGATAATAATGAAGGAATTTTATGCCCGGGACCATCAAAACAGAGCAAAGATCAGTCAAGTGTGCCTACCGTGTCGGACGAAAGCGGCGGAATTATGACGAAGAGTTAGGCTAGGCTATACAGTATATATGACTGATTTCAAATAAAGTCTGTGTGGTAAGTAATCTCCTCATGATTTGTATTTATAAGACTATTCTTCTCATATGTATTAATTGGATGTACAGTATTTTGGGGGAAATGGGTACTTTAGGAGTGACTGGACGAATTTAGAACCAATAGTGTGGTATCGTCACCGTATCCGTTTAATCATTTGGTACATCTTAATGTCATTTAATAGGTATGTCAAAACAATGATGTTTGAGGGTCCAAGATGGGTGAGCCTGGTACAACCTAAGTCTATTTCCCATTGAATCCTATGTTAAAAAGCCCGTTCCGTATATGTGGACAGGTACCAGTACGAGTTAGGTGCAAATACGGGGAGTGCACTGTACAGTAAAACCTCGCCCATCCAGACTAATTGAGGGAGAACCCTGTCTGGATCTGCCAAAAGTCCAGATATATATTCAGCCATCCAGACAAATCTGGATGGCTGAAACATGAGTCCGGATATCTAACTTAAACAACCAGACTTAAATTTCAGCCATCCAGACAAATCAGGATTGCTGACAAACAAGTCTGGATATCTAACGCTAGATTTAAACAATACGTGCGGTAACTTGTATTCATCTCATTCGTTTCCGGATTGACTTTTTCCCAAGCCATCCAGACAAGTTTAATTGGCTTAAACTTGAGTCTGGATCAATTTTGTTTTTTTTATATATATATACAGTATATATACTGTACAGTATATGTGTGTGTGTATGGCAATAAGGGACAGGGAGAGGTAAGGAGAAAGACATTAAAGTATCAACAAGACAAACAACTCGCACATCATGAAACGATTATTTAAACCCATAGAAACTTTATTTTATGTTATTTACACACATTGATGACCATGGACAAGATTATTCTACGTCCCACTTGGCAGCGGGCCCGTTGTATGGTTTGCTAATAAACTTGGGAGATGCCATGTACTTCTTGATAGCAGGGAGGTTCTCAAAACGTTTTTGGAACACTTGCAGGTTCTTGAAGTTGTTGAGGCAGCTTGGGTCCATCTTGAGGTGAACGTCAAGTAGCTCGTAAATCATGAAGTCCACCACAGTAATCTGAGATAAAGTTAGATAATTAAGGTCTTTGTATAGCATACATATCTTGGTTTACTCACGCTTGCTCTACTGCTGTCCGCAATAAGGAGGAAGCATTCAAACGGTAGCATCGCCTTCTCATACTTCCTATGTTTCTGCCCGGAATCAAGCCAAATCTGTTCTTCACCTCGCCAAACATTCTTTCATCAATAATAAATGCACTGAACTATCCAACTCTAGTTCTTCCCAAGCCTTCTGGCATCTAGCTAAAAACCTCTCCAACAATTTTTCTTCGTCTTTCCCTCCTCTATTCCACTCTGATGGCACCACCGTCACTTCTTCATCTGACAAAACTGAACTCTTCGCTAACATTTTCGCTAAAAACTCCGCTTTGGATGATTCTGATACTAGTCCCAACATATTATCTCTTCCAAGGATGTACCATCCACCCTCTCTGGCCTTAATACTAAGAAGGCGTACCAACCTGACGGTGTTCCTCCTATTGTACTCAAAAACTGTGCTTCCGTGCTGACTCCCTGCCTAGGCAAACTCTTCTGCCTCTGTCTCTCCTCTAACATAATCCCTTCTTGCTGGAAGTTTGCTCTCATTCAACCTGTCCCAAAGAAAGGTGACTGCTCTCAACCCTCCAACTATCGCCCAATTGCTCTCAATTCTTGCATCTCTAAAGTGTTTAAAACTATTCTTGTCTCAAAATGTCTTGAGCATTTATCTTCCCATAACCTACTCTCAGACCGCCAGTATGGCTTCCTTAACCCAGGAGCTGCGGGAAGACTCTTAAGAGTTTCCCCGGGCGACTGCGGGAAGACTCTTAAGATCCTGGGCCAAAAAAAATTCATTTAAAACACCCCAAAAAAACTTGAACCCTTATTTATTTTTTTTATTTTTTTTTGCCCCTGGGCCATGCCAAATATCACTCCTCCACATCCCCTCCTTCCCCACTTCCCCCCCTCCTTCAATTATCACCTATTTTCCCTGTTATTCCCTTATTCTGTGGTCTAGTTTCGTGCTAACATTAGCGAGTTGCTAGAAGGGCGTTGTCATCAGTGTTACCAAGCGTGGGAATTAGGGGAGAAGTCAGGAAGAGAATTGAGAGGTACCTCCAGTGTCTCTCAAAGCTTCGTGAGTGGAAGGTTGGATCACACTCACTCACACACACTCGCTTTCATTTCGCGATTTTGACCAGCCAAACACTGTTTCCACTTGTTTTATTGTTGTAACTGATTAATATCTTCATATTAATGGTAAAATAGGCGCATATGAATAAGTATTAATGATATTTATAGTAAAATAACGATGTTAGTGATGGGAACAGCTCAAATACGTGCGCACAGGCGTGTGGTGTCGCATACCCCCCATGCACAGCCGAGAGGTTAAGGGCCGCTCTACTGGTGATCTTCTTTCTTATCTTACTAACTCTTGGTCATCCTCCATTTGGGACTTCGGTGAGAGTTCTTGTTGTTGTTCCCTAAGCTGCCTGGCCGAACAGCCCCGAGTCCCTAAGGAAGGCCATGGCCACGATTGGGCTCTTCCACAGAACTCTCATTGAGTGTAGATTGTGTTGTTGGTGTATGTGGTTGTGTGAAATGCAGTCTTCTATGATGTGTTTAATGGTATGGGGTGCTGTGTTACATCCCGGGCAGGTGTCGATGACGGAGTCATCCAGTCTCTTCTGATAGCTCAGGAGAGCTGGATGGTGTCCGCACCTCAGCCTGGCCAGGTGGACTCTGTCCTCGCGAGGAAGGGAGGATTCGGAAGGATGGATTTCGGGAGGTTGTGCTTGCAGCTGCGTGTTGTCTGTGAGTGAGTGGATGGATTGGCGAGAGATATGGGTATGGATGTGCTTCTGGAAGTTGGTTCGGGGTGGGCAGGGAGGGAGAGAGGACAGTAATTGTGTGTGATACCGTGTGCTGGGTGTTGTTTTGATATTTCTTGGTGTCTGTGGGTGTGTTGCCATGTAGTTTAGTGGGTGGTCCTGGTTCGTGGAGGCTGCTGCCAGGAATTGAGTGCCTCTCATGTCCAGATGGTCTTTGACTTTGAGGATTTTGGTTTCTTGATGTAGGTGATCTGTGGGTGCAGTAGCTGTGCAGCCTGTAATGATCTTTACGGCAGTGAGAGTTTTCTATTGAGCTAGACATATCGAAGGCCTTCGATAGACTCTGGCACATTTCCCTTATTTCCAAACTACCCTCCTATGGTTTCTATCCCTCCATCTGTGCCATTGTCTCTAATTTCCTTGCCGGCCATTCCATAACTGCGGTTTTGGACGGCCACCGTTCACTTCCTCAACCTATCAACTCCAGTGTTCCTCAGGGTTCTGTTCTATCTCCAATTATATTCCTATTATTCATTAACAACCTTCTCAATTGCATCTCCAGCCTCATTCACTCATATGCTTACGACTCTACATTATACAATTCAACTAGCTTTCCTCAACACCATTCACAGCAGAAACTCCAAATCTTATGTAAGAAGGTCATAAAACACCTATCTTCTGATCTCTCTACTATCTCTAATTGGAGCAGAGAAAACCTTGTTACTTTCAATGCTTCCAAAACTTTATTTCTCCATCTGTCTACTCATCGCCCCCTTCCAGAAAACTATGACCTACTCTTCAACAACATATTATGTATCCTACAAATTAACCCTTCATCTTCTCTTAATATTCTTGGTTTCTCGTTTTCTTCTGATCTCTCTTGGAAAGATCATATTACCACTCTAGCTAAAACAGCTACCCAGAAGCTGGGTTTGCTCACCCGCCTCCAGGGGTTCTTTACCCCTGCACAGCTTCTTGCTCTCTACAGGGGCCATGTATTGAGTATTGTTCACACATGTGGGGAGGATCCTGTCACACAGCACTTCTAGACAAAGTAGAAAAGAATGCCTTCCGTCTCATTAACTCACACCGACTCACCAGTTCTCTGCAGTCTCTCTCTCTCTTCGCCGCAATGTTGCATTTCTCTCACTATTCTACCACTATTACAATAATCAGTGTTCCTCAGAGCTCTCTCAGTGTCTACCACCCCCTCTTCGTAGAGCACATAGCACCCGTCTTGCAACACAGTCCCACCCCTACTCTGTGCAACTCTCCAACCCAAGAGTGAAACATTATTCTCAATCATTCTTCTATTCAACCGCTGAGCTCTGGAACCCTCTCCAAGAATCAGTCTTTCCCTCTTCCTATGACTTAAATTGCTTCAAACTCTGTGTGTCCAGGCATTTTGGCTCGAACGTCCCTTGATTTTGGCCCTGCCACTCTTTCAACTCTGGGGGAAGCACTCGCCACAGGCCATTCTGCCTTTTGTCTCCGTCACTCACATAGAATTTTTAGTTTTTTTAGTTTATTGTAGGCTACATGAAATAATTAAATACCATTATTGTCGTAATTGTGATGAAAATTACCATTAGTATTATTAACCTTTATCTTGTGGAGAGTTATATAGCTAAGAATATGATTTGGTGGGCATGTTACCGCTATTTCCTCTTAATATACGTCGCTCTAGCGCTATATCTGTAACCCTGACCAAATTCAAATTAGTTTTAATAGAAAGATTGGGTTAAATTCTCCTCATGAAAGTCTTCAGTCATTCATTTTGAGCCCTCGTTCTTGTTTGCTCGCGGCCACTCACTAAGCGTATTATTGCATTGTTGTTATATAGGTATAGTTCCAGAAGCTTGGAAACTTGCAAATGTAGTTCCGATTTTTAAAAAAGGTGATAAATCAATAGCATCCAATTACCGTCCCATTAGTCTCACTTCAATCATAGGAAACCTACTAGAGTCAATTATTGCTAGAAAAATGAGAAACCACTTAGAAACATTTAACTTAATCAATTCTTTTCAGCATGGATTCACTCAGGGACGTTCTTGCCTTACTAATTTGCTTAGTTTTTTCTCAGAGGTATATGAAGCAGTAGATAATGACAAGGCATACGATATTATATATTTAGATTTCAGTAAAGCTTTCGACAGAGTCCCTCATGAGAGATTGATGAGAAAGGTTGAGGCACATGGAATAGGTGGGGCGTTGTTGGGATGGATTAGGTCATGGCTAATTGGTAGGAAACAGAGAGTCAGCATAAATGGTACCAAGTCAGAGTGGGGAGCAGTCAAAAGTGGTGTCCCCAGGGATCGGTATTAGGTCCCCTGTTGTTTCTTATATACATAAATGACCTAGATTTAGGTATAACTAGTAGGATAAGTAAATTCGCAGACGATACTAAAATGGGGAGATCAATTGATTCAGATAGCGATATAGAGTGCCTCCAAAGGGATCTAGATACCTTACATAAATGGTCAGTAAATTGGCAGATGAAGTTTAACATTTACAAATGCAAGGTATTAAAGATAGGGAAGATGCAAACAAATGTTAAATATAAACTAGCTAATTTAGAATTAGAAAATTCAGACTGCGAGAAAGATCTAGGTGTGTTTGTTAGCAATGATTTGAAGCCTAGAAAACAGTGTATAGGCGTTCGTAATAAGGCAAACAGGATTCTCGGGTTCATCTCTAGGAGTGTGAGTAACAGAACTGCTGATGTTATCTTAAAACTTTACTTGTCATTAGTGAGACCCCATATGGATTATGCTGTCCAATTTTGGTGTCCTTATTACAGAATGGACATAGATTCATTGGAGAGAGTACAGCGTAGAATGACAAAAATGATCCATAATATTAGAAATCTTCCGTATGAAGAAAGGTTGAAGAAATTAGGTTTACATTCGTTAGAGAGACGCAGAGTTAGAGGGGATATGATAGAGGTGTTCAAGTGGGTTAGTGGGATTAACAAAGGGGACATGACAAATGTACTAAAACTCAGTGATAGCGAAAGAACTCGTACCAATGGTTTCAAATTAGATAAATTTCGTTTCAGAAAAGATATAGGCAAATATTGGTTTGGTAACAGAGTTGTAGATGGGTGGAATGGACTACCAAGTGCTATAGTGGGATCTAAAACTGTAGGGAGCTTTAAGATAAAATTGGATAAGCATATGGACGAGAAGGGTTGGGTGTGAAGGGGGATCAGCCGGGTTGGGGCAATCAGCGCTCTGCAGACCCCCATAATCCTGCGTTAATCTCTAACCGTTTTGGTAAGATGATCCTCAGGGTATTAGAGTGTTGAGCCTATAATTGGGCTTTGTAATTGATTTGGGGTTGTGTGGGACAGGGATCTGCCTTGCTTAGGCCAATCGGCTTTCTGCAGACTCCCATTTTCTTATGTTCTTATGTTCTTATGTTGTTGTTGTTGTTGTAGTAGCCCTAAGATGCCCTTTTATGGGAATCCCGCAGCGTCCAGGCAGTCTGCCACCTCCCCAAGGTGGGTGGGTCCAGGGATCTTTGAGTGAAATGTTGTTGAAGTTACGTCTGTACTGTCGGAGTATTCAATGGGTGATCGAACTAGTGTTTTAAATGTTGAGCGGTACTTGAAATAAAAAACACCATCTGAGGAAGAGCACCTAAACCATTACACCACCAACACCATAACTTACAATTAAGATTGGTGAATATCAGGAGAGTAACAGTCAAACAAGTGAGGACGTAAGTTGTTCACTTTCATTTTCCTTTGTACTGTAGTAGTAATATTACTATCAGAAGTAGTAATTATTATTGTTGTTCTTGTTGTTATTGCAGTGGTAGTAGCAGTTGTTTGTGTTGCTGTTATAGTAGACACTGTAAAAGGAGGAAGAATATTTCATAATATAATGTTTGCCTGTAACTTACTTTCCCTGGGTATTTCTCCTGGACGACCTAAATGTGTGTGATTTTTTTTTTTTTTTTTTTTCCGGGCTCTGGGGTAGTGCCAGAGTATATATATAGATAGATAGATATATAGATAGACTTACCTTCCCAATAAACCAAGAATTGCCTGCCAAGTAGTCCGAGAATATCTTCAGTTGGTCACTTAAGTCCTTCAGGTACTGTTCCTTCTGTTCAGTCTGTGGGAAGCGTTTTATGAGTACAGGTATTTGTTGATTTCATTAATTGAGTTTAAGGGTGAAGTTGGTTGGTGGAAAAAACATAATAATTCATTCTGGTTCAGGAGCAATTTATAGCGAGGCCTTCCCATGGGTTAAGTGCCCCATTAATTACTCCTTCCATTCGTCTATACATTAGGCTACCATAGCACAGTTGGAATATATGTACATGCTCAGATTGATATGCAGGATTCAAAACTGCATAATAAATCGTAGGTTTGTGCATATTTCTTTAACTGTCTTGATAGCGTAATGCATAAGTGCGCGGAATTTCGATGTGAGTATCCTAGGTTCGAGTCCTTGGAGTGCCACATGTATTTGTTGATTTCATTAATTGAGTTTAGAGGTGAAGTTGGTTGGTGTAAAAAACTTAATAAATAATAATAATAATAATACTATTACAGTAATATCCTTTAGATGGTATTACCTTCTCTCCAACCTCATTGTCATGCCTCTTAATGATCCAAGGAAAACTAGACTGCTCTCTTATATATATATTTGATATTAATGTTAAAGAAGGGGGTGTTACTTATATAGGCCTACCACTGTATAATGAGTAATGACAATATTGCGTTGCATAATAAAATACAACCATCTACGCTTACACACACACACACACACACACAAACGACAGATTCTGATCTAACTTACCTAACTTAAAGAGCTCAATATGACACAATTTCGAGTCATAAACTTATTGAGCTATTTCACTAAGTTCATATGACACGATCATGTCATATGATACTTTTGGGCAACACCGCCATATGACGCGATCGCGGCATATGTGACAGAAGGGGTTAATGAGGGTGACCATACACAGAAGGCCCCCAAGTGGACCTATTCCATGTAAGAGGGTTACTTTATAGTACTGTAATACAAAATACGTGTGAATTGCACGGACTGATGATGATGATGATGGCTGGATTAAAGTAGGAGAGTAGAGTAATTGGATACTTTTGTAGATGTTTAGGTGACAATCACCACGGTCGATCTGGGGATCCGCCGCTAATGAACTCGTCCTGGAATCTTTACGACTCTGAATCTTACGATTCTTTACAGGACTGACCATGCCATTTTTATCGGCACTAGCCAGAGAAGAGTGTTGAGAGGGGAGAAGGGGTGTTGGAGAGAGAGGAAGGTGTTGGAGTGGCTTTGTTATGTGTGTTTTAGTCTGTATACGTCGTCAGGATGTCCCCTGACTGGGTGCAAGCATGTGAAACATGCTAGGACGTACTACCGCACCCACTAAATGTCCGCCGTGGCAGGGATTCGATCCCGGGTCTTTCAGATTCAATCGCGAGCGTGCTCACCACTTGACCACCACAGCTGTGACTTGACCACCACAGCTGTGGATAGAGGAAGAATAAGTTGAGAAGTAAAGTAGAAGGATGTAGCGACTATTTTCTTGTTTTATAATAATATTACTGACGTATTAATTAACGGTTATGCTACATTTCATAATTATAGGCTATCACTGGTAATTTATATTTTCTCCATTAAAGTATATTAAAAAAAAATAATGCTTAGAGACATAGGACAGGTACGATCATGTTAACCCGTACAGCCCCAGCGACGCGCCTGACGCATCGGCGATGTATGTAACGCACAGCCCCAGAGACGCGCCTGGCGCGTCACCCTAATTGCGCCGACCGTAACCTCAGGTGTAGCCACTCAAGAGGGCTCAGATTTCTATGGGAACTGTGTACGTATCCCACGCAACCGTGCCGATGGTTGAAAACTCTCAAAGTCCACGTGCGTGCGCGCGAGCGCGCAATAACCTGTTTTTTTGGGATAATTGCCTTCAATTTTTTACTCTTGTAAAATCCGTTTTCGGGGGCTCTGTAGGACCATTTTTTAAGCTTTTTGAGCGGTTTTTCGTGGTTTTTCCTTCATTCCTAACCCATTCGCTATTGTTTCTGGAATAAAACCATTTTTTGAAAACCGGCCAGGTTCTGGTGCGCAAACATTACAAAACTAGCCGGGGCTCCACGGGTTAATACCCGTTCATAATTGTTTATATGTAAATAAATATAATTATATAAACTCTTTTAGGAGTAGAGGTGGTTGATGGATAGAACATAATAATATATATATATATATATATCCAGGCATTTTGGCTTGAACGTCCCTTGATTTTGGCCCTGTCACTCTTTCAACTATGGGGGAGGCACTCGCTATAGGCAGTTCTACCTTTTGCCTCCCTCAATCACATAGAAAAAAATAAAATAAAATACAAAAATATATATATATATATACCAGTATATATATATTTTTTTTTTTTTTTTTTTTTTTTTTTTTTCTATATTCCAACTTACTTCCTCTCGGGCATAGGCTGAGAGCCTTAACATTCACCGCTTTACAATGAACAGTGAAGCCTGTGAGGTCTTGTTCCAGTCTAGGGAGTGAGACATGTGAAGCACGTAGAGTACAACGAGCACCTGCCATCTTGCCTTCACATGATGCACGGTGCTCACTCATGGCCCGAAACGACCCCATCTCTGAAGCCATCTCGTTCCCGTGCTTCACTGTCTCACCCCCTACACTCGGACTCTCACACTTACACACACACAACGCCACCTGTTGAGCAGATAACTCACCAGGCATTGCACCCCTATAGCATATTTTGAATATGGGAATATTCATACACTGCTATTTAATCAGGGAACAATGAGGGTATTTTATTGACGTTTCGGTGGGCTTGTGGTAATGCACTGACACTAGGTACAGCACAAATTCCATCCCAATAATATCTTCCCATTGATACATCGGGATTTGAACCCGGGACCTCTGGATTACCAGGCCAGTGGCAAGACCATTCCACCACACCTATATATATATATATATATATATATATATATATATATATATATATATTATAGGTTTAAGTCCCGAAGGGAAGAAAGAAAACTTAATATTTAGTAGTGGCCCCGGAATCATTGACGATGCACCTAAACATTGTTTATGGCCAATCTTTGAACTCAAGCTTGTCTTTCAAACTTCCCGCCCGGGAGAGAACAAAGTACGATTGCCACACATCGTGAGCGAAACGCTCTTAAAAACCACTCACAGACTCGTCCTATATGATGTGGGTACAGTGCTGGGAGTAACAATATCGAGTAACCTAAAACCGAGTCAACAATGTTCAGAAGTTGTTAGAAGGCAAACAAAATAATTGGCTTTATAGGCAGGTCATTTGAGCATAAATCCAAAGAAGTTATCCTAACCCTTTACAATTCCTTAGTCCGCCCTCTTCTGGAATACTGCGTTCAATCCTGGTGCCCTTATTACCAAAAAGATATAAACAAGCTAGAACGAGTTCAACGTAGAGTTACCAAAATGATACCTAGCCTAAAGAACAAACCATACGAAGAGCGTCTTAGAGAAGTAAATCTATTTCCTTTAACCCTCCGGGCCCGGGCTAGCTCTCACAATGACAGTGCGGGGTACCCGGGCAATCTGGCCGAAAAACGTCTAGGCCTAGGCTACTGTATTTTTGTTTAGTTTAACTGCTAGAAATTTCCCACGCATCTATAAACGTAGTGCGGTTTCCAATCTGTAGACTGGCGTTGAATAGAGCTCTCTAAGTCAACTGGTTCAGTTGTGATGACGATTTCCGTGGAGCGAATTTTTCCGCGATGGTGACAATATCGGAGCTTTTCAGACACTAATTTCGTCTGACGTCACAACAATAACATTGATCCGACGTCTCCTTATTGTTTTCGGAGGTGCAGTGACGCAATGATCAGCTTTGTTTACATGCGTCGGATGCACAGCGTTCAGACCAAGCTGAATAGGCTTTCAAGCTTACTATCTCCTGAAAGGACACCCGGGCTGCTGCCCTTATTTCGTGGTGTCCTTTCACACTGACGACCGGGCAGGAAGGGTTAACCCAGCGCAGATTAAGAGGTGACTTAATTCAAGTGTTCAAAATCATCAAAGACATCGACAATATGAACTGTAGTAAGTACTTCACTATCGACCAATCTAATTACACGCGGGGAAACGGTTGCAAAATTATTGGTAAATCTTTTAACTCACACGAATCTAAGAATTTCTTCTTCAATCGAGTTGTCAACTTGTGGGATGGGCTTCCCCGAGACGTTATAGACTGCAGCACCGTTGATTCATTTAAACTCCGCTTAGACAAATATCTCGCATCAAACCCGCGACTGACTGCGTTTGTAAATGAATAACTTTATTTTATCCCCCCCTCAGTTACTAACCCATCTGTCCCCTACTAACTTCCTAATCCTGCCACGGACATTAGTTCCAGGGCAGTAGTTCCCTTTCCAATGTTCCCTTTCCCACTCTAAACCACTGTTTGGACACTTGATCCTCAGTGTTTTGGAGGACAAGCAGCCAAGAAGGGTCACTAGACCT
This sequence comes from Paralithodes platypus, assembly GCA_032716605.1. NCBI lineage: Eukaryota > Metazoa > Arthropoda > Malacostraca > Decapoda > Lithodidae > Paralithodes > Paralithodes platypus. The sequence continues at coordinate 22,084,598 of CM064572.1, forward strand.
GTTGTTGCTTGATTTCCTTTGTACTCCTTTGTACTCCCCCACTAAATGCGCCATCAGTAAATGCGGATTCCCTATATGCGGTGGCTAATCAGAAATAATATATTTTAAAGACTCTGTAAATGCGGCTCAAAATTCTGTATATGCGGTTTGGCCGTTTTGATTCAAGGGGAAATACGTACTTCCCGCCATATTACCGAGTGTCGCCTACCGAAAATGCGGCCGACATCCTCCCTCCCTTCCATCACGTCCAGCAGTCCTCCATCTAAATGGTGTTGTTGTTGTTGTTCCCTAAGCTACTTGGCCGCACAGCCCTGAGTCCCTGAGGAAGGCCATGGCCACGATCAGGCTTTCCCACAGAGCTCTCATTGAGTGTAGATTGTGTTGTTGGCGTATGTGGTTGTGTGAAATGCAGTCTTCTATGATGTGTTTAATGGTATGGGGTGCTGTGTTACATCCCGGGCAGATGTCGACGACGGAGTCATCCAGTCTCTTCTGATAGCTCAGGAGAGCTGGATGGCGTCCGCATCTCAGCCTGGCCAGGTGGACTCTGTCCTCCCGAGGAAGGGAGGATTCGGAAGGATGGATTTCAGGAGGTCGTGCTTGCAGCTGCATGTTGTCTGTGAGTGAGTGGATGGATCGGCGAGAGATGTGAGTATGGATTTGCTTCTGGAAGTTGGTTCTGGGTGGACAGGGAGGGAGAGAGGATAGTAATTGTGTGTGATACTGTGTGCTGGGTGTTGTTTTGATATTTCTTGGTGTCTGTGGGTGTGTTGCCATGTAGTTTAGTGGGTGGTCCTGGTTCGTGGAGGCTGCTGCCAGGAATTGAGTGCCTCTCATGTCCAGATGGTCTTTGACTTTGAGGATTTTGGTTTCTTGATGTAGGTGATCTGTGGGTGCAGTAGCTGTGCAGCCTGTAATGATCTTTAGGGCTTTGTTTTGAATATTCTGTAAGGTCTAAATGGTGTTTTATTTGTTTTTTATTTGATATTTCTAATGTAAAGTGTAAATAATACCGGTATGAAAAGGGTAAATAAAGTGTCCACACCAATATACCCTCATAAAGGTATATTGGTAGTAATAATCTTTCTTTCAGAAATGGTTATTGGGTGGGTTATCGGGTGTATGGTAGGCTAAAAAGGGGTTAGTTCGGAGGGGCTGTCTGACCATAAGCATTTATTCCCATTGATTATGAACTCCACAATATGCGGATTCCGTAAATGCGGCGCATTTTGCAGCCCATATAGGCGCATTTACTGGGGGTGCACTGTACCACTACTAGAAAAACTAGCAAAAAATAATGAAATAAAGAGATTAAACTTGATCTTAGCATTACGCTTCTCATGCGTCTGCTGTTTCTGCACGCTTCACCTCACTCATCGAAGCGATCAACCGTTCTTAATCTGACATATCAAGACTTTCAAAACATAGCAGATGAATGGGAAGGGGATGGAAGGGAGGGCCAAAATCGTCAATGATTCCGGGGCCACTACTAAATATTAGGTTTTCCTTCTTCCCTTCGGGACTCAAACCTATAATTTATTAGTGGCCCCTTCATCATTGACGATGCGCCTGATATTTCAAGACTGAAGGGGGACATTCATCATGAACATCATAACCACTAATAAATTACTAAGGTTAAAAGTTAAGCACGTACGAAAAAGACCAATTTTAATACAAAATAATAAAAGGTTGTACAGGCGGCATTCCTTAAAGGTAGCCTGTTGTGTACTCATCTTTACGTTTGATAGAACAGTTGATGAGACACATATAAACTATACATTTAGCTTATGAATTCATAAATAAATCAATATCTCATCTCTTATAAAATACTGATAATATGTTGGCCTATACATATATGCCCTACAGGTACTGTATTACACAAATATTTGTACTCTTGCTTTTAATCCTAATCCTTAAGATTAATGAGCATACAGTAATGGAAACTCTATTGCCATACATAAAGTAAACATAAACATTTTCCTGACTAGACTTACGTTAGTCTAAGGAACGGGTTATCACATAACCTTTATTCTCGTCATATTGTATCACTTAAGAGGCAGGTTAGAGGCCCTAGCTAGGATAGCTTCCCCCCCCCCCTTTCTTCACAAAAATAGCTTAAAACTAGACTCTCTGCCTTAATGCTATACAGTACATGTACGAGAAGGTTTCATGAGATTCACGGACAGGTAACGTGTTAAGAAAGTATGATTAGATGACCATAACTTGGTCTGTTGAATGTCATCGAGAGAGTAATTGTGTAGGAATCTGAGTGATGCAGCCCACTTCCGGATATCGTGTGACCTAGCCAGAACGCCCGAATTACTCTCTCTAATTACCTCTACTAATAATGCAGCTAGCTGGTGTTTTGGGAGACTTTTACCTGACCGTGAAACCCAGAGGGATCCCGCCTGTGCTGGTCGAGAGTCCCGCATAAATAAAATGAGTGATTGCACTGGACAAAGTAAATGGTGCTTATCGCCCTGTTTCAGAGATCGCCGCCAACTCAGACACCCTGTCACCCGTGGCTAATGCCATTAGAAAAATGGCTTTCTTAAGTCTTGACTCGAAAGGAGGCTTATGACTGTATTTACGGGAGTGAAGTATTTCAAGGGCCAGATCAAGAGACCAGGTGGGTGTGAGTTGACGAGGAGGAGGGCGAAGCCGGAAGCAAGACCGCATGAACCCCTTCTCCTCTGCCTCTGGCACGGACAGACCAGTTAAATCGAAAAAAGGTGTCTGAATTGCTGGGAGGTGATTCCTTAATGTGACAACTGACAACTTTTGAATTTCAAATAGGTAATTTAAATAATTATACACCAGAGCCACCAAGGACTGCTGTTGATCAGTTTCTACGATCCAGTTAGTAAACGACTTCCACTGAGATTGGTACTGTCTTTGGGTTGATAAAGCATACTGATTAATCAACTTGTGAGTCACGGCTTCCCCAAACTGGCCTAGCCACTTCTGAATGTCCATAAGGCAAAAGTCAGCAAGGTCTTGAGGTTTCCAATTGTGTCTAAGTGGTAGTACAAGATCGGGAGCGACACCGGGTTCTCGCACCACGTCTTTAATTGATTGTACCAAACTTGAGCCGGCTACAACGGCACGATCATCGAGACCATGCCTCGATAACTCCGTAGTTTGTAAACTACTTTGCATATTAAGCCGGAGTCTGACTCCGACGTGTGAGGTACTGAGGCAGCCTGTGGTTTGCCTTTCACGCGAACAAGTCCACTTGTGGATGGTATGGCTCGGCAATCATCTCTTGAAAGATGGTTTGCTTGAGAGCCCATTCTACTTGAGTGCTCTTTCTCCGAGACAGAGCGTCTGCCCACACGTTCGCCACGCCGGGCAGATATGTTGCATGAAGATAAATCTCCAGCCTCGCGGCTAGTCGAAAGATCTTTTCCGACAACCCTTGTAACACTCGAGATTTCGCTGACCCTTGTTTCTGAATGCATGTCACTGCAGTCAGATTGTCCATTCTGAAGGCTAGGGACTTTCCCGCCTGGCTCATGTCGTGCTCCTCTAAAAAGAATAGTGGGACTAACAACTCCTTGGCATTGATATGAAGATGATTTGAACTGGATCATAGACCCTGACCCTGATGACCTAGGTTTGACTGGTAACCCCACCCCAGGGTACCTGACGCGTCTGTATCTATCCAGACCGTCGGAGGAGGAGCTGTCCATGTCAAGGAGGAGTGTATTACTTCTGGCTTCGCCCAAGCCGCCAGGAGGTTGTGGATTAAAGTTGGAATTTTCCTCAGTGTTTCCGCTGGCAACAGCGGAAAGCACCTGTTTCCTTCCAAAATAATTAGTTTTACCTTCAGACGACCTAATGGGACCGTCAGCTGTATCCAATTGAGGGAGCCCACCAGAGATTCCCAGATCCTCCTCGTTGTTGTCAGAGAATGAAGAAACCGAAAGAGTTTCCTCCGAAATCTCTGACGGTTGTCTTCGCTCTGACCAGAGTGAGGAGCTCGGTATCCCAGATAAGGCCCACCCACTGGATTTTCCTGGTGGGGATCAAGGAAGACTTTGCTAAGTTCACCTTGAACCCCAAGGCAGCTACATGAGTTGACGCTAGTTGTACATGTTGGAGGCAGATTATTTTTGATTGTGCTACTATTAACCAATCGTCTAGGTACCATAACACCATGATCCCTTGTTTGAGTAATGGTATCAAAGCCTGTCGGACTAATTTTGTGAAAATTCGGGGTGCTAGATTTAATCTAAAGGGCATTCTTTGAAATACAAATGTTTGATCCCGTTGTGCAAAGCTAGATACTTTTGAAAACGTTTGTTGATTGGGACATGCCAATAGGCTTCTGTTAGATTGATGGAACACATCCAACCTTGCAGCGGGAGTGTCAATCTGATCTGATTCACAGTCAGCATCCTGAATGACTGATTGTGAATATGGATGTTAAGATAGGAGAGGTCGATCACCGGCCTCATCTGAACACTGTCCCGTTTTGGCACCAGGAACAACCGCGACGTGAACACGGGCTGTGACAAAGGACTGGGGATAATAATCTGCTTTTGGACCATCTCTTTGACGACGGATCCCACCTCCAATGAAACAAGATTTAATTCTGTGGGGATACGTAATCGGGGTCGCCGGGACCACCGCTTGGAGAGGCCTTTGCGGACTACTGTCCTTGCCCATGTCCGCCGGGGCCATGCCCGATGACAGTCTCGGAAGTTGCCAGTCGCATAACTGGTGTTGTCCGGCAGTACTACTCTCGTTTCCGTCTCGCCTTGCCTTGGCACTGGGAGTGAGAGAGCCTTGTGGTGTCTCAGTTTTTTGAAGAGGAGGGTTGTGACTCTGACATTGGAATGGGGGGATGAGAGGCCTTCGCTACCATCACTACTGGGTTTACCCCTAGACTGACCCCTGAACCAACGCCCTCTGCCCCTGAATTGGCCTCGTCCACGAGAAGTCCCGCTACTTGCAGGGGCTGTGTAAGTCTTTGATGACTGAAATGACTGGGATCGACCACGAAAGGAACTCTTGGCATTAAATTTAGATTTAACTGATTGCTCACTCTTTGACTTAGAAGTAGTGGCAGGTTGTGAGTCTAGAAGAAAATTGACAGTGCGCCAGGCATCGTCGGAGGCTAGGGTTTTGGTGAAAACATTTGATAGTAGCAGTCTTGTGGTAAACTATCAATGGAAGTTAAATATTACTAAGCTATAATGAATCAAATAAATCAATCTAAATGAAAACTACTCCATATCTAAATTGAATTCACTCTGAAACAAGCTAATTTATACCCAAAGGTCTCACATAATAAATTTATATATAGGGTAAGGTTATAAGGGTTAATATTAGCCAGGAATTAACTCACCAATAGTTCCACATGGCAATGAGGCAAGGGAGAACATTTTACCCAATATGGCGGTGGACAATGGGGATCGAGACTTCGGTCCCGAGACACGAGTCAAGTTAAAGAAAGAATAAATGATTACATGGGAATGGACATGAATATTATGCTTATCTGTCAGTCAGTCATGGCGTCGATGAGAGCGTCGTGATGGTGTAGCTGTGTGTATTGCTGTATGTGTATTGTGATTAGAGGCACAAAAGCACGATCAACTGAGGGCGGAAAATTAGATGTTAACTGGTTGGTGTTCGTGAAGGCTCTAGTGTTCCTCGAAGACACACCTTGCTGCCTTGGCAAAACGCCAGGAGCCCAAATTATCGTACCGCATAAGGGTTGCTCTATACGATAAATTATATTAATATATACGATATAATATATACGCAACATCCAGCAGCCCCTTCTCTGTATCCTCCTACTTTCTCTATCCTAGTTTCAAAGCCAAAGGTGGATGTTGTGCATATGTGCACAACAAACTCACTTGCTCTCGTGTTCCCGATTTCGACTCCTCTGAATTCTCAACTTTATGGCTCAAACTTTCCTGTCATTCTCTTACTAAATATTTCTGTGCTGTCTATCTTTCCCCTAACTCTACCAACTTTCCCAAATTCTTTGACTATCTAAACTCTAGAGTGGAACACATTCTATCCCTTTCTCCTTTCTCAGAAATCTCCATCTTAGGAGATTTCAACGTTCACCACCGCCAATGGCTCTCCTCTCACACTACTGATCCACCTGGTGAACAAGCCTACGTCTTTTCTATCATAAATGACCTAGAGCAGTTAGTTCAGCAACCCACCCGTATCCCGGATCGCATCGGAGATCGGCTCAACATTCTTGACTTGTTTCTAACTTCTAACCCTTCTTCTTATACTGTCGATCTTTTCTCTCCTCTGGGCTCCGCCGACCATAAACTTATCTCTGTCACCTGTCCTATCTCTCCAGTATGGCCACCCAATCCTCCTAGCCGGCGGCGCTTGTGGCACTTTGGCGCTGCCGACTGGGAGGCTCTCCGGCAGTACTTCTTTGATTTCCCATGGAATGATTTCTGCTTCCGTGGCCGGGGACCCTCGGAGAGTGCTGAACGCATTACCGAGGTAATCCTATCGGGCATGGAAGCATACATTCCATTCTCCTTCTCTCAGACTAATGCTAAAAAATCTTGGGTTTACTCACGCCTGTTCTACTGCTGTCCGCAATAAGGAGGAAGCATTCAAACGGTACCGACGCCTTAAAACACAAGACTCTCATTCTTCCTATGTTTCTGCCTGGAATCAAGCCAAATCTGTTCTTCGACTTGCCAAACACTCTTTCATCAATAATAAATGCACTGAACTATCCAACTCTAGCTCTTCCCAAGCTTTCTGGCATCTAGCCAAAAACCTCTCCAACAATTTCTCTTCCTCGTCTTTCCCTCCCCTCTCCCACTCTGATGGCACAACCATCACTTCTTCCTCTAACAAAGCTAAACTCTTCACTCAAACGTTTGCTAGAAACTCCACCTTGGATGATTCCGGTGCTATTCCTCCCTCTCCGCCCTCCTCTCTCTTATTTATGCCTAATATCCTAATCTCTTCTAAAGATGTACTTTCTACCCTTTCTGGGCTTAACACTAATAAGGCGTACGGTCCGGATGGTGTTCCTCCTGTTGTTCTCAAAAACTGTGCTTCCGTGCTGACTCCCTGCCTAGGCAAACTCTTTCGTCTCTGTCTATCCTCTAACGTCTTCCCTTCATGCTGGAAGTTTGCTCACATTCAACCTGTCCCAAAGAAGGGTGACCGCTCTCAACCCTCCAACTATCGTCCAATTGCTCTCATTTCTTGTCTTTCTAAAGTTTTTGAAACTATTCTTGCTTCGAAATTTCTTAAGCATTTCTCTTCTCATAATCTGGTCTCAGATCGCCAGTATGGCTTCCTTAAGGGTTGCTCTACTGGTGATCTTCTTTCATATCTTACTAACTCTTGGTCATCCTCCTTTCGGGACTTCGGTGAGACTTTTTCTATTGCACTAGACATATTGAAAGCCTTCGATAGAGTCTGGCATAAATCTTTAATTTCTAAACTACCCTCCTTCGGTTTCTATCCCGCCATCTGTGCCTTTGTCTCCAATTTCCTTTCAGGCCGTTCCATAGCCGCAGTTGTGGACGGCCATTGTTCACTTCCTCACCCTATAAACTCTGGTGTTTCTCAGGGCTCTGTCCTATCTCCTATTCTCTTTCTAATTTTTATAAATGATCTCCTTAACTGTACCTTAACACCGTACGAGCGGCCTAGGCAGTATATAATATGTAGCCACCAGCGGGGTGTTTTTAGCCAAAATAGAGCTGTTTACGTGATCATTTTCATGCCTAAATAAGACCCAGAGCGTAAAACAAGTATCTATCCCTGAAAGGGCATAAACAGAGCTTTCCAATGCACCATAACGATCCTTTTATGATGGCTAGTTTTCTTGCAACAACCGCGCAACGCGAGTGCAAAAAGCATGTAATTCGGCACTTTCCCCATACAATTCCGTATATAGCGAGTGAGAGAGGGAGGGAGGAGGTGGGATTCGTGTCAGTAGGTTTGCCACGGTGGTCTGGAGCAGTCATACGCTCGCTACTCTCCTGCCACCACTTGTCTCTCTCTCTCACCAACATTACGTGCTGAAATTGCCACACGACCTATGTCGAGCGCCGCCAGATAGTCCAGATTTATTATACTCGACTTATGTTGCGCCCCGATAGTTATGGGTTAATTCCCATCCATTCATTCGCAGACGACTCAACCTTACACTACTCCATTAGTATTTCAGACCGCCCCAGCCAGCAATTCCTCAACGACAAACGTAATGAAGCCATAGAACTCTTAAATTCTGATCTAAATACTATTTCCAATTGGGGTAGAGAAAACCTTGTTAACTTTAATGCTTCCAAAACCCAATTTCTCCATCTATCTACCCGTCAGGATCTCCCAGCGGACTATCCCTTATTCTTCAACAATACAAAAATCAACCCTTCATCTTCTCTCAATATTCTTGGTGTCTCTTTTTCTTCTGCTCTCATTTGGAAGGACCATATTACCAGTCTTGCTAAGGCAGCCTCCCAGAAGCTCGGTTTGCTCAACCGCCTTAGGGGGTTCTTTTCCCCTGCACAGCTTCTTGCTCTGTACAGGGGCATAGTGCGCCCTTGTATTGAGTATTGTTCACATGTGTGGGGAGGTTCCTCTCACACCGCTCTCCTAGACAAAGTTGAAAGGAAGGCCTTTCGTATCATTAACTCCCGTCCACTCACCAACTCTCTGCAGTCTCTCTCTCTCCGCCGCAATGTTGCATCTCTCTCGCTATTCTATCGCTACTATAATAATCAGTGTTCCTCAGAGCTATCCCAGTGCATACCACCTCCTTTACGTAGGGCATGTGGTACCCGTCTTGCAACTCAATCCCACCCCTACTCTGTGCAACTCTCCAACCCAAGAGTGAAACGTTACTCTCAAACTTTCTTCTACTCAACAGCTGAGCTCTGGAACTCTCTCCCAGAATCAGTCTTTCCCTCTTCCTATGACTTAAATTGCTTCAAACTCTGTGTGTCCAGGCATTTTGGCTCGAACGTCCCTTGATTTTGGCCCTGACACTCTTTCAACTATGGGGGAGGCACTCGCTATAGGCAGTAATGCCTTTTGCCTCCCTCAATCACATAGAAAAAAAAAAAAAAAAAAAATCATATATACTCATAAGACCATGGCAATATTGCTTAACCTGTGGAGCCCCGGCTAGTTTTGTAATGTTTGTTCACCAGAACCCGGCCGGTTTTTAAAAAATTGTTTTATTACAGAAACAATAGCGAATGGGTTAGGAATGAAGGAAAAACCACAAAAAACCGCTCAAAAAGCTTAAAGAATGGTCCTACAGAGCCCCCGAAAACGTATTTTGCAAGAGTAAAAAATTGAAGGCAATTACCCCAAAAAACCAGGTTATTGCGCGCTCACGTACACGCACGTGGACTTTGAGAGTTTTCAACCATCGGCACGGTTGCGTGGGATACGTACACAGTTCCCATACAAATCTGAGCCCTCTCGAGTGGCTACACCTGAGGTTGCGGTCGGAGCAATTAGGGTGACTCGTCAGACGCGTCGCTGGGGCTGTGCGTTACATACATCGCCGACGCGTCAGACGCGTCGCTGGGGCTGTACGGGTTAATAGCATATTAGGCCTTTTACAACTTAACTTATTTACAATCTTATAATATACGATCTACTCGTCCTACGATCGCTCCGATCGTGACGTCACAGAGACATACGAGATCACAAAATAGTCATATTCTATCGTATTTATACGATACACTCCCCCCACAAAAAAGACCTTAACCCCACCTTAAACCTAAAGTTGCCCAGAGGCTATCTTCTGACGCCACAAGTTGACGGCGCCAGCAGCAGCGAGTCTGGGACGCGTCCCGGTCCGAGAATGATCACCATCAGTAAGAGGTGAGTCGTTCCTTTGAGAATCCTCGGACCCAGCAATAACAGGTGGAGCATCAGATTGCAATGCGGAATCGAGCTCCAAAGCGTACAAACGTGCGATAGGACGAACAGTAGTACCAGTGGCTGTCTTCAATAGCGCCACCCGCTCTACAGCGTCTGCCCCCTTGTATACCTCCAACACGCGGCCTAATTTCCAGTATAAACGAGGACTATCTTCTTTAATTAAAACAACTTCGCCAACTGTAGGTGCCGTTGGTCTACCAGAGGGAGTATCACTCCTTTCCCTCAATGCTAGCAGATATTGACTAATCCACCGTTTCCTAAAATCCTCGATTATCCTGGATATATACTGGTATCTCTTAGACACCGCTACCTCAGAGTACAACGAGGGATCCTCTAACTCTACTATGGATTGGAAATCAGATGGATACGCAGTCAATGGTTTCCCATATAGCAAGTGAGCTGGCATTAATGGTAGTGGTTCTTGCAGGTCGGTGTACACATATGTAAGCGGGCGATCATTCACGACTGCCTCTATCTCTGTGAGGACTGTCGTCAACTCACTCTTCTTTAATTGAGCACGTCCTACAACCGCTCTTAGTCCTGACTTTACTATGCCGACATACTGTTCCCACATGCCACCAAACCAAGGTGCCTTAACTGGAATGAACCTCCATTCGCACTTCTTCTCTCCCAAAAAAGTGATGATAGTAGGATCACTACTCATATCCTTTAGATATTTTGATGCTTGGACATAAGTGGGAGCATTGTCGCTAAGAATGAGTTGAGGGAATGAACGACGGGCACAAAACCGTCTAAACGCCAGCATAAATTCTTCGCTAGACATATTATCACATAGTTCTAGGTGTACCGCTCGAGACGTTGCACAGGTAAACAATAATATATAAACCTTCTCATGCTCCCTCGTCTTCAATGCCCCTGTGTAATCTAATCCTACCGCTTGGAAAGGTTCTACGTGCTTTACACGGCATTCAGGTAGAGGTGGAGCTGGTCCAGTTACATATGGTTTACCCTTTAGTCTCTGGCATATTACACACTTTCTTACTATGCGTCGAGCTACTTGTCGAACTCTGGGTATCCACCATGTGAGACATAAATTTGATATAATATGACATACCCCGTAGTGTTTTACTTCCCTATGTGCACGTATGATCAATAGATCAGTAATGTGATGTCTTGTTGGCATAAGTATAGGGCGGTTTGTGCCGTCTGGTACACCCGACCACTTCAGGCAACCCTCACACCTGATGAGGCCATTGTCTAGGTGCAACCTTAGTTGACGCACTATATTAGGCATTAATGTCTTATTCGAGCTTTTCAAGGATTCTAATTCATTGGAAAAGGTTTCTACTTGAACCCATTTGATCAAAGTTACTTCAGCTGCTTTAAATTCACGAGCATCAATGTTGTGACCCCTGTTGCAGAGTAGGCCCGTTTCTTTCAGCTTGAGTTTGGATACATATCGCAATACCCAAGCTACAACTCTGACTAGTTTATTATAGTCACCGAATCTTGCCCACTCTATGATAGGACCCGGTGGCTCATTTGGTTGGGCTGTAACTGCCACTGTTTCCAGTGGCAGAGGTCCCTCACCAACAGCATGCCAAATCGTCCATTCACTTTCATGGAGCAGCCACTTTGGACCATGCCACCACAATTCGGACTTCACTAGCTGGCTAGCCGTTATACCCCTAGTTATGAGATCACTAGGGTTTTCTTTTGTATTTACATAATGATAAGCAACGTCTGGCAAAAGGGCTCTAATCTCATCTACCCTATTCCGCACATAAACTGGCAGAGACTTCTTGCTATGTATCCAGTTGAGTGCGACCTGACTATCGCACCATACGTGAACGATTTCAATATTTAATTCGCTCTCGTATGCTGCGCGTACATGTTGCACCAGACGTGCTAATAGCAGCATGGCAGTCAATTCCATTTTAGGGATAGTTACCTTTTTAACCGGGGCTACCTTGGCCCGGGCTGTAACTAAATGTGCCCCAAATGAAGTAACGACATATATGGCTACCCCGTATGCCGTGGCGCTAGCATCGCAAAACGTGTGTAACGTAACGTCACCGAACGCCGCCACTTTACGAGGTATAGGTTTAGTACATAGGATGGCATATTCATTCAACAACAATGTCCCTTGGTCATTCAGGTCCTCGGGCAAACTGTCATCCCATCCTAATTTACGTCTCCAAACTTCCTGCATTAGAATCCTAGCTCTTATGGTAACAGGTAATGCTAGACCCAAAGGATAAAAAAATTGCACAACTTTGCTCAACAGACTCCTTTTGGTGTGCGCTCCTCTCTGCTGAGCAAAAGACCTTGTTTGAAAAGTTAGTATGTCATGTTTAGGTTGCCAGATCATCCCCAAATTTCTGGACTTTTCCTGGTTAAGAGATGCCGTACCATCCACCTGTATTAAACTCTGTAGATCTTCACTATTAGTAACCCACTCACGGAAAAATATATGTGCATCCGCAAACAATCTGCGTGCTTTCCAGTATGTATACAACAAATCATCCTGACTATCGCTATAACCCTGCAAATTGTCAATATATAATCTGCGAGATAGTTTACTTGTGTCCTCATGAGTGTCAGCTAGATGTTTTCTGATTGTGGCAATTAACAAAAACTGCGAGCATGTGGCCCCAAAGAGTACAACCCGAAAACGGTATATTATGATTGGACTTTCAGAGTCGCTAATGTCGCTGAACCAAAGAAAGCGGGTAACATCTCTATCTTCCTCCTTTAGCTTGACCATCAAGAATGCTTTCTCGATGTCACTGGTATAGGCGTACTTCCCCAGCCTAAACCGCAATAGATGTTGGGACAGGTCCGACACCATGGACGGACCTGTCAACAGGCAGTCATTTAGACTGGGTTGTTGACCTTGGTGGGCAGAACAGTCATACACCACCCGTATTGGTGTGGTAACGCTGTCTTTCCTTACCCCATGATGGGCCAGATAGTGAACCCTACCCTTCTTAAACGGTTCCTTGACATCGACCCTCTCAATAAAACCCCTATCCTCATAACTCCGAAATACATCGTCATACGCCTGGCGCGTGCTCGGTTCGTTAGACAATTTACGCTGTAATGCGCGCAAGCGACCTAATGCCAAACCATAGTTGGTAGGCATGCTTATCTCACTGTTCTTCCGTGGTAAACTAACTTTATATTACTTGTCTGAGGCACAGTAGCACACAGACTCGTCAAACCTTTGTAGCGCAACTTCCGAGTCATAATCAGTCTCCATAGGATTAATGCCTATGTGATCCAATCTCCACAGTCGTTCCAGGTCGAACTCGGCAGTCATCTTAGGGTCACTAGGTTGGGAATCCTCCCTTCCCAACTCCTCTTCCGCGGTTACATTGACTCTATATATCGAGACCGTGTCGACCAGGACCTTTGAATGTGTAGTATGCACCTTTCCGCTCATGCAATATCCAAATTTAGTGGGGATTAAAATTACACCACACATCTTTTTAAATCCAGGGTATACTACTTCATAATAATGATCCACACCAAGTAGAACATGCACCTCACTCTGATTTCCCATGGGATCTGACAAGTTAACCCCTTTGCTACGTAATGCATGTTCCACCTTCTTCACACCCACAGATACATATTCTGGTAGGGTGTCTACTACAATACAATTCATAAAGTATCGGTTTTTACGGTAGAAATATGAAATCTCCGCTATCTCGTAGTCTTGCTTATCAGTAACCCCTGTGAAGCCCTGTAATCGAAGAGTCTCAGCCCCTATGATTCGGTGATTCAGTCCCACTAGTACGGACCTCTTTATAAAGGAACGTTGAGGCCCCTGATCTAGAAGTACCCGACAAACCTTGTTACTGTCATTACCTTCCATGGGAATCTGTATTGTGGGCAATATAGTGGTGTCTTGCGTGCTACCTAGTGTCACAGTTGTAGTACCCTCTGTTTTGACGTCTTTGACTTTATCTGCAGTAGGACACAACTTATCAAAGTGATGTCGTTTGCAGTGGCGACAGGGCCTTAAGTATGTAGCAGTACATTGTCCCTGCTTACCATGTTCCTTACTTAGACAACCTACACATAGCTTCAATCTTTTCACCTGTGCTAGTTTTTGTCTCATTTGCTGGGTATGTTACGCAGAAACTCCATTTATGTTTGTTGTTACATAGCTTACATAGAATCTGAGCAGGTTTCTTATACGCACCCTCTTTCTTTTCTTTAGTCCCCACTGTCATACTTACTGTTCCCCTCTTCTCCACATTCTCACTCCCTCCCGACACATACATTCTCCCTTTGGTCAACTGTAGATTATTGGTCTCCTTACTGAACTGAGTTTTGAACTCCCCCAGCTCAAATGATCTTGCTTTATCAAGTATTGCCATAGGAAGCTTCTGACGCAAGATAATGACTATCATTTCCTGCGTGGTAAGCCCTAGGGTGTCTAGTGATCGAGTATGGCACTCCATATTTTCCCTGAAGTTTGTCAACTCATCAACCTTATACTGTGGTTCCGCGAGCCCCAACAAGGCAACGACATGGGCCATCTTCAACTGCTCTCTATCCCCGTATGTGGACTCTAATAAGTGTACCGCTTCAAGATAACTACCACCCACTACTGCAAAACCCTCTATTAAATGTAAGGCCTCTCCTTCCATTTGTCCCTTCAGATAGTGAAACTTGCAGACATTATCCAAAGAGGACTCATGAACCGTAGATCGAAATACGTCCCAAAAAGCTAACCACTCGGTTAACTTGCCCCCAAATGTAGGAAGATTGAGCTTTGGGAGGTGTACAGTATATTTTGGGTCAGCCCTTCTATAGGCCTCATTATCGCCTCCCTTCTTACTCGCGACAGCACGCTGTAATAGGTACTTCGCTCTAAAGACAGGTTCGTCATAGAGGGCGCGATTATCACACTCTGTAACTATCTCTTCCTCCTCTATCATGTCAGCCACAATCACCTCACTCAGAGCCGTAATACGACCGTGGGTAGCCTGGACGTTTTCTAATCTAGCCTCCAATTCCTCTAGTTCAGCAGTAGTGATGAAAGTGTTGACGTCCACAATTAGCCTATTTAATACTCCCCGAAGTCCCGCCCTTTGATTTTTAGGGGCTTTGATCAGCACCCCACTAGACGGTGTCTCTTTATCGTTTTTATTCATTTTGCATGTGAGCCTATAGGCTATGTATCTAAATGTTACGTTACAAAGACAACGGCAAATCAATAGTCTAGTTAAGAGACGCCAACCGGCGGACTTCTATGTTTTGAAGAAAAAATAGTACACTAAATAGCAATACCTACTAAAGGATCATATTGAAAAAGAAAAAATGTTAGGTCAGGTCATATGTCACAGGAAGTCTGAAACGGAAAAGAAAATTATTGGGGAAAGATGATGGGTGGGATGCAGGACTTAGGCAGGCGCAATGATACAACCCCGGCGTCCCTCTCTAGCCAACGCTTCGTTAGCCCTACAATCTTATCATACAGGACTTGATTGGTGTCTAAATCGAGGTGGACACCATCCTGGTCGAGGTCCCAGATGCTGAGAGTGAGCGATACAAAGCGGTGCCTCGTTTCTACTAACCGACACCTCAGGGCGCGGTTAACGGAATTTTTTATAGCTTGATACTCTGCCGCTGACAACCCTCGGACTCTCGTCCGGCTCTCAATTGCCACAATCCTACAGCTCCCCCCGTACTCACGCTCCAGATCCAGAGCCACCTCTATGATAGCGTCAGCTAACTCGCGGGGTACTGTACCGGGGCGTACAGTATATCATTGCCGCCTATAAACAAAAAGATCATATGCGGCCTAAACCGAACCACCTGCCCCAAATGTGGGGAGGCTCTCAGGGTGTCAACGGTTGCTCCCGGTACCCCGAAGTAGAACAGCTTGAAAGTCCTTTCCCCCTCCGACGCCCGATGCAACTCAGTTCCTCCGTCAGCTGCCCTTAGCCTAGTGGTATATGAATGCCCTAGTATGGCTATTCGCTGAGGTACCGGCGCCTGAGGTACAGGAAGATAGCCAAGCCCCACCCCTCCGGGGTCCTTGCTCCTGCATCCCTGGGCTAATCTCTTGCTCATTGCCTAAGAAAAATCCCCTACTGGTAGCTAAATCCCGGGTCTGGGCACCAATGTGGTAAACTATCAATGGAAGTTATATATTACTAAGCTATAATGAATCAAATAAATCAATCTAAATGAAAACTACTCCATATCTAAATTGAATTCACTCTGAAACAAGCTAATTTATATCCAAAGGTCTCACATAATAAATTTATATATAGGGTAAGATTATAAGGGTTAATATTAGCCAGGAATTAACTCACCAATAGTTCCACGTGCCAATGAGGCAAGGGAGAACGTTTTACCCAATATCGCGGTGGACAATGGGGATCGAGACTTCGGTCCCGAGACACGAGTCAAGTTAAAGAAAGAATAAATGATTATATGGGAATGGACATGAATATTATGCTTATCTGTCAGTCAGTCATGGCGTCGATGAGAGCGTAGTGATGGTGTAGCTGTGTGTATTGCTGTATGTGTATTGTGATTAGAGGCATAAAAGCACGATCAACTGAGAGCGGAAAATTAGATGTTAACTGGTTGGTGTTCGTGAAGGCTCTGGTGTTCCTCGAAGACACACCTTGCTGCCTTGGCAAAACGCCAGGAGCCCAAATTATCGTACCGCATCTGGGTTGCTCTATACGATAAATTATATTAATATATACGATAAATTCATAATATACTACATAAGACCATGGCAATATTGCTTAATAGCATATTAGGCCTTTTACAACTTAACTTATTTACAATCTTATAATATACGATCTACTTGTCCTACGTCGTGCTGTAGGAGTGATCGTGACGTCACAGAGACATACGAGATCACAAAAGAGTCATATTCTATCGTATTTATACGATAAGTTTCCTACCAATCTGTAGTTTCCTAACCAACTACACCCTCAGGTCTTGACGGACCCGTACAGCCTCAAAGAGAGCAGTCCGGATGTCGCCGAGAGACTGAATGGATTTTTGGAGAAGAAGGTGCCTAGTCAGAGAAAAAGCCTTCTGGGTCCCGGCGTCCGTTACTGACTCAGCCGTCCTGGCCAGAGAGGCCGCAAGTTGGCGGCTGAGTAAGTATTGGGACGCCAGTCTCCAGGCTTTCTGCCTCATCTTGTAGTCTTTATCGATCTGAACCTGTGTGGGAGGACAAAAAGGTTCAGGCAACTGGCATAAAGAAAGTTTAGAGGCCCCCAAAAAATCAAAAATATGTTGAGGTATCCCTACCGCCTTGCCTACCGGCATTGAAAACCAATAATTGTCTTCTTGTGGAAGCTGATTACTGCTTTTGTTTTTTATTGTGCTGGCAAACAGCTGGGCCTCTTGTCCCCATGCAACCCACGGCCCTGACTCCCCCCCTTGAATCTGAACTAGAGAAGACCCTGCAGAGTCCCTGAAGGGCAACGAATTTAACTCTGGGGTCAAGCCCTGTAACAGCTTTAAATCGTTAAACCCATCTGACTTAGTCCAGTCGGAAAAAAGTTTTCCGGCGGAAGCGGGAGGCAAGGCAGGAGATGGCATGTACACAAAATAGTCAGGATTATAAAATGTAGGAATGGCCCTGACGACAACATCAAGTGCCTCCAGACTGGTTCTTGGCCCTTAACTTTTTAGCCTCACTCGCCTCAATAACCCAATTTTCCAGCATAGGTGACTCTCCCGTAACTGTGGGTTGTGCGACCTCAGGGCGTAAAGGCTTGACGATAGACCAAGATGTATCCGGCCCATATAAAAGTGGCATAGGGCCCTTTTTACTAGGAATGGATTTATCAAGAGGGGGTGGAAGTAAATCTGAGAATAATTTCAGATTGGACGGCAACAGCCGTGGCTCCCGAAGTGGAAGCTACAGGAGTGACAACAGAGGGAGGTAAATTTACATCAATTTGAGGTTCAACAAGTACTTGCTCTAGAGGTCGCACCACCGGGGCTACTGGTACTGGAACTGTTACCTGTCGCTCACCTTTAACCTGTCTCATGAAATCAAATAATTCCTGTAATTGGTCTTTCGCTACAAAAACCCCACTCTCTTGGTCTGACTGGGACGCGGACTTCGACATTTCTGAGTCCTGCGTTCCCGAATGCCGAGAAGATGGACGTTGGCCAGATGCCATTTCCTCGGCGTGTACTCCTTGGTGGTGTAGAATAGGTCCCGGTGACCGGGTCAGGGGGGCTGGTAAAGCCTCCAACCGAGACTCGCCGACCCGGGCAGCGGGATCATGTGTTCTTGTCTGTGAGTCGTCGAGAACGTTGAACTCAGAAAGGTCTCGAAGGTTCAGATCCGGTATGTCATACTCTGTAGGGTCTTGAACTGAGGCGGGTTGGTCATAGGAGCTCTCATATCCTGCCGGCTAGAACACACGCTGCTGCCCCTCTCCGTTCCTAATACCGGCACAGCTTTAGGTTCTGGCTGTGGGTTGTGAGGAATGGTAAGCCGGTGAGAGTGGCCTGAGACATGACTAGATGTGCCTCTGTGTGCCTCCCTGCTTGATGAAGACTGTTTCACCGGTTTGGGTGGTGGCTGCGCCACCTTCGACGAGGAGGAGGACTTCCTAGACCGACTCTTCTTAGACTTGTCATCGCCTGCAGATAGTGCGGCGTCAAAATCAGGGTGAGACCTCTTCGCCGCTTGTTCCACAGAAGGCGACTTGGGTCTTGGTCTAGGCGATCGGACCTGTCACGCCGGCTAGACGACGGTGGTGCGTCCGGCGGACTTGTGGTCCTAGGTCGCTTGGGCTGGCGGGAGGAAGTCTCACGAGAAGAACCCCCAGAGGTTAAAGTAACTGACGTCCCCTTAAGTAAATGTTCCAAAATTTGGTCATCCAATTGCAATGATTTATGGGCTACCGTCTTACAGTACTGTATATACACTGACTGAATATGAAGTAAAATAGTCTTGCACTGACTATCTGCATGGTTTAAATAGGCATTGCGGAGGGCTGAACACTTGGGCCACGATTGGAACAACCAACGACCACGAGACCGGTCTAGACAAGGAACACACTTAACACATAGAGAGTGCCCGATGACCGTTAAGTTTTTACAACCCAAAGCAGCACAAAAAGAGAAAGCACTCTTATCCATGATTATAAACCTCCTCCCGCCAGGGAGATAGCCGACCTTCCTAGGTGTCCCCCATGCGAACCTGTGGGTGAGAAAATTTCAAGAATCAATGCTCATAAGGACACGCTAGGCTGGCAAGGCTAATATATAATTAATATATCTCCAACGTGAAAGAAAAAGAAGAGTTGAATAACCCTATACAGTACAATTTCCCTTTACGTTAAGTACATTCCCCAGAAATGTAAGCGAGTAGTGAGTAGCCGACCATGTGCTACTTATATAATAACTTCTTACCTAAGTGCTTAACACTGACCTCATCCCGTCTTGTGATGCAAGAACTAAATCCGGCGACAATGCAGCTATAGATTTTCATTCTTAATCCCGGCGGTCCAGCGCCTTTTATGCGAGCAATACAGATAACTGAAAGCTACAAGATAGGAATGGGTAAGTTCGTTTCTCGGCTCAGCTGTCATTGTCCCGGCGGCAGTGGCTCCCCACTTGTCAACCACCAGGTAGAACGTTCGGACAGCACCAAGCAACGAACGTTTTTCTTTGTTAAGTTTATGCGGCGGAAAAAGTTGTTGTAACAGAGGCGGGCTAGCCGAACACTCTCAGAACATAATTTTAGTAAAATGCCGGGCTAGCCAAAATCATACTAGACGCCGTAAACGAAAAAAAAAAAATCCATTTCAATCCTGTACCAAACGAGGATATCTGAATTTTAACATAACTCTAGATGTTTCCCGGCGGAAAAACCACGCGAAACAACTAGAGGCACGTTGAATTAAGTCTCACTTGTATAAAAAATTCCGCCGGAAGGGCCAACCCTCCAAAATGGAATGAACAACAATGGAGGTGTGGCGGAGTGGTCATGCCACTGGACTGGTAATCCAATGGACCCGGGTTCGAATCCCAATATGCCAATGGGAAGATATTATTGGGATGGAATTTTTGCTGTACCTAGTATCAGTGCATTACCACAGCACACCGAAATGCCAAAAAAATACCCTCATTGTTCCCTGATTAAATAGCATTGTATGAATATTCCCATATTCAAAAATATGCTACAGGGGGGCAATGCCTAGTGAGTTAATTGCTCAATAGGTAGCGTTCTGAGAGTGAGGGTCCGAGTGTGGGGGGTGAGACTGTGAAGCGCAGAGGCGAGGCGGCTTCAGAGATGGAGTTGCTTCGAGCCGTGAAGCTTCGTATGTCTCACTCCCTAGACTGGAGCAAGATTTCACGGGCCTCACCGTGAAATCAGCGGTAGACTATAAAGGCTATCAGCCTATGCCCGAGAGGGAGTAGTTGGAATATAGATAAAACAAAACATACATGGCATGGTTATACATGAATAATAATAGCATCAATAGTAACACACCCTAGCCATATATACACAAACTACATGAGGCCAACTAATGTAGATGGTGGCAGATGGCCATGATAATGGTCATTGTAGCACAAACCTGCGATCCAGCGAAGACCATCACAATACGTAGCGATACGAAGTGTAGGTTGAAGAGCAGCATGGCTCCGTGCAGGACCCCTCAACTAGGTGAGGCAGTCCCCGAGCACTAGCCCATGTGGCATACTGTTGCACAACCAAAATGGACCGAGCAACAGGCCCCGGTTCCCCCTATAAGAAGCCTCATGTCTAACAGGGAACTAAAATGAGCTAGGATAATAAAACAAGCACTTAGGAGCCTCGCCTTATCACAACGAGGACTCCGCCTAACACACTCGCTTTAGCAAATTGAACCCTGAAAAACAGTCTCCAGGGCCCACTAAATGACACTCACAGCCTACACCTGGTCTAGAAGCTACCTAATCTCAGCACTTAGCATGTACATGTGAGCAAAAGAATCACAATTTTTTTTTTTTTTTTTTTTTCTATATTCCAACTTACTTCCTCTCGGGCATAGGCTGAGAGCCTTAACATTCACCGCTTTACAATGAACAGTGAAGCCCGTGAGGTCTTGTTCCAGTCTAGGGAGTGAGACATGTGAAGCACGTAGAGTACAACGAGCACCTGCCATCTTGCCTTCACATGAGGCACGGTGCTCACTCATGGCCCAAAACGACCCCATCTCTGAAGCCATCTCGTTCCCGTGCTTCACTGTCTCACCCCTACACTCGGACTCTCACACTTACACACACACAACGCCACCTGTTGAGCA
The DNA here is from genome assembly GCA_032716605.1 of Paralithodes platypus. Lineage (NCBI taxonomy): Eukaryota > Metazoa > Arthropoda > Malacostraca > Decapoda > Lithodidae > Paralithodes > Paralithodes platypus. The sequence continues at coordinate 22,105,765 of CM064572.1, forward strand.
GATAACTCACCAGGCATTGCACCCCTATAGCATATTTTGCATATTTTGAATATGGGAATATTCATACACTGCTATTTAATCAGGGAACAATGAGGGTATTTTATTGACGTTTCGGTGGGCTTGTGGTAATGCACTGATACTAGGTACAGCACAAATTCCATCCCAATAATATCTTCCCATTGATACATCGGGATTTGAACCCGGGACCTTTGGATTACCAGGCCAGTGGCAAGACCACTCCACCACACCTCCCCTGCTGATGGAAGGTGAAGAATGAAGGCTAGGCTGGAGCGCCCAACGCACGTCCGATGCAAGTGGGCCCGGGAGAAGGAAGAACGGGTGATCGCTTCGATGAGTGAGGCGATGCGTGCAGAAACAGCAGACGCATGAGAAGCGCAATGCTAAGATCAAGTTTAATCTTTTTATTTCATTATTTTTTGCTAGTTTTTTCTAGTAGTGGTACCCACATCATATAGGACGAGTCCGTGAGTGGTTTTTAAGAGCGTTTCGCTCACGATGTGTGGCAATCGTATTTTGTTCTCTCCCGGGCGGGAAGTTTGAAAGACAAGCTTGAATTCAAAGATTGGCCATAAACAATGTTAAGGCGCATCGTCAATGATGAAGGGACCACTAATAAATATATATATACTGTATATATTCCCGATTCTGTTAGGAAGAGGGTTGTGTGTTGCTGAACTGGGCGAGTGTTTTTTTGTCATCTCCGGAACCTTTGACGCACTACCCCTCCTAAACAGATGCCTCCACGACATTGAACACCAAGACCAAAGTTGTTCGCAGTGCCAAAATGAACAAAGTAAAGCTACTGGATTTCTGCTACACTTGCTAAGTATATAGGTCCTTTCACTGTCAGTGAGATTCATAATCTCGTTAATAATTGCGCTGTCGGAAATTTTAAAAGACTGTACCGCTTAAATGACTGATTCCCAACTTTAATTTTACCAGCTGTATCAGGTCAGGTCAGGTGAAGGTATTGACGAATACACCTTTACAGCGGCACCTCGTAGCTACTTTCTACTTTGTCCTATTTTGTATACATTCAAGCCACAAGTCTATTACTTACATAATTATGTTTCATAGACGAGGACATTATATTTCATCCGGAGATCGCCAGCCTGGTTAACTAACATATCCACATGAGCCTTCTCCTTCTCCGTGATGCCGCAGAGGTTGTGTTGGCGGCCGATGTGGTACATGATTGCGTTACTCTGGGTCAGCCGCAGGTCACCATCGATGTAGTACGGCAGCTGCGGAAGGTGGAACAGTGACCAATTGACCCTTTGCGAGTTTCGTTAAATAAGGAAGTTGGAGTTGTAGACATCGATATTTAGCAGAATTACCAGCTAAAATACGGTTGTAGTTAATTTGTATATAAATCAAATCCAATTCAACATACTTAGCCACCAAAAACCTACATTATTATTGTATTTCTGTGTATTATCGATGTCTACAGCTTCAACTTCCTTATAGCCTGAAACTCGCATGTGGTCAATTGTGATTTACAGGATTATTATAAGGAAGATTATATACAGCTACACAAAGGCATGTTCTCTGACGGTTTGTCTAGCCTATAGTAGATTATATACAGCTACACAAAGGCATGTTCTCTGACGGTTTGTCTAGCCTATAGTAGATTATATACAGCTACACAAAGGCATGTTCTCTGACGGTTTGTCTAGCCTATAGTAGATTATATACAGCTACACAAAGGCATGTTCTCTGACGGTTTGTCAAGCCTATAGTAGATTATATACAGCTACACAAAGGCATGTTCTCTGACGGTTTGTCTAGCCTATAGTAGATTATATACAGCTACACAAAGGCATGTTCTCTGACGGTTTGTCTAGCCTATAGTAGATTATATACAGCTACACAAAGGCATGTTCTCTGACGGTTTGTCTAGCCTATAGTAGATTATATACAGCTACACAAAGGCATGTTCTCTGACGGTTTGTCTAGCCTATAGTAGATTATATACAGCTACACAAAGGCATGTTCTCTGACGGTTTGTCTAGCCTATAGTAGATTATATACAGCTACACAAAGGCATGTTCTCTGACGGTTTGTCTAGCCTATAGTAGATTATATACAGCTACACAAAGGCATGTTCTCTGACGGTTTGTCTAGCCTATAGTAGATTATATACAGCTACACAAAGGCATGTTCTCTGACGGTTTGTCTAGCCTATAGTAGATTATATACAGCTACACAAAGGCATGTTCTCTGACGGTTTGTCTAGCCTATAGTAGATTATATACAGCTACACAAAGGCATGTTCTCTGACGGTTTGTCTAGCCTATAGTAGATTATATACAGCTACACAAAGGCATGTTCTCTGACGGTTTGTCTAGCCTATAGTAGATTATATACAGCTACACAAAGGCATGTTCTCTGACGGTTTGTCTAGCCTATAGTAGATTATATACAGCTACACAAAGGCATGTTCTCTGATGGTTTGTCTAGCCTATAGTAGATTATATACAGCTACACAAAGGCATGTTCTCTGACGGTTTGTCTAGCCTATAGTAGATTATATACAGCTACACAAAGGCATGTTCTCTGACGGTTTGTCTAGCCTATAGTAGATTATATACAGCTACACAAAGGCATGTTCTCTGACGGTTTGTCTAGCCTATAGTAGATTATATACAGCTACACAAAGGCATGTTCTCTGACGGTTTGTCTAGCCTATAGTAGATTATACAGCTACACAAAGGCATGTTCTCTGACGGTTTGTCTAGCCTATAGTAGATTATATACAGCTACACAAAGGCATGTTCTCTGACGGTTTGTCTAGCCTATAGTAGATTATATACAGCTACACAAAGGCATGTTCTCTGACGGTTTGTCTAGCCTATAGTAGATTATATACAGCTACACAAAGGCATGTTCTCTGACGGTTTGTCTAGCCTATAGTAGATTATATACAGCTACACAAAGGCATGTTCTCTGACGGTTTGTCTAGCCTATAGTAGATTATATACAGCTACACAAAGGCATGTTCTCTGACGGTTTGTCTAGCCTATAGTAGATTATATACAGCTACACAAAGGCATGTTCTCTGACGGTTTGTCAAGCCTATAGTAGATTATATACAGCTACACAAAGGCATGTTCTCTGACGGTTTGTCTAGCCTATAGTAGATTATATACAGCTACACAAAGGCATGTTCTCTGACGGTTGTCAAGCCTATAGTAGATTATATACAGCTACACAAAGGCATGTTCTCTGACGGTTTGTCTAGCCTATAGTAGATTATATACAGCTACACAAAGGCATGTTCTCTGACGGTTTGTCTAGCCTATAGTAGATTATATACAGCTACACAAAGGCATGTTCTCTGACGGTTTGTCTAGCCTATAGTAGATTATATACAGCTACACAAAGGCATGTTCTCTGACGGTTTGTCTAGCCTATAGTAGATTATATACAGCTACACAAAGGCATGTTCTCTGACGGTTTGTCTAGCCTATAGTAGATTATATACAGCTACACAAAGGCATGTTCTCTGACGGTTTGTCTAGCCTATAGTAGATTATATACAGCTACACAAAGGCATGTTCTCTGACGGTTTGTCTAGCCTATAGTAGATTATATACAGCTACACAAAGGCATGTTCTCTGACGGTTTGTCTAGCCTATAGTAGATTATATACAGCTACACAAAGGCATGTTCTCTGACGGTTTGTCTAGCCTATAGTAGATTATATACAGCTACACAAAGGCATGTTCTCTGACGGTTTGTCTAGCCTATAGTAGATTATATACAGCTACACAAAGGCATGTTCTCTGACGGTTTGTCTAGCCTATAGTAGATTATATACAGCTACACAAAGGCATGTTCTCTGACGGTTTGTCTAGCCTATAGTAGATTATATACAGCTACACAAAGGCATGTTCTCTGACGGTTTGTCTAGCCTATAGTAGATTATATACAGCTACACAAAGGCATGTTCTCTGACGGTTTGTCTAGCCTATAGTAGATTATATACAGCTACACAAAGGCATGTTCTCTGACGGTTTGTCTAGCCTATAGTAGATTATATACAGCTACACAAAGGCATGTTCTCTGACGGTTTGTCAAGCCTATAGTAGATTATGGCTTGTAATTCATATGCAAAAAAAGTCAAGTACACAGCTCGATTAACTCCCTCTATTATTAACCCCCACTGTACCAGAGGGTATTACCATAAATGTACCCTCCAGTACCAGGCAATTTGGCCAAAACGGCTTCAGAGTAGCGAGAGAACACCCACCTCAAAAGATGGAGGAATACTGCCTCTCCTAGCCTGTGGGAGCTTGAATATAAGCTGAGAAGTGTTGCCAAGGTCTTAGAGCAATGCTCAAACGTCGTGGTACGAGGCCCGACCTTACCCTGACCTCCCCACAAAATCCTCTGGACCTCGGCCTGTCACATTCGCGGTTTTTCCTCTAATTTCCCTCTGTTGAACACCATCTCTCCTCCTCTCACATCGTACTCCTACAGTAGACAAAGTAGAAAGGAGAGCCTTGCGTATCATTAACCCTTTCCCTGCGGGAGACGTTCCAGACCACCATGGCAATTTACAGCAATTTCCAGGTTTTAAAAGCCTGTAAATGCCGTAGAAATCGAGTGTCAGTGGGTGGGACCGCGAGAGGCCCACCTCCGACTGTCAGCACGTCCAGCCGTGCACTGAGGCAAACTGAGGTCCCATACCCGGGTCTCAGCAGTTTTGCCAAGCGCTACATTGCTAATAGTTAGCGAGTTTCCCCCAATGTCTATGGTAGCGCTGCGGGTGAACCCCGCGAGTTAGGAAGCTCGTTCTAGTGTCATTTTAAAGCTATTTTTGTCTAGTTTTCGACAGAATACATATAATTTCATGCAGACACTTGATTAATCATTCAGGAATGTATGAATATGCCCTAAATAGCCCAAATATGCCCGCAGCATAAGTGTTAACTCAAATCCACTCACCAACTCTCTGCTATATCTCTCTCTTAGCCCCAAAGTTGCATCTCTCTCGCTATTCTATCGCTACTACAATAATCAGTGTTCCTCAGAGCTCTCCCACTGTATTATACCACCTCCTGTATGTAGGGTATGTAGTACCCTTCTTGCAACACAATCCCACCCCTACTCTGTGCAACTCTCCATCCCAAGAGTGAAACTTTACTCTCAGTCTTTCTTCTATTCAACAGCTGAGCTCTGGAACTCTCTCCCAGAATCAGTCTTTCCCTCTTCCTATGACATAAATTGCTTCAAACTCCAGGTATTTTGGCTCGAACGTCATTTGATTTTGGCCCTGTCACTCTTTCAACTCTGGGGGAGGCACTCGCTACAGGCAGTTCTGCCTTTTGTCTCCCTCACTCACATAGAAAAAAAAACCATTTAGACGATTTTGTGAAAGTTAGGAAAGATATATGGTAGCTATAAGGATCAATTGAGATAGTTTGTATCCTTTTAATGGGTAGACGTCCTTCCTAACCTTTGTCTAATAGTTACCAGAACATAATGAAAAGGAAAGTTTCAAAGTTGAACACTAAGAAAATAGTATATTCTATGACTCACGTTAGGCATATCCAGTCCCAGCTTGTACTTGTTGTTAGTCCACTCGGCTCTGTTGGTTTGGATGTCGTAGAGTTTCTCCTCTTACTGCTGCCCGGTGTATTCCAGAACCAGCCTTATGGATTGGCCCAGCTGAAAGACACACCATTAGTTTAACACTTAAGCTGCGGGCTTATTTCCGCTATATTAGGGCTCATTCAGGCACTCCAGAATGATTAAGCATGAGTTTAAAAGAAATTATATGAAATGTATTCAGCAAAAAACTAGAAGAAAATAGCTTCAAAATGACACCAGAACGAGCTTCATAGCGCTCGGGGTTCACCCGCAGTGCTACCATAGGCATCGGCAAATATTCACTAATAATGAGCAATGTCGCGCTACATTTGCCTTTGGCAGCGCTGCATAGGTCTCGCAAGATATGGCTCTCACCCCTCAGTGCCCCGGCCGCCGTACTGGAGAGCGGACAGGAGCCTTCCGCGCTCCCACGCACTCGCACTCGTCTCCACAGGCTTTAACACCTTACGAGCGGCCTATGCGGTTTATTTATATGTACCGCCCAGCGGGGTGTTTTTAGCCAAAATAGGGCTGTTTACGTGATCATTTTCTTGCCTAAATAAGACCCAGAACGTAAAACAAGTACCTATCCCTGAAAGGGCATAAACAGAGCTTTCGAATGACACCATAATGATCCTTTTATGATGGCTAGTTTTCTTGCAATAACCGTGCAACGCGAGTGCAAAAAGCATGTAATTAGCCACTTTCCCGATATAATTCCTTATATAGCGAGTGAGAGAGGGAGGAGGGAGCTGGGATTCGTGTCAGTATGTTCGCCGCGGTGGTCTGGAGCAGTCATACGCTCGCTACTCTCCTGCCACCACTTGTCTCTCTCTCTCAGCAACATTACGTGCTGAAATTGCCACTCGAGTTATGTCGAGCGCCGCCACATAGTCCAGCTTTATTTAACTCGACTTATGTGTTGAGCCGCTAATTAAGGGTTAAGGAGCTGTAAATTGTAGTAATTTGCCATGACGTTCCGGAATGGGTCCCGCAATGAAAGGGTTAAAGGGAGGTATTAGGTTTTTCTGGACCCCCATCTCCCTCATGATGAGCCCGATTAGTTATGAGATTATAAGACGTTTACATCATTAGTTTGACGTTTTTATAATGTTTTGTGTAATTTTTTTGTCAATAATAATAAGACCTTTTGTGCTATTTAGGTGTCTATTTTTTCCTGGCGAGCGGAAGCGAGCCTGTAATTTTAAGAGGAATCTGCCTTTGGCTGGGACATTTTTCTACCGAAAAATTTACAAATTTTATCTTGAAAGGGGGTCTTGGGGTGTTTATTAAAGCTTGATGGAGACCTAGCGAGGAAACTAAAAAATTAATGATTGAATAAATTAATAGATTGACCAAAAATTAACATAACTTCTCCTTAACCCTCTGAGGAACTAGCCTGGATATTTGTCTACCAATAAATGTACAAATTTATCTTAAATAGAATTGTATAGAATTTTTTGTTTTTATTTTGATGGAGGTCTAGCGAGAAAAAAAATATATATATAAAAATTGATGACGCAGCACTTTTTTGTTTTCTAGCTATTATTGGACGACTTTATTCAGATTAGAAAGGGTGTATGGAAGTCAGAGGGTTAACTCTTAATTCCCACAGATTCTTCCTAAGCTGCATAAAATTGTCTAATGATAGCCAGAATAAACTGTCAAATGCGTCATGATCCTCAAAGCCTTAACATTATGGACGGGTAATCGTAATCCCTCACATAGAAAAAATAAAATAAAAAAGTTATATATATTATACAGTATATATTATGTTTTTAATCTCTCAGTGGGGTTCGAACCCCACTGAGAGATTAAAAACACTTAGTGGCTCACGTGTATTTGTGATATATACTCAATATATATATATATCTATATATATATATATATATATATATATATATATATATATATATATAATATATATATATATATATATATATATATATATATATATATCACCTGTCCTATCTCTTCAGTACGGCCATCCGATCCTCCCAGCCGGCGGTGCTTGTGGCACTTTGGCGCTGCCGACTGGAAGGCTCTCCGGCAGTACTTCTTTGATTTCCCATGGAATTACTTCTGCTTCCGTGGCCGAGGACCCTCGGACAGTGCTGAACGTATTACCGAGGTAATCCTCTCGGTCTAATGCAAAAAAATCTTGGGTTTACTCACGCTTGTTCTACTGCTGTCCACAACAAGGAGGAAGCATTCAAACGGTACCGACGCCTTAAAACTCAAGAATCTCATTCTTCCTATGTTTCTGCCCGGAATCAAGCCAAATCTGTTCTTTGACTTGCCAAGCACTCTTTCATCAATAATAAATGCACTGAACTATCCAACTCTAGCTCTTCCCAAACTTTCTGGCATCTAGCCAAAAACCTCTCCAACAACTTTTCTTCCTCGTCTTTCCCTCCCCTTTTCCACTCTGATGGCACAACCATCACTTCTTCCTCTGACAAAGCTGAACTCTTTGCTCAAACATTTGCCAGAAACTCTACCTTGGATGATTCCAGTGCTATTCCTCCCTCTCCACCCCCCTCTCTCCTACTTATGCCTAATATCCTAATCTCTTCTAAAGATGTACTTTCTACCCTCTCTGGGCTTAATACTAAGAAGGCGTACGGTCCGGACGGTGTTCCTCCTGTTGTACTTAAAAACTGTGCTTCCGTGCTGACCCCCTGCCTAGGCAAACTCTTCCGTCTCTGTCTCTCCTCTAACGTCTTTCCTTCTTGCTGGAAGTTTGCTCTCATTCAACCTGTCCCAAAGAAGGGTGACCGCTCTCAACCCTCCAACTATCGTCCAATTGCTCTCATCTCTTGTATCTCTAAAGTTTTTGAAACTATTCTTGCTTCCAAATTTCTTAAGCATTTCTCTTCTCATAATCTGCTCTCAGATCGCCAGTATGGCTTCCTTAACCCGGGAACTGCGGGGAGACTCTTAAGAGTTCCCCCGGCGGACTGCGGGGAGACTCTTATGAGTGAGTGAAAAAAAAATCAACTTTTGACATCGAAAAAAAAAATATATATTTTTATTTTTTTATTTTTTTATTTTTTTTGGCCCCTGGGCCATGCAAAATCTCAGTCCTCTACCTCTCCTCCTTCCCCACTTTCCTCCTCTCCTTCAGTTATCACCTATTTTCCCTGTTATTCCCTTATTCTGAGGTATATTTTCGTGCTAACATTAGCGAGTTGCAAGCAGGGTGTTGTCATCACTGATGGCAAGCGAGTACAAGAGAGAGAGAGAGAGTATCGATCGACTGTGTCTCAGTGGCCTTGGGGGAAATTGGCGGGAAAGCAGCTTGCCTCACCCATACATTATACAACTCGCGGGCTATATCTCCGATTTTGACCATCCAAACGCTGTTTTCACTCGTTTTATTGTTGTTTCAGGTTAATACCTTTATAATCAACCCTTAATAGGCGCATATGGATAAGTATTAATGCTATTAATGGCACAATGAATATTTTAGTGACGGAAACACCTCAAATACGTCAGCACAGGGGGACGTTTCCAATTACCCCCATGCGCACTTCAGAGGTTAAGGGTCGCTCTACTGGTGATCTTCTTTCATATCTTACTAACTCTTGGTCATCCAACTTTCGGGACTTCGGTGAGACTTTTTCTGTTGCACTAGACATATCGAAGGCCTTCGATAGAGTCTGGCACAAATCTTTAATTTCCAAACTGCCCTCCTTCAGTTTCTGTCCCTCAATCTGTGCCTTTGTCTCTAATTTCCTTTCCGACCGTTCCATAGCTGCGGTTGTGGACGGCCATCGTTCAATTCCTCATCCTATCAACTCCGGTGTTCCTCAGGGTTCTGTCCTATCTCCTATTCTCTTTCTAATTTTCATAAATGATCTTCTCAACTGTGCATCTAGTCCCATCCATTCATATACAGACAACTCTACTTTACACCATTCAATTAGTTTTCCAGAACGCCCCAGCCAGCAGTCCCTCAAAAGTAAATGTAATGAAGCCATAAAATGCTTATCTTCTGATCTAGCTTCTATTTCCAATTGGGGTAGAGAAAACCTTGTTACATTTAATGCTTCCAAAACTCAATTCATCCATCTTACTACCCATCAGGAACCTCCTGAGGACTATCCCTTATTTTTCAACAATACAAAAATCAACCCTTCGTCTTCCCTCAATGTTCTCGGTGTCTCTTTTTCTTCTACTCTCACTTGGAAAGACCACATTACCAGTCTCGCTAAGGCAGCCTCCCAGAAGCTGGGTGTGCTCAACCGCCTCAAGGGGTTCTTTACCCCTGCGCAGCTACTTGCTCTGTACAGGGGCACAGTGCGTCCTTGTATGGAGTATTGTTCTCATGTGTGGGGAGGATCCTCTCACACCGCACTCCTAGATAAAGTAGAAAGGAAAGCCTTTCGTATAATTAACTCCCGTCCACTCATCAATTCTCTGCAATCTCTCTCTCTTCGCCGCAATGTTGCATCTCTCTCACTATTCTATCGCTACTACAATAATCAGTGTTCCTCGGAGCTTTCCCAGTGTATACCACCTCCTCTACGTAGGGTATGTAGCACCCGCCTTGCAACACAATCCCACCCCTACTCTGTGCAACTCTCCAACCCAAGAGTGAAATGCTATTCTCAGACTTTCTTCTATTCAACTGCTGAGCTCTGGAACTCTCTCCCAGAATCAGTCTTTCCCTCTTCCTATGACTTAAATTGCTTCAAACTCCGTGTGTCCAGGCATTTTAGCTCGAACGTCCCTTCATTTCAGCCCTGTCATTCTTTGAAATCTGGGGGGAGGCACTCGTTGCAGGCAGTTATGCCTTTTGTCTCCCTCATTCACATAGAAAAAAAAAATATGAATCTCCATGCGGTAATTGCTAAACCCATCAAATCATTTAATGATAGCCAAAAGAAATGAGAAATTACGTTTTCGTACTGAAAGACTACCTTAGTTGGTTATCTTATATATGTTTTTTATTTATGTATATATTATTTTACTTATTAAATTATTTATTGATTTTGGACACTGAGCTTGGATATTTTCGGCCACGTGAGGAAAGAGAGGAAGAGAAAAAGAACAAAATCAAATTATCTAATTTATGCACCCATATAATGTGCTTCCCCAGCTCTAAAGGGGCTTTCACACAGCTCCGACCAAGCAATTGAAGCAAACCCGTTCTGTCGTGTAAAATAATGAGGATCACCAGACAACACTGGTTGAAAAGGGCCATAAGGCATAAGCCATCCATAAGAGAAACAACGGCCTGACACTCATAACAGTTAGACAACTGAACATACCCTTGAGAGGACCGCAAAACGACAAGCAACTGACAGGCAGACACAAATTCCCCTGACAGACTACCGACTTGTGCGACTGATTTTCGATCAAATACGATTGGCGGCCGCCATTGGGAAGACATCTCATCATGCACTGGAGCTGCATATATACCTGGCCCGGCCCCATCATACCACATTGAACCACCACTGCCGTCACACTCCTCCAGGCTGCTACCATGAACATGGACACTGACGACCTCCAACTCCTTCAGTTACAGCTACAGCTGCAAGCGGCGGCGACGAACATCACCATCCCCTTCCTCCAAATACTACAACACAGGAGGAAATTACTCAACAGGAGAGAGGCCTGGATGCGGATGCTGAGGATGTAGGGGTTGATGAACGGGATCCAAAAGAGGTAACAACAGGGGCAGGTGGGACTGCAGGGGTAGCAGGGCCATGAGCTGGCTTGGTAGAGGGTTTACGGCTGTAATGTCTCCTAATGATGGAGTGTGCTGGGCGACATCAGTGATCCTGCTTGTAGTAGCTCGACGGTTAACTGGAGCCTGATGCCAGCCAGGCTTGATTTATATGGCGAGCGGTTGACGCACCGCAATCTGATTGGTGTAGACACGCGTGCGGCTTGGCTGCGTTGCCATGTCGCGCGGTTGGAGGGAAAACTTTTGAACTGTCAAACATTTGTCGGGAGGCGGTCCGGAAGTTTTCCTGCATGCTCCACGACCATTTCCGAATTGACGGGGGCCTGTCAGCAGGCGATCTGTCAGATTTCGGATTGGTATCGGGACTTTTTATTATTGCTGACAATAGGGGATCGCCGCCGGACTAAATTCCGACTGTACGACCGCCTCCTGTCTGCCCCCCCATCTACTTTCTGTAAAATTACATCTGGTACGGTCGGGCAGCTCCTCTCAAGGTTTCAGGTAGTACCAAAAATATCGGGGCTATTCACAGAAACACAGGACCGCCCCCAGACACTGAAGATCACCGCCGGACAATGCACGACTGTTCACCAGACAGTGTGGGAATGCCTGTCTCCTGTCGGGATGGCTGTGTGAAAGGAGCTTAAAGGTGACAGCGGAATCACGACATTCTCTGTATGCTTTAAAATAAAATAATGGTGCTTAAGGGGGGATGGTTCACTTTTTGGTAGATTTGTTTTCATTTATTTATTATTTTCTTTAATTTCCTCCCTAAACCTCCACCAAACTTAAAAAAACATCCATCAGATCCCCCTTCTAGATTAATTTGTACATTTTTCGGTAGAAAACTTTCCCGGCCAAAGGCCGGTTACTCTTAAGATTACAGGCTCGCTATCGCTCGCCAGAAATTGTCAACGAAATGGGGCAAAAAGTATTAAAATCGCCAAACTAATGGGCCGAACATCATCAAATCTGAAAACTATTGGGGGTAAGCATGAGGAAGAAGGGTGACCATAAAAACAGCCCATGTCCCTTTAAGCTGTGTTTGGCTGCTGCACTCATATCCGTACTATTGGGGGTAAGCATGAGGAAGAAGGGTGACCATAAAAACAGCCCATGTCCCCTTAAGCTGTGTTTGGCTGCTGCACTCATATCCGTACTATTGGGGGTAAGCATGAGGAAGAAGGGTGACCATAAAAACAGCCCATGTCCCCTTAAGCTGTACGTGTTTGGCTGCTGCACTCATATCCGTACTATTGCCCTTTGGAGCTTGAGGTGGATGATGCGGGTGAATTATTGTGGTATCTCTTACCTGGTACACAGGAGCTACTTCATATTAAGCAGCTTATCACAATACTTGCCTGGATGAGACGTCACAAATATCAACTAATTACAGGTTCCTATTTACACCCAGGTGAACAGAGACATTTGGTATTATGAGAATGCCCATGCATATAGTCTTTTGCTGGCCGGGAATTGAACCCAATTTATCGAACCCATTTACCCGCAGCTATGAACCGAAAGATACTAGCCGATATGTCACAGGACACTGGCTACCATTAATTAAGGAGAGATATGGGCCGTTTTTGTTTTTTTTTTTCTTTTAACCCGTAAACGGCGGCAAAGCTCATAAGAGGTTTTACTGGGCGACGGCGGCAAAGCTCTTAAGAGGGAGGCCTAGTAAAATGCCCCAGAACGAGAAGCCCACCACGGAAGCCATGAGCGAACACCACCTGGAAACGGGAACAGAAACACCCGAAAGAAAGGCCCACAGAACGAAAGGACCAGGTGACCAAGCCAACCAGTTAAGACAGGCCGAAGCCCGCAGGGCTAAGCAGCTCCAAACCACACCTGCCTATCCCTTCTAACCACTGACCTTCCCCCCACCTCACGTATACACTACCCCTCGTGTCCTACACCTCTACCTACATGATGATGAACATGAATACACCTTAATTTAATACACCCATGCCCTGTCTCTAGGTTGAGCCAATGCCAACCAGTTCAGACTGGCCTAAATCTATGTATGTTTTTTTCCATCCAAGAAGTAATATGTTAACCCCCTGTCTTGCCAGACTAAGTTTCTGAAGACCAACCGCCCACATGAATACACCTTAATTTAATACACCCATGCCCTGTCCCTAGGTTGAGCCAATGCCAACCAGTTCAGACAGGCCTAAATCTATGTATGTTTTTTTTCCATCCAAGAAGTAATATGTTAACCCCCTGTCTTGCCAGACTAAGTTTCTGAAGACCAATCGCCCACATGAATACACCTTAATTTAATACACCCATGCCCTGTCCCTAGGTTGAGCCAATGCCAACCTGTGTAAAGTGTAAACATGTAGCTCACATGAAGTGCATCTCTAAGAAGACCAACAGTGAAGAACGGGAATTCCTTTGCAATAAGTGTGCCTTGCATTCATTACCGAATATTAATGTAAATGATCCAAGTATTAACAACTCAGAATCCAGCCAGGACACATTCAAAATCAAAGATGAATACAGAGTATTCACCAACAAAGGGCTCCATCTTATCCACATTAACGCCAGATCAATGTACCATAAAGTGTCAGAAATAAACTTGTTAGCTAATAAGGCCAAAGCTTCAATAATTGCAATCACAGAAACCTGGCTGGATTCAAGTATAAACGATGGTGAAATAAACATTCAAGGTTTCAATATGGTTAGGAATGATCGCAATAGGCATGGGGAGGAGTATGTCTGTATGTAAAAAACAACCTCACACACACAACTAGGACCGACCTCCATGTAGAAAATCACGAAGCTCTGTGGATCGACCTACACCTGCCGAGGACAAGACCCATCACAATTGGGGTATGCTATAGGCCACCAGCCGACACACAATTCTTGACCAAATTTGAACGAACTTTGTCATCGCTAGACCCTCGGAATGAATCCATCATACTAGGGGATTTTAACCTGTGTTACAAACAACGAAATGATAGGCTTGTACGAGAATATAGGCATATACTGACAATGCACAATCACAAACAACTAATCACAAACCCCACACGTATCTCTGAGAACACTGCCACAATATTAGACCACATAAACTGTAACAGAGAGGACAAAATATCCCAATCAGGGGTTATGCAGACTGGGATAAGTGATCACTTCGTCACATATTGCACACGGAAAACCACAAAAATTACCCTAGAGAATCACAAGGTTATCAAAACAAGGTCACTCAGAAACTACAATAAGGAAACATTTCTGGACATTTTATGGAATACAGACTGGTTTCCAGTGTTTGGAAGCACAAACGTTAATGACGCATGGGTTGGCTTCAGAACCATCATCACAAACATCCTAGACGAAATAGCTCCTCTGAAAGATATACGAAATAAAGCAAGGTCAGACCCATGGATCAACAATGACATACTACACCATCTGGAACACAGAGACAATCTGTTAAAAAGGCTAGCGAAACATAGACAGGATCAAGGTCTGAAACATGAGTTCAACAGGGCCAGGAATAAACTAAGTAGGAAAATGAAATCAGCAAAAACTAATTATTTTCACAATAAGGCAGAGGAATATCAGAATAACCCAAAGAAACTATGGAGGCACCTAAAAACAACAGGCTACAGCAACAAGACAAGGGATTCGTCTAACACTAATATTGCTCTCACCATTAACACCTTACGAGCGGCCTATGCGGTTTATTTATGTGTACCGCCCAGCGGGGTGTTTTTAGCCAAAATAGGGCTGTTTACGTGATCATTTTCATGCCTAAATAAGACCCAGGACGTAAAACAAGTATCTATCCCTGAAAGGGCATAAACAGAGCTTTGGAATGACACCATAACGATCCTTGTATGATGGATAGTTTTCTTGCAATAACCGTGCAACGCGAGTGCAAAAAGCAGGTAATTCGGTACTTTCGGTACATAATTGAGTATGTAGCGAGTGAGAGAGGGAGGAGGGAGCTGAGATTTGTGTCAGTAGGTTCGCCGTGGTGGTCTGGAGCAGTCATACGCTCGCTAGTCTCCTGCCACCACTTGTCTCTCTCTCTCAGCCACATTACGTGCTGAAATTGCCACTCGAGTTATGTCGAGCGCCGCCACATAGTCCAGCTTTATTAAATACGACTTAAGTGGTGAGCCGCTAATAAAGGGTTAATGATCAGGTTTGCCACGATAAACGACAAATTTCAACCTACTTCAACTCCTTCTTCACTTCCATAGCAAACACACTTGCACAGAACCTACCTCAACCTCTCAATAAATACACGACAACAACGGCCACCTTTCGTAATTTCTACAGAGATAAAGACATACACCCGAACACATTTGGATTGTAAAATGTTACACCAAAATACACTTTTGACGAGCTGTCTAACCTAAATGTACATAAGAGCACAGGACCAGACAAAATTCCTGCCAAATTTCTACGAGATGGAGCCATTGGTATAGCAGGCCCCCTAACCCACATCATCAACTTGTCAATTAACACCAACACAGTACCTGCTGAACTGAAGGAAGCTATTGTAACCCCTCTATTCAAAAAAGGAAATAAACTAGAAGTTGGCAACTACAGACCAGTTAGCATATTATGTATTGTATCTAAAATCCTTGAAAGAGCGGTATACACCCAAATTGAACACTACCTCAAACAAAATGATCTATTCTATAAGTTTCAATCAGGTTTCAGATGCATGTACTCGACAGACTCCTGTCTCATTCACTTAACGGATCACATTCGTAAAGAAATGTCTAAAGGTAACTACACCGGTATAGTTCTTCTTGATCTACAAAAAGCGTTTGACACAGTAGACCATGACATCCTATGTAATAAACTACAAGCAATGAGCATAGGGTCTGTGAACTGGTTTAAATCTTATCTTAGTGGTAGAACCCAAAGAGTCAAAATTGATGATAATATATCTGATCCTATGCCAATTAACTGTGGGGTGCCGCAGGGAAGCATCCTTGGTCCCTTACTCTTTCTCTGTTATGTGAACGACATGGAACTGAGCGTCTCATGTAAATTATTACTGTATGCAGACGACAGCGTGCTTCTGGTTTCAGGAAAAGACCCAATAAGTATTGCCGCTTCACTTTCCAAAGAACTAGCATCATGTAGTGAATAGCTAGTGGACAATAGACTATCTCTTCACCTGGGCAAGACGGAAGCCATCTTATGTGGAACAAAACGCAAACTGAAAGACATTGCGGGCTTCTCAGTCAACTGTAATGATATTCCTATAACAACAGTGTCACAAGTTAAATATCTCGGACTGAAACTGGATGCGAGTTTGTCAGGTGAAACAATTTTGGAATCTATCCTGAGTAAGTGTAGAGCACGTATAAAATACCTGTATAGACAGGTGGGATGCTTGACCGCGGCGACCAAAAAGACCCTCTGCCAAGCGCTTGTTCAATGTCATTTTGATTATTCTGTGTCATCCTGGTACTCTGCATCATCTAAATCAGCACAGCACAAACTTTAGGTCACTCAAAATAAAATGGTTAGGTTCATGCTGAACCTAGGACCCAGATCACATGTTGGCCAGGAACAACTTCAGTCACTAGGTATGCTCAATGTCTCTGACAGGGCCAAACAAATCAGGCTCACTAATGCCTTCAACATTTTCTATGACAGAGCTCCAGAGTATCTAAAGAATGATTTTGTTAACCCTTCTTTAGCGGCCTATGCGGTTTATTTATATGTACCGCCCAGCGGGGTGTTTTTAGCCAAAATAGGGCTGTTTACGTGATCATTTTCATGCCTAAATAAGACCCAGAACGTAAAACAAGTATCTATCCCTGAAAGGGCATAAACAGAGCTTTCGAATGACACCATAACGATCCTTGTATGATGGATAGTTTTCTTGCAATAACCGTGCAACGCGAGTGCAAAAAGCAGGTAATTAGCCACTTTCCCCATATAATTCAGTATGTAGCGAGTGAGAGAGGGAGGAGGGAGCTGAGATTCGTGTCAGTAGGTTCGCCGCGGTGGTCTGGAGCAGTCATACGCTCGCTAGTCTCCTGCCACCACTTGTCTCTCTCTCTCAGCAACATTACGTGCTGAAATTGCCACTCGACCTATGTCGAGCGCCGCCACATAGTCCAGCTTTATTAAATACGACTTATGTGGTGAGCCGCTTTTTAAGGGTTAAAGCAAATGAGAGGAGTGGACATAATACAAGAAACAGGATGTTTAATTTTAAGGTCCCGAGAATCCAAGGACAGGGTAAGCAAACATTCCTCTTCACTGCCATCAAAGACTGGAACGACCTACCCCAGTCAGTCCGTGAAAAGAGAACACTGTATTCCTTCAGACGTAGCCTGAAGGAACACCTGAACCGGACAGCTGCGAGAAGGGAGCACTAAGCTTATGTCTACTACTAAATACGACATAAGAGATAGACAAACCAAACTGAAATGATTACTGATTACGGATTACTGATATTTACTATAGGATGTAAGGTATCTTAAAATAACCCCCTAGAAATACTTTCTCTAAAGTATCTATTTCTTTATCCTCCCCATTTCCCCAGCTAACCTAATCCCACAAGGACCCCAATGGAAATAAACCTAACGGCCTTATTGGGCTATCCTTAGTTGGAATTATGCAAGGCTGGTACATGTCATATATATTTGTAACATGCTATGTGGTACCAACTCTGTAAATTGCTAACTGAATAAATATTATTATTATTATTATTATTATTATTATTATTATTAACCAGTTCAGACAGGCCTAAATCTATGTATGTTTTTTTCCATCCAAGAAGTAATATGTTAGTCTTGCCAGACTAAGTTTCTGAAGACCAACCACCCCCATAAATCTATGTATGTTCTTCCATCCGAGAAGTAATATGTTAAAACCCCATGTCCTAATTGATAAGAAACTATGATACCCACGGGTACACCAGTGTATATATAACCATTGTTCCTGTAAGACCTAGACAGAGATAATGACTGAAGATGTTAGCCACCATGCAGTAACTCTAATTCTTACCCCAACCAGAGATTGTATAGATAACCTTTTTTTACCATTGTCTCAACACATATCTACCAAGAAACAATAACGAAGTACCCCTACGAACTGCCGCTTTCTTTGGTCTATATTTCATAGAAAACGCAGTTCCCAGGGACAACTAGATCAGCAAGAAATCGTGTCAAATAATAGTGTCCATAACCCCTCGTATTGACGAGTAATAATACACCATGTTTTTCTCTACTTTTATCCACAGTCAAGCACACACCTACAGCTAACCTCATCTTCCCCACAGTCCACATGATTCTATAATTTCCAGACTCATATACCACCACCTATTGCTCACCCCCCGGTAGTGTTTAATTACCCTACTTTCCCTGTCGGTAACCCCCAGTCTAAGATACCAACTGTAGCCTAATGCCACCCCTCTACGCCCAGAGACCTTAGGGTCAAACTTCCACGTAGCCCCACTTAACCCTCTCCCTCTCGTTAACCCCCACGCTCCTCCACTCCCTACTAACCTAGCCTCTCCACCATACCCCCTGAATATCCTTAACTTTTCCGTAAATAAACATTCTCAAACCTTTTGTATATATACTCCTATCCAGCCTACCTTCCCCCAGTAGGAAGGAACACCATTAGAACTTTACTAACCCTTTGCATGCCATCTATTCCCTCACAACCCATTCACAACCCTGTACCAAATGATCGTCAGCGCGAGGCTAGCTGCCTCGCCAGTGACTAACTTCTATTGCCATACTTCCAGATAAATGTGGCAGAGTTAGCAACCCAGTCTCCACCACATCCAACAAACCATGCCATTAACAACCCAACCGATTAAACCAGCTAGTCAAGGCACCTTCGGTTTTGGTATTACGAACACCCACATCTGTCTCATAAACAGAGGGTTATTACAAACACTTGTGATATGGCAAGCCCCCAGCCACAGCCGCCGGACGACCATCACGGAGAGAGGGCGCGCATCTACCCCTTTTTACCCACCCGAGGAGGGAGACCCCCACCCCTGCGGAGGTATACCTGACCCCTGTTTTGACTTCCGGGTCATTGCCAGGTAGCACAGGAATTCTTCCTATCAATGAACTAACCATGTATGACTAACACCTTTACTAACCTCTATTAACCCACAATAACCCATTAACCTTTCTTGCATACTCTGATAACCAAATTAGCACCTCAGCTATACCATAGAATGAAGACTGAGCAATCTAAGAGAGACACTCCTATCACAGCTGTCCCAGTCCTCCTTGCAAAGTAGATCCAGTCTCTCTCCCCTAAATACTTCCAGTATAGCCAAAATAGTACCTCTTACTAAGGCTCAGTTATATCACATTATGAAGGCTCCATATAGCCATGTGCCACAACAGTAATCACCCCCTTACCTAGTTCCCGTATCTATTGAGAGCTCAAATAAATCCCTAAAAACTCGAGATCCCTATGGCCTACAGGGTCCAAAACCGAGCCTATAAACCAAGCTCCGCCCCCAGTAAAATCAGTTGAAAGAGAGACACCAACCAGTGGCTGGCCCCCTTAAGTTGACCTCTAGCTCTGCCTTTGTGTTGTTCCTGAGAATTGAGTTCCAGAGCCGGCAGACTCCGTGGCAGATTGAGATAGAAGCATCTGTCCACGCACAAGAAATCTACGTGCACCTTATAACCTTCCCAAACCAGTGGGTATATAAGCGTGTAGCCAGCAACGATCGCCAAGAGATCCGTCTTGAGAACTTCCTACATATGGACCACCTGGACGGCCGCGGAACCAGTCGTTAGCCCCCAACATCACGGACGCAAGATAACCAGGACCAGACCAATGCCTCGTGTGGGATGCCACATGTGTTGACACTTTCTCCACATCCAACATCGCCAGAAACGCCGACGAAGCAGGTGAAGCTATAAGAATATAAAACTTAGATCAGTACCCCCCTGAGGTTACTAGAATTCCCGTGCTCTAAAATACGCGTGTCTAATCTAGTCTCTGAACTACTACTTGTGCACCAGAGCTACCAGTAATAAATCTAAACAGTGAATTTGAATCTATAAGTAACATTGATGGTCTCCAGTATATAAACTTGCGAACCAAGCCAGTGATCAGAAGATTAATACCTGAACGTTGGAAGTGGGAGACTAGGCTCCATCCAGATCCACTTAATGCTAGTTGTTCAATTCTATCATTTGTCTGGTACGAGTGTTCATACCTTCTTATGCTTCCTATTAATCATCATCAAGAAAAACTACAGAAGTGTGTATATCAATAAACGTGATCGTGTGTCTTGTTACCGTGTGTTTATTTTGTGTTCTCTATTCCTCATACCTTGTTTTGTGCATGCAGCCTTCTATACCCAGTCAGTTAGAACTCACATTACCCAAGTTAATCCTGTAGAAAAACAGGACATAACATTGGCGGCAGCGGTGGGTCTTGATTCGGATAAAAGGTTGCATTGCCAGAACACGATAACATCATGGCGCACCGTTCTCACATTCCCATCCCACATTATGATGGGGAAACTTACGAGATCGAAACGTTCATGGACATAGTGAAACCCGTACTTGACCTAGTTTATACCACGGACGCAGAAAAGATAGCCGTGACATTAACGCACCTGGGAAAAGCCGTTTCCCTGGTTGCCTACCAAGTGCACCCTGCTCTCACATGGGACGAATTTCGCCCAATAGTGATAGAAGCCATTAAGCCTTCGTTGGGCGTTTTCGTGGCCCACAGATTCTGGTCAACCTTGTATCAATATTGCCCTCAGCAGTAAAAGATAATTTCCGTGTGCACGATTTCGTCGGATATCAAAAAGATCTCATCACGATCCGACGTATTTTGGCCGTGCGCACAGAAGCACCCACCCAAATCACTGTAATAAAGAGGTTTCCCACGCACCCGCAGCACCTCGACCACCAAAACCCCAAGGCCCAAACCTTCAACTCCAAGAATGCCTACCCATCCTCATCCTTCCACATCAGACCGACCTACCCTTCCGGCAAGCCCCAACCCAGTAGGCCCCGGTTCCAACCTACCCAGTCACGCAGAATCTTCAACCGGAACAAAACCTACAACACCTACCAAAGTAAAAACCCTACATTAGTAATTATCAACCCCTATGATTTCCCTGCCTGTAGTGCTCAGTGTGCCCTCCATCAAATTCGTGACTCTGCCAAACCTCGCCCCTTTACTCCTCGCATTTCTGTAAATGAAGAGGAGTTGGGACAAGAGGAAGAAATGGAGGAAATGCACACCGGAGAAATAGCCCCTATCATGACCTCAGACGATACCGAGGAAACCCTGGAGGAGGTAGATACCGACTCCCAGGATTTTTAAAGTACCCCCCGCCCACGATGGCCTCGGCGGGGACGCCATAACTGACCGCACTGCCCCAATTTATTACATGGCCAAAATCAAGGAAATTCCTGTCCGCTTGTTAATCGACACGGGAGCTGCCAAGTCATGTTTGTTCAAGTCTTATTATGATCAACACCACCGACTATTTGGCCCCTTGTTACCTACCAAATCAGAACTAATCTCAGCTGCTGATACCTACTTAAATCTCCTAGGAGACACTTTGCCCCTATCAGTAACTACTCCTGCCCCCCATGCTCGTTGTTTTTGTTTTTTTTATCACCCGTTCACCGTATTTTCCTCCCACTGTAAACATTACGATGGTTTCCTTGGACTTGACCTCCTTCAAAAACTCCAGGCCCAGGTTGACTGCGGCCAGAGGCTGATCTCATTCAAAAAAAAAATCCAACCCAAAGCCTCTGACAAACCAATCACGCAGAAACCTATTCACAAAAAGAAAAAACACCTCCCCCCTCAACACACTCTGAGTCAGGATTACCAAGTTACAGCTAGCACTAAGGTAACT
Organism: Paralithodes platypus; assembly: GCA_032716605.1. Taxonomy (NCBI): domain Eukaryota; kingdom Metazoa; phylum Arthropoda; class Malacostraca; order Decapoda; family Lithodidae; genus Paralithodes; species Paralithodes platypus. The sequence continues at coordinate 22,127,928 of CM064572.1, forward strand.
CCTAACCCCTCCACTTGCCCCGAGTTCTCTCAAAATATCACTCATTTCGTTGAAAAAATGCCTCAACAAACGAAAGAAGACAAGTCGAAGCAACTCCCTCTCGGTAATTCCCCCAATTCTCCTAACTCTGTCCAGGATCAATCCTCCCATGTTTCCAGGGCAGACTCTGATGTATGTAAAAACCATTCTACCAAATATTTATGTACAAGTGTTTCCAGGGACAATGCCGACCTATGTACCCAACAATGTTTCCCCCATGCCCCCAGAAATGTCCAGCTATTCCACAACCAACAAAATTCCCCTTGTGACAGTTTTCCGTCAGTAGCTCCCTTCCACCCCACACAATTCACACCCCTAGAAAACTTCAAAACCCCACACTTGACTCGCCCTCTCATGACAGGCAAACCCACCAATCCCATATAACCTCTAAACAAACCGTGACTGCCACCGACAAAACTCCCCAAATTCGTCCTGTTAACAACCACATATCAGTACATCAGTCCTCCACCAATAACCTATGTTCTATACCTAACTCTTCCCCCACCAACCCTCCGCAGTCCCACCAACAAATTCCGTTTTCTAAATCTCTCACCCCTCACCTCTCTGACCCTCCCACACGCGCCGTTAATCCTCCCCTCACGCGTGATTCCCCCCTCCCCCACCATCATTAGCCCAGCTGTAGTTCAAGATAAATGTCAAATTCCCCCCCGCCATCAAAAATCGGTTAACCTTCGACCCATACCCCAAACTCACATGATATTTTCCCCCACTACCACGTCCACCAACCCCAATCGTTTCCTCTTACAACCCGCCATCATTTCCGCTCGCATCAACCACATTCTCGTGGCAAATATCTCTGAAGAATCCCTGACATTACCAAAAGGCCTCATCATAGGAGACCTCGAAATTTTTGATGACCTCCCCATAGATTCCAATGACACCCCTACCAGCCTCAAATTGCCCCCTCTCCCGGACACATTATCCGACCACCAAAAACACAGCATGTACGAACTATTGCTAGAGCTCAGTGACGTGTTTGCCCAACAACCCACTGAAATCGGACAGACCGATGTGGAACAACACATCATTAACACCACAGGCCCCCCCATAAGACAACCATCCCGTAGAAAAAATCCCATACAACGCCAGGAAGAGGAACGCCAAGTCCAAGAGATGTTAGAGGCCGGAATTGCTACCCCGTCCATTAGCCCCTGGTCTTCCCCTGTTGTCCTAGTAAAAGAGAAAGATGGGTCAACCCGTTTTTGTGTCGATTACAGGAGATTGAATGACGTAACCATTAAGGACGCTACACCATTATCCAGGATAGACGATTCCCTTGACTCCCTATACGGATCCAGATGGTTCACTACCCTCGACTTGCAAGCAGGGTATTGGCAAGTGCCTATCAAGGCAGAGGACCAAGAAAAACAGCATTTTCCACTAGTGGTGGCCACCACTACGAATTTAACGTCCTACCTTTTGGCCTCTGTAACGGACCCGCCACTTTCTCCCGTTTGATGGAAGCGGTATTACATGGCCTGACCTGGGAAACCTGCCTAGCGTATCTAGACGATATTATTGTGTACTCACAAACCTGGGAAGAACACCTCCTCAGGTTGAGACAAGTTCTTCAAAGAATCCGAGCCGCCGGGTTGAAATTAAAACCCTCAAAGTGCGAGATTGCACGAAATAAGGTAGATTTCCTCGGCCACGTAATATCTGAACATGGTATTGCACCAGACCCAAAGAAACTTCAAGCCATACAAAACCAACCCCCACCCACCACCGTTAAAGGAGTACGTTCTTTTCTAGGTTTAGCCACATACTACAGACGTTTCGTCCCACACTTTGCCACAATAGCCAGACCCCTCCACCAACTCACCCACAAGGACACCACATTCACCTGGACACCTGAAAGAGACCTCACTTTTAACACTTTGAAACAAAAGCTAATCCAAGCCCCTATTGTCGCTTTCCCTGATTACCATAAACCTTTCCATCTTTATACCGACGTATCTCTGTACGCCATTGGTGCAGTTTTAGCTCAAGTAAGAGACGGAGAGGAACATGTGATAGCGTATGCCAGCTCCACACTCAACCAAGCACAACAGAATTATGCAGCCACCAAGAGAGAGTGCTTAGGGATCATTTGGGCACTCAGCCACTTCAGGTCATTTGTGTTGGGCGCAAAACTCGATATAATAACCGACCATCAATCTTTGCAATGGTTGCGTAAGTGCGAAACCAACTCCGCCATCTTGGTACGCTGGAGGGAGACACTAGAGGACTACGATTTTACAATACAGTATCGTCCAGGTAAACTTCACACCAATGCAGAGGCCCTGTCACGTTTGCCAGTACCGAAAGACACCCCCACCAACCTAGCCGCCTTACAAAACACTGAGCTCTTATCTACCCCCATCCACCAACATAATTTCCCCCCAGCCCCCTCACTAATTCAATCTTGGGAAACAAGAATCAGACCACCCTGGATACCGTTAAATGTCTTCAGGAAACTGACTCGCTGGGGAGATCAACTTGCCACAGACTCCGGTCACATAGTCCTAGACCCCACCATTGCCCACGACTACATGATTGCCATCCACGAGGGAAACGGCATACACCTTGGACAAAAGAAGATGTTAAAAATCTTCGCAGATCAATACTGAATCCCCAACCCTCCAAGATTGCACAACGCGTGACAGAATCCTGCAAACCTTGTTTATTGGGGAAGGATAGACCACACACCCCAGGCCCAGCTGGTACCATTTCTGCCAACAAACCGTTCCAAGTCCTATCCCTCGACATCATGGGCCCGTTTCCTTCTTACGCTGGCATCCGCTATATCGTCACATTTGTTGAAGTATATTCAACATTTTTAATAGCCTGCCCAGTTAAAGACCACACAGCCTCCATCGTCGCCACACTGCTTGCCACAGAAGTGTTCCCTATATTCGGCCTTCCCCTTGCTCTTCTATCCGACAATGCCCCCGAATTAAGTGGACACATTTGGCACCAGTTCACCCAACAATGCGGTATAACACCTTACGAGCGGCCTATGCGATTTATTTATATGTACCGCACAGCGGGGTGTTTTTAGCCAAAATAGGGCTGTTTACGTGATCATTTTCATGCCTAAATAAGACCCAGAACGTAAAACAAGTACCTATCCCTGAAAGGGCATAAACAGAGCTTTCGAATGACACCATAACGATCCTTGTATGATGGATAGTTTTCTTGCAATAACCGTGCAACGCGAGTGCAAAAAGCAGGTAATTCGGTAGTTTCGGTACATAATTGAGTATGTAGCGAGTGAGAGAGGGAGGAGGGAGCTGAGATTTGTGTCAGTAGGTTCGCCGCGGTGGTCTGGAGCAGTCATACGCTCGCTAGTCTCCTGCCACCACTTGTCTCTCTCTCTCAGCCACATTACGTGCTGAAATTGCCACTCGACCTATGTCGAGCGCCGCCACATAGTCCAGTTTTAACTGCTAGTAACTCGACTTATGCGGTTAAGATCAAACACTCATCCCCGTACTGGCCTCAAGGAAATGCTATATGCGAACGCAGCCATCGCACCATCAACAACCAGTTACGTACCAAAATGATTGCTCTTAACACCTCAGACTGGCCATCACAAATACAGATGATACAATGGGGCATGAACACCTGTCCCCGAGAAGACGGTATTTCCCCTCATGAACGTGTTTACGGCGTACCCCCCCTTTTACTGCCGTTCCACCATCACGCTCACCTCCCCTCCAACACCTCCACAATTGACCCATTGCAACATCTGCAAAACATCCTCCATACCACCCAAACCTGTCAAGACACCAAAACTGATAACCCCGATGATAAAAACCCTTTCGCCATCCATGACACCGTAATGGTAGCCAACCTCCCTGTCACCAACAAATTAGGCCCTCGCTATGTCGGCCCCTACACCATCATACAAGTCCCAAATGCCTATCAAGTCACCATTGATTATCACGGCGTGACTCGCACGTTCCGAACTAGATTCGTCCGAGCTTTTAAACCTCTAAAACCACAAGACATTACCCCACCCCACACGTCCGACCCTGAATTCAACACCCCTACTACCCCTCCCACTCAGGCTATGAATGTTCCCCTACAAACCCCTAAGGGCCTAAACCCTCCAGCACCGAAACGGCTGATCATTCCTCAACATACCCCCCAAACTAACCTCCACAAACCCCAAGCCCCCACTATCACACCTTCCTCCACCATGACCCATTCCTTCACTTCTGATAGTCAAGTAACTCCCCAACTTATCCAAGTACGAAAACATCCACCCACAACCCCGACCACAACGGAAACCCTCCCATCTAACCCTGACGTACCTCCACCAGGCACCACAGTAAGAAAACCACCACCCCCACCTAAAACCAAGTACACACCCAACCGCACCACACAATCTACCTCAGTAACCTCACGCTACAACTTACGCCCACGACTAAAATCTTTTAAAACCTCCAGAAAACACACCCTGCTAACCAAGTTCCGTAGGGCTGCCAGACCACTATCCTCCTCCTCCTCTTCTTCTTCGTCGAATTCTCCTCCACAAAGGGAAAGAAGACGAATAATCACAAGTAAACACCATAACCCCTCTAACTATATTCCAAAAATAACCACCCCCACCCTCCCACGAAAGAACATACCTTCCCCTTCAACCCCCACCTCATCACCCCGAATGACCTGCTAGATCTACCCCCCCCCCCCCCCCACCAAACTCCCACAAAACCGCCTATTTACACCACCATCAAATCACCAACCCCACCAAAGAACACACCCAACACATGTTCCTACCCCCAACCATCCCAATTAAACCTCCACTCCCTATCCACCCATCTAGCCCCCCCCCCCGCATCCACCCCTTTCCCCTCCACTATCCCTGCGACCCCACCCATGCATCAACCAACCTCATCATCTCATCAAACCCCCAACCAACCAACCCCTAAAAAGTACCCTATGCCAACGACCAACCCCTCCTCTTACACCACGTCTAACACACAACTAATCCTAACCAAAGCCCCTCCAAACTGACGTACCCGACCTCCACACCCCCACTTGAATCCCCCCACAAAGTCGCCCCTGAGAGAACCCCCATACATACCCCCACCAAATCCTCTCCCATTCCGCCTACCACCCGCACTCGACAAAAACCTCCACACGCATCTACTTCTCAAATAACCCCTTACCTCACCCCCACTAAATGCCCTCCACCTGTAAAGCGTTCTTCCCCTCAATATAAAACATCGTCGAGCGACTCAAGTCCCACTACAAACATCTACCTTCCCACCAGAATCTCCAAAGGTAGAATCATCAACAGACCCATCAGATTTGAAGACAGTTATGTAAAAACAACACCCGTTCTTACACTAAAGACCCAAGCCACACAACACACACACACCCTCTTTCTCACACACCTCCATCACGCACCTTACCTAAACCGATATTGCACATTGCCTCCATATATTTTCCCAGCCTGCAACACCACCCAAGAAAACCCCCAAAACCCCAGACTCATATCCCCCCTTCACCTCCAGCTCCGTTTTCACGCGTTAGTCCCTCCCCTTCAGTTGTTAACCCATTCACCACACTGAAGAGGCCTCCTGTCAGTCTCACACACCTCACTCGATACACGGCCTCCACTATGAACAAATCCACACCATTCGTCGCCCCCGTCCCTACCCCCACGGGGGAAGAATACACACCGTTCATAAGAAAGGTTAAAGTAAAAACGTCCACAGGACGCTTAGCCCGTCTACAGCGCCCACATCAAGCCCGGGCAACCGCCCTCCACAACACCGAGGACACATTCCTACAGGTCTACATTGACCTGCAACAGAAACCTGACCCTCGCTCTCTTGCTTGGTGGGACCTTCTCAATACCCTCAAAATGACCCACCATGACTATGCTTCTTTTTACTTCACCCTTGAGGCTCGAGGACGAGCCTACAACGAAGGAGAGGGAAGTAAAATGCCCCAGAACGAGAAGCCCACCACGGAAGCCACGAGCGAACACCACCAGGAAACGGGAACAGAAACACCCGAAAGAAAGGCCCACAGAACGAAAGGACCAGGTGACCAAGTCAACCAGTTAAGACAGGCCGAAGCCCGCAGGGCTAAGCAGCTCCAAACCACATCTGCCTATCCCTTCTAACCACTGACCTTCCCCCCACCTCGCGTATACACTACCCCTCGTGTCCTACACCTCTACCTACATGATGATGAACATGAATACACCTTAATTTAACACACCCATGCCCTGTCCCTAGGTTGAGCCAATGCCAACCAGTTCAGACAGGCCTAAATCTATGTATGTTTTTTTCCATCCAAGAAGTAATATGTTAACCCCCTGTCTTGCCAGACTAAGTTTCTGAAGACCAACCGCCCACATGAATACACCTTAATTTAATACACCCATGCCCTGTCCCTAGGTTGAGCCAATGCCAACCAGTTCAGACAGGCCTAAATCTATGTATGTTTTTTTTCCATCCAAGAAGTAATATGTTAACCCCCTGTCTTGCCAGACTAAATTTCTGAAGACCAACCGCCCACATGAATACACCTTAATTTAATACACCCATGCCCTGTCCCTAGGTTGAGCCAATGCCAACCAGTTCAGACAGGCCTAAATCTATGTATGTTTTCTTCCATCCAAGAAGTAATATGTTAACCCCCTGTCTTGCCAGACTAAGTTTCTGAAGACCAACCGCCCCATAAATCTATGTATGTTCTTCCATCCGAGAAGTAATATGTTAAAACCCCATGTCCTAATTGATAAGAAACTATGATACCCACGGGTACACCAGTGTATATATAACCATTATTCCTGTAAGACCTAGACAGAGATAATGACTGAAGATGTTAGCCACCATGCAGTAACTCTAATTCTTACCCCAACCAGAGATTGTATAGCTAACCTTTTTTTACCATTGTCTCGACACATATCTACCAAGAAACAATCACGAAGTACCCCTACGAACTGCCGCTTTCTTTGGTCTATATTTCATAGAAAACGCAGTTCCCAGGGACAACTAGATCAGCAAGAAATCGTGTCAAATAATAGTGTCCATAACCCCTTGTATTGACGAGTAATAATACACCATGTTTTTCTCGACTTTTATCCACAGTCAAGCACACACCTACAGCTAACCTCATCTACCCCACAGTCCACATGATTCTATAATTTCCAGACTCATATACCACCTCCTATTGCTCACCCCCCCGGTAGCGTTTAATTACCCTACTTTCCCTGTCGGTAACCCCAGTCTAAGATACCAACTGTAGCCTAATGCCACCCCTACGCCCAGAGACCTTAGGGTCAAACTTCCACGTAGCCCCACTTAACCCTCTCCCTCTCGTTAAACCCCACGCTCCTCCACTCCCTACTAACCTAGCCTCTCCACCATACCCCCTGAATATCCTTAACTTTTCCGTTACTAACATTCTCAAACCTTTTGTATATATACTCCTATCCAGCCTACCTTCCCCCAGTAGGAAGGAACACCATTAGAACTTTACTAACCCTTTGCATGCCATCTATTCCCTCACAACCAATTCACAACCCTGTACCAAATGATCGTCAGTGCGAGGCTAGCCGCCTCGCCAGTGACTAACTTCTATTGCCATACTTCCAGAAAAATGTGGCAGAGTTAGCAACCCCGTCTCCACCACATCCAACAAACCATGCCATTAACAACCCAACCGATTAAACCAGCTAGTCAAGGCACCTTCGGTTTTGGTATTACGAACACCCACATCTGTCTCATAAACAGAGGGTTATTACAAACACTTGTGATATGGCAAGCCCCCAGCCACAGCCGCCGGACGACCATCACGGAGAGAGGGCGCGCACCTACCCCTTTTTACCCACCCGAGGAGGGAGACCCCCACCCCTGCGGAGGTATACCTGACCCCTGTTTTGACTTCCGGGTCATTGCCAGGTAGCACAGGAATTCTTCCTATCAATGAACTAACCATGTATGACTAACACCTTTACTAACCTCTATTAACCCACAATAACCCATTAACCTTTCTTGCATACTCTGATAACCAAATTAGCACCTCAGCTATACCATAGAATGAAGACTGAGCAATCTAAGAGAGACGCTCCTATCACAGCTGTCCCAGTCCTCCTCGCAAAGTAGATCGAGTCTCTCTCCCCTAAATACTTCCAGTATAGCCAATATAGTACCTCTTACTAAGGCTCAGTTATATCACATTATGAAGGCTCCATATAGCCATGTGCCACAACAGTAATCACCACCTTACCTAGTTCCCGTATCCATTGAGAGCTCAAATAAATCCCTAAATACTCGAGATCCCTATGGCCTACAGGGTCCAAAACCGAGCCTATAAACCAAGCTCCAGCCCCCAGTAAAATCAGTTGAAAGAGAGACACCAACCAGTGGCTGGGAAGTTGACCTCTAGCTCTGCCTTTGTGTTGTTCCTGAGAATTGAGTTCCAGAGCCGGCAGACTCCGTGGCAGATTGAGATAGAAGCATCTGTCCACGTACAAGAAATCTACGTGCACCTTATAAAACCTTCCCAAACCAGTGGGTATATAAGCGTGTAGCCAGCAACGATCGCCAAGAGATCCGTCTTGAGAACTTCCTACATATGGACCACCTGGACGGCCGCGGAACCAGTCGTTTAGCCCCCAACATCACGGACACAAGATAACCAGGACCAGACCAATCAAATACTACCCAAGATTCACTCTATCAGTACTACAGTGTTACAGTACTATTTAGAGACTCACTTATTAATATTTCTATGAAGCGGCTATATCTTTGCCCCAGTATAATTCATATATAACCATTCCATTAGGAAGTGCTAAGCGTATCAGTGTTTATTAATTAACAGGCGATATTAACTCTCGTAATTACCCATATATCCCGATATTATTACATAGAAGTAAAACCCTAGTGATAGCTAATGTTCACCCACTGATTTGCATTCTACGTATTTCTGCTATAAGAATATAAAACTTAGATCAGTACCCCCCTGAGGTTACTAGAATTCCTGTGCTCTAAAATATGCGTGTCTAATCTAGTCTGTGAACTACTACTTGTGCACCAGAGCTACCAGTAATAAATCTAAACAGTGAATTTGAATCTATAAGTAACATTGATGGTCTCCAGTATATAAACTTGCGAACCAAGCCAGTGATCAGAAGATTAATACCTGAACGTTGGAAGTGGGAGACTAGGCTCCATCCAGATCCACTTAATGCTAGTTGTTCAATTCTATCATTTGTCTTGTACGAGTGTTCATACCTTCTTATGCTTCCTATTAATCATCATCAAGAAAAACTACAGAAGTGTGTATATCAATAAACGTGATCGTGTGTCTTGTTACCGTGTGTTTATTTTGTGTTCTCTATTCCTCATACCTTGTTTTGTGCATGCAGCCTTCTATACCCAGTCAGTTAGAACTCACATTACCCAAGTTAATCCTGTAGAAAAACAGGGCATAACACCTAAAAAAAACATTTAAACGGCCCCAGTAGCACTAAACAATTTTTTTTTTTTTTTTTTCCCTATACCTCATATCACTCCACATCTCCTTCCCCCTTTTCCCCTCCCCCTTCAATTATCACCTATTTTCCCTGTTATTCCCTAATTAGTTGGTATATTTTTGTGCTAACATTAGCAAAATGCATGGAGGATGTGCTTACGTGCCTAGCGAGTGTGTTATACAACCGAATGTGTGAATGAGTAGGCTCAGTGTGGCTTGAGGCCTCGTGGAGGGAGGGGTTGCCTCAATTTTCTCCATAATTCATGAATGGGCTGGTCCATCTATATTCGCGATTTTGACCAGAAATATTATATTTTAACTTGTTTTATTGTTGTTACAGGTTACTATATTCATAGTGAAGGTAAAATAGGCTCATATGAATAAGTAATAACGATATTTATCGTAAAATGACGATTATAGGCCTGAATGGAGCCAATATGCTCGCCCATGGGCAGCTAGCTCAATACCCCACCCTCGCTGTTGCCGGGTTAATTCAGTTATTCCTTTATTTCTTAGTTTCCTCGCTAGACCTCCATCAAATTAAAAAAAAAAAAAAAAAAAACATCCATTATATCCCCCTTCTAGATTAATTTGTACATTTTTCGGTAGAATATTTTTCCGGCCAAAGGCCGATTCTTCCAACATTACAGGCTCTCTATCGTTCGCCAGGGAAAAAATCGACACCTAAATAGCACGAAAGGTCTAAATATTGACGAAGAAATGGGGCAAAAGGTCTTAAAATCGACTAACTAATGGGGCAAACATCTTAACAGCTGAAAACTAATGGGGCTAAACATGAGGGAGAAAGTGGTCCAGAAAACCGGCCCATCAATAACAATCAATAAACAATCAATAATGCATGCGAGTTAGGCTACATAAATACAAAAATGTTTCTACTCTCACTAAGGATCGAACCACGGGCAGTTATGTCGAGAGTGCATGCTTTAACCCACTCCACCATGGCACAAACCCTTCGTGCTTGCCTGGAGGATATATAAACTAAATCAATTTAACCGGAGTTTACTGGGCCTAGCTGTAAAAACCCCTTCTATATGTAGGCTATTCGGAAAAATGGGTTCTACGACTTGGCATGGGAGAGAGAGAGATAGAGAGGGGGGGGGGGATATATTTCCTTGTAATGATGAAACTGTATATGTGGTAAACTATCAATGGAAGTTAAATATTACTAAGCTATAATGAATCAAATAAAGTCAATCTAAATGAAAACTACTCTATATCTAAATTGAATTCAATCTGAAACAAGCTCATTTATATCCAAAGGTCTCACATAATAAATGTATATATATAGGGTAAGGTTATAAGGGTTAATATTAGCCAGGAATTAACTCACCAATAGTTCCACGTCGCAATGAGGCAAGGGAGAACGTTTTACCCAATATGGCGGTGGACAATGGGGAACGAGACTTCGGTCCGAGACTCGAGTCAAGTTAAAGAAAGAATAAATGATCACATGGGAATGGACATGATTATTATGCTTATCTATTAGTCAGTCATGGTGTCGATGAGAGCGTCGTGATGGTGTAGCTGAGTGTATTGCTGTATGTGTATTGTGATTAGAGGCACAAAAGCACGATCAAGTGAGGGCGGAAAATTAGATGTTAACTGGTTGGTGTTTCTGAAGGCTCTAGCGTTCCTCAAAAGCACACCTTGCTGCCTTGGCAAACCGCCAGGAGCTCAAATTATCGTACCGCATTTAGGTTGCTCTATACGATAAATTATATTAATAAATACGATAAATTCATATATACTACATAAGACCATGGCAATATTGCTTAACCCTTAATTAGCGGCGAGCAACATAAGTCGAGTTAAATAAAGCTGGAGTATGTGGCGGCGCTCGACATAGGTCGTGTGGCAATTTCAGCACGTAATGTTGCTGAGAGAGAGAGACAAGTGGTGGCAGGAGAGTAGCGAGCGTATGACTGCTCCAGACCACCGAGGCGAACCTACTGACACGAATCCCACCTCCTCCCTCCCTCTCTCACTCGCTATATACGGAATTGTATGGGGAAAGTGCCTAATTACATGCTTTTTGCACTCGCGTTGCACGGTTATTGGAAGAAAACTAGCCATCATAAAAGGATCGTTATGGTGTCATTCGAAAGCTCTGTTTATGCCCTTTCAGGGATAGATACTTGTTTTACGTTCTGGGTCTTATTTAGGCATGAAAATGATCACGTAAACAGCCCTATTTTGGCTAAAAACACCCCGCTGGGCGGTACATATAAATAAACCGCATAGGCCGCTCGTAAGGTGTTAATAGCATATTAGGTCTTTTATAACTTAACTTATTTACAATCTTATAATATACGATCTATTCGTCCTACGTCGTGCTGTAGGAGCGATCGTGACGTCACAGAGACATACGAGATCACAAAAGAGTCATATTCTATCGTATTTATACGATACACTCCCCCCACAAAAAAGACCTGAACCCCACCTTAAACATAAAGTTGCCCAGAGGCTATCTTCTGAAACCACAAGTCGACGGCGCCAGCAGCAGCGCGTCTGGGACGCGTCCCGGTCCGAGAATGATCACCATCAGTAAGAGGTGAGTCGTTCCTTTGAGAATCCTCGGACCCAGCAATAACAGGTGGAGCATCAGATTGCAATGCGGAATCGAGCTCCAAAGCATACAAACGTGCGATAGGACGAACAGTATTTCCAGTGGCTGTCTTCAATAGCGCCACCCGCTCTACAGAGTCTGCCCCCTTGTATACCTCCAATACGCGGCCTAATTTCCAGTATAAACGAGGACTATCTTCTTTAATTAAAACAACTTCGCCAACTGTAGGTGCCGTTGGTCTACCAGAGGGAGTAACAGTCCTTTCCCTCAATGCTAGCAGATATTCACTAATCCACCGTTTCCTAAAATCCTTGATTATCCTGGATATATACTGGTACCTCTTAGACACCGCTACCTCAGAGTACAACGAGGGATCCTCCAACTCGACTATGGATTGGAAATCAGATGGAAACGCAGTCAATGGTTTCCCATATAGCAAGTGAGCTGGTGTTAATGGTAGTGGTTCTTGCAGGTCGGTGTACACATATGTAAGCGGGCGATCATTCACGACTGCCTCTATCTCTGTGAGGACTGTCGTCAACTCACTCTTCTTTAATAGAGCACGTCCTACAACCGCTCTGAGTCCTGACTTTACTATGCCGACACACCGTTCCCACATTCCACCAAACCAAGGTGCCTTAACTGGAATGAACCTCCATTCGCACTTCTTCTCTCCCAAAAAAGTGATGATAGTAGGATCACTACTCATATCCTTTAGATACTTTGATGCTTGGACATAAGTGGGAGCATTGTCGCTAAGAATGAGTTGAGGGAATGAACGACGGGCACAAAACCGTCTGAACGCCAGCATAAATTCTTCGCTAGACATATTATCACATAGTTCTAGGTGTACCGCTCGAGACGTCGTACAGGTAAACAATAATATATAAACCTTCTCATGCTCCCTCGTCTTTAATGCCCCTGTGTAATCTAATCCTACCGCTTGGAAAGGTTCTACGTGCTTTACACGGCATTCAGGTAGAGGTGGAGCTGGTCCAGTTGCATATGGTTTACCCTTCAGTCTCTGGCATATTACACACTTTCTTACTACGCGTCGAGCTACGTGTCGAACTCTGGGTATCCACCATGCGAGACGTTAATTTGATATAATATGACATACCCCGTAGTGTTTTACTTCCCTATGTGCACGTATGATCAATAGATCAGTAACATGATGTCTTGTTGGCATAAGTATAGGGCGGTTTGTGCCGTCTGGTACACCCGACCACTTCAGGCGACCCTCACACCTGATGAGGCCATTGTCTAGGTGCAACCTTAGTTGACGCACTATATTAGGCATTAATGTCTTATTCAAGCTTTTTAAGGATTCTAATTCATTGGAAAAGGTTTCTACTTGAACCCATTTGATCAAAGTTACTTCAGCTGCTTTAAATTCACGAGCATCAATGTTGTGACCCCTGTTGCAGAGTTGGCCCGTTACTTTAAGCTTGAGATTGGATACATATCGCAACACCCAAGCTACAACTCTGACTAGTTTATTATAGTCACCGAACTTGCTCACTTTATGATAGGACCCGGTGGCTCATTTGGTTGGGCTGTAACTGCCACTGTTTCCAGTTCCAGTGGCAGAAGTCCCTCACCAACAGCATGCCATATCGTCCATTCACTTTCATGGAGCAGCCACTTTGGACCATGCCACCACAATTCGGACTTCATTAACTGGCTAGCCGTTATACCCCTAGTTATGAGATCACTAGGGTTTTCTTTTGTATTTACATAATGATAAGCAACGTCTGGCAATAGGGCCCTAATCTCATCTACCCTATTCCGCACATAAATTGGCAGAGACTTCTTGCTATGTATCCAGTTGAGTGCGACCTGACTATCGCACCATACGTGAACTATTTCAATATTTAATTCGCTCTCGTATGCTGCGCGTACATGTTGCACCAGACGTGCTAATAGCAGCATGGCAGTCAATTCCATTTTAGGGATAGTTACCTTTTTAACCGGGGCTACCTTGGCCCGGGCTGTAACTAAATGTGCCCCAAATGAAGTAACAACATATATGGCTACCCCGTATGCCGTGGCGCTAGCATCGCAAAACGTGTGTAACGTAACGTCACCGAACGCCGCCACTTTACGAGGTATAGGTTTAGTACATAGGATGGCATATTCATTCAACAACAATGTCCCTTGGTCATTCAGGTCCTCGGGCAAACTGTCATCCCATCCTATTTTACGTCTCCAAACTTCCTGCATTAGAATCCTAGCTCTTATGGTAACAGGTAATGCTAGACCCAAAGGATCAAAAAATTGCGCAACTTTGCTCAACAGACTTCTTTTGGTGTGCCCTCCTGTCTGCTGAGCAAAAGACCTTGTTTGAAAAGTTAGTATGTCATGTTTAGGTTGCCAGATCATCCCCATATTTCTGGACTTTTCCTGGTTAAGAGATGCCGTACCGTCCACCTGTATTAAACTCTGAAGATCTTCACTATTAGTAACCCACTCGCGGAGAAATAGATGTGCATCCGCAAACAATCTGCGTGTTTGCCAGTATGCATATAACATATCATCCTGACTATCGCTAGAACCCTGCAAATTGTCAATATATAATCCGCGAGATAGTTTACTTGTGTCCTCATGAGTGTCAGCTAGATGTTTTCTGATTGTGGCATTTAACAAAAACTGCGAGCACGTCGCCCCAAAGAGTACAACCCGAAAACGGTATATTATGATTGGACTTTCAGAATCGCTAATGTCGCCGAACCAAAGAAAGCGGGTAACATCTCTATCTTCCTCCTTTAGCTTGACCATCAAGAATGCTTTCTCGATGTCACTGGTATAGGCGTACTTTCCCAGCCTAAACCGCAATAGATGTTGGGACAGGTCCGACACCATGGACGGACCTGTCAACAGGCAGTCATTTAGACTGGGTTGTTGACCTTGGTGGGCAGAACTAACACCTTTACTAACCTCTATTAACCCACAATAACCCATTAACCTTTCTTGCATACTTTGATAACCAAATTAGCGCCTCAGCTATACCATAGAATTAAGACTGAGCAATCTAAGAGAGACGCTCCTATCACAGCTGTCCCAGTCCTCCTCGCAAAGTAGATCCAGTCTCTCTCCCCTAAATACTTCCAGTATAGCCAAAATAGTACCTCTTACTAAGGCTCAGTTATATCACATTATGAAGGCTCCATATAGCCATGTGCCACAACAGTAATCACCACCTTACCTAGTTCCCGTATCCATTGAGAGCTCAAATAAATCCCTAAATACTCGAGATCCCTATGGCCTACAGGGTCCAAAACCGAGCCTATAAACCAAGCTCCAGCCCCCAGTAAAATCAGTTGAAAGAGAGACACCAACCAGTGGCTGGCCCCCTTAAGTTGACCTCTAGCTCCGCCTTTGTGTTGTTCCTGAGAATTGAGTTCCAGAGCCGGCAGACTCCGTGGCAGATTGAGATAGAAGCATCTGTCCACGTACAAGAAATCTACGTGCACCTTATAAAACCTTCCCAAACCAGTGGGTATATAAGCGTGTAGCCAGCAACGATCGCCAAGAGATCCGTCTTGAGAACTTCCTACATATGGACCACCTGGACGGCCGCGGAACCAGTCGTTTAGCCCCCAACATCACGGACACAAGATAACCAGGACCAGACCAATCAAATACTACCCAAGATTCACTCTATCAGTACTACAGTGTTACAGTACTATTTAGAGACTCACTTATTAATATTTCTATGAAGCGGCTATATCTTTGCCCCAGTATAATTCATATATATCCATTCCATTAGGAAGTGCTAAGCGTATCAGTGTTTATTAATTAACAGGCGATATTAACTCTCGTAATTACCCATATATCCCGATATTATTACATAGAAGTAAAACCCTAGTGATAGCTAATGTTCACCCACTGATTTGCATTCTACGTATTTCTGCTATAAGAATATAAAACTTAGATCAGTACCCCCCTGAGGTTACTAGAATTCCTGTGCTCTAAAATATGCGTGTCTAATCTAGTCTGTGAACTACTACTTGTGCACCAGAGCTACCAGTAATAAATCTAAACAGTGAATTTGAATCTATAAGTAACATTGATGGTCTCCAGTATATAAACTTGCGAACCAAGCCAGTGATCAGAAGATTAATACCTGAACGTTGGAAGTGGGAGACTAGGCTCCATCCAGATCCACTTAATGCTAGTTGTTCAATTCTATCATTTGTCTTGTACGAGTGTTCATACCTTCTTATGCTTCCTATTAATCATCATCAAGAAAAACTACAGAAGTGTGTATATCAATAAACGTGATCGTGTGTCTTGTTACCGTGTGTTTATTTTGTGTTCTCTATTCCTCATACCTTGTTTTGTGCATGCAGCCTTCTATACCCAGTCAGTTAGAACTCACATTACCCAAGTTAATCCTGTAGAAAAACAGGGCATAACACCTAAAAAAAAAACATTTAAACGGCCCCAGTAGCACTAAACAATTTGTTTTTTCTTTTTTCTTTTTTTTCCCTATAGCTCATATCACTCCACATCTCCTTCCCCCTTTTCCCCTCCCCCTTCAATTATCACCTATTTTCCCTGTTATTCCCTAATTAGTTGGTATATTTTTGTGCTAACATTAGCAAAATGCGTGGAGGATGTGCTTACGTGCCTAGCGAGTGTGTTATACAACCGAGTGTGTGAATGAGTAGGCTCAGTGTGGCTTGAGGCCTCGTGGAGGGAGGGGTTGCCTCAATTTTCTCCATAATTCATGAATGGGCTGGTCCATCTATATTCGCGATTTTGACCAGAAAAATTATATTTTAACTTGTTTTATTGTTGTTACAGGTTACTATATTCATAGTGAAGGTAAAATAGGCTCATATGAATAAGTAATAACGATATTTATCGTAAAATGACGATTATAGGCCTGAATGGAGCCAATATGCTCGCCCATGGGCAGCTAGTTCAATACCCCACCCTCGCTGTTGCCGGGTTAATTCAGTTATTCCTTTATTTCTTAGTTTCCTCGCTAGACCTCCATCAAATTAAAAAAAAAAACAAAAAAAAACATCCATTATAATCCGAGGAGGTCCGTGCCAGAGGGGCCAACTCGCCACATTTTCAAAAACAGCGCTCTAGCTGGTTCCCGCTCCGTGAAATTCTTGGGAATCATCTGGCAAAAAAAAACATCCGACTTTCGACCTTATACCAACTGCATATAGGGTTGAGCGACCCTTGTTTTTGCCGTTTGGCAGACCGTTTATGGGTGTGAATCTGGGTAGACAGAGGGGCCAACTCGCCAACGCGCTCAGCCAATGAGAGCGCGGCTACGACGTGGGGAATTAAATGGCCGCCCGCCCGACCACTCACAGGCGCTGTACGAGACGTGCTTCAGTAGTCACGCTCAAACCGAGTTAGAGTCAACACACGAGTGACTACCTCCGCTACTTTAAACATCAATAACTCAAAACTCTACTCGTGGCGAGTTGGCCCCTCTGGCACGGACCTCCTCATTTATCCCCCTTCTAGATTAATTTGTACATTTTTCTGTAGAATATTTTTCCGGCCAAAGGCCGATTCTTCCAACATTACAGGCTCTCTATCGTTCGCCAGGTTATAAGGGTTAATATTAGCCAGGAATTAACTCACCAATATTTCCACGTGGCAATGAGGCAAGGGAGAACGTTTTACCCAATATGGCGGTGGACAATGGGGAACGAGACTTCGGTCCCAAGACTCGAGTCAAGTTAAAGAAAGAATAAATGATCACATGGGAATGGACATGATTATTATGCTTATCTATCAGTCAGTCATGGTGTCGATGAGAGCGTCGTGATGGTGTAGCTGAGTGTATTGCTGTATGTGTATTGTGATTAGAGGTACAAAAGCACGATCAACTGAGGGCGGAAAATTAGATGTTAACTGGTTGGTATTTGTGAAGGCTCTGGCGTTCCTCAAAAGCACACCTTGCTGCCTTGGCAAACCGCCAGGAGCTCAAATTATCGTACCGCATTTAGGTTGCTCTATACGATAAATTATATTAATATATACGATAAATTCATATATACTACATAAGACCATGGCAATATTGCTTAATAGCATATTAGGCCTTTTATAACTTAACTTATTTACAATCTTATAATATACGATCTACTCGTCCTACGTCGTGCTGTAGGAGCGATCGTGACATCACAGAGACATACAAGATCACAAAAGAGTCATATTCTATCGTATTTATACGATACACTCCCCCCACAAAAAAGACCTGAACCCCACCTTAAACCTAAAGTTGCCCAGAGGCTATCTTCTGAAGCCACAAGTCGACGGCGCCAGCAGCAGCGAGTCTGGGACGCGTCCCGGTCCGAGAATGATCACCATCAGTAAGAGGTGAGTCGTTCCTTTGAGAATCCTCGGACCCAGCAATAACAGGTGGAGCATCAGATTGCAATGCGGAATCGAGCTCCAAAGCGTACAAACGTGCGATAGGACGAACAGTAGTTCCAGTGGCTGTCTTCAATAGCGCCACCCGCTCTACAGAGTCTGCCCCCTTGTATACCTCCAATACGCGGCCTAATTTCCAGTATAAACGAGGACTATCTTCTTTAATTAAAATAACTTCGCCAACTGTAGGTGCCGTTGGTCTACCAGAGGGAGTAACAGTCCTTTCCCTCAATGCTAGCAGATATTCACTAATCCACCGTTTCCTAAAATCCTCGATTATCATGGATATATACTGGTACCTCTTAGACACCGCTACCTCAGAGTACAACAAGGGATCCTCCAACTCGACTATGGATTGGAAATCAGATGGAAACGCAGTCAATGGTTTCCCATATAGCAAGTGAGCTGGTGTTAATGGTAGTGGTTCTTGCAGGTCGGTGTACACATATGTAAGCGGGCGATCATTCATGACTGCCTCTATCTCTGTGAGGACTGTCGTCAACTCACTCTTCTTTAATAGAGCACGTCCTACAACCGCTCTGAGTCCTGACTTTACTATGCCGACACACCGTTCCCACATTCCACCAAACCAAGGTGCCTTAACTGGAATGAACCTCCATTCGCACTTCTTCTCTCCCAAAAAAGTGATGATAGTAGGATCACTACTCATATCCTTTAGATACTTTGATGCTTGGACATAAGTGGGAGCATTGTCGCTAAGAATGAGTTGAGGGAATGAACGACGGGTACAAAACCGTCTGAACGCCAGCATAAATTCTTCGCTAGACATATTATCACATAGTTCTAGGTGTACCGCTCGAGACGTCGCACAGGTAAACAATAATATATAAACCTTCTCATGCTCCCTCGTCTTTAATGCCCCTGTGTAATCTAATCCTACCGCTTGGAAAGGTTCTACGTGCTTTACACGGCATTCAGGTAGAGGTGGAGCTGGTCCAGTTGCATATGGTTTACCCTTCAGTCTCTGGCATATTACACACTTTCTTACTACGCGTCGAGCTACGTGTCGAACTCTGGGTATCCACCATGCGAGACGTTAATTTTGATATAATATGACATACCCGTTAGTGTTTTACTTCCCTATGTGCACGTATGATCAATAGATCAGTAACGTGATGTCTTGTTGGCATAAGTATAGGGCGGTTTGTGCCGTCTGGTACACCCGACCACTTCAGGCGACCCTCACACCTGATGAGGCCATTGTCTAGGTGCAACCTTAGTTGACGCACTATATTAGGCATTAATGTCTTATTCAAGCTTTTTAAGGATTCTAATTCATTGGAAAAGGTTTCTACTTGAACCCATTTGATCAAAGTTACTTCAGCTGCTTTAAATTCACGAGCATCAATGTTGTGACCCCTGTTGCAGAGTTGGCTCGTTACTTTAAGCTTGAGATTGGATACATATCGCAACACCCAAGCTACAACTCTGACTAGTTTATTATAGTCACCGAACTTGCCCACTTTATGATAGGACCCGGTGGCTCATTTGGTTGGGCTGTAACTGCCACTGTTTCCAGTGGCAGAAGTCCCTCACCAACAGCATGCCATATCGTCCATTCACTTTCATGGAGCAGCCACTTTGGACCATGCCACTACAATTCGGACTTCATTAACTGGCTAGCCGTTATACCCCTAGTTATGAGATCACTAGGGTTTTCTTTTGTATTTACATAATGATAAGCAACATCTGGCAATAGGGCCCTAATCTCATCTACCCTATTCCGCACATAAATTGGCAGAGACTTCTTGCTATGTATCCAGTTGAGTGCGACCTGACTATCGCACCATACGTGAACTATTTCAATATTTAATTCGCTCTCGTATGCTGCGCGTACATGTTGCACCAGACGTGCTAATAGCAGCATGGCAGTCAATTCCATTTTAGGGATAGTTACCTTTTTAACCGGGGCTACCTTGGCCCGGGCTGTAACTAAATGTGCCCCAAATGAAGTAACAACATATATGGCTACCCCGTATGCCGTGGTGCTAGCATCGCAAAACGTGTGTAACGTAACGTCACCGAACGCCGCCACTTTACGAGGTATAGGTTTAGTACATAGGATGGCATATTCATTCAACAACAATGTCCTTTGGTCATTCAGGTCCTCGGGCAAACTGTCATCCCATCCTATTTTACGTCTCCAAACTTCCTGCATTAGAATCCTAGCTCTTATGGTAACGGGTAATGCTAGACCCAAAGGATCAAAAAATTGCGCAACTTTGCTCAACAGACTTCTTTTGGTGTGCGCTCCTGACTGCTGAGCAAAAGACCTTGTTTGAAAAGTTAGTATGTCATGTTTAGGTTGCCAGATCATCCCCATATTTCTGGACTTTTCCTGGTTAAGAGATGACGTACCGTCCACCTGTATTAAACTCTGAAGATCTTCACTATTAGTAACCCACTCGCAGAGAAATAGATGTGCATCCGCAAACAATCTGCGTGTTTGCCAGTATGCATATAACAAATCATCCTGACTATCGCTAGAACCCTGCAAATTGTCAGTATATAATCCGCGAGATAGTTTACTTGTGTCCTCATGAGTGTCAGCTAGATGTTTTCTGATTGTGGCATTTAACAAAAACTGCGAGCACGTCGCCCCAAAGAGTACAACCCGAAAACGGTATATCATGATTGGACTTTCAGAATCGCTAATGTCGCCGAACCAAAGAAAGCGGGTAACATCTCTATCTTCCTCCTTTAGCTTGACCATCAAGAATGCTTTCTCGATGTCACTGGTATAGGCGTACTTTCCCAGCCTAAACCGCAATAGATGTTGGGACAGGTCCGACACCATGGACGGACCTGTCAACAGGCAGTCATTTAGACTGGGTTGTTGACCTTGGTGGGCAGAACAGTCATACACCACCCGTATTGGTGTGGTGACGCTGTCTTTCCTTACCCCATGATGGGCCAGATAGTGAACCCTATCCTTCTTAAACGGTTCCTTGACATCGACTCTCTCAATAAAGCCCCTATCCTCATAACTCCGAAATACATCGTCATACGCCTGGCGCGCGCTCGGTTCGTTAGACAATTTCCGCTGCAATGCGTGCAAGCGACCTAATGCCAAACCATAGTTGGTAGGCAGTCTTATCTCACTGTTCTTCCAGGGTAAACTAACTTTATATTGCTTGTCTGAGGCACAGTAGCACACAGACTCGTCAAACCTTTGTAGCGCAACTTCCGAGTCATAATCAGTCTCCATAGGATTAATGCCTATGTGATCCAATCTCCACAGTCGTTCCAGGTCGAACTCGGCAGTCATCTTAGGGTCACTAGGATGGGAATCCTCCCTTCCCAACTCCTCTGCCGCGGTTACATTGACTCTATATATCGAGACCGTGTCGACCAGGACCTTTGACTGTGTAGTATGCACCTTTCCGCTCATGCAGTATCCAAATTTAGTGGGGATTAAAATTACACCACACATCTTTTTAAATCCAGGGTATACTACTTCATAATAATGATCCACACCAAGTAGAACATGCACCTCACTCTGATTTCCCATGGGATCTGACAAGTTAACCCCTTTGCTACGTAATGCGTGTTCCACCTTCTTCACACCCACAGATACATATTCTGGTAGGGTGTCTACCACGATACAAGTCATAAAGTACCGGTTTTTACGGTAGAAATATGAAATCTCAGCTATCTCGTAGTCTTGTTTATCAGTAACCCCTGTGAAGCCCTGTAATCGAAGAGTCTCAGCCCCTACGATTCGGTGCTTCAATCCCACTAGTACGGACCTCTTTATAAAGGAACGTTGAGACCCTTGATCTAGAAGTACCCGACAAACATTGTTAATGTCATTACCTTCCATGGGAATCTGTATTGCGGGCAATATAGTGGTGTCTTGCGTGCTACCTAGTGCCACAGTTGTAGTACCCTCTTTTTTTACGTCTTTGACTTTATCTGCTGTAGGACACAACTTATCAAAGTGATGTCCTTTGCAGTGGCGACAGGGCTTTAAGTATGTAGCAGTACATTGTCCCTGCTTACCATGTTCCCCACTTAGACAACCCACACATAGCTTCAATCTTTTCGCCTGTGCTAGTTTTGTCTCATTTGTTGGGTATTTTACGCAGAAACTCCATTTATGTTTGTTGTTACATAGCTTACATAGAATCTGAGCAGGTTTCTTATACGAAACCTTTTCCCTCTTTCTTTTCATTAGTCCCCACTGTCATGCTTATTGTTCCCCTCTTCTCCACATTCTCACTCCCTCCCGACACATACATTCTCCCTTTGTTCAACTGTAGATTATTGATCTCCTTTCTGAACTGAGTTTTGAACTCCCCCAGCTCAAATAATCTTACCTTATCAAGTATTGCCATAGGAAGCTTCTGACGCAAGATAATGACTATCATTTCCTGCGTGGTAAGCCCTAGGGTGTCTAGCGATCGAGTATGGCACTCCATATTTGCCCTGAAGTTTGTCAACTCATCAACCTTATACTGTGGTTCTGAGAGCCCCAACAAGGCAACGACATGGGCCATCTTCAACTGCTCTCTATCCCCGTATGTGGACTCTAATAAGTGTACCACTTCAAGATAACTACCACCCACTACTGCAAAACCCTCTATTAAATGAAAGGCCTCTCCTTCCATTTGTCCCTTCAGATAGTGAAACTTGCGGACATTATCCAAAGAGGATTCATGAACCGTAGATCGAAATACGTCCCAGAAAGCTAACCACTCGGTTAACTTGCCCCCAAATGTAGGAAGATTGAGCTTTGGGAGGTGTACAGTATGTTTTGGGTCAGCCCTTCTATGGGCCTCATTATCGCCTCCCTTCTTACTTGCGACAGCACGCTGTAATAGGTACTTCGCTCTAAAGACAGGTTCGTCATAGAGGGCGCGATTATCACACTCTGTAACTATCTCTTCCTCCTCTCTCATGTCAGCCACAATCACCTCACTCAGAGCCGTAATACGACCGTGGGTAGCTTGAACGTTTTCTAATCTAGCCTCCAATTCCTCTAGTTCGGCAGTAGTGATGAAAGTGTTGACGTCCACAATTAGCCTATTTAATACTCCCCGAAGTCCCGCCCTTTGATTTTTAGGGGCTTTAATCAGCACCCCACTAGACGGTGTCTCTTTATCGTTTTTATTCATTTTGCATGTAAGCCTATAGGCTATGTATCTAAATGTTACGTTACAAAGACAACGGCCAAATAATAGTCTAGTTAAGAGACGCCGACCGGCGAACTTCTTTGTTATGGAGAAAAAATAGTACACTAAATAGCAATACCTACTAATGGATCATATTGAACAAGAAAAAATGTTAGGTCAGGTCATATGCCACGGGAAGTCTGAAACGGAAAAGAAAATTATTGGGGAAAGATGATGGGTGGGATGCAGGACTTAGGCAGGCGCAATGATACAACCCTGCATTCCGGCTCTAACCATCGCTTGGCTAGCCTTGCCAGTTTATCATAGAGTTGTTCCTGCATCCTGTTATATGTCCCCTTGTTCATTGCCTTAAAATCCCTTACTGGTAGCTAATTCCCGAGGTCTGGGCACCAATGTGGTAAACTATCAATGGAAGTTAAATATTACTAAGCTATAATGAATCAAATAAAATCAATCTAAATGAAAACTACTCTATATCTAAATTTAATTCAATCTGAAACAAGCTAATTTATATCCAAAGGTCTCACATAATAAATGTATATATAGGGTAAGGTTATAATGGTTAATATTAGCCAGGAATTAACTCACCAATAGTTCCACATGGCAATGAGGCAAGGAAGAACGTTTTACCCAATATGGCGGTGGACAATGGGGAACGAGACTTCGGTCCCGAGACTCGAGTCAAGTTAAAGAAAGAATAAATGATCACATGGGAATGGACATGATTATTATGCTTATCTATCAGTCAGTCATGGTGTCGATGAGAGCGTCGTGATGGTGTAGCTGAGTGGGGTTAACTGCACCACTACTACTCCTCGATTATGGGATTCCTGTCTTAGGTAATTATTTGTTGTTGATCTTACCTTACTCAAGGGACCCTACAGATGCGCGGATAAGGGATACTTTTCTTATTTTGTCAATTTCATTGTCACCCCCCTATACAATTTTCAGAGTTAAGTCCTAGTTAAGTCCTAGTTTTGTCCAGCCAGTCCAGTCCAGTCCACAACACTTTGTTTACATGCTAGGCTCCTCCCAGAAGTTCCCGGATGTTCATTAGCCAATGAGAGTCGAGCTTTACCTAGTGATTTATTTTCCCAACAAATTATTATTATCTTTTACAATTGTCTGTTCCAGTGTTTTACATACTGTCTGAATTTATTACTTTCTAATTTTTCTACATTTAGTTTTTGGGATATCGATTTGTAACAATACATTTTAACTTGTACCCATAATGCATTTCGCCTGTGAAGAGTGACGTCAGTTTCAAACACAACCTCCTGGAAGGCTTCATGCCAGGTTAGTTTTCCTCACATTTAGGGGTATTTTTGGCGGTATTTCTCGAGTATGGCTATTTTTCTTCTATATATAACCGTAAGTAGACCCTTAGGGCTTGCATTACAGGGTCTTTTCCATGTCAAAAAGGCCAATTTCGCCCACTATATAGGGACATATCCTCAGGCCCCCCCCCCCCCACACTCACGTATGTTAATGCTTTGTAAGTGTGTATTTTCTATTTAGAAAGTGAGGAAAGCCCTATTTATTAGCATTTGTATTAATAATTGTAATTCCGATACCTCAACAATCTAGGGGAGAGTTTGGGAATGCAGGGTTTCGAGTGGGGTAAAAATAGGGGTATTGTGGACAGTTGGAATAGCCTAACTCTAAAAATGTAATAAATACAATTGAAAAAACCCCAAAATGTTGAAATCCGAGCCAAGTTTTGGCCAATTTTCAGAGTCCAAAAAGGGCAAAACCCATAATACTAGGTTAGGTTAGGTTAGGCTAATGTTAACCCCATAATACTAGGTTAGGTTGGTTATTTGGTTAGGTTAATGACAAAACTTGGCTCGGATTTCATGGATTTAGCGGGGGTGTGGCAGCCCCCACCCATAATACTAGGTTAGGTTAGGTTAGGTTAGGTTACGTTAGGCTAGGCTAATGTTAACCCCATAATACTAGGTTAGGTTAGGTTAGGTTATTTGGTTAGGTTAATGACAAAACTTGGCTCGGATTTCATGGATTTAGCGGGGGTGTGGGGGCGGCAGCCCCCACCCATAATACTAGGTTAGGTTAGGTTAGGTTAGGTTAGGTTAGGCTAATGTTAATCCCATAATACTAGGTTAGGTTATTTGGTTAGGTTAATGACAAAACTTGGCTCGGATTTCATGGATTTAGCGGGGGTGTGGGGTCTGCAGCCCCCACCCATAATACTAGGTTAGGTTAGGCTAATGTTAACCACATCCTTACTGAGTTTTTCAACTGTGAAAAACAAGAAAACTAAAATGCCCCAGAACAAGAAGCCCACCACAGAAGCCACGAGCGAACACCACACAGAAACACCCGAAAGAAAGGTCCACAGAACGAAAGGACCAGCTGACCGAGCCAGCCAATTCAGACAGGCCCAAGCCCGCAGGGCTAAGCAGCTCCAGGCCGCACCTACATACCCCTTCTAAACTGACCATTTTCCACACCTCAAGTACACTACCCCCTCGTGTCCTACACTTCTAACTACAATGATGATGAACAGGAATATACATTCATATTAAAAACATCCATGCCCTGTCCCTACGTTGAGCCTATGCCAACAAATCAGACAGCCATAATTATATCTATGTATGTTCATACATCCGAGAAGTAGATGTTATATACCTTAGAAGTTAATACACCCATGCTCTCCCTAGGTTTAAGATATTCATATTAACATACCCTAACATACCTTGTCTTGCCAGACTAAGTTTCTGAAGACCCATCGCCCCCATAAAATCTATGTATTCAATCCTTAGGTTAAGTATTAATGTTAACATTCCCTAACATATCTTGTCTTGCCAGACTAAGTTTCTGAAGACTCATCGCCCATAAAATCTATGTATTCAATCCTTAGGTTAAGTATCTTTATCCGCCATTGTGTTCACCTTTTTCCATTTACTTTTCCACAATTGTCATACGTCTTCCACTTACCTCCTTCGTATCCACAGTCCACACTACGCCATATTACTTCGTGTCCTACACCTCTTACCCGCCCGATTCTACCTACACGATGATGAACAAGAATATACATTCATATTAAAAACATCCATGCCCTATCCCTGAGTTGAGCCAATGCCAACCAATACGACAGCCCTATATTTATGTATATTCTTACATCCGAGAAGTAGATGTTAAAAAGAAACCACATGTCCAAACTCATAAGAAATTAAAGATACCCACGGGTACACAAGATATAGAACCATTGCCCCCATAAGACTTAGACAGCCATGACTACAGATGTTAGCCACCATGCTGTAACGTAATCCTTACCCCAACCAGAGATTGTATAGATAACCTTTGTTACCAGTATCTATCATAGTACCTCGAAACAATAACGCAGTACCCCTACGAACTGCCGCTTTCCTTTGGTCTATATTTCATAGAAAACGCAGTTCCCAGGGACACCTAGACGTACAAAAAAGCGTGTCAAATAATAGGTCCATAACCCCTCGTATGTACGAGAAATAATACACCATGTTGTTCCTTACTTTATCCACAGTCAAGCACACACCTACAGTTAACCTCCTTCTCCCCCACTGCCCCACAGTCCACATGATTCTATCTTTTCCAGACTCATATACCACCCTGTATTTGCATCCCCCGGTAGCATTTGACTAACGTACTTTCACTGTCCTTTCAAACTCCAATATCAATTGTAGCCTAATGCCACCCCCACGCCCAGGGACCTTAGGGTCAAATTTCCCTGTAGCCCCTGAGCTTCCCCCCCCTCTCATTAAGATACCCACGCTTCTCGACTCTTGTCCAACCTAGCCTCTCTCTCATACCTCTTGAAGATCCTTGATTTTTCCGTTGCTAACGCTCTCCAACCTTTTATATATATACTCCTATCCAGCCTACCTTCACTTAGTAGGCCAGAACAACATTATAACTTTACTAACCCCTTGCATGCCATCTATTCTCTTACAACCCCTTCACAACCCTGCACCCCATGGTCGTCGGTGCGAGGCTCGCCGCCTCGCCAGTAACTAATTTCTATTGCCATACTTCCAGATAAATGTGGCAGAGTTAGCAACCAGTCTCCACCACATCCAGCAAGCCATGCAATTAACAGCCAACCGATTACACCCAGCTAGCCAAGGCACCTTCGGTTTTGATATTAAGAACACCCACATCTGTCTCATAAACAGAGGGTTATTACCAACACTGGTGATATGGCAAGCCCCTAGCCACAGCCGCCGGACGACCATCCCAGAGGGGGAGCGCCCGGCTACCCCTGTTTACCCTCCGGAGGAGGGAGTCTGCTACCCCCGGGGAGGTATACCTGACCCCTGTTTTGACTTCCGGGTCATTGCCAGGTAGCCTAGGAATTCTTCCTATCAATGAACTAACCATGCATGTCTAACCCCCTTACTCACTTCTCTATACCCACAATAAACCATCCACCTGTTTTGCATACTCGGATAGTCAAATTAGCACCTCAGCTATGCAATAGAACAAAGACTGAGCAATATAAGAGAGACGCCCCTATCACAGCTGTCCCAGTCCTCCCCGCAAAGTAGATCCAGTCTCCCTTCCATAAATACTTCCAGTATAGCCAAAATAGTACCTTTTACTAAGGCTCAGTTATATCACAAATTGAAGGCTTCCTATAGCCATGTGCCACAACAGTAATCACCATCTTATCCAGTCCCCATATCTATTGAGAGCTCAAATAAGTCCATAAGACTCGAGATCCCTATTGTCTACAGGGTCCAGAACCGAGCCTATAAACCTAGCTCCCGCCCCCAGTCAAATCAGTTGAAAGCTAGACACCAACCAGTGGTCACTACCCTGCAGTTAACCTCTAGCTCTGCGCTTGTGTTGTTCCGGAGTCGAGAGATTCCAGAGCCGGCAGACTCCGTGGCAGACTTGAATAGAAGGACCTGTCCACGTATTGGAGAAATTCATACATATGGACACCCTGGACGGCCGCGGAACCAGTCGCTAGCCCCCAACATCATGGACGCAAGATAACCAGGACCAGACCCATCAAATACTACCCAAGATTCACTCTATCAGTACTACAGTGCTATTTACAGATTTCACTTATTCATATTTCTACGAAGTGGCTATCTCTTTGCCCCAGTATAATTCATATAACCATTCAATTAGGAAGTGCTAAGCGTATCAGTGTTCATTAATTAACAGGCGATACTAACTCTCGTAATCAACCATATACCCAGATATTATTACATAGAAGTGAAACCCTAGTGATATCTGAATGTTCGCCCACTGATTTGCGTTCTATGTATTTCTGAGACAAGAATATAAAACTTAGATCAGTACCCCCTGAGGTTACTAGAATTCCCGTGCTCTAAATTACGCGTGTCTAATCTAGTCTGTGAACTACTACTTGTGCACCAGAGCTACCAGTAATAAATCTAACAGTGAATATGATTCTATAAGTAACATTGATGGTCTTCGGTATATAAACCTGGTGAATTAAAGCCAGTGATTAGAAGATTAATACCTGAACGTTGGAAGTGGGAGACTAGGCTCCATCCAGATCCACTTATGCTAGTGTTGTTCAAATCTATATTTTGTCTTGCACGAGTTTTTCAGAAGTGGTATATCAATAAACGTGATCGTGTATCTTGTTACCGTGTGTTTCTTTGTGTTCTCTATTCCTCATACCTTGTATTGTGCATGCAGCCTTATATACCCAGTCATTTAGAACTCACATTACCCAAGTTAATCCTGTAGAAAAACAGGGCATAACATTGGCGGCAGCGGTGGTTCTTGATTCGGATAAAAGGTTGCATTACACTGCAAGTTTGGAACAGTAGAAGCATGGCAACATCGCAAAAATGGCAGCCCGCTATGGTAATCACACACATTCCCGAGTATGATGTAAACACGTATGATATCGCCACTTACTTAGACATAATAAAGCCACTGTACGATGTGGCATTTCAAAATGACCGCGACAAAATCGCCGTTGCATCATTGCACATTATGCAATTGGGAAAAGCCGTTTCCCAAATTGTTGATAAGCTTACCTGGAGCTATTCTTTTTGCCAAATTGCTAAACAGGTAAAGCAAAAGCTTACCTGGAACCAGTTTCGATCCCTCGTGATCCGGACCTTAGGGCCACTTTTGGGTTCCCTCGTCGCCCCCAAAATAATAAAAGTCGACGAGATCAAGTATGAAGGGGATTTAAATGTGACCCTCATACAACTCTACAAATACGTGAGGACCACGTATAGCTCTGAAGATGACGAGCAACAAAACGAACTCTTATTCACCGCATTATTAAACATCCTCCCACCCCACATCACCGCCCATCTCGACCCGTACGGCTTATTCGAAGAACATATGCTCCCCATCTGAGAAGAATGCCTACTCCGTTCGATGAATCCCCTATCCAACCCTTCAGCCCCTATCCAAGAAAGTAAATGTATTCCTCCACTGAACACTATCATTGATAAGTCCCTCCATTCCCCTAAAGAAAACTCCGTGCACCCTTCCAAAATGACTTCCGGTGAAAGTCCAACCCCAGTGCACTCTTCCTTGCCTCTATCCTCTGACCATCCCTAAATTTTCCCCTGCCCAGCCATCCACCAACGATCATCTTCCATCAATTGTGTTACCCCATAAACCCCATCCTTTTTCTATGCCTGCCAACAAACCACAGCACGTAGAAATGATCACCCCACAGTAACCAATTCTTTTTCAAATTCACCCCTAAAAAATGCTGCTCAACAACCTGTCACGCCTCTCACTTCCTCATATTCATCACCTGGCCCCCCCTCGAAACTGTC
The DNA here is from genome assembly GCA_032716605.1 of Paralithodes platypus. NCBI lineage: Eukaryota > Metazoa > Arthropoda > Malacostraca > Decapoda > Lithodidae > Paralithodes > Paralithodes platypus. The sequence continues at coordinate 22,158,407 of CM064572.1, forward strand.
AACCACACACGGCACCACCATGATCTCCCCACCTGCCCAACCTCGGTGAACCCCTTCAAACACCCGCATCAAGCAGGAATGCTATAGCTCCACCTACCTACTATTCCCCCCCTCCCTTGTCACCCTCTCCAACATTACCCGAACCGCTCTTGAATCCACCTCCAGTAACACCTCCGCTCACCAACCTACCTCTGCCCCATCCAGCACCAGAACCAAAATCTCCATCAATGCCTCCTTCATCCATCCTACCAAATTCCATTGTTGTCCGAGACAAATCTCTTCCGCAACAATCTCTCCAAAAACCTACTCACCTCATCCCCACAATTTACCTGTCAATCACCCAGACCCCCATCTGTCCAAGATAAATCCTCCCATGTTTCCAGGACAGACTCGGATGTATGTAACAACCATTCTAACAAATATTTATGTGCACGTGTTTCCAGGGAAAATGCCGACCTATGTACCAAAAAATGTTTTCCCCATGCCCCCAGAAATGTTCAGCTATTCCACAAACAACAAAATTCCCCTTGTGACAGTTTTCCGTCAGTAGCTCCCTTCCACCCCCACACAATTCACACCCCTAGAAAACTTCAAAACCCCACACTTGACTCGCCCTCTCATGTCAATTCGTCCTGTTAACAACCCCAAATCAGTACATCAGTCCTCCCTCAATAACCCATGTCCTATGCCTAACTCTGCCCCCACCAATCCTCCCCAGTCCCACATAACCTTTAACCAGACCGAGACTGACACCAAGAAAATTCCCCAAATTCGTCCTGTTAACAACCCCAAATCAAATACATCAGTCCTCTACCAATAACCCCTGTTCTACACCTAACTCTTCCCCCACCAACCCTCCGCAGTCCCCCCAACAAATCCCATTTTCTAACTATGCCGACCTATGTACCAAAAACAAATTTCCCCATGCCCCCAGAAATGTTCAGCTATTCCACAAACAACAAAATTCCCCTTGTGACAGTTTTCCGTCAGTAGCTCCCTTCCACCCCCACACAATTCACACCCCTAGAAATCTTCAAAACCCCACACTTGACTCGCCCTCTCATGTCAAACAAACTCACCAGTCCCAGATAACCTCTAACCAGACCGTGACTGCCACCAAGAAAATTCCCAAAATTCGTCCTGTTAACAACCCCAAATCAGTACATCAGTCCTCCCTCAATAACCCATGTCCTATGCCTAACTCTGCCCCCACCAATCCTCCCCAGTCCCACATAACCTTTAACCAGACCGAGACTGACACCAAGAAAATTCCCCAAATTCGTCCTGTTAACAACCCCAAATCAATACATCAGTCCTCTACCAATAACCCCTGTTCTACACCTAACTCTTCCCCCACCAACCCTCCGCAGCCCCCCCAACAAATCCCGTTTTCTAACTCGCTCACCTCTCACCACCCTGACCCTCCCACACGCGCCGTTAATCCTCCCCTCACGCGTGACGACCTAGGGACCCAACCATGTTCCCCCCCCCTGCCCCCAGAAATGCTCAGCTATTCCCCCACCAACAAAATTTCCCTTGTGACAGTTTTCCGTCAGTAGCTCCCTTCCACCCCCCCACAATTCACACCCCTAATAAACTTAAAAACCCCACACTTGACTCACCCCCTCATGACAGACAAACCCACCAATCCCATATAACCTCCAAACAAACCGTCACTACCACCGACACACCCCACCACTCTGATCCTCCCACACGCGCCGTTAATCCCCCCCTCACGCGTGACCCCCACCAAAGTGATTTCCCCCCCCCTCATGCGTACCGAACACCTGCTCACCAGTCGGTCCCCCACCATCATGAGCCCAGCTAAACTTTCAACCTCCACCAATTCCCACCCTGCCAGCCAAACCTCTCACGACCACATTCAGAACGAAAAATCACCCCCGTACATAACCCCTACCTCCTCTTTTCCCCCTATCTTACCCCCCTCTTCACCGTTATCCCATCCGCCCCAAATTCCACCCCCAAAGATCCCGCTCGACAAAATACCACGCCCATCCCAATCCATCCACAAAACTTTTTCCACCTTGGCTAAACCCCAAAATACTACTCTCTCTCTCGCCCCAAACAACATAATCAACCTCTCAACTTCAACCACTCCTCGAAATCCCATCCATGTCCCTCCCAAAAATAAAATCAGTCCAAATTCAACCCCTCTCAAACCACAACCCTGCCTGCCCAGACCCCCCCCACCATCTCCCTATCAAATCCCCACACCCCAAACCTCCAAACCACCCGATCATAGTAAACTCTCAACCTTCAGCCTTACTCACCCTTCCCCAAACCCCACTCACGACCACAACTCTCTACACAATTCAACCCCTCCCCAGCACCAACCTCTTCCGCAACAACAACCCCGACTCGACCTGCCCGTTTCACCTTTAAACCCCCCTATCACTACCCCCGACCGAAACCACTTAAACCCCCCTCCAAAACTGGCCCCGGGCCAGCTCGCACCCAGACCCACATTCAAACGACAGACCTAACGGTATATCCACCCCTCCCTTCCAAAGTGAAAGTGAACCACCAAGGTCAAAGCCACAACCACCACCACCACCCCTATTACCAGACCGTCACCCAGACTAACGGCGACCCTAAATAACCCCCCCTGATGATGATGAGGATATTATTGTACTTGAATTTTTTTTGTTTTGATTGTTTTCAATTCCTAAGCGATTGGGCATGATTCTATAAATTTACATGTTTTCCATAATTATACTGTATATTATATTTTTTTCCCTTAGTCATACTACTTTTCTTGTTAACCTACACTTTTCTGACTATCTTTTAAATTGGTTTTATACATTGTTAAACACTTTAGCTCTTCTTAATTTTCCTGTGTTCTTAATTATCTGTCCTTTCGTCAAGTACTTTTATCATATTTTCTCTCCTTATCCAATATCTATGTATTTTTTTCCCTCGTTTTTTTTCTTGAATAGTAACTCTCCTATTAGTTTCCAGTGTCTTAGATATATGGCCTGAGTAATTTTTCCTAATTTCATTATATTATTCACATTCCAGGATAAAATATTTTAAGTTTTTGTCTCTCTTTTCTGAACAGTCTGTTGCTAGTCGGGATGACAGCAATCTTCGTCCTCACCGACAGGCTGCCATTTCCCTCCAACTTAAATCTACACCTCCTTCACCCACCTTACCTAAACCGATCTTGCACATTGCCTCACTATATTTTCCCAGCCTACAACACCGCCCAAGACAACCCCCAAAAAAAAAAAACAAAAAAAAAACCTAGACTCATATTCCCCCTTCATCCCCAGCTCCGTTTTCGCGGGGTAATCCCTCCCTTTTGGTTAGTAACCCATTCACCACACTAAACAGACCTCCTGTCAATCCCACACACCTCAATCCGACCCCCACGGGGGAAAACTACAAACCATTCATACGAAAGGTTAAAGTAAAAAAACCCACTGGACACTTACGTCTACAACGCCCACATCAAGCCCGGGCAACCGCCCGTCACAACACAGAGGACACATTCTTACAGGTATACATTGACCTGCAAAAGAAACCTGACCGTCGCTCTCTTGCTTGGTGGAACCTTCTAAATACCCTTAAAATGACCCACCATGACTATGCTTCTTTTTACTTCACCCTTGAGGCTCGAGGACGAGCCTATAATGAAGGAGACGGAAGTAAAATGCCCCAGAACAAGAAGCCCACCACAGAAGCCACGAGCGAACACCACACAGAAACACCCGAAAGAAAGGTCCACAGAACGAAAGGACCAGCTGACCGAGCCAGCCAATTCAGACAGGCCCAAGCCCGCAGGGCTAAGCAGCTCCAGGCCGCACCTACATACCCCTTCTAAACTGACCATTTTCCACACCTCACGTACACTACCCCCTCGTGTCCTACACTTCTAACTACAATGATGATGAACAGGAATATACATTCATATTAAAAACACCCATGCCCTGTCCCTACGTTGAGCCAATGCCAACAAATCAGACAGCCATAATTATATCTATGTATGTTCTTACATCCGAGAAGTAGATGTTATATACCTTAGAAGTTAATACACCCATGCTGTCCCTAGGTTTAAGATATTCATATTAACATACCCTAACATACCTTGTCTTGCCAGACTAAGTTTCTGAAGACCCATCGCCCCCATAAAATCTATGTATTCAATCCTTAGGTTAAGTATTAATGTTAACATTCCCTAACATATCTTGTCTTGCCAGACTAAGTTTCTGAAGACTCATCGCCCATAAAATCTATGTATTCAATCCTTAGGTTAAGTATCTTTATCCGCCATTGTGTTCACCTTTTTCCATTTACTTTTCCACAATTGTCATACGTCTTCCACTTACCTCCTTCGTATCCACAGTCCACACTACGCCATATTACTTCGTGTCCTACACCTCTTACCCGCCCGATTCTACCTACACGATGATGAACAAGAATATACATTCATATTAAAAACATCCATGCCCTGTCCCTGAGTTGAGCCAACGCCAACCAATCCGACAGCCCTATATCTATGTATGTTCTTACATCCGAGAAGTAGATGTTAAAAAGAAACCACATGTCCAAACTTATAAGAAATTAGAGATACCCACGGGTACACAAGATATAGAACCATTGCCCCCATATGACTTAGACAGCCATGACCACAGATGTTAGCCACCATGCTGTAACGTAATCCTTACCCCAACCAGAGATTGTATAGATAACCTTTGTTACCAGTATCTATCATAGTACCTCGAAACAATAACGCAGTACCCCTACGAACTGCCGCTTTCCTTTGGTCTATATTTCATAGAAAACGCAGTTCCCAGGGACACCTAGACATACAAAAAAGCGTGTCAAATAATAGGTCCATAACCCCTCGTATGTACGAGAAATAATACACCATGTTGTTCCTTACTTTATCCACAGTCAAGCACACACCTACAGTTAACCTCCTTCTCCCCCACTGCCCCACAGTACACATGATTCTATCTTTTCCAGACTCATATACCACCCCGTATTTGCATCCCCCGGTAGCATTTGACTAACGTACTTTCACTGTCCTTTCAAACTCCAATATCAATTGTAGCCTAATGCCACCCCCACGCCCAGGGACCTTAGGGTCAAATTTCCCTGTAGCCCCTGAGCTTCCCTCACCTCTCATTAAGATACCCGCGCTTCTCGACTCTTGTCCGACCTAGCCTCTCTCTCATACCTCTTGAAGATCCTTGATTTTTCCGTTGCTAACGCTCTCCAACCTTTTATATATATACTCCTATCCAGCCTACCTTCACTTAGTAGGCCAGAACAACATTATAACTTTACTAACCCCTTGCATGCCATCTATTCTCTTACAACCCCTTCACAACCCTGCACCCCATGGTCGTCGGTGCGAGGCTCGCCGCCTCGCCAGTAACTAATTTCTATTGCCATACTTCCAGATAAATGTGGCAGAGTTAGCAACCAGTCTCCACCACATCCAGCAAGCCATGCAATTAACAGCCAACCGATTACACCCAGCTAGCCAAGGCACCTTCAGTTTTGATATTAAGAACACCCACATCTGTCTCATAAACAGAGGGTTATTACCAACACTGGTGATATGGCAAGCCCCTAGCCACAGCCGCCGGACGACCATCCCAGAGGGAGAGCGCCCGGCTACCCCTTTTTACCCACCCGAGGAGGGAGACCCCCACCCCCGCGAAGGTATACCTGACCCCTGTTTTGACTTCCGGGTCATTGCCAGGTAGCCTAGGAATTCTTCCTATCAATGAACTAACCATGCATGTCTAACCCCCTTACTCACTTCTCTATACCCACAATAAACCATCCACCTGTTTTGCATACTCGGATAGTCAAATTAGCACCTCAGCTATGCAATAGAACAAAGACTGAGCAATATAAGAGAGACGCCCCTATCACAGCTGTCCCAGTCCTCCCCGCAAAGTAGATCCAGTCTCCCTTCCATAATACTTCCAGTATAGCCAAAATAGTACCTTTTACTAAGGCTCAGTTATATCACAAATTGAAGGCTTCCTATAGCCATGTGCCACAACAGTAATCACCATCTTACCCAGTCCCCATATCTATTGAGAGCTCAAATAAGTCCATAAGACTCGAGATCCCTATTGTCTACAGGGTCCAGAACCGAGCCTATAAACCTAGCTCCCGTCCCCAGTCAAATCAGTTGAAAGCTAGACACCAACCAGTGGTCACTACCCTGCAGTTAACCTCTAGCTCTGCCCTTGTGTTGTTCCGGAGTCGAGAGATTCCAGAGCCGGCAGACTCCGTGGCAGACTTGAATAGAAGGACCTGTCCACGTATTGGAGAACTTCATACATATGAGGAGGTCCGTGCCAGAGGGGCCAACTCGCCACATTTTCAAAAACAGCGCTCTAGCTGGTTCCCGCTCCGTGAAATTCTTGGGAATCATCTGGCAAAAAAAACCATCCGACTTTCGTCCATATAGCAACTGCACATAGGGTTGAGCGACCCTTGTTTTTGCCGTTTGGCAGACCGTTTATGGGTGTGAATCTGGGTAGACAGAGGGGCCAACTCGCCAACGCGCTCAGCCTATGAGAGCGCGGCTACGACGTGGGGAATTAAATGGCCGCCCGCCCGACCACTCACAGGCGCTGTACGAGACGTGCTTCAGTAGTCACGCTCAAACCGAGTTAGAGTCAACACACGAGTGACTACCTCCGCTACTTTAAACATCAATAACTCAAAACTCTACTCGTGGCGAGTTGGCCCCTCTGGCACGGACCTCCTCATATGGACACCCTGGACGGCCGCGGAACCAGTCGCTAGCCCCCAACATCATGGACGCAAGATAACCAGGACCGGACCCATCAAATACTACCCAAGATTCACTCTATCAGTACTACATTACTACAGTGCTATTTAGAGATTTCACTTATTCATATTTCTACGAAGTGGCTATCTCTTTGCCCCAGTATAATTCATATAACCATTCAATTAGGAAGTGCTAAGCGTATCAGTGTTCATTAATTAACAGGCGATACTAACTCTCGTAATCAACCATATACCCAGATATTATTACATAGAAGTGAAACCCTAGTGATATCTGAATGTTCGCCCACTGATTTGCGTTCTATGTATTTCTGAGACAAGAATATAAAACTTAGATCAGTACCCCCTGAGGTTACTAGAATTCCCGTGCTCTAAATTACGCGTGTCTAATCTAGTCTGTGAACTACTACTTGTGCACCACAGCTACCAGTAATAAATCTAACAGTGAATATGATTCTATAAGTAACATTGATGGTCTTCGGTATATAAACCTGTTGAATTAAAGCCAGTGATCAGAAGATTAATACCTGAACATTGGAAGTGGGACTAGGCTCCCTCCAGATCCACTTATGCTAGTGTTGTTCAAATCTATATTTTGTCTTGCACGAGTTTTTCAGAAGTGGTATATCAATAAACGTGATCGTGTATCTTGTTACCGTGTGTTTCTTTGTGTTCTCTATTCCTCATACCTTGCATTGTGCATGCAGCCTTATATACCCAGTCATTTAGAACTCACATTACCCAAGTTAATCCTGTAGAAAAACAGGGCATAACAAAAACCCCAGCCAACTTTCAAAATGAGGTTACTGTGATTTTGGACTCTGAAAATTCAACAAACACCAGCCAAGTTTGGTCAACACTTTGGGGTTTTCTTCAGCTGAAAAAGGGTGAAATCCGAGCCAATTTTGTTTTCCAATTGTGCCCTTTTTGGACTCTGAAAATTGGCCAAATCCGAGCCAACTTTTGCCAAAACTTGGCTCGGATTTCAACATTTTGGTGTTTTTTCAATTGTATTTATTAAATTTTTAGAGTTATTCCCATAATACCCCTATTTTTACCCCATCCAAAAACCCCGCATTCCCAAACTCTCCCCTAGATTGTTGAGGTATGGGAATTACAATTAATAATACAAATGCTAATAAATTGAGCTTTCCTCACTTTCTAAATAGAAAATACACACTTACAAAGCATTAACATACACAAATAAAATAAATTAAACATAAAATAGCAGGAGTAGTAGTTATGCAGAATTACCGCTGAGTGTATTGCTGTATGTGTATTGTGATTAGAGGCACAAAAGCACGATCAACTGAGGGCGGAAAATTAGATGTTAACTGGTTGGTGTTTGTGAAGGCTCTGGCGTTCCTCAAAAGCACACCTTGCTGCCATGGCAAACCGCCAGGAGCCCAAATTATCGTACCGCATTTAGGTTGCTCTATACGATAAATTATATTAATATATACGATAAATTCATATATACTACATAAGACCATGGCAATATTGCTTAATAGCATATTAGGCCTTTTATAACTTAACTTATTTACAATCTTATAATATACGATCTACTCGTCCTACGTCGCGCTTTAGGAGCGATCGTGACGTCACAGAGACATACGAGATCACAAAAGAGTCATATTCTATCGTATTTATACGATAGTAGGCCTATATGTGCAGGCAATATAGTCGTACCCCTCTATATAAGGTTCCAGTAGCCAAGTATGAGAGAGAGAGAGAGAGAAGAGAGAGAAAGCGGGAGAGAGATCCTAGTAATGATGAAGATATACAGTATGCATGAATAAGTTAAGGCAATAAGTACCCCTCTAAGATTCCAGTAGCCTAGTATCAGAGCCATAGTGGTGGGGGCGTAGACGTGCACCTGACGACGGCTGCCTACACACTGATCAGTCTGTCTGACAGTGATGCCAGATTACCAAATCCGTCTGGAACCAGATGAGTTACCAAATTTCACCAGATTTCACCAGATTGTTTTTACTATTATATATATATAATTTTATATATATACTATATATACGGTGTGTTTGCTAATTTATATTTAGTTGATATTCGGTACTATATGTAGGCCCTATTTTGTTTCCAGCTGTGGGTAGGCTAAATTGTCATATCTATCTTCATTACTAGACTATTATACGGAATTTTGAAGATATATATGTTGTTAATATGAATAATTGACAGAAAAGAAGCAGATATTCACATTACTAGGCTATTATATGGAATTTGAAGAAAAATATGCTGTTAAATCTCCTTTTTTTCCCGAATTTCCCCCCAAAAATGAAATTTCGCCAGATATTGTCTGGTTCCATGATACATATTTTTGTCACCAGGAGTGTTATGCCCGGTCCAAATTGGAACGCAAAATATTCTTTGTACAATGAGCAGCTCTCTAACTGGATAGGTATACCTTAAACTTTAAATAAAGAGACAACACGGCAGGATAATAAGCACACAGGTAACAAGTTAACATGGGTTTTATTCAGTTTAACACCTGGTTCATGGAGGAGCAAGACATATATTTTATACCTGTAACCTGGATATCATCAACAACAATAAGAATAATTAAGACATACAATAATAAGGTTATCAAGTAAGCAATAGGAGTCGGACAATGGGTCCGGACTCAAGGTAATAATACTCCTAGGATACAATTATAAGGTATCCAAAATGGTGGAGGTACACCTCCTACCCAAATAGATCTCAGAGAGGATCTCAACAAAAGACAAGAGTGCAGTAATGGCAAATGCCGTCTGGATCATGCAATTATGTCCCCGGCATATAGCCTAGTGACGTTAACTGACTCTAAAGCAATAATGGCCAAGTGGTCATCAACAATGAAGTGGGCTCGGAAAGGCTCACAAATGATATTAATACTATAGGTGTGCTAGATCTCACCTGGCAAAGATTAATTCTTAACTCTAATTGTGTACTACAAGGTGCTGAAGGCTGAGGCAACAATCATCGGGAGCTGAGATAGAGGGAAATCTATTCGAGTTATGAACCTGACAGAATGTTAAATGAATTAGGCTAGAAGTTATACAAAGGAATTAGATTACGTGTAAATATGTGTTTGTGTTTGATGCTATGGGTCTTATATAGGCACGCCCCCTCTGTCGGGCTATGGGAGACCAATAACCCGGGAAGGTGCGTATATAAGGATCCCCGGATAGGTATGTATAATGTGTCCCGGCAAGTGGGCTAATTAACGTCAATTTAAGTAGGGAGAAGAAAGACCTCTCGCAAGACGTAATGTTAATGAGAACCCCTGAAGATAACTTCTACCACAACCCTGAGTCAACTCTATACCCATAAACTATACAAAAGCACTTAAAGGAGAGCTGTAGTGAAGAGGAGGGCCCGTAGATCGAGGGAGGATCCAGTAGCCCGGAGGGCGGCTGGGCGTGATGACTCCGGAAGTTGGTCCAGGGGGGGCGGCTGGGCGTGATGACTCCAGCTACTGGTCCAGGGTGAGTCACAAGATGATTCCTTAGACCTTGGTGCCTACCACGGGACAACCGGGTTCCTCTTGCACTCCCACAGTGCAGTGATCCCCAAAGGATATGCTGGAGTTCTGCTACAAGGTTTGGGGGGTTAGGGTGACTAGCATAATGATCTACCTAGAGTTGCAAGCAGTCTAGATAGTGACATTATAGGTAGTCTAAGGGGGGTCAGGGTAAGTGTCTTCCTTCCTTGCTAGTTCGTGGAACTATCAGAACCATGTAGTAAAAAGAGAATCCAGAAAGGGGAGCCCAAAGTGGGTTGCCCAAAATTAGTCCTCTTCCTGATGGGGGGAACCCGATCTGGTAGATCTAAAGTTACTACACTATCCTCATAATCCCTTGAACAAAACAAGGTAGGAATCCTTTGGTACTTGGTTTGTGCACCGCATCGAAGGCCAGAAAGGGGGAGCCCAAAGTGGGTTGCCCAAGCTAGTCCTCTTCCTGATGGGGGGAACCCGACCTACTAGATCTTCGATCACAGCACACAACTGACAAGTTGAACACCAGCTATCTCTGGCTGTTCTTACCCTGAACTAAAGAATACCAAATGGCAAGCTTCGTTCTGATGTCAAGTCAAGTCAAATTGAGTAGTGACAGGGGGTTAGGGGGAAGTGCGGATAGGACAAGAATAGTTGGATGAAGTGAATTTTAGCAGGAGAAAAAGGTGTCCAGGCTTAACTGGTTCTGATGTCCAGGCTGGGTGAGTATAAGGCAATATTCTTGCCCCTACTTAAGGCGCCCGGCTTGAGAGGATCAAAGGCGCTGGGGTGGTGTTGGCACGTGGTGGTTATGTCCTTGTAGCTCTGGGGGTGGCGCGCCTGGACTCTGGCTGTACCTTGTAGCTAGATGCCCCCGGGCAAATTCTGTTATAAGATGGGGGTGATCACTTCCTGGTGGGAGAGGAAGTGGATGAGAAATGGCATGTGCAGGATGATTTATATAAGAAAAGGTTTAGAACTGCTGCATGGGTTGAACTGCTGGTTTATGCGCTATCCTAGCCGGGGAAAAGGACATGACTTGGATGGCTGCTAGATACTGAGGGGTTTTGATGGGTGATATAAATGGCTGACTAGGGAATAGAGAGTGAAAGTCTGGAGCAGTTTGGCAGTCCTTGATGGGGGAGATGAAAGGTAAGTTGGTAAATAAAGGAGTACCACCTGTAGCTGGTTGATCAGGCTGGGGAAGTCTAGGATGGTTAGCTGGGTGTTTAGCGTAATTACCCCTCTGACTTTTCTCTCTGGTGGTAGGGGCCATACAAGCTGGCTGGGCAGGGTATGCTGGTGTAGTCCACTCAGGTCTTATGTGTCCCACCTGTCTCGTTGATATGCGGGCGATGCGGGCAGGAGCAGGGTGGCTGGCAGGAGTAGGGTTGGCTGCAGGTTTAGTGGCAGCTAGAGATGCGGTCTTATCATCCTGAGACCGCATCTCACTACCGTCTGATAGAGAAAAGTCCCGACTCCGGGACTGGAGATGGTAATGTCTTGAAGTATTATGTTCGTAGACAGGGGTCAGGTGCTGGAGGAAGTGGTAATAAATGACTCCCTGGTTGTTAGGGGTGGACATCTTGTCTCTGGTGAGGGTGAGGAGAGAAGAGGAGTCACAGTACCTCAAATGGTCCAGGAGTTGGTGAGGTGACTTGATTACTTTGGTGGAGTCCTTCCGCACCAGGGTTATCATGTCAATCCGCATCTTGGTGGTGGTCGTCAGCGAGGGCGATGTCGTGGCTGGAGGTGGTTGGAGAGTGATGACAGAGAGCCTGGCTTGGCCCAGGTCATGAGGTTGTGCGGACGCCGAAGTACCAGGCTGGGGGGAGGAGCTTGGTGCGGATGCCGAAGTACCAGGCTGGGGGGAGGAGCTTGAAGACGCTTGATCCTTAACCTTTCTCACTTTAGGCTGGGACAGGGCTGGTTCCCATCTGGTGGGTAGCTTCACAGGTCTTCCACAGCGGGTATGAGAAGGCAGTCTGGGAAATGGGGGAGATGGAGTTAGAGGTGACATTGAGCGAAATTTGGATATTGTTTTTCGCCTGGGAAGTTGAGAAGGAGGGGAAATAGATTGAGGAGAAGAAGAAGGTAGGGTTTTAGAGATAGGAGGAGTAGGTGAGGGTTTTTTAGGACGGAAGCTGGGGGTGATAGGCAAAGTGGGGGGTATGTTGGTGAGTTGTGGTGGCGAGGGGGGAAGACTAGACGTGGCAAGGTTAATTAAAGGTGATGGTTGAGAAGGAGGTTGCGGAGGTGAAACGAGAGGAGAGGGAGAAGGAGAGGAGATGTGAGAAGATTTGGGCTTAGGAATGCGGGAAGGGGTGAAGGTGACAGGAGGTGAAAGAGAAGAGGGGGAAGTTTGGGTTTGAGTAGAGAGAACAGGAGGAGGTCGATGTTTAGGAAGGTGAGAAGGGGTGAACTGGGTGAGGCGAGTGGGAAGGGTGACAGGAGGTTGCAGTACAGGAGAGTGAAGGGCAGGCAAAGGAGAATTGAGAGGGGGAGTGGAAAGAGGTGGAGGGAGAGGGACAGCATGGTTGAGAGGGACAGGTCCGGAAAGACAGGAAGTTTGAGGGTGAAGATTTGAAACAGGGGTACAGTCAACATCCTGATCAGGCTCAGCTACAACAGTAATATTCTTATTAATAGGTTGAAACCTTCTGACAAACCAATTCCTATAAGTGCGAGATTCCCCATGATAGTTAATTATGACCTGGAAACAGTTTGGGATCCTAAGGACCTCAAATGAACCCTTGGACTGTGGCTTCAGTTTGGAGGGTACAGGTAAGATGGCGACCATGACTAGGTCGCCTACTTGGTGAGGGTTGTTCTTGGGGGCTTCATCAGGCTGGAGATCTTGGGTAAACTGGAGCTGACGTAGGCGGTTCCTGAGGTGGACGAGGTTGGTATTTAGACCTGGTGAGGCCTCAGTAGGGGCAGCTAGGTGACGTAGTGGTATGAGGAGAGGTGGGCTCCCAAAAACCATCTCATGAGGGGTGATCCCGTTGTCTCTGGGGCAGGTGTTTATTCCCCATTGTATGATGCGAATTTGGCTGGTCCAGTCCGATTAGTTCATCTGTTGGAGGCGTGTCCGGATTTGATTGGCGATGGTTCTATGAGATCGCTCGCAGATGGAGTTTCCTTTTGGCCAGTAGGGTGAAGAGTGGCTGATGTGAAATCCAAACATTTCGGAAATCTGCGTCCAAATTTGTCCGGTGAATTCAGGGGCATTGTCGGAGTGGATTGCCTGTGGCAATCCAAAATAGGGAAAGACATGTTGTAATAATGCCTCGGTGACGGCCATAGCAGTGTGTTCTCTGGCAGGGCAGGCGATCACGTATTTTGAGTACGTGTCCACGAAGGTGATGATGTAGCGGTATCCCCTGTCGTTTTGTAGAGGTCCCATGACGTTCACTGCCAAAAGTTGCCAGGGTCTAGAAGCGATGAATTTGCCGGAAGGTCCTGGGGTGCGTGTTTGGTCTTTTCCCAGGGTGCAGGCACGGCAAGCTTCAGTGATTTTCTTGGCCGTGGTGTAGGGGCGAGGAGTCCAGTAGATGTCTTTGAACGTGTTCACCAACTTCTTTTGGCCTAGATGGATCCCGTTGTTGGTGTGCAAGGAAGACATCATTTGTTCAGCATCCTCAGGCCCTAGTACGATCTGGCCTTCTGGGGTAAAGAGGGCGTCACCCCTTCTTTGTAAGAGGCCAAAAAGTCGGGTGGAGATCCAAGTTGGTTTGTCGTTCCGGAGGTAGGCCTGGATGAGAGGGGGAGTGGTAGTAGGTGGTCGAGGTTCTTGGATGGCGTTGAGTTGTTCTGGTGCCAGTGGGAGCCGGGATAAGGCGTCTGCATTGGTATGGAGTTTTCCCGGCCTGTAGGAAATCTCAAAATCAAACTCCTCAAGTGATTCTCGCCAACGGACTGTTAGGGCATTCTTAGAGTCAGATTTCCTGAGCCATTGTAAGGCTTGGTGGTCAGTGATGATGGTGATCTTGATGCCAGCTAGGTAGGCCCGGAAGTGTTGGAGGGCCCAAACGATGCCTAAGCATTCTCTTTTAGTTACCGGGTAGTTGGTTTCTGCCGGGGTTAAGGTCCGGCTGGCGCAAGCAATGATGTGCTCTCGTCCTTCTCGATTTTGGGAGAGGACTGCACCGACGCCGAGAAGGGACACGTCGGTGTAGAGTCTAAAGGGTAGTTGGTAGTCCGGAAAAGAGACGACAGGGGAAGACACGAGTAGGTCCTTGAGGGAGGTGAAGGCTTGGAGACGGTCGGGGGTCCACACAAAAGGTTCTTCCTTCCTAGTTAAGTCGTGTAGAGGTCTGGCAATGGTGGCGAAATTCTTCACAAACCTCCGATAGTAGGAGGCAAGGCCTAGGAAAGCTCTTACTCCTTTTACTGACTTCGGGGGTTGGATCTCCTGGATGGCTTGGAGTTTCTTGGGGTCAGGTGCAAGTCCTTCTTCTGACACCAGATATCCTAAGAATTGGACCTGATGTCGAGCCATGGTGCATTTAGTAGGCTTCAGCTTTAATCCGGCTTGTCGGATCCTCTGGAAAACTTGGCGGAGGCGTTGGAGGTGTTCTGCCCAGGTACGACCAAATACTATGATGTCGTCCAAGTACGCCAGACATGTTTCCCAAGTTAATCCCTGAAGTACGGATTCCATCAGTCGGGAGAAGGTGACGGGACCGTTACATAATCCGAATGGCAGCACTGAGAACTCGTAAAGCTTCCCTTGGCTGGTGGAGGAAGCTGTTTTGTTTTGGTCGGTGGGGGCAACGGGGACCTGCCAGTATCCGGATTGCAGGTCCAGTGTGGAGAACCATCTGGCCCCTAAGAGGGAGTCTAGGGAGTCGTCGATGCGTGGTAGTGGGGTGGCATCTTTGATGGTGACATCGTTGAGTTGTCGGTAGTCGATGCAGAATCGAGATGACCCATCCTTCTTCTTGACCAGTACCACTGGAGAGGACCAAGGGCTAGTTGAGGGGTTGACGATGCCAGCTTCTAACATCTCTGCAACTTGCTTCTGTTCTTCTTGGCGCTGAAGGGGGTTCTTTCTTTGTATAGCCTGTCTGACTGGGGGTCCAACAGTGTGAATGTGGTGTTCTAGGACATGGGTGTGGCCTACATCTTGGGAGTTGTGGCAAAGATGTCCTGGTATTCGGCCATTAACTGGCACAGATCGTCATTTAGTTGAGGGGTGAGGTGAGTAGGAACGTCTGGGAGTGATGGAGTTGATGCAGGAATGGAGGTGGTGGTGTCGGTTGAAGGCTGGTCATCATAAGTCTCTAGTTCTCCGATGGTGAGACCCCTGGGTAGGGTGGTCGGAGATGTTGGCTATTCTTACTGCATTTTGTTTTAAAATGGCAGGAGCAGTGAGACAATCCCTGTCAAAAGGGCTCTGAAGAGAGGGAGTGTGAATGAGTTCTCCGTTGAGGGCTGGATGGATGGGTACCCAATGTTCATGATGTGGCAGCAAGGTGATGGGTTGAATGGTGATGGCCGATGCAACACGGATGGCTTTCAAGGTTTGAGGAGGGTCATGGAGCGGTGTGGCAATCTTCGGAGTGGTGAGTCCTGGGGTTTTGGTGGAAAATAACAATCTTCTTTCAACACACTGGATAGTAGTGCGAAGGGCCGTGAGAAGGTCGAATCCCAGGTATCCGTCGTAGGTGGTTTCTTGGGAGGGAAATACCATGAAAGCGTGGTGATGGCCATGGTTAGGTTGAGGGGTGGCCACATACAGTGGGGCCGTGATGCCAGTACTAGGAATAAGGTTGTCATTGGCATCAATGAGGGTGGTGGACGAGTGTTGAATTGGTCCAAAAGTGTTGCGATGTCTCTGATGGTAAGAGGAAAAAATACAGGATCTTGAAGCTCCGGTGTCGACAAGGAGTCGAGAGTTGACTCCCTGGATGGTCAGGGGGGTGTAAATGGGAGGCTTTATCATATCATAGCTGCCCCTATCTCGAGCCCCCGCCAGTTTGCAAGTTGGTGGGCGGGGGCGGTCTAAAAACCCGGTTTGATTACTTCCGGCTCGACTGTACTGTGGTCGTCCGGGTCACCAACCTCTGCAGCTGTCTCGTCGTAATCCTCAGCTCCTGCGGTGCCATCTTCTAGGATGGTGGCAACTCTTCTGGAAGGCTTCAGCCAGGGAATCTGTCCCCAGAACAGTGGAACCCTCGAGCGTTTGGCCAGCAACTCGGCAAAAGACCTCTTCAACCCATTAATAGGGCACTGGGACCCGCAGGGCTTCCAGTCTCCAGGCTTGACTCTGGCCCATTCTTCCGGCTTGTCCTGGTTGCGGCTAGGGTGGTAGGTTGGTCCGGAATGAGCTCCATGTGGCTTAGTGGGAGCTCGTTGGATACCCGCGATCTTTCCTTGCTCCTGGGACTTTTGCAGGGCCAGAATACGGCGTATGATAGGGAGGTCTGTATCATATCTGGCCGGTTCTGTGATGGCAAAGTGGTCCCGGACTGCACGCGGAAGGATCCTCATCAGGGTCCGGCGGACGTTCTCCTTCCTCTCTGCAGCTGTAGCCGTTGTGAATGCGGTGGAAGCCAGCCTGGTAAGCTTGCTGATGGTGGCGTCGAGGTCCCCGTCGTAGGTGATGGCGTTAAATTGCTGGTCGGCTATCACAGTACCTAAGACGGGGTTAATGGCAGTTTTAATGTATGTTTCAAACTGTTCCCAGGTCATTCCGGGGTTCTCTTTTAGATAACTGGAAACTAGGGCCATAGACCGCCCTAGCTTCATGACTACAGTATGTATTTTAGGGGCAACTTCATCTTTAAATATGATGTCAAGCAATGGCTTGACAACCGCTAAATAGGTGGCAATGTCAGTTTCCTCTGGTCTGAAAGGAATAATATCCAGTGCTTTCCCTGCCATCCTGACTACTTATCCCTGTCGTGATACTCTCAAAATATTTAAAGCAGGAAAAACCTGAAAGGCTACCTTCGAGAAAGAGACACCGCTGCCACCAGTATTATGCCCGGTCCAAATTGGAACGCGAGATATTCTTTGTACAATGAGCAGCTCTCTAACTGGATAGGTATACCTTAAACTTTAAATAAAGAGACAACACGGCAGGATAATAAGCACACAGGTAACAAGTTAACATGGGTTTTATTCAGTTTAACACCTGGTTCATGGAGGAGCAAGACATATATTTTATACCTGTAACCTGGAGATCATCAACAACAATAAGAATAATTAAGACATACAATAATAAGGTTATCAAGTAAGCAATAGGAGTCGGACAATGGGTCCGGACTCAAGGTAATAATAATACTCCTAGGATACAATTATAAGGTATCCAAAATGGTGGAGGTACACCTCCTACCCAAATAGATCTCAGAGAGGATCTCAACAAAAGACAAGAGTGCAGTAATGGCAAATGCCGTCTGGATCATGCAATGATGTCCCCGGCATATAGTGACGTTAACTGACTCTAAAGCAATAATGGCCAAGTGGTCATCAACAATGAAGTGGGCTCGGAAAGGCTCACAAATGATATTAATACTATAGGTGTGCTAGATCTCACCTGGCAAAGATTAATCCTTAACTCTAATTGTGTACTAGCAAGGTGCTGAAGGCTGAGGCAACAATCGTCGGAAGCTGAGATAGAGGGAAATCTATTCGAGTTATGAACCTGACAGAATGTTAAATGAATTAGGCTAGAAGTTATACAAAGGAACTAGATTACGTGTAAATATGTGTTTGTGTTTGATGCTATGGGTCTTATATAGGCACGCCCCCTCTGTCGGGCTATGGGAGACCAATAACCCGGGAAGGTGCGTATATAAGGATCCCCGGATAGGTATGTATAATGTGTCCCGGCAAGTGGGCTAATTAACGTCAATTTAAGTAGGGAGAAGAAAGACCTCTCGCAAGACGTAATGTTAATGAGAACCCCTGAAGATAACTTCTACCACAACCCTGAGTCAACTCTATACCCATAAACTATACAAAAGCACTTAAAGGAGAGCTGTAGTGAAGAGGAGGGCCCGTAGATCGAGGGAGGATCCAGTAGTCCGGAGGGCGGCTGGGCGTGATGACTCCGGAAGTTGGTCCAGGGGGGGGGCGGCTGGGCGTGATGACTCCAGCTACTGGTCCAGGGTGAGTCACAAGATGATTCCTTAGACCTTGGTGCCTACCACGGGACAACCGGGTTCCTCTTGCACTCCCACAGTGCAGTGATCCCCAAAGGATATGCTGGAGTTCTGCTACAAGGTTTGGGGGGTTAGGGTGACTAGCATAATGATCTACCTAGAGTTGCAAGCAGTCTAGATAGTGACATTATAGGTAGTCTAAGGGGGTTCATGGTAAGTGTCTTCCTTCCTTGCTAGTTCGTGGAACTATCAGAACCATGTAGTAAAAAGAGAATCCAGAAAGGGGAGCCCAAAGTGGGTTGCCCAAAATTAGTCCTCTTCCTGATGGGGGGGGGGGGGGAACCCGATCTGGTAGATCTAAAGTTACTACACTATCCTCATAATCCCTTGAACAAAACAAGGTAGGAATCCTTTGGTACTTGGTTTGTGCACCGCATCGAAGGCCAGAAAGGGGGAGCCCAAAGGGGGTTGCCCAAGCTAGTCCTCTTCCTGATGGGGGGAACCCGACCTGGTAGATCTTCGATCACAGCACACAACTGACAAGTTGAACACCAGCTATCTCTGGCTGTTCTTACCCTGAACTAAAGAATACCAAATGGCAAGCTTCGTTCTGATGTCCAGGCTGGGTGAGTATAAGGCAATCTTCTTGCCCCTACTTAAGGCGCCCGGCTTGAGAGGATCAAAGGCGCTGGGGTGGTGTTGGCGCGTGGTGGTTATGTCCTTGTAGCTCTGGGGGTGGCGCGCCTGGACTCTGGCTGTACCTTGTAGCTAGATGCCCCCGGGCAGATTCTGTTATAAGATGGGGGTGATCACTTCCTGGTGGGAGAGGAAGTGGATGAGAAATGGCATGTGCAGGATGATTTATATAAGAAAAGGTTTAGAACTGCTGCATGGGTTGAACTGCTGGTTTATGCGCTATCCTAGCCCGGGAAAAGGACATGACTTGGATGGCTGCAAGATCCTGAGGGGTTTTGATGGGTGATATAAATGGCTGACTAGGGAATAGAGAGTGAAAGTCTGGAGCAGTTTGGCAGTCCTTGATGGGGGAGATGAAAGGTAAGTTGGTAAATAAAGGAGTAACACCTGTAGCTGGTTGATCAGGCTGGGGAAGTCTAGGATGGTTAGCTGGGTGTTTAGCGTAGTTACCCCTCTGACTTTTCTCTCTGGTGGTAGGGGCCATACAAGCTGGCTGGGCAGGGTATGCTGGTGTAGTCCACTCAGGTCTTATGTGTCCCACCTGTCTCGTTGATATGCGGGCGATGCGGGCAGGAGCAGGGTGGCTGGCAGGAGTAGGGTTGGCTGCAGGTTTAGTGGCAGCTAGAGATGCGGTCTTATCATCCTGAGACCGCATCTCAAGGAGCTCTGAAATTTCACCAGATTTTCCAATTCTGGTTCCGAATTTCCCCATCTGGCATGACTGTCACTCTGAGGTAGGAACCGAGGAGGGAATATCAAACATCCTGGTCAAGGTTGCCAAGTTGAGGGGGGGGGGATGTATTCTGGACCCCTTCTCCCTCATGTTAAGCCCCATTAGTTTTGAAATGTTTATATGTTCGGCTCATTAGTTTGGTAATTTAAAGACCTTTCGCCCCATTTTTTTGTAAATATTACTTTTTCTAAGCGAGCGCGCTAGCCTGTAATTTGAAGAGGAACCGGCCTTCAGCCCGGACATTTTTCTACTGACAAATGGACAAATTTATCTTTAAAAAAATATATATACAAATTAAGAAACAAATAGATAAAAAAAATAACCATTGCCAACCGCCTTGCAGAAGTGTGTGTGTGGGGGGGGGGGGGGGGCAATGTTTACTGTATTATGCCTTAGTCATTGGTTGCTGGGGGGATACAATGGTCATCCTGCTTGGCTCACAGTCCCACCACTCCTATTCTGTCCAGCTCTCCAACCCAAGAGTTAGTATATTTTCTCAGTCCTTCTTCAGCTGAACTATAGTAAAATGCCCCAGAACGAGAAGCCCACCACGGAAGCCACGAGCGAACACCACCAGGAAACGGGAACAGAAACACCCGAAAGAAAGGCCCACAGAACGAAAGGACCAGGTGACCAAGCCAACCAGTTAAGACAGGCCGAAGCCCGCAGGGCTAAGCAGCTCCAAACCACACCTGCCTATCCCTTCTAACCAGTGACCTTCCCCCCACCTCGTGTATACACTACCCCTCGTGTCCTACACCTCTACCTACATGATGATGAACATGAATACACCTTAATTTAATACACCCATGCCCTGTCCCTAGGTTGAGCCAATGCCAACCAGTTCAGACAGGCCTAAGTCTATGTATGTTTTTTTTCCATCCAAGAAGTAATATGTTAGTCTTGCCAGACTAAGTTTCTGAAGACCAGCCGCCCACATGAATACACCTTAATTTAATACACCCATGCCCTGTCCCTAGGTTGAGCCAATGCCAACCTGTTCAGACAGGCCTAAATTTATTAGTGGCCCCTCCATCATTGACGAACATGCCTATTACATAAGGCATCCTCTTCATACACTAATCCGCCGTAGTTTGAATCTACCGCGCAGAGCATTTAAAATCTGAGGAGCCTTCATCATGAGCGCATGCGACCTCACTCATGGCTTCAGTCATTATGAATTGGGTTCTCACTACGAAAAAACTTCGTAAAAAATAAAAAGAAAAAGAAAATAAGAATAACTATCCAATAAGCTTCCCATCATATCGTGGATGTACTTGTGTGGATCTTTGACCAGACGCTGATTCAGGCGTCATTCTTCCTTCTCTGCTCTGCGCTCAGCCTGCCCGGACGTGTCTCCCCACGCTACGCGGGTTCCGCATTCGTTGCGTCCCTAGTGAGTTTTTTCTCATTTGTTTACTCTGGGATGTATCGAGTAAGGTTAGGATATGCGTAGCAGGAGTGTCCTGGGCTAGTTGCCCGCAGTGCAGTGTATTTTGGGTCGTGTGTTTGGGGCATCTATTTCGGATGTACCCTCGTGGTCCTGTTGTGGACATGTGAACTTTTTCACAGTTAGCTAGCTTTGTGATGCAGGCGGCTTTCATTACGCGTTATTGCTTCCTTTTATCTTTCTGATGAGGTAGCTTATTTTTGCTGACGTTCCCAGCGTATTTTTCTTCACTTAGTGAAGTTTTTTCTGGGTCCCGAGTCAGTTCTTCCCTTTGCCGGAAGTGTTTGCTACAGTGGTGTGTTGGCGGTGGTTCCTGTTGTGATATAATTCAGTGCTTTTTGTTTATAATCCGACATGTTACTGTTATCCGTCTGCCTAGGCCTAGCCAGCCTCTCGTAGCTTTACCACATATGCAAGTGTTATTGATTTATTTTCTAAATATGTACTACTGTGTCATGTGTGTCCTGGTTTAGTTGTGTATTGGCTAATTCCACGGACTATTTATGTGTCCTGGGTGAGTTGTGTATTGGCTAATTCCACGGACTATGTTGGGCCCGGCGTTAGTTGTGTTTTGGCTACGCCTCGGTCCGGTGTTGCGTTCAGATGGTATCTGGACGGGGGGGTTTTTTTCCGGCGGGTTTTTCTCGGTTTCACCATGATAAACCCGGCTGGTTGCCGAGTTTTGGCCACGCGTGGTTTAAAACAGGCTTGTTTCCCCGGCGTGTGGATGTCTGTGGCTCCCCAGGACTGCGTCTCTGTGGTGCCTGTTTCAGGCTCCTTATGAATCCCGGCGGGATGGCTGTACCCATCTAACAGTGTTCATACGGACACGTGTTGTTTGGAGTTTTTTCGGTTTTGCAAAGCCAATATAAAACTAAGCTGTTGTTGTATTTCCTCCCCGGTGATCTTTTACAAAGAAGTGGGGATAGGAACAATTGGGGTTAACTTTTAAACTTTAAATCACCCGGCGGGTGCAACCTGGAAGGGTGGGATGTCCGAATTTGCGAAAATTCAGTTTAGTTGACCAGACAATTGAGGGATGCATTGTGTATCGCCTCCTTCAACAAACGGCGCTTTAGGGCACAATTGGGGTTAACGTTTTTTAAACTAATATTCACACCCGGCGGGTGCTCCTTGGAAGGGTGGGAATAACGAATTTACAATTCAGTTAGTTAACCAGACAATTGAGGGATACGTTTTGTATCGCCGCCTTCAACATACGGCGATCTCAAAAGATACTTCGGGAGAAGTTAGATCTCGTATATTTGTCAGGCTTCCCAGTTTTTGATCTACGAGATAATTCGGGGGCCGGCGTCTTTTTTAGTTTTTTTTTTTTCCAAAATTGAATCTTGAAACAAACACCACCGGAAAGACTTAACCTAACAAGTGCGCATGGGGGTAATTGAAAACGTCCCCCTGTGCTGACGTATTTGAGGTGTTTCCGTCACTAAAATATTCATTGTACCATTAATAGCATTAATACTTATCCATATGCGCCTATTATGGGTTGATTATAAAGGTATTAACCTGAAACAACAATAAAACGAGTGAAAACAGCGTTTGGATGGTCAAAATCGGAGATATAGCCCACGAGTTGTATAATGTATGGGTGAGGCAAGCTGCTTTCCCGCCAATTTCCCCCAAGGCCACTGAGACACAGTCGATCGATACTCTCTCTCTCTCTCTTGCATTCGCTTGCTATCAGTGATGACCACACCCTCCAACCGGATTTCTAATGTTAGCACGAAAATATACCTCAGAATAAGGGAATAACAGGGAAAATAGGTGATAACTGAAGGAGAGGAGGAAAGTGGGGAAGGAGGGGAGGTAGAGGACTGAGATTTTGCATGGCCCAGGGGCCAAAAAAAAAAAAAAAAAAAAAATTTCGATGTCAAAAGTTGATTTTCTTTTTCACTCACTCTTAAGAGTCTCCCCGCAGTTCCCGGGTTAATCAGTTATAAACGCCATGCTGGTCTTTATATATTATGTCAGAGGGTATTTGAAATGCTGGGTGTGAAGGGAATTCATGGTCTCCTGAAATATCCCCAGGCTACCTTTTAGGATCAACCTTTCCTGGTACCTGGCGCGGGGTACGAACCTCTGAAAGGAATTTAACCCTCCTAAAAACCCACAGGTTTTGAGATGCCTTGGGTGGGGTTCGAACCTTGGTTAGTGACCCAACCATCACAACCAGGCCCGCGCGCTAACCCACTGTACTACCACGGACGTACAAAAGTATAGCAACCTTAGTCCGATTTTTAAGAACCAGGTGATAGTCTCGTGGTGTTATCACGTGATGAGTTTATTGGACTTACCATCTACGACTATTTTACGCTATACCTGACGTCAACTCGGGTTAGTATTATTGTGGGTGCGGGACATTTTCGAGGGCATTACATTACATCCTTCTTTAACTAGGCTAGTCCCTAGCCTATTTTAAGGTCGTAAGGTATCGTAGCTGTATTACCTCAGCAATCTCAATATTGTTGGTATAGGGTTCGCGTGACGGGTGCTCCACGTAGCTACCTGGTCACGTTCCCTAGCTGCCACCAATGAAATGCTGGGTGTGAATTGTGGGATGGTGGAAAGGAGCTACTGACGAAAAACTGTCACAAGGGGGATTGGGGGGGTGGTGGAATAGCTGGGCATTTCTGGGGGCATGGTGGGAACATGGTTGTGTCCCTCGGTCGGCACGCGTGAGGGGGGATTAACGGCGCGTGCGGGCGGTTCAGAAGGGTGCGAGGTGAGCGAGTTAGAAAACGGGATTTGCTGGGGGAACTGCGGAGGGTTGGTGGGGAAAAAGTTAGGTGTAGAACATGGGTTATTGGTGTAGGACTGGTGTATTGATTTGGGGTTGTTAACATTTCTGGGGGCATGGGGGAAACATTGTTGGGTACATCGGTCGGCATTTTCTCTGGAAACATGTGTACATAAACATTGGATAGAATTAGGGTTACATATATCAGAGTCTGTCCTGAAAACATGGGAGGATTTATTCTGGACAGAGTTACGAGAATTGAGGGGATTACCGAGGGGGAGTTGCTTGGACTTGTCTTCTTTCGTTTGTTGAGGCATTTTTTTACTGAATTGAGTGAGGTTTTGAGAGATCTCGGGGCAAGGGGAGGTTTTAGGAGTCACCTTAGTGCTAGCTGCAACTTGGTAACCCTGAATCAGGTTTTGTTGAGGGGGAGGTTGTTTTTTCTTTTTGGGAATGGGTTTCTGCGTGATTGGTTTGTCAGAGGCTTTGGGCTGGAGTTTTTTTTTGAATGAGATCAGCCTTTGGCCGCAGTCAATCTGGGCCTCTAGTTTTTGAAGGAGGTCAAGTCCAAGGAAACCATCATAATGTTTACAGTTGGAGGAAAATACTGTAAATGTGTGATAACAACGAGCATGGGGGCCAGGAGTGGTTACTGATAGGGGTAAAGTGTCTCCTAGGAGATTTAAGTAAGTATCAGCAGCTGAGATGAGTTCTGTTTTGGTGTTTAACAAAGGGCCAAATCGTCGGGGATGTTTTTCATAGTAAGATTTGAACAAACATGACTTGGCAGCTCCCGTGTCGATTAGCAAGTGGACAGGAATGTCCTTGATTTTGGCCATGTAATAAATGGGGGCAGTGCGACTAGTTATGGCGTCCCCCGCCGAGCCCATCGTGGGCGGGGGATACTTTAAAAATCCTGGGGGTCGGTATCTACCTCTTCCAGGATTTCCTCGGTATCGTCTGAGGTCATGGTATGGGGGGCAATTTCTTCCTCTTGTCCCCACTCCTCTTCATTTACAGAAATGCGAGGAGTAGAGGGGTGAGGTTTGGCAGAGTCACGAATTTGGTGGAGGGCACACTGAGCATTACAGGCAGGGAAATCATAGGGGTTGATAATGACTAAGGTAGGGTTTTTACTTTGGTAGGTGTTGTAGTTGCTGTTCCGGTTGAAGATTCTGCGTGGCTGGGACGGTTGGAACCGGGGTCTACTGGGTTGGGGCTTGCCGGAAGGGTAGGTGGGTCTGTTGTTGAAAGATGAGGCTGGGTAGGCATTGTTGGGGTTTTGGTGGTTGGTTTGCTGCGGGTGCGTGGGAAACCTCTTGATTGCAGCGATTTGGGAGGGCGCTTCTGTGCGCACGGCCAAAATACGTCGGATCGTGATGAGGTCTTTTTTATATCCGACGAAATCGTGCACCCGGAAATGGTTTTTTACTGCTGAGGGCAATATCGACACAAGGTTGACCAGAATTTGCTGTTCTTGTTGGATTTTGGTCAACGTGGGGAAAGAATTTTTTATGTGTTGGGCAAGCTTACTCACTGTGGTATCTAGATCGCCTTCGAATTTCGTGTCTAAGATACGGGTGTGGGCCACGAAAACGCCCAACGAAGGTTTAATGGCTTCTATCACTATTGTGCGAAAATCGTTCCAGGTGAGGTCAGAGTGCACTTGATGGGCCACCAGGGAAACGGCTTTTCCCAGGTGTGGTAATGTTACGGCTATTTTGTGTGCGTGCGTGGTATAAGTAACGTCAAGTAAGAGTTTCACTACGTCCATGAATACTTCGATCCCATAATTTGTTTCATCATAATTTGGGATGGAAGTGGGGGTAGGTTGCGCCATGATGTTCTCGTGTTCTAGCTGTTCCAAACTTGCAATGTAATGCAACCTAATTAAACCCGTGATCAGAAGAATATACCTGAACGTTGGAAGTGGGAGACTAGGCTCCATCCAGATCCGCTAATGCTAGCAGTTCCCTTCTATCATTTGTTTTGTGCGAATATAACTATCTTTCTATGCTCTTTATTTCTTGATTTCAATAAACGTGAACTTGTGTCGTGTTACCGTGTGTTTATTTTGTGTTCTCTATTCCTCATACCTTGTATTGTGCATGCAGCCTTCTATACCCAGTCATTCAGAACTCACATTACCCAAGTTAAACCTGTAGAAAAACAGGGCATAACAGTATTCATAAATCTTTTGGACAAATTAAGATATTTCAGTTTGTATCGCCGCCTTCAACATACGGCGATCTAAAAAGATACTTCGGGAGAAGTTAGATCTCGTATATTTGTCAGACTTCCCAGTTTTTTATCTACGAGATAATTCGTGGGCCGGCGTCTTTTTTAGTTTTTTTTTTCCAAAATTGAATCTTGAAACAAACACCACCGGAAAGACTTAATCAGTTATAAACGCCATGCTGGTCTTTATATATTAATGTCAGAGGGTATTCATAAATCTTTTGGACAAATTAAGATATTCTGAAATCTTTTACTTAGGAAACCCCACCGCGTAGCGAGCTGTAGTTGTTGAGGATTACGTCTCGTTACCCGGCGGGTTATTTAACACTTGTGTGCGGACATGGTTGGGTTAACCTTATGAGCATTAATTCCTGGAAATTTTCTTTTTTTCCAGAGCTGGGTCCCGGCGGGTCTATACAGAACCTGGAGTAAGTATCCCACCAGTCTCTGTCATGGCTACCTTTGCCCCGGTTTTTGCTTTATGCATTACGCCCTCCTGTTCAGGTATCCCTATTTTTGCGCACACCCTTTGTATAAAATGTGTTAAAATGTCTCGTTTGGTGTGGGTTACCTTTCCGGCGTTTTTCTCGTTGCTCCGAGAACACCGTTTTTGTTTACCGAGTTTTAGTCAGGATGGCTAAAAATAGGTAAGTTACCCCGACGAGTTTGGTAGCTTGAGGGCTCATCAGAAACTGCGTTTTCTGGTCGAGCCTGGGATCAGGCTTCCTGTGTTATTCCCGGCGAGGGGGGCTCCACACAGTTATCTAGGTGATCATGCTGACACCTGTTGGATATGGTTTTCTCGGCTTTTCAAAACCATTGAAACAATGCTGTCTGTTTGTTTGGTCTTTCCCTCCCGGCGACCTTTTTACAAAGAGGTCTGGGGCAGGTATAATTGGTTTGACATTGCATATAAAACCCGGCGGTTGTACCTTCGGGTGGTTATATTAACGGATTTGCGATTCGCGATAATTTGCCAAACAATTGATTGATACAATAGGGGATCACGGCCTTCAAGACGGCGATCTATGAGGGCTTCTGGGAGAAGCCGGATTAGAGATTAAGATAGGCTTAGACTTTTTATGGGATAAAAAGATGCCTGAATCTTACTAGTGTTTCAAGTGTAAAGGAATACTTGAAAGACTTCATCTTTAATAAAGATATGCTTCATCTTTATGAGGATTCAGAAGATATGCTTAATTCTTTTGGACAGGTAAAGATATGCTGAAATCTTTAATAAGCCATTGAAACAATGCTGTTTGTTTGTTTGGTCTTTCCCTCCCGGCGACCTTTTTACAAAGAGGTCTGGGGCAGGTACAATTGGTTTGACATTGCATATAAAACCCGGCGGTTGTATCTTCGGGTGGTTATATTAACTGATTTGCAATTCGCTATAATTTGCCAAACAATTGATTGATACAATAGGGTATCACGGCCTTCAAGACGGCGATCTATGAGGGCTTATGGGAGAAGCCGGATTAGAGATTAAGATAGGCTTAGACTTTTTATGGGATAAAAAGATGCCGGAATCTTACTAGTGTTTCAAGTGTAAAGGGATACTTGAAAGACTTCATCTTTAATAAAGATATGCTTCATCTTTATGAGGATTCAGAAGATATGCTTAAATCTTCTGGGTAGGTAAGGATATGCTGAAATCTTTAATATGAAACTAAAGGAAAACGAAAAGTAGTGGTGGAGTGCTACGGTTCGTTGACCGGCGGTTTTGTGGCACATATTTTGTACCATTTTTTGGGTGTAACCCTATGAGCTTTAATCCCCGGAAATTTCTCTTTCCAGGGCAGAGTAGTACCGGTGTTGCACCAGGTGACCAGGTAGTTCCCGGGGGCGGGGTAGTTTTCCCCCAGTCTCTGTCATGTCGGCACTTGAACCTCTCATTGCTGTATGTTCAACGCCGTTAAAAGGGGAATTGCTCAGGTATCCCTATATTATTTTTATTTGTTAATGAAATAATTTAATCACTGAATAATAATAAACATATATATTTTCTATGATTATATTATGATAAGATTGTGTTTATTTATAGTAATTTATTTTAATACAATTAAATATAAATTAAATTCATTAGTATACTTTATGATTTTGCTCACCAGCTCTGCTTTAAATGTGTTAATGAGCTATGGGAGCTTTTAATTATCATAAACCTTTACAGGACTCGGACGAGGGCTCCCATTCCGAGAGTATACCAAGCTCGCAAGCGAGGGACAGCCACAGCCAAGGTGTATGGCGATACTCACAGTCCTGGCAGGACAGAACACATCCCTTTGTGGCTCAACTAGTGCTGACGTCCACCGGGATGCCGATGTACCATCTTCTATCCCAGTTTTAACATGGCAACATGTGGAGGTCCCGGCTTCGGCGGGATCTTCCCATGATAAGCCAGACTTAATGGATGAAGAACAACGATCTCTGGTCTCAGAGATGGAGGTTGAAGAGTCCAGTCACCTTCTAGGCGACTCTCAGGGTACTGTCGAATCTCCACGGAGTTCGTCATCGGCTAGGTATGTACCGGCGGAAGAGATTGATGGACTACTATTGAAGGCACTTAATAGGTTCTTTGGCCCTACGCCGGAGACTCCTACAGTTGATACGGGAGATCCCGCGATGTCGACGAATGTGCGACCTCTGGCTACATCCTTTGCTTTAGCTAAAATACCTAACCATCCTCTTGTGTCAGATCCAATTTCCAATGTGCCAGGCACAGCAGCTCTCACTACTTCCAATGTGCGAGTCATATCAGACATATCTCCCCCTCCTTTAGACAAGGCGCCAGTCAAAAACAGGAGCTATGCCTCTTTTATACGGGCCTGATGAGTCAGGGGTAGCAATGTTACGGAAATGTTTTGGATGTTCATATTAAGGCCATTCCAAGTTATTATTACCATGACTTAATCTTCCCACAAAATCCCTCCAGAACACCATTCTTGGTTCTCTCTTCCGGTTTTTGGTGCCGGCGGAGTCCCCTCTGCTTTGTTTGACTTCTTGGCCGCCACCCCCCAAATAATCAATTTGTGCGAATTATAAGATCCCTTTAGCACGCCTAGACCGCGAGTTTAGGTTAAGAGGAAAAGAGTTTAAACAGTTTTCGCAATATATGGTTCCCAGAAAGTAACAAAGTCTCTGTTACGCTCTTCTCAGGCAATAGAAGCCGCGGAAGTCAGGAAAGCCATTGAACTTTCCCGGCGCTTGCTTCTCCAGACTTCCATCCAAGTCTTTAGGAGATATTCGGACGGCCTTATTAGAGGCAGTTCGAGCAAGGCAGGATCTGAGGATGTTCTTAGTGAAGAACCTTCTTGACTGTTTTGCAAGCCAAGTAGTTCTGTCTCCAGTTCTAACTCCTTCTTTGATTTCACCAGCAGTTTGGAAGACTGTTTTCAATTTGGCACAAGCATTCAAGCAAGGTCCCGGCAAGCCCTGATGCCCTTGTTAGAACAAGGGATCAGGGTCTTGTGGTATCTGGGCGACTAACTGGTGGTGGCAGAAACAGAAAAGTTACGCATCAGTCATGTCTACGTTACGTTAAACCATCTCAAATCTCTAAGATTCAAGGTCAACTTAGTAAAAGTCAAACCCTTGTTCCCTCACGAGTATTTCAGGGGATAGGGCTGGTCGAGGACACAGCTTCTCTCACTCTGAGTCAGAGTGTGGACACTCGAAACAGATTTCGCAAAAACTGTTTATGTTTTTCCACAGTCTGACTACGACACAGAGACTTTGGGAATCTCTAGTCGGTTCTCTCAACTGGGTTCAGCTAACTGTGAAGTTGGGCCGGTTGAAAGTCTAACGTTTAATCTTGGAGGGCAACAAATTTTTCCCACTATTGCCGGCGGGGATAGTATGGCCTATCCCAACGTTATTACACAACTTACTAGCGGTTTGGGCGACGAGAGAAATATTGCACGCAGTCATGTCATGAACCTCTCCTCCGCCGTCGGTATGGGTGGACATGGATGCGTCAGGAACGATAGGTTGGGGCTTTTAGTCAAACCTCGGGCATCAGGGTCAAAGGTTTTGGTCCCATTTAGACATCTTCCACATCAATGTCAAAGACTTACTAGTCCCCTTATCTGTCCTTCAGGCTCACGGCTCTGCTTTACGGGGCAAGTCCGTGGCCTTCAGAATGGACAATCTGAATGCGGTTCACTGTATTCAGAAACAAGGGTCAATGAGATCTCGGAAGTGGCTAAACGTGTCAGAAAATATTTTTATACTAGCCAACAGGCTGGACATTCAGCTTCACGCATCTTATCTCCCAGGCGTAGCAAACGTCTGGGCAGACGCTCTGTCTCAGAGACAAAGCACAACAGTAGAATGGGCGCTCTTGCGATTGCGGAGCATTACCATCCACAAGTGGATTTGTTTGCGTCTGAGAAGACTCACAAACTCCCACTGTACTTCACCCGCCGGACGATAACGCCGGCAGGCGGACCAGACGCTCTGATGACGGACGGGAACAGGTTGAGTTCCATTTATCTATTTTCCGCCGCCAGACGCGTCTCTAATGTGCCACGTAGTCAACAAACTACAGGATTAGCGAGGCGTAGTCTCGCTAATCGCGCCCCTGTGGCCGGCGCAGTGTGGTACCAGCATTGGAACACGTGGTGCCCGCACCCAGTGTCACTCCCGGTCGGGTTGTTCCATTTAGAATTTATCTGTTCATGCAGAAACATTTATCTGAAAGTGATTTATGTGGGCAGGTTTTAAACTCCGCCCACCTCCCCGTCAGCTCATGCCTACCTGGTCTCTGGACAAAGCACTGTCGTTATTTTCGTTCCCGTATGTACCAAAGACTGCAGATTTTACAAAAAGGGCAGTATTCCTTATGGCTTTGGCTACCGGGAACAGAGTATCTGAGCTGGCGGCGATGAGCAACACGCCTAATTGCCTCAGGTTTGATAGGCTTCATGAGTGTATTCACATTGCTCCTTCCCCAGGATTCATAGCCAAGAATGAGCACAGTGAACACGTGTTTTCAGAGTTCATGGTGCCGGCGTTAAAAAGGGGAAAGGTGCACCATCTTTTTTGCCCAGTGCAAGCTCTAACCAAATATTTAAGAGTGGCACCTCTAAATCACCAGGGTGCTTTATGGGTCGCAAGTCCGGGTGAATGCTTGATGGAGCGTACACTGGCTTCTCTCTTGGTCGAGGACTTTAAAGAGAAGAATCCCGGCATTGTGGGCAAGACCCACGATTTTCGCAAGGGGTCAGCCTCTTTACGTTTCCTTAATAATCTTTCGGTGGAAGTTATTAAGTCCACACAGTTGTGGGCCTCTAATCAGGAGTTTTTGACTCGATACCTTTCAGTAGCTCTGGACAAACCTTCCTTGCCATGTATAGCTTTACGGCAGAGGGTCTAGGTGGCCCTTTTAGTCACGTTTTGTTTAATTTCAAGAAAAATGGGGGGAGGGTGCAGTCAGTGTGACATAGGACACCCTAGACCCCTCCGGAGTATGTGTTCGGAACATACGAGCTGTGATACTGTTTGTAGGCATTGTATTATAAAATTTCACTGTAGTATTCATTGCAGGAAATTGTGCTAAAGGCCAATAGTAGTGTTAAAACAATTCGTGTTGTAAGTAGTTTTGGCTGTGAAGCAATAGATTTTAAGAAATCTCGGTAGTTGCAACTATGACTTTTACTTTTGAAGTATTTACTTCTGCTTAAGTACACGAGTTCAGTACTTCTGCGAAAGTACAAGAATTCATTTATGTTTGGTTATATTTTTAGGAATATATCCACTAGTTAATGGGGTTTATATGTGCACATGTAAACTTATAAATTTTTAGTTTTCACCACTTACTTTAAGTGGGGTGCCTTCTTAACTAGCAGATCTGTGTACAGAGTCTCAGAGTTAACCCTTTTTCAAGCAGGCTTCTTTGAAGCACGCTCCTGCGTGTACCCCTTTTTGAAGATTTAGGCTGTATAAAGTTTATGCACCCGAATATATCTTTTTTACAAAAGTAAGAATACTATGTGGTTGTTTGATTATCTGCTTTTCTAGAGTTATGATATGATTACGAATGTCCCCCTCCAGTCTTAGAAATCAGGCATGTTCGTCAATGATGGAGGGGCCACTAATAAATTATAGGTTTAATTAACTCCTGTAAGGAGATAAAGAAAACCTAATATTTAGTAGTGGCCCCATAATCATTGACGACTGGGGCCCTCCCGACCATCCCCTTCCCATTCGTTGATGTATTAAGGATTTTGGTTTACTTGATATGTCAGTGAAGGAAG
Source organism: Paralithodes platypus (assembly GCA_032716605.1). NCBI lineage: Eukaryota > Metazoa > Arthropoda > Malacostraca > Decapoda > Lithodidae > Paralithodes > Paralithodes platypus. The sequence goes on from CM064572.1 coordinate 22,190,938, forward strand.
AATGACGCCTGAATCAGCATCTGGTCAAAGATCCACACAAGTACATCCACGATATGATGGGAAGCTTATTGGATAGTTATTCTTATTTTGTTTTTGTTTTTATTTTTTACGAAGTTTTTTCGTAGTGAGAACCCAATTCATAATGACTGAAGCCATGAGTGAGGTCGCGTGCGCTCATGATGAAGGCTCCTCAGATTTTAAATGCTCTGCGCGGTAGATTCAAACTACGGCGGATTAGTGTTTGAAGAGGATGCCTTATGTAATAGGCATGTTCGTCAATGATTACGGGGCCACTAGTAAATATTAGGTTTTCTTTATCTCCTTACAGGAGTCAAACCTATAATCTATGTATGTTTTTTTCCATCCAAGAAGTAATATGTTAACCCCGTCTTGCCAGACTAAGTTTCTGAAGACCAACCGCCCCCATAAATCTATGTATGTTCTTCCATCCGAGAAGTAATATGTTAAAACATAAGAAGAGCCCTTTTAGCGGACCCTATGGTCAAAAAATTAAGTCGATCCAGGTGTCCAAATGAGTGTACCCCGTCTCAGGCACCTGTCATCTTAAGTCAGGAAGGGACGTCAACCTTGGTAGATACATACGATAATTTTATCAAGTCAGTATTCAATGCACAAAATAAATACATCCCCAAAAGAAAATTTAGATCAACACAGAACCAACCCAAATGGATGAATAATAGACTATTAGATCTTCTAGGACAAAAGAGAGGAATATATAGAAAAATTAGAAAAGGCGAAACTCACCTACTTGCTTACTATCAGAATCTATCAAGACAGGTAAAAAAGGATATTAGGAAAGAAAAAAGAAATTATGAAATTAAGGTTGCCAATGACTCAAAAAATAATCCTAAAGCTTTTTACCAACTATATAAATCCAAGGTTAGAGATGTAATTGGTCCCCTTAAAACTTCGATAGGAGAAATGGCAGAAAATGATTTAGAAATGTGCAGTACATTAAATAGTCAATTTCTTTCCGTTTTCACTAATGAAAATTTGGCACAGTTTCCAGAAGTCCGTAAGGTATATAGCGATAGTATAGAAAATAGGTTAAGTACGGTTACTATAAGTAGAAATGATGTGCTTAAGGAAATTGACAGACTGAAACCTCATAAATCGCCTGGTCCTGATGAGGTATATGCTAGAGTATTAAAAGAATGTAGGGATGAGTTAAGTTACCCATTAACATTTTTATTTAACAAGTCATTGGAGACAGGTATAGTTCCAGAAGCTTGGAAGCTTGCAAACGTAGTTCCGATCTTCAAAAAAGGTGACAAATCAATAACATCCAATTACCGTCCCATTAGTCTTACATCAATCATAGGAAAGCTACTAGAGTCAATTATTGCTAGTAAAATTAGAAACCACTTAGATACATTTAATTTAATAAATTCTTCTCAGCATGGATTCACTCAGGGACGTTCTTGCCTTACTAATTTGCTTAGTTTTTTCTCAGAGGTATATGAAGCAGTAGTTAACCCGGGAGCTGCGGGGAGACTCTTAAGAGTTCCCCCGGCGCACTGCGGGTAGACTCTTAATAGCAGAGACTTTGAACACGTACCAAAACCGCGCGTTTATAGCCAGGCGGCTGAAAATTGGTGTGGGTATAGTACTACATGTCAACTCTCGATACCACCCCGCCAAACGCTCGTCCCGCACTCGTGCAAGCACCACCGCGCCAGTAACCACGCACTAGTCATGGAGCCTACACGTCCCTCACGCTCGCTCCCTGATGACACAACCAGCCCTCCTTCTGGTGGTGTTAGCCGCCGTGGAAGGCAGAGGGTGGCTGCCAAAGACCCTAGCTACCAGTACGACACGCCCTACAGCTCAGAGGACGAATCACCAGCACCAAAAGCACGTAAAACACGTGCAAGCAGGGCAATGGCACAGAGGTCATTGGTCTTTCGGGACACTGCCACCACGACCCAGGCCACTGCAACAACCACTACCACCACCACTGCCACCACTGCCACCCCTGCCACCCCTGCCACCGGTACCAGCGACGCAGGAGGCCGCCCTAGGGCTGCATTACCTGCGGGGGAAGGAAAAATGAAAGGCACGGGCGTAGGGAAAAGAACCCGTACGCCAGCCACAGTGCCCCTACCACCACCAACACCACCAGCCGCCCCTGGCCCGGCTGCCCCTGCCGCCCCTGCTGCCCCTGCCGCCCCTGCCGCCCCTGCTGCCCCTGCCGCCCCTGCCGCCCCTGCCCAAGGAACAGGGAAGGGGAAGGGGAAAGGGAGAGGGAAAGCGACTGGGAAAGCGACTGCTGGCCCTGGTGTCCCTGCCGGCCCTGCTGCCCCTGCCGCCCCTGCCGCCCCTGCTGCCCCTGCCGCCCCTGCCGCCCCTGCCGCCCCTGCCCAAGGAACAGGGAAGGGGAAGGGGAAAGGGAGAGGGAAAGCGACTGGGAAAGCGACTGCTGGCCCTGGTGTCCCTGCCGGCCCTGCTGCCCCTGCCGCCCCTGCTGCCCCTGCCGCCCCTGCCGCCCCTGCCCAAGGAACAGAGAGAAGGGCGACAGGCACCACCATCATCTTGCCATCAAGGCCACGCACCACTGCTGCCCCTGCCGCCGCCGCCCCTGCCGCCGCCGCCCCTGCCGCCGCCCCTGCCACCACCTCTGCTGTCCCTGTCCATAAGACTCCCGCACGTGCCAAAGTGACCCGGGAAACTCTTACACCATCTAAGTATGCCGCCCTGCTGTTTGATGGTGATTCGCAGGACATTGGCAGCCCGGGTTTCGACGACGAAGCCCTAGCACGGGACCAAGGGTGGGGGGATTTGGGAGTGGACAGTGGGAGTGAGTCCGACGTCGGTGACGAAAACGAGGAAGGGCATCGTCTGTCGAGTGAAGAGGAGGGTAATGATGATGAAGTGCTGTATCGCGACCATGGAAGCGATATTTCAGACGCAGAAGAAGACGCAGACGACATTCCGATCCCTGGCATGCCTTCGTTCGATTGGTCTGACGGGGTCAATTTTGTACCTGACGTGCCCCAGTTCAATCCTGGGACGTCAGGAACAACTGACGACTGGCCCTGTGATGATCAAGCGAACGAAAGCGACTTCTTCCTCGCTTTTTTCGACATGGAGGTAATGACGTACATCGTTGCCCAAACAAACGCCTACTACAGGTGGGTGTTTGGCAGATTGGACGTCCTTTCTCCAAAAGCGAGAATACGAGGCTGGGTGGATACGACTGTGGCAGAATTTCTGACGTTCTTTGCCTTGTTGTTCCTCATGTCTCTGATCAAGAAGCATGTGTTGCAACACTACTGGAAGCACGACCCTCTCATCGCCACCCCAACTTTCAATAAGTTCATGACTCGTGACAGATTTTTGTTGCTGCTAAGATTTATGCACTTTGCAGACAACGAAAATCCTAACAGGATTGACAGGATATGGAAAGTTCGGGAGGTGTTCACCATGTTGTTGGAGAGGTATAGGAAATACTTTTACCCCTTCCTCAATTTGGTGATTGATGAGTCGCTCGTGCTCTTCAAAGGACGTCTTGTTTTCAAGCAGTATATCCCCTTGAAGAGGCATAGGTTCGGAATCAAGCTCTTCGTGTTGTGCGACTGTGAAACTGGAATAGTGCTTGACATGATCGTGTATACAGGAACTGACATTGACGTACCGAAAGCCGCTGCCAATGACCCCATGGGCATGTCAGGTGCCATCGTCAGGAAAATGTTGGCACCTTACCTGGGCAAAGGCCACATCATCTACACTGACAACTGGTATACTTCTCCTGCTCTCTGCCAGTTTCTTTATGACAACAAAACGGGGTCATGTGGGACTGTCAGAAAGACAAGAAAGTTTATGCCAAAGTTCACAGGTGATGTCATTCCTCTCACAGATGCCTCCTCCAGTGACACACCTTCAGAAGACGACCTGGCCCAGGAACACCGCGAGAGGCATGTGCGAAGAAGGCGACGAAAGGGGCAGAAATACAAGCAGCTCGAGAAGTGTGGGAAACTGATAGCCCTGAAGTGGAAGGATAAGCGAGACGTCCACCTGCTTTCCACCGTCCACACAGGTGCCCAGGTGGATTCTGGCAAAATCCACTACCGAACCAGGAAGACAATCTACAAGCCCGACATGGTAGTGGACTACACCAAAAACATGCGCCTGGTGGACAAGTCTGACTGTCAGCTGTCAGGTGTTGAGTGTCTGAGGAAGACTGTGAAGTGGTATCACAAGCTCTTCCTCCACCTAGTTGACATAACGATGCTGAACGCCTACAACTTGTGGTTGGTGAAGAAGGATATGGCCCCAAACCAGAAGCTGAAATTCCGGGAGTTCGTGTACAACGTCTCCTACCAACTCCTGGAGAAATATGCCACCACCACTCACAGACGTACGGCATGGCGTGGGGATCACGTTCCTGACCGCATCCAGCTGGGTGTCGAAAGACACTACACAACCAACACCGAGCTGATTGGCACTCGTCACAGGCAGGTGCAGTGCACCGTCTGCAGCTCCAGTGTGAGGAAACCCCATGTGACCAAAAGAGTCACCTCAATGTGCGCCGAGTGCAAAGTTGCACTCTGCCTGGGTGAGTGCTTCAGGGACTACCACACCTTCAAGAACTACTGAGTGTCGGCCCCTGCCCTGCCCTGCCCTGCCCTGGACTCGCCCCGTGCCCTGCCCTGGACTCGCCTCCTGCCCTGCCCTGCCCTGGACTCGCGCCCTACCTTACCTGACCTGACCTAATTGATCACGCTACCTCATAATGTAACATATATATTATATAATGTATAAGTTCCAAAGATGTCCCTGTGATATAGCTTTTACATTATATAATTGTATGTTTCATTATTTAGTTTATAAGTTTCAAAGATTTACATGTAATATGCCTTATTTTTTTAGTATATCAATATATATGTTTGTTATTAGCCTAAGTAATGTGTATACAATTATTTTCTTACCTCAAATGAATTGTACAAAAATAAATATGTTTCAATAAATCATGTCAAACCTACTATGATAATAAAATAAAACAATAAAAAAAGAAAAAAAGAAAACAAGGTCATGTCATTGTATTCTTACAATATGATATATTCTATGAATATTTCATATTGTTTGAATACAATGGCATGATCTTGTAAAAAAAAAAATTTATAAAATTGTTTCTAGACAATATAAAACCTTCCCCATAACCCCCTCCTGGATTCGATCCCACTACCCTACGACACTTTGAGTTTTCCAGTCCGCGACCTTACCAACCATGCCACAGGAGCTCATACCAAATATCACTCAAAACTTCGTGTCTACAATCGAAATGACAATATACAAAAAAAAATGAATTATCCCACCAATTTACGTTTGTAAATTGATGGGATTATCAATTATATCATGCCAAGGTTTATAATAGTTTGTCTCTGTCAAGAATTAGTAATTATATAACTTTATTCTGTCAAAAAATGCCCAAACACTCAGCAAAATTGCCCCTCTCAGTGTGACTCCACTCATTTTCACACGGTCAGGCGGTCACGAGGTGACCCTTGCCGCTCCTTGATTTTCCAGCTACAGCAGCTCTGTCTGGGAACAAAATTGGTATAAATACAATAATGGATAAAATACTCTTCACAAATACATTTGTATTGTATAATATTGTAAATAAAAATGAATAATAACTGTGTGGGTGTCGAAAATTGCTCAACCAGCTTTCTTATGTCTCGCCTACGCGCGTATATTGGATTATACATAGTCATGACTGTCATACAAATAATTGCAGTAGGTCTCGAATATACATTTAGATTGCATATTACTTCGAAATAAATAAGTAAACGTTTCTCTGGTGGCAATCTACCCTTTCGCAGGTGTAAGGAGACACCAGTCTATATTTAGCCCTCTATCACAACAGGCAATCTGCCTGTGTTGACTCAGCACCGTCGCTGGTGGTCTATAAATATAGTACTTTATTTACAGTCAATGGCCTACATGTTTCTGTGGTACTTCACATGTGTCTAAAATGCAATGTCTGCTTGCATAAAAATGCAATTCTGAAGTCCATTTATATGTACGACATACGCATGTCTCAGTTTCTCTCTCTCTCTCTCTCTCTCTCTCTCCATTCCTGACTCATGTTATTGTAGACCTGTTGATGGCAACGAACACCAGCCATCTGGTAGACATAAGGGTCAAAATACCAAACATCAATACGCCTGGGGCGCCTCCACAATTATCACTAAGCTGGTTATCTATCTAGAGATCTGCCTGACTTCCATCTCTCCACGACTCACTCACTCACTGCACCCTAGCATGCCTCCCTCCCACCCACCCACCCCCAACCCCCCCTTTCAGGCTTCCGTCTGCTAGAAACACATTCACAATTTGCGTAAATATCGCATCAATTGGGCTATATGCGGTATATTCCTTGTTATATGGGACGCCTACATATGTACACGTCTTTATTATAGCATGAGAGTGCTCTAAATACAAGATTGACGTGATATTTATGGCGTAACACACCCTCTCCCCCTTTCATTCCCACCACAACTCACTCACACCTTGGTTCACGCATAGAAACTCATTGATAATGTGCGTAAATATCGCATGAATTGGTTTATATGCGGTATATATTTTGATATATGGCACGTATACATACGTACAAGTCTGTATTATAGCGTGACAGTGCTCTACGTACAAGATATACGTGATATGTATGGCGTAAACCACACTCTCAGCTCATAAATTGCCGCCAAACCTCCAACACATCTTCATTCCCGCCTAAATATTCTCTTATAATTCCCTTATATATTGCAATTTTTGGTCACTATGAGGCATATTCATTGTTATATGGGTGCCCTACACATGTATACATACTCTAAATAGCCTAAAAGGGCTCGAAAAAGGAGATATACGTGATAATACGCGGTAACCCACCCCCTCCTCCCTCTCCTTCTATCCCCTGCGCGCGTAAATATTCGGCAGGGAAATCTCGCCGCTCGATGACAATCTAGCCGCGCGGTGCCATTCGCTCCACATTTTTCAACTACGGACCGTTCCCCTACCCCCCCCAGACATTTTTTGGGGGGTCAAATATATATGGGCCGATGCACGCAAACATTCCCTACACGATGATGTACTTTTTATCGAAATTGGCAATAGGTCCCAAAATCATCATAGGTGCGCACAGTCTTACCCTGTAGAAAACCCCCTGTGCGCCGCGGAGAGGTTAATGACAAGTCATATGATATAATATATTTAGATTTCAGTAAAGCTTTCGACAGAGTCCCCCATGAGAGATTGATGAGAAAGGTTGAGGCGCATGGAATAGGTGGGGCGTTGTTGGGATGGATTAGGTCATGGCTAATTGGTAGGAAGCAGAGAGTCAGCATAAATGGTACGAAGTCAGAATGGGGAGCAGTCAAAAATGGTGTCCCCCAGGGATCTGTATTAGGTCCTCTGTTGTTTGTTATATACATAAATACCTTGATTTAGGTATAACTAGTAGGATAAGTAAATTTGCAGACGATACCAAAATGGGGAACAATTGATTCAGATAGAGATATAGAGTGCCTCCAAAGGGATCTAGATACCTTACACGAATGGTCAGTAAATTGGCAGATGAAGTTTAACATTGACAAATGCAAGGTATTAAAGATAGGGAAGATGCATACAAATGTTAAATATAAACTAGCTAATGTGGAATTAGAAAACTCGAATTGTGAGAAGATCTAGGTGTGTTTGTTAGCAATGATTTGAAACCTAGACAACAGTGTATAAGCGTTCGAAACAAGGCAAACAGGATTCTCGGGTTCATCTCAAGGAGTGTGAGTAACAGAACTGCTGATGTTATCTTAAACTTTACTTGTCATTAGTGAGACCCCATATGGATTATGCTGTTCAATTTTGGTGTCCTTATTACAGAATGGACATAGATTCATTGGAGGGTACAACGTAGAATGACAAAAATGATCCATAATATTAGAAATCTTCCGTATAAAGAAAGGTTGAAGAAATTAGGATTACATTCGTTAGAGAGACGCAGAGTTAGAGGGGATATGATAGAGGTGTTCAAGTGGGTTAGTGGGATTAACAAAGGGGACATGACAAATGTACTAAAGCTCAGTGATAGCGAAAGAACTCGTACCAATGGTTTCAAATTAGATAAATTTCGTTTCAGAAAAGATAGGCAAATATTGGTTTGGTAACAGAGTTGTAGATGGGTGGAATGGACTACCAAGTGCTATAGTGGGATTAAAAACGATAGGGAGCTTTAAGATAAAATTGGATAAGCATATGGACGAGAAGGGTTGGGTGTGAAGGGGGATCAGCAGGGTTGTCCAATCAGCGCTCTGCAGACCCCCGTAATCCTGCGTTAATCTCTAACCGTTTTGGTAAGATGATCCTCAGGGTATTAGAGTGTTGAGCCTATAATTGGGCTTTGTAATTGGGGTTGTGTGGGACAGGGATCTGCCTTGCTTAGGCCAATCGGCTTTCTGCAGACTCCCATTTTCTTATGTTCTTATGTTAAAACCCCACGTCCTAATTGATAAGAAACTATGATACCCACGGGTACACCAGTGTATATATAACCATTGTTCCTGTAAGACCTAGACAGAGATAATGACTGAAGATGTTAGCCACCATGCAGTAACTCTAATTCTTACCCCAACCAGAGATTGTATAGATAACTTTTTTTTTACCATTGTCTCGACACATATCTACCAAGAAACAATAACGAAGTACCCCTACGAACTACCGCTTTCTTTGGTCTATATTTCATAGAAAACGCAGTTCCCAGGGACAACTAGATCAGCAAGAAATCGTGTCAAATAATAGTGTCCATAACCCCTCGTATTGACGAGTAATAATACACCATGTTTTTCTCTACTTTTATCCACAGTCAAGCACACACCTACAGCTAACCTCATCTTCCCCACAGTCCACATGATTCTATAATTTCCAGACTCATATACCACCACCTATTGCTCACCCCCCCCCCCCCCGGTAGCGTTTAATTACCCTACTTTCCCTGTCGGTAACCCCCAGTCTAAGATACCAACTGTAGCCTAATGCCACCCCTACGCCCAGAGATCTTAGGGTCAAACTTCCACATAGCCCCCCTTAACCCTCTCTCTCTCGTTAACCCCCACGCTCCTACACTCCCTACTAACCTAGCCTCTCCACCATACCCCCTGAATATCCTTAACTTTTCCGTTACTAACATTCTCAAACCTTTTGTATATATACTCCTATCCAGCCTACCTTCCCCCAGTAGGAAGGAACACCATTAGAACTTTACTAACCCTTTGCATGCCATCTATTCCCTCACAACCCATTCACAACCCTGTACCAAAATTATCGTCAGTGCGAGGCTAGCCGCCTCGCCAGTGACTAACTTCTATTGCCATACTTCCAGATAAATGTGGCAGAGTTAGCAACCCAGTCTCCACCACATCCAACAAACCATGCCATTAACAACCCAATCGATTAAACCAGCTAGTCAAGGCACCTTCGGTTTTGGTATTACGAACACCCACATCTGTCTCATAAACAGAGGGTTATTACAAACACTTGTGATATGGCAAGCCCCCAGCCACAGCCGCCGGACGACCATCACGGAGAGAGGGCGCGCACCTACCCCTTTTTACCCACCCGAGGAGGGAGACCCCCACCCCTGCGGAGGTATACCTGACCCCTGTTTTGACTTCCGGGTCATTGCCAGGTAGCACAGGAATTCTTCCTATCAATGAACTAACCATGTATGACTAACACCTTTACTAACCTCTATTAACCCACAATAACCCATTAACCTTTCTTGCATACTCTGATAACCAAATTTTAGCACCTCAGCTATACCATAGAATGAAGACTGAGCAATCTAAGAGAGACGCTCCATCACAGCTGTCCCAGTCCTCCTCGCAAATTAGATCCAGTCACTCTCCCCTAAATACTTCCAGTATAGCCAAAATAGTACCTCTTACTAAGGCTCAGTTATATCACATTATGAAGGCTCCATATAGCCATGTGCCACAACAGTAATCACCACCTTACCTAGTTCCCGTATCCATTGAGAGCTCAAATAAATCCCTAAAAACTCGAGATCCCTATGGCCTACAGGGCCCAATACCGAGCCTATAAACCAAGCTCCAGCCCCCAGTAAAATCAGTTGAAAGAGAGACAGCAACCAGTGGCTGGCCCCCTTAAGTTGACCTCTAGCTCTGCCTTTGTGTTGTTCCTGAGAATTGAGTTCCAGAGCCAGCAGACTCCGTGGCAGATTGAGAGAGAAGCATCTGTCCACGTACAAGAAATCTACGTGCACCTTATAACCTTCCCAAACCAGAGAAGCGTGTAGCCAGCAACGATCGCCAAGAGATCCGTCTTGAGAACTTCCTACATATGGACCACCTGGACGGCCGCGGAACCAGTCGTTAGCCCCCAACATCACGGACGCAAGATAACCAGGACCAGACCAATCAAATACTACCCAAGATTCACTCTATCAGTACTACAGTGTTACAGTACTATTTAGAGACTCACTTATTAATATTTCTATGAAGTGGCTATATCTTTGCCCCAGTATAATTCATATATAACCATTCCATTAGGAAGTGCTAAGCGTATCAGTGTTTATTAACCCTCTCCGACATATGACGCGATTTTGAGCCTATTGGGGATACTTTAAAACCTTTGTTACCATCAGGGGTATTTAGAAACCTTTAGTTTAGTTACTTCAACCTCTGCAGTTGTCTTTGAGTTAGCTGTGGGCAGAACACTAATTTTGGAGAGATGATTATAAGAGTGAGAGAACTCTATTTCTTATTGCTAATCTGGCAACCTGTGCGTCATAAATGCGTGAAATGGTTAATTAACAGGCGATATTAACTCTCGTAATTACCCATATATCCCGATATTATTACATAGAAGTAAAACCCTAGTGATATCTAATGTTCGCCCACTGATTTGCGTTCTACGTATTTCTGCTATAAGAATATAAAACTTAGATCAGTACCCCCCTGAGGTTATTAGAATTCCCGTGCTCTAAAATACGCGTGTCTAATCTAGTCTGTGAACTACTACTTGTGCACCAGAGCTACCAGTAATAAATCTAAACAGTGAATTTGAATCTATAAGTAACATTGATGGTCTCCAGTATATAAACTTGCGAACCAAGCCAGTGATCAGAAGATTAATACCTGAACGTTGGAAGTGGGAGACTAGGCTCCATCCAGATCCATTTAATGCTAGTTGTTCAATTCTATCATTTGTCTTGTACGAGTGTTAATACCTTCTTATGCTTCCTATTAATCATCAAGAAAAACTACGGAAGTGTGTATATCAATAAACGTGATCGTGTGTCTTGTTACCGTGTGTTTATTTTGTGTTCTCTATTCCTCATACCTTGTTTTGTGCATGCAGCCTTCTATACCCAGTCAGTTAGAACTCACATTACCCAAGTTAATCCTGTAGAAAAACAGGGCATAACATTGGCGGCAGCGGTGGTTCTTGATTCGGATAAAAGGTTGCATTGCATTGCAAGTTTGGAACAGCCAGAACACGATAACATCATGGCGCACCGTTCTCACATCCCCATCCCACATTATGATGGGGAAACTTACGAGATCGAAACGTTCATGGACATAGTGAAACCCGTACTTGACCTAGTTTATACCACGGACGCAGAAAAGATAGCCGTGACATTAACGCACCTGGGAAAAGCCGTTTCCCTGGTTGCCTACCAAGTGCACCCTGCTCTCACATGGGACAAATTTCGCCCAATAGTGATAGAAGCCATTAAGCCTTCGTTGGGCGTTTTCGTGGCCCACACCCGTATCCAAGACACTAAATTCGAAGGCGATCTAGATGCCACAGTGAATAAGATCGCCCAACATATAAAAGTGTCTTTCCCAACATTGACCAGAATCCAGCAAGAGCAGCAGATTCTGGTCAACCTTGTATCAATATTGCCCTCAGCAGTAAAAGATCATTTCCGTGTGCACGATTTCGTCGGATATAAAAAAGATCTCATCACGATCCGACGTATTTTGGCCGTGTGCACAGAAGCACCCACCCAAATCGCTGTAATAAAGAGGTTTCCCACGCACCCGCAGCACCTCGACCACCAAAACCCCAAGGCCCAAACCTTCAACTCCAAGAATGCCTACCCCTCCTTATCCTTCCACAACAGACCGACCTACCCTTCCGGCAAGCCCCAACCCTGTAGGCCCCGGTTCCAACCTACCCAGCCACGCAGAATCTTCAACCGGAACAAAACCTACAACACCTACCAAAGTAAAAACCCTACATTAGTAATTATCAACCCCTATGATTTCCCTGCCTGTAGTGCTCTGTGTGCCCTCCATCAAATTCGTGACTCTGCCAAACCTCGCCCCTTTACTCCTCGCATTTCTGTAAATGAAGAGGAGTTGGGACAAGAGGAAGAAATGGAGGAAATGCACACCGGAGAAATAGCCCCTATCATGACCTCAGACGATACCGAGGAAACCCTGGAGGAGGTAGATACCGACTCCCAGGATTTTTAAAGTACCCCCCGCCCACGATGGCCTCGGCGGGGGACGCCATAACTGACCGCACTGCCCCCATTTATTACATGGCCAAAATCAAGGAAATTCCTGTCCGCTTGTTAATCGACACGGGAGCTGCCAAGTCATGTTTGTTCAAGTCTTATTATGATCAACACCACCGACTATTTGGCCCCTTGTTACCGACCAAATCAGAACTAATCTCAGCTGCTGATACTTAAATCTCCTAGGAGACACTTTGCCCCTATCAGTAACTACTCCTGCCCCCCATGCTCGTTGTTATCACCCGTTCACCGTATTTTCCTCCCACTGTAAACATTACGATGGTTTCCTTGGACTTGACCTCCTTCAAAAACTCCAGGCCCAGGTTGACTGCGGCCAGAAGCTGATCTCATTAAAAAAAAAATCCAACCCAAAGCCTCTGACAAACCAATCACGCAGAAACCTATTCACAAAAAGAAAAAACACCTCCCCCTTCAACACACTCTGAGTCAGGATTACCAAGTTACAGCTAGCACTAAGGTAACTCCTAACCCCTCCACTTGCCCCGAGTTCTCTCAAAATATCACTCATTTCGTTGAAAAAATGCCTCAACAAACGAAAGAAGACAAGTCGAAGCAACTCCCTCTCGGTAATTCCCCCAATTCTCCTAACTCTGTCCAGGATCAATCCTCCCATGTTTCCAGGGCAGACTCTGATGTATGTAAAAACCATTCTACCAAATATTTATGTACAAGTGTTTCCAGGGACAATGCCGACCTATGTACCCAACAATGTTTCCCCCATGCCCCCAGAAATGTCCAGCTATTCCACAACCAACAAAATTCCCCTTGTGACAGCTTTCCGTCAGTAGCTCCCTTCCACCCCCACACAATTCACACCCCTAGAAAACTTCAAAACCCCACACTTGACTCACCCTCTTATGACAGACAAACCCACCAATCCCATATAAACTCTAAACAAACCGTCACTGCCACCGACAAAACTCCCCAAATTCGTCCTTCTAACAACCACAAATCAGTACATCAGTCCTCCACCAATAACCCATGTTCTATACCTCACTCTTCCCCCACCATCATTAGCCCAGCTGTAGTTCAAGATAAATGTCAAATTCCCCCCCGCCATCAAAAATGGGTTAACCTTCGACCCATACCCCAAACTCACATGATATTTTCCCCCACTACCACGTCCACCAACCCCAATCGTTGCCTCTTACAACCCGCCATCATTTCCGCTCGCATCAACCACATTCTCGTGGCAAATATCTCTGAAGAATCCCTGACATTACCAAAATGCCTCATCATAGGAGACCTCAAAACTTGTGATGACCTCCCCATAGATTCCAATGACACCCCTACCAGCCTCAAATTGCCCCCTCTCCCGGACACATTATCCGACCACCAAAAACACAGCATGTACGAACTATTGCTAGAGTTCAGTGACGTGTTTGCCCAACAACCCACTGAAATCGGACAGACCGATGTGGAACAACACATCATTAACACCACAGGCCCCCCCCATAAGACAACCATCCCGTAGAAAAAATCCCATACAACGCCAGGAAGAGGAACGCCAAGTCCAAGAGATGTTAGAGGCCGGAATTGCTACCCCGTCCATTAGCCCCTGGTCTTCCCCTGTTGTCCTAGTAAAAAAGAAAGATGGGTCAACCCGTTTTTGCGTCGATTACAGGAGATTGAATGACGTAACCATTAAGGACGCTACGCCATTACCCAGGATAGACGATTCCCTTGACTCCCTATACGGATCCAGATGGTTCACTACCCTCGACTTGCAAGCAGGGTATTGGCAAGTGCCTATCAAGGCAGAGGACCAAGAAAAAACAGCATTTTCCACTAGTGGTGGCCACCACTACGAATTTAACGTCCTACCTTTTGGCCTCTGTAACGGACCCGCCACTTTCTCCCGTTTGATAGAAGCGGACCTGGGAAACCTGCCTAGCGTATCTAGACGATATTATTGTGTACTCACAAACCTGGGAAGAACACCTCCTCAGGTTGAGACAAGTTCTTCAAAGAATCCGAGCCGCCGGGTTGAAATTAAAACCCTCAGAGTGCGAGATTGCACGAAATAAGGTAGATTTCCTCGGCCACGTAATATCTGAACATGGCATTGCTCCAGACCCAAAGAAACTTCAAGCCATACAAAACCAACCCCCACCCACCACCGTTAAAGGAGTACGTTCTTTTCTAGGTTTAGCCACATACTACAGACGTTTCGTCCCACACTTTGCCACAATAGCCAGACCCCTCCACCAACTCACCCACAAGGACACCACATTCACCTGGACACCTGAAAGAGACCTCGCTTTTAACACTTTGAAACAAATGCTAATCCAAGCCCCTATTGTCGCTTTCCCTGATTACCATAAACCTTTCCGTCTTTATACCGACGTATCTCTGTACGCCATTGGTGCAGTTTTAGCTCAAGTAAGAGACGGAGAGGAACATGTGATAGCGTATGCCAGCTCCACACTCAACCAAGCACAACAGAATTATGCAGCCACCAAGAGAGAGTGCTTAGGGATCATTTGGGCACTCAGCCACTTCAGGTCATTTGTGTGGGCGCAAAACTCGATATAATAACCGACCATCAATCTTTGCAATGGTTGCGTAAGTGCGAAACCAACTCCGCCATCTTGGTACGCTGGAGGGAGACACTAGAGGACTACGATTTTACAATACAGTATCGTCCAGGTAAACTTCACACCAATGCAGACGCCCTGTCACGTTTGCCAGTACCGAAAGACCCCCCCACCAACCTAGCCGCCTTACAAAACACTGAGCTCTTATCTACCCCCATCCACCAACATAATTCCTCCCCAGCCCCCTCACTAATTCAATCTTGGGAAACAAGAATCAGACCACCCTGGATACCGTTAAATGTCTTCAGGAAACTGACTCGCTGGGGAGATCAACTTGCCACAGACTCCGGTCACATAGTCCTAGACCCCACCATTGCCCACATACATGATTGCCATCCACGAGGGAAACGGCATACACCTTGGACAAAAGAAGATGTTAAAAATCTTCGCAGATCAATACTGGACCCCCAAACCCTCCAGCAACGAACCGGCCGATCATTCCTCAACATACCCCCCAAACTAACCTCCACAAACCCCAAGCCCCCACTATCAAACCTTCCTCCACCATGACCCATTCCTTCACTTCTGATAGTCAAGTACCTCCCCAACTTATCCAAGTACGAAAACATCCACCCACAACCCCGACCACAACGGAAACCCTCCCGTCTAGCCCTGACGTACCTCCACCAGGCACCACAGTAAGAAAACCACCACCCCCACCTAAATCCAAGTACACACCCAACCGCACCACACAATCTACCTCAGTAACCTCACGCTACAACTTACGCCCACGACTAAAATCTTTTAAAACCTCCAGAAAACACACCCTGCTAACCAAGTTCCATAGGGCTGCCAGACCACTATCCTCCTCCTCCTCTTCTTCTTCGTCGAATTCTCCTCCACAAAGGGAAAGCAGACGAATAATCACAAGTAAACACCATAACCCCTCTAACTATATTCCAAAAATAACCACCCCCACCCTCCCACGAAAGAACATACCTTCCCCTTCAACCTCATCCTCTCTCAACCCCCACCTCATCACCCCGAATGACCTGCTAGATCTACCCCCCCACCAAACTCTCACAAAACCGCCTATTTACACCACCATCAAATCACCAACCCCACCAAAGAACACACCCAACACATGTTCCTACCCCCAACCCTTCCAATTAAACCTCCACTCCCTACCCACCCGTCTAGCCCCCCCGCATCCACCCCTTTCCCCTCCACTATCCCTGCGACCCCACCCACGCATCAACCAACCTCATCATCTCATCAAACCCCCAACCAACCAACCCCTAAAAAGTACCCTATGCCAACGACCAACCCCTCCTCTCACACCACGTCTAACACACAACTAACTCCTAACCAAAGCCCCTCCAAACTGACGTACCCGACCTCCACACCCCCACTTGAGTCCCCCCACAAAGTTGCCCCTGAGAGAATCCCCATACATACCCCCACCAAATCCTCTCCCATTCCGCCTACCACCCGCATTCGACAAAAACATCCACACGCATCTACCTCTCAAATAACCCCTTACCTCACCCCCACTAAATGCCCTCCACCTGTAAAGCGTTCTTCCCCTCAATATAAAACATCGTCGAGCGACTCAAGTCCCACTACAAACATCTACCTTCCCACCAGAACCTCCAAAGGTAGAATCATCAACAGACCCATCAGATTTGAAGACAGTTATGTAAAAATAACACCCCGTTCTTACACTAAAGACACAAGCCACACAACACACACACCCCCTCTTTCTCACACACCTCCATCACGCACCTTACCTAAACCGATATTGCACATTACCTTACCTTTGGATACCTTTGGATGTGTTCGCCGCTCTTCTAGCGGCACCAAGGAGTGCGACGCCCCTCGTTATGGGTGGTGATTGGTGCAGTAGACTGTTTGAAGCGACAGCTCGCTCCCTTGCGAGGATGGGCTTGTCTGGCACTTTTTGCAGTTCGACATATAGGGCTCTCTTGAAGTTGTCTAACGAGATGTCCCTCATGTCTCTTACTCGCCGTGGGAGTTTGTTGAAGAGACGTGGGCCTCTGTGTGATAACCAGCCCTCTCGCAGAGAGCCCATAGCACCCCTGTTATTCATCCGGGGGATTTCGCATTCCCAGCCTCTCCTATCACTGAATTTCATGACTATCGGAGTATGTAGGTTTGGTACTAAACCCTCTGCGATTTTCCACGTGTATATTATTAGGTAACGTTCTCTTCTACGTTCCAGTGAGTACAGATTCAGTGCTCTTAAACGCTCCCAATAGTGTAGATGTTTTATCGAACTTATATGCGAAGTGAAATTTCTTTGTACACTCTCTACGTCATTTATTTCACCTGCTTTGTATGGGGATGTTAATACGCTACAGTATTCAAGCCGCGGTAGCACTAGAGATTTGAAGAGCGTTATCATAGGCAATTCACTGCGTGTTTTAAAAGTACGCAGAATCCAACCCGTTAGACGTTTCGCAGCCGCCACTTTGACCTGGTTATGTACTTTGAAACCCATATTTTCAGACATTAATACCCCAAGGTCTTTCACACTGTCTTTCCGTTCTATTATGTGGTTAGATTCTGTTAAGTCATTTGTAATTTCTTTAACACCATTATTATCTCCGTACCGTATTAATTGGAATTTTTCCTCATTGAATTGCATGTTGTTTTCCCTGGTCCACTGGAACACTACATTCATGTCTTCCTGCAGTCGGCCCGTGTCCTCTTGTGTGTTTACTATCTTGCTTAATTTTGTGTCATCAGCAAAAGACGACACCGTACTGTGTCTGGTGTTGGTATCTATGTCGCAAATTAGTATGAGGAACAGAAGGGGCGCTAGCACTGTTCCTTGGAGCACTGAGCTTTTGACATCCGAAGGCTCAGAAGTGACTTGGTTTACTGCTACCGATTGTTTTCGGTTTACGATGAAATTGTATATCCACCGTCCGATTTTCCCAGTTATACCTTTTGCTTTCAGTTTGTGGGCTATTATACCATGGTCACATTTATCAAATGCCTTAGCAAAATCGGTGTAAATGACATCCACGTTTTTCTTTTCTTCTAGCGCTTTAAGAATTTTGTCATAGTGTTCCAAAAGTTGTGAGAGACATGATCTTCCCGCTCTGAACCCATGTTGACCGGTGTTGTGTAGTTCATTTGTTTCCATGAATGTTGAAATTTTGCTTCGCAGGACTCGCTCGAAAACTTTAATGATGTGAGAGGTTAGTGCTACCGGGCGGTAGTTTTTTGGTAGTGCTTTACTCCCTCCTTTATGCAGTGGGGAAATTATTGCGTTTTTCAAGCTATCTGGTATGTCACCAGTGTCTAGACTCCTTCTCCACATTATAGCCAGGGGTTTTGAGAGGTTTTCCTTACATTTTTTCATTAGGATCGAATTCCATGAGTCCGGGCCTGGTGCCGAGTGGGATGGCATGTTGGAAATGGCCTCTTTTATGTCTTTTGGACCGAAATCAATATCCAGCATCTGAGGGGTTTCTGTGGGGGAGGTTTCCATGAAAAATATATTTTGGTCTCTGATGACTTTTGTTTCATCAGGCTCACTGAATGCCATTTCATACTGCCTGCTTAAGAGTTCGCTCATTTCCTTTTTGTCCCCTGTGAAAGAGCCGTCCCCTTTGCTCAGTGGGCCGATGTTTGATGTTGTTTTAGCCTTTTGTTTGGCGTATGAAAAGAAGTATTTGGAATTTTCCTTTATACCTGCAATAGCTTTCCTCTCCTCTTCCATATGTTGTAGTTCATATGATATTCTTAGCCTTTGTTCATTTTCCACAATTTCTCTATCTATTTCGACCTTTTGCCTATCCTGTAGGTTTTGATGTGTGCGTCTTTGTGTGAGTAATTTTCTTCTTCTGTACAGCCTCCTCCTTTCCCGATCTTGTTTGTCTTGCAGGTATATGGTGGCTACAGATTTGGGTCATGGTTTCTGTTATTAAGACTAGACATTCTGCTGGTGTCAGGTTATCCATTAAATCTTCCCAGTCTATTTCCTCCATTTCTTGATTTACCTCTTCCCACCTAATGTTTTTGTTATTGAAGTTAAATTTACTGAAGGGGCCGGTTTTTGTTCTCGATTCTGAGGTTGTCTGTACACTTTCTAAGGTTGTTTTGATCTCAATTAATTTATGATCTGAGTATGTTGTGTCCGATATGTTAATGCTGTGTACTAGAGAGTCGTTGTTAGTGAAGACCAGGTCTAAGATATTGTTTTCCCGTGTGGGTTCAGCAATATGTTGGGTAAGACTAACAAAATCACAAAGTTCAAAAAGCTCTCTCGTATTAGTATTTGCTTCTCCGGTGTTATTTGCCACTAACTGGTTTTCTAGTTGTCTCCATTTAATGTTTGGTAGGTTAAAGTCTCCTAGCCATATAATATTTGGTGTTGGGTTCCCCAGGGTTTCCACTTCTGATTTTATTTTGTTGAGCTGGGTTTTTGAATTCTTCTCGGGATGAGTCTGGAGGCCTGTATGTAACAATAACTGCTAAATTTAGGGATTCTATTTTAACTCCAAGTATTTCCACCACTTCATTACTGTTATTAAGGAATTCAGTACATATCAGTGAGTCATGTATGTACAAGGCTACACCTCCATGTGATCTATGCGTTCTGTCCGCCCTATGTAGGTTGTAACCAGGAATCCATACCTCACTATCTTCCTGATCTTTAATGTGAGTTTCTGTGAGAGCCGCAAATATAGCGTTTCCTTCTTCTAGCAGGCCCCTAATAAATGGTACTTTGTTCGTGGTTCTATTTTTTAGGCCTTGGATATTTGCAAACAAGATTGTGGAGGGATTGTTTGGAGTACTATGTGTACCTAATAGTCTTCGGGATGTATTGGCCACTCTTGGGAGGCCAGGAGGTGCTCGAGGTGTTCTATGTGCTCTTCCATCTCCCTCAGTCTCTTCATCTTCATCTGCCCTTTCCCTCCTTGCCTTTTTCCTCTGTCTCGTCCTCGCATAGCTAGAGAGTTTTTTGGGCTACCATTCGTGTTAGGTCTAGCATATCTCCAAGTCCCTTTAATATGAAAAGCTGGGCATTTCATATTGTAGCAGGTCTTGTTCTCAAGTGATGTCTTGCAAAGGGATGGGTGGTGGTATTTGCAGGTTTCACCAAATCTACATTTTCCATGACTGGTTATGTTGTTGCAAATTTTGGGATGAGCAAATCTACATGAATTCCCATTATATTCGCCCTTTTGACCAAAGTAGCACCTTCTTTCCAGATAATATCTGCACACTGGTGTAGACAACCCCAGTAGGTGTGGCTGGGGCTGCAAGGGGTTATGTGGTGAGCTAAGTGTGGTTGTGGGTGATAGTGGGCTTGGTGTATGGGTGGGTGAGGCCTGCAGGGGGGTGGAGTTACGGGTCGGTTGTAGGTGGGCAGGTGGCAGTGGTGAGGGGGGAGACGATGTGGAAGGGGAGCCTGATATGGGGGCTTGTTGCATCCTACGTTCATCCTGCAATTGTATTTGATCAACAGCAGTAGGGTGGTCAATGGCCATAGATGGGATTAATGTGGGTGTTTTCTGGGTCTGGGGAGGTGTGGGGAGATGTGCGGCAGGGTTTGTGGATATGTAGGGTGCGAAAGGTTGTTGTTCGGCGGGCGATGTGTGTTGATGTGCAGGAGGCAATGTGGGAATTATCATGGGAAGGTGTGCGTGTGTGGGTTGTGATATTTGTATGGGCCCTGAGGCCCCAATAGTTCCCCATTTTCTGTGAAAGGTAGCTATGTCTTGGCTATATTTCAGTCTATCTTGTACTTCTGTATTTTCTACAGTCTGTATGACTTGCCATGTGATATCGAAACAACTATCGCAGAAATGGAGGTTCTTCCCTCTTGTATTGTACGCCTCATTTATTGGTGTCAATCCTATGCAAATCCAGTGGTATGGTTGCTTGCATATCCGACATGCGGTGCCTTTATGCATGTGTATATTCATCTTACAACTCGTACATTTGTCTCTGGTAAAAAAAATTGTTTGTTTTTTTGTTTTTGTTTTTGTTTTTGTTTTTCCACCCGCCCTTACATGGGGAGGAGAGAGAGAGAGAGAGGGGGGGGCTTGGAGGACAAGGAGGTGTTTGTTACGCAGTTTGTGGGGAGTGTGTGTGGGGGGGGGGGGGGGGGGGAGTGCCACTCGTTTACACTCGTTATGTTTAAACTTTAAGTAACTTTAAGTAACACTTTCAATAATTATCTTATGAAACAGAATTCTCACTGCCCTAACCACTTTTCCCGTTTTTGGTCGACTGTTTAGCGGAATATACGGCACTCTAGGAAAATAACGAACTTTCCAGGCTACCTATATATAGTATCTATTTTAATTTTCATATTTTACCTATCAACTTGATTCAACACTGCTCAGGTTCGAATTTTCACCACATTTGGTTGCATGGGAGATCTTTCTCTCCAATAACGTCACTACTAACCTGCGATATGGACGAGAAATAATCTGCACTGATTTAATTTGTTAATTTGTCATGCCTTTTGCCTCCCTCAATCACATAGAAAAAAAAATATATATATATTGTTTTTCTCTGTTTGCTATTATTTACGATTTTTGTTTTGTCGGTACCCTTTCCTGTCGAGGTTAAGTTTCGCTTTTGGTAAAATCGTATAGGGGGAGGGGAGGGGACGTGTCCAGGAGAGCGAGGGGATATATGTGTTTATGGTCTTTGCGGTCACCGAGGGTATTTTGTTTACAGCATACGTCCTGTTCCCAAGCTAAAAGTTAAAACTTCCCCTGACTTTAATTCTCTGTATTATACTTTCCTAGTTTATTTACGTGATATACGATGTTCACTATCACTTTTAACTTAGGCTTCCTATTTTCCCATAGACCTGTTTGATTTCATAGGACTATATAGCTAACACTTTGCTTTGGGACGTAACGTTTTTTTCTTTCCCTTCTTCTTTCCACCCGCCTTATGGGCCTGCCCTAGGCCTGTCCTATACCAGCGCCGTGGCACTGCTGTAGGAGTTAACAGATGTTTTCTCCAAAACGCGTATATCTCTCCAGATATTTTATCAATTGGTTCGATTTTGCACTTCACAGGACCGCAACACTACGTTTGTTTTTGTGTGTGATTTTTTTAAAGTTTAATCACCAGTATCCCGCGGGATAGTCGAAAAATCCCGGACCGCGACGGACTTGACCCTCCTCTCTCACTGACTCCTACCACTCCTCCATATATTTTCCGAGCCTGCAACACCACCCAAGAAAACCCCCAAAACCCCAGACTCATATCCCGCCTTCACCCCCAGCTCCGTTTTCACACGTTAGTCCCTCCCCTTCAGTTATTAACCCATTCACCACACTTAAGAGGCCTCCTGTCAGTCCCACACACCTCACTCGATACATAACCTCCACTATGAACAAATCCACACCATTCGTCACCCCCGTCCCTACCCCCACGGGGGAAGAATACACACCGTTCATAAGAAAGGTTAAAGTAAAAACGTCCACAGGACGCTTAGCCCGTCTACAGCGCCCACACCAAGCCCGGGCAACCGCCCTCCAGAACACCGAGGACACATTCCTACAGGTCTACATAGACCTGCAAAAGAAACCTGACCCTCGCTCTCTTGCTTGGTGGGACCTTCTCAATACCCTCAAAATGACCCACCATGACTATGCTTCTTTTTACTTCACCCTTGAGGCTCGAGGACGAGCCTACAACGAAGGAGAGGGAAGTAAAATGCCCCAGAACGAGAAGCCCACCACGGAAGCCACGAGCGAACACCACCAAGAAACGGGAACAGAAACACCCGAAAGAAAGGCCCACAGAACGAAAGGACCAGGTGACCAAGCCAACCAGTTAAGACAGGCAAAAGCCCGCAGGACTAAGCAGCTCCAAACCACACCTGCCTATCCCTTCTAACCACTGACCTTCCCCCCACCTCGCGTATACACTACCCCTCGTGTCCTACACCTCTACCTACATGATGATGAACATGAATACACCTTAATTTAATACACCCATGCCCTGTCCCTAGGTTGAGCCAATGCCAACCAGTTCAGACAGGCCTAAATCTATGTATGTTTTTTTTTCCATCCAAGAAGTAATATGTTAACCCCCTCTCTTGCCAGACTAAGTTTCTGAAGACCAATCGCCCACATGAATACACCTTAATTTAATACACCCATGCCCTGTCCCTAGGTTGAGCCAATGCCAACCAGTTCAGACAGGCCTAAATCTATGTATGTTTTTTTCCATCCAAGAAGTAATATGTTAACCCCCTGTCTTGCCAGACTAAGTTTCTGAAGACCAACATCCCCCATAAATCTATGTATGTTCTTCCATCCGAGAAGTAATATGTTAAAACCCCATGTCCTAATTGATAAGAAACTATGATACCCACGGGTATACCAGTGTATATATAACAATTGTTCCTGTAAGACCTAGACAGAGATAATGACTGAAGATGTTGCCACCATGCAGTAACTCTAATTCTTACCCCAACCAGAGATTGAATAGAAAACTTTTTTTTTACCATTGTTTCGACACATATCTACCAAGAAACAATAACGAAGTACCCCTACGAACTGCCACTTTCTTTGGTCTATATTTCATAGAAAACGCAGCTCCCAGGGACAGCTAGATCAGCAAGAAATCGTGTCAAATAATAGTGTCCATAACCCCTCGTATTGACGAGTAATAATACACCATGTTTTTCTCTACTTTTATCCACAGTCAAGCACACACCTACAGCTAACCTCATCTTCCCCACAGTCCACATGATTCTATAATTTCCAGACTCATATACCACCACCTATTGCTCACCCCCCGGTAGCGTTTAATTACCCTACTTTCCCTGTCGGTAACCCCCAGTCTAAGATACCAACTGTAGCCTAATGCCACCCCTACGCCCAGAGACCTTAGGGTCTAACTTCCACGTAGCCCCCCTTAACCCTCTCCCTCTCGTTAACCCCCACGCTCCTCCACTCCCTACTAACCTAGCCTCTCCACCATACCCCCTGAATATCCTTAACTTTTCTGTTACTAACATTCTCAAACCTTTTGTATATATACTCCTATCCAGCCTACTTTCCCCCAGTAGGAAGGAACACCATTAGAACTTTACTAACCCTTTGCATGCCATCTATTCCCTCACAACCCATTCACAACCCTGTACCAAATGATCGTCAGTGCGAGGCTAGCCGCCTCGCCAGTGACTAACTTCTATTGCCATACTTCCAGATAAATGTGGCAGAGTTAGCAACCCAGTCTCCACCACATCCAACAAACCATGCCATTAACAACCCAACCGATTAAACCAGCTAGTCAAGGCACCTTCGGTTTTGGTATTACGAACACCCACATCTGTCTCATAAACAGAGGGTTATTACAAACACTTGTGATATGGCAAGCCCCCAGCCACAGCCGCCGGACGACCATCACGGAGAGAGGGCGCGCACCTACCCCTTTTTACCCACCCGAGGAGGGAGACCCCACCCCTGCGGAGGTATACCTGACCCCTGTTTTGACTTCCGGGTCATTGCCAGGTAGCACAGGAATTCTTCCTATCAATGAACTAACCATGTATGACTAACACCTTTACTAACCTCTATTAACCCACAATAACCCATTAACCTTTCTTGCATACGCTGATAACCAAATTAGCACCTCAGCTATACCATAGAATGAAGACTGAGCAATCTAAGAGAGACGCTCCTATCACAGCTGTCCCAGTCCTCCTCGCAAAGTAGATCCAGTCACTCTCCCCTAAATACTTCCAGTATAGCCAAAATAGTACCTCTTACTAAGGCTCAGTTATATCACATTATGAAGGCTCCATATAGCCATGTGCCACAACAGTAATCACCACCTTACCTAGTTCCCGTATCCATTGAGAGCTCAAATAAATCCCTAAAAACTCGAGATCCCTATGGCCTACAGGGTCCAAAACCGAGCCTATAAACCAAGCTCCAGCCCCCAGTAAAATCAGTTGAAAGAGAGACACCAACTAGTGGCTGGCCCCCTTAAGTTGACCTCTAGCTCTGCCTTTGTGTTGTTCCTGAGAATTAAGTTCCAGAGCCGGCAGACTCCGTGGCAGATTGAGATAGAAGCATCTGTCCACGTACAAGAAATCTACGTGCACCTTATAACCTTCCCAAACCAGTGGGTATATAAGCATGTAGCCAGCAACGATCGCCAAGAGATCCGTCTTGAGAACTTCTTACATATGGACCACCTGGACGGCCGCGGAACCAGTCGTTAGCCCCCAACATCACGGACGCAAGATAACCAGGACCAGACCAATCAAATACTACCCAAGATTCACTCTATCAGTACTACAGTGTTACAGTACTATTTAGAGACTCATTTATTAATATTTCTATGAAGTGGCTATATCTTTGCCCCAGTATAATTCATATATAACCATTCCATTAGGAAGTGCTAAGCGTATCAGTGTTTATTAATTAACAGGCGATATTAACTCTCGTAATTACCCATATATCCCGATATTATTACATAGAAGTAAAACCCTAGTGATATCTAATGTTCGCCCACTGATTTGCGTTCTACGTATTTCTGCTATAAGAATATAAAACTTAGATCAGTACCCCCCTGAGGTTACTAGAATTCCCGTGCTCTAAAATACGCGTGTCTAATCTAGTCTGTGAACTACTACTTGTGCACCAGAGCTACCAGTAATAAATCTAAACAGTGAATTTGAATCTATAAGTAACATTGATGGTCTCCAGTATATAAACTTGCGAACCAAGCCAGTGATCAGAAGATTAATACCTGAACGTTGGAAGTGGGAGACTAGGCTCCATCCAGATCCACTTAATGCTAGTTGTTCAATTCTATCATTTGTCTTGTACGAGTGTTAATACCTTCTTATGCTTCCTATTAATCATCATCAAGAAAAACTACAGAAGTGTGTATAATTATCAATAAACGTGATCGTGTGTCTTGTTACCGTGTGTTTATTTTGTGTTCTCTATTCCTCATACCTTGTTTTGTGCATGCAGCCTTCTATATCCAGTCAGTTAGAACTCACATTACCCAAGTTAATCCTGTAGAAAAACAGGGCATAACATATAGTCTATTTTTGTTCAGCTGATCAATTAGCACTTGAATTCTTGATCTTTACTGTAGATATACGATACTGCTATGTCTATGCGTCATATTATTGCCAAGTTATATAATACGATACTGCTATGTCTATGCGTCATATTATTGCCAAGTTATATAATACGATACTGCTATGTCTATGCGTCATATTATTACCAAGTTATATAATACGATACTGCTATGTCTATGCGTCATATTATTGCCAAGTTATATAATACGATACTGCTATGTCTATGCGTCATATTATTACCAAGTTATATAATACGATACTGCTATGTCTATGCGTCATATTATTGCCAAGTTATATAATACGATACTGCTATGTCTATGCGTCATATTATTGCCAAGTTATATAATACGATACTGCTATGTCTATGCGTCATATTATTACCAAGTTATATAATACGATACTGCTATGTCTATGCGTCATATTATTGCCAAGTTATATAATACGATACTGCTATGTCTATGCTAATATTATTGCCAAGTTATATACGATGTGTGTTTATGTTCGTATTATTACGTTTATAACGATACTGCTATGTCTTGCGTCTTATGCCAAGGAATACGATAAATACAATAATAAAATAGAATAAAATGGAAAATACAAAATAAAAAATAGGAAAAATGGGGATTGGGCCTGAGCATATAGATAGATAGATAGTTAGATAGATGGATAGGGAGATTTCGCTAATAAATCATGGTAATAGCGTAGTAACCAGGATGGAGAGATAGTAACTTACCATCAGCTGGAAAAAAATGAGTATAGTGAACTTTGGAACCTTCTCCCTCAATCCATCTTTCCTTCATCCTATGACTGAGACTGCTTTAAGTGGGGAGGGGCCGGTTTTCTGGATCACTTTATCCCTCATGTTTAGCCCCATTAGTTTTCAGATGTTAAGATGTTTGCCCCATTAGTTAGTCGATTTTAAGACCTTTCGCCCTATTTCTTCGTCAGTATTTAGACCTTTCGTGCTATTTAGATGTCGATTTTTTCCCTGGCGAACGATAGTGAGCCTGTAATGTTGGAAAAACTGGCCTTTGGCCGGGAAATTTTTCTACTGAAAAATGTACAAATTAATCTATTATGGATGTTTTTTTTAAATTTGATGGAGGTCTAGGGAGGAAACGAAACATAATGAAAATATGCAAAAATCGGCCAAAAAGTGAACCATTTCCCCTTAAACTTGGTGTGTCCAGGTATTTTGACCCCAACGTCTCTTGAATTTGGCTCTCTGTCACTCTTACTAGACTATTTTATTCAGATTAGGAAAGCTATACGGAAATCAGAGGGTTAATTGAGATAGTCATGACCCGTATAATTCCCACAGATCCTTCTTACGCTGTAACGCTGTATAAAATCGTCAAATGACAGCCAGAACAAACTGTGAAAAGGGGTTAAGGGGACAGTACTCGCTTTTTCTGGACCCCCTTCTCCCTCATGTTTAGCATATTAGTTTTGAGGTTTTAAGACGTTCGTTCCGTTAGTTTGGCGATTTAGAGACCCTTCGCCTCATTTTGTTGTCAATATAAAGACCTTTCGTGCCCTTTAGGTGTCAATTGTTTCCTGGCGAGCGATAGCGAGCCGCTAATTTTAGAAGTAACCGGCCTTTGGCCGGGAAATTTTTCTACCGAAAAATGTACAAATTTCTCTTGAAAAGGGGTCTAGGGGGTGTTTTTATAAGCTTGATGGAGGTCTAGCGAGGAAACTAAAGAATAAATAAATAAATAAATATGTAGACCAAAAACCAAGCACTACCCCCTTAAGTGGCGCATTGGTTATCGTTCTTGGCTCACAACCTACACGTGGGTATGAAAAGGTTAATTAGAGTGTCCATAATAACTTACCCTAGACACGTATATTGGTAGCGATGAACTTACTTTGTATAAGGGAGCCCACCTCCCTTTTTTTCTCTTTCTCTCCCTCTCTCTATGGCTTGTATCCATTCGGCCCCATTCACACATTCAGCCTCCTGTTTTAAGACGTTTACCCCCATCCAGGTGTCAATATTTTCCTGGCGAGCGGTAGCGAGCCAACATATATATATATTATTGTTTTGGCAGCAAGCTAAATTTGTACATTTTTCGATGGAAAAATTTCTCCGGCGAAGCCGGATTTCTCTGTAGGCTACAATGCTGGCTCGCCAGGAAGAAATCGACACCTGGATGGGGATAAACGTCTTAAAACAGTTGGCTGAATGGGGCCAAATGGATACAAGCCAGGGAAAGAGAGAAAAGGAGAGAAAAATAAAAAAAAACCGGTTCCCCCCTTAAGAATAAAAGCGCATATCAAATAGTCAAAAATGTGTGTGGTAAAGCGGGATAAAATGTGTGTGGTAAAGCGGGATAAAATGTGTGTGGTAAAGCGGGATAAAATGTGTGTGGTAAAGCGGGATAAAATGTGTGTGGTAAAGCGGGATAAAATGTGTGTGGTAAAGCGGGATAAAATGTGTGTGGTAAAGCGGGATCAAATGTGTGTGGTAAAGCGAGATAAAATGTGTGTGGTAAAGCGGGATAAAATGTGTGTGGTAAAGCGGGATAAAATGTGTGTGGTAAAGCGGGATAAAATGTGTGTGGTAAAGCGGGATAAAATGTGTGTGGTAAAGCGGGATAAAATGTGTGTGGTTAAGCGGGATAAAATGTGTGTGGTAAAGCGGGATAAAATTAGTGTGGTAAAGCGGGATAAAATGTGTGTGGTTAAGCGGGATAAAATATGTGTGGTAAAGCGGGATAAAATGTGTGTGGTAAAGCGGGATAAAATGTGTGTGGTAAAGCGGGATAAAATGTGTGTGGTAAAGCGGGATAAAATGTGTGTGGTAAAGCGGGATAAAATGTGTGTGGTAAAGCGGGATAAAATGTGTGTGGTAAAGCGGGATAAAATGTGTGTGGTAAAGCGGGATAAAATGTGTGTGGTAAAGCGGGATAAAATGTGTGTGGTAAAGCGGGATAAAATGTAGTAACCTTTATGTATCAGCTTTCATAACTCACGCTCCAAAAGACCACATAATATTATACAAAGGAGTACAAAGGAAATCAAGCAACAACAGATCTAGTGACCCCTCTAGGTTGCCTGTCCTCCAAAAAACTAAGGATCAAGTGTCCAAACATGTAGTGGTTTAGAGTGGGTAAGGGAAACTTGGAAAGGGAACTACTGTCCTGGAACTAATGTCCGTGGCAAGAAAAAAAAAATAAAAAAAATAACCAGACCCTGTACTAAACTCAATGTACAGTTGCCCATATAAGTTCTATTCCTCCTCGTGATCTTCTGTATGAAAGTAAAATTAGTGTGAATGAATTGCGGGTGGGGTTCTTATAATTATCTGTTGGCGGGAGTTAATGAGTTAATCAATGCATAAAGAAACTACACTCATAATTCAATCATGAGCATTATATGTCCATGTACAGTCGCGCTAATAAGTGATGTCTCGGCACCAAGTATGTTTTGATCAATAAGTGGTATCAGCAATATCTAAGCTTCATTTCTTCATATCGAGTGAAAGATACAAACATGTTCCTACACTTACCCACCCTATTCAACATCTGACAGACATAAATACAGCACACAGCAAGCCAAACTTAATGACAGATGGGTCATGACTTATTAGCGCGACCGACCGTACAAGATCGCGGAGAGGAGCAGAACTGATATGGGCAACTGTGGATTACTATTGGTGGCTGAATTTTCATTAACCCGTACAGCCCCAGCGACACGTCTGACGCATCGGCGATGTATGTAACGCACAGCCCCAGAGACGCGTCTGGCGCGTCACCCTAATTGCGCCGACCGTAACCTCAGGTGTAGCCATTCAAGAGGGCTCAGATTTGTATGGGAACTGTGTACGTATCCCACGCAACCGTGCCGATGGTTGAAAACTCTCAAAGTCCACGTGCGTGCGCGTGAGCGCGCAATAATCTGGTTTTTGGGGGTAATTGCCTTCAATTTTGTACTCTTGTAAAATACGTTTTCGGGGGCTCTGTAGGACCATTCTTTAAGCTTTTTGAGTGGTTTTTCGTGGTTTTTCCTTCATTCGTAACCCATTCGCTATTGTTTCTGGAATAAAACCATTTTTTGAAAACCGGCCGGGTTCTGGTGAACAAACATTACATAACTAGCCGGGGCTCCACGGGTTAAGGGGGATGACCTGCATTTGTTTCTCTCCTGTTCTCTCTTTCTCTGGCTTGTATCCATTCGGCCCCATTCATCCTACTGTTTTAAGACGTTTATCCCCATCCAGGTGTCAATTTTTTACTGGTGAGCGGTAGCGAGCCAGCATATTTGTTAAATGTTTTTGAAAGCAGGCTAAATTTGTACATTTTTCGATAGAAATTTTTTTCCGGCAAAGCCGGACTTCTTCATATAATGCTGGCTCGCTATCGCTCGCCAGGAAGAAATCAACACCTAGATGGGGATAACCGTCTTAAAATAGTTGGCTGAATGGGGCCGAATGGATACAAGTCAGAGAAAGAGAGAAAGGAGAGAAATAAAAATAGCAGGTCACCCCCCTTAATGTACTTTATAATATTACTATTATTGTTGTCATTATAAACTATCTTCACATATGTAGGCTCTGGACTAATCTATATGTATGCTACTTTATAATATTACTATTATTGTTGTCATTATACACTATCTTCACATATGTAGGCTCTGGACTAATCTATATGTATGCTACTTTATAATATTACTATTATTGTTGTCATTATACACTATCTTCACATAGGTAGGCTCTGTACTAATCTATATGTATGCTACTTTATAATATTACTATTATTGTTGTCATTATACACTATCTTCACATAGGTAGGCTCTGGACTAATCTATATGTATGCTACTTTATAATATTACTATTATTGTTGTCATTATACACTATCTTCACATAGGTAGGCTCTGGACTAATCTATATGTATGCTACTTTATAATATTACTATTATTGTTGTCATTATACACTATCTTCACATAGGTAGGCTCTGGACTAATCTATATGTATGCTACTTTATAATATTACTATTATTGTTGTCATTATACACTATCTTCACATAGGTAGGCTCTGGACTAATCTATATGTATGCTACTTTTCCTTTTGACATCTTTCAGGGAAGATCCTTCACTTTTTGTCAATTTTTGTATTTATTTATTTATTTATTATTTTTCTAGTTTCCTCGCTAGACCTCCATCAAGCTTAAAATGAAGCCCCCTAGACCCACTTTCAAGATAAATTTGTACATTTTTTGGTAGAAAAATGTCCTGGCCGAAGACCGATTCCTCTTAAATTACAGGCTCGCTATCGCTCGCCAGGAAAAAATCGAGACCTAATTGACAGGAAAGGTCTTAAAATTGACAGAAATGGGGGCGAAAGTTCATAAAATCGCCAAACTAATGGTCTAAATATGAGGGAGAAGGTGCTCTAGAAAAGCGACTCGTCTCCCCTTAACCCCTTTCAGCACGTTGACGTAATGTTCATCTTATTCTGGTGACCATTAGATGATCTGCTTTAGCTTGTAATCTACCTCTAGGACTGAGAGAGGTAAACACCATCTAATGATAATCTATGTTTTATTAATTTCACCACAACACCAAACACCTCCAATGAAATTAATTAAAGTATAATTATATGTGATCCACCAGGATTCGAACCCGGGTTATCACACACCGATTTGTAGTTTAGACTTTACAGTAGACACCTTAACCATTACACCACCATGTCAGACAGGTTGGGAGAGAGGTATCCTGACCAGGATTTGAACCCACTCACTCCAGGTATACGTATTTGGGAGAGTTGGGCACCGTAACCACTCGGCCATAAACGGATCTGCTCATGGCCGAGTATGAATAACATAGGTCCTTCTTAAGCTACATGAAACCCTGGTCCCTCTTAAGGGGGGTGACCTGCTTTTTGTTATTTCTGTTCTTTTCTCTCTGTCTCTGGCTTGTATCCATTCGGCCCCATTCAGCCAACTATTTTAAGACGTTTATCCCCATCTAGGTGTCGATTTCTTCCTGGCGAGCGATAGCGAGCCAGCGTTATATGAAGAAATCCGGCTTCGCCGGAGACATTTTTCTATCGAAAAATGTACAAATTTAGCCTGCTGTCAAACAAAAATAACAAATATGCTGGCTCGCTACCGGTCACCAGTAAAAAATTGACACCTGGATGGGGATAAACGTCTTAAAACAGTAGGCTGAATGGGGCCAAATGGATACAAGCCAGAGAAAGATAGAAAAGGACAGAACAAAAACAGGTCGCCCCCCTGAAACTGCATGAAGCCCTCTGAATAACATAGGTCCTTCTTAAACTTCATGAAATCGTCTAACTTTAGGCAGAATAAAAGGTAAATCGTTGTCATCGTGCTGAAGGGGTTAAACATAATTTTCTGCGCCTTTTATATATAATTTGTCTTTGATATATTCTGAAGCTACAACTGTTAGTGAAATAAACAGGTATCTAAACAGTTCAGAAAGGGATGGAGCTCTAAAGGGAATATTTATGATGAATTTTTCTGTTATAGTGATCATGAAAGTAATAAGAGAGAGAGAGAGAGAGAGAAAAAAAATACACTGGCCACACAGAACTTACGATCCCAGAGGTGGTCAGCACTTAAGTAGAGATAGCAAACCCGATAGTGAAAGTGTGAAAATGGAGGGAAAAAATGGCAATGTGAGAGAGAGAGACAGAAGATGGTGTGTGTGTGTGTGTGTGTGTGTGGGGATGGGAGGGGGGGGGGGGTCAAGGCGTTTATAAAACTGGTCCACGGTGCAAATTTTTTTTTTTTTTTCCTAATACAAGACAAATCGCTTAACCTCTTCAGTATACATCGACGTGTTTATTAATTTTACTTTAGCTATCAATGTAGACAATTGTATGCATTTTGGAAAGGTTGTCGGGAAACCAAAGCATAAAAACCCTCTCCCTTTATTATCATAACTCCCACAGACCCTTCCTAAGCTTGATACAATCTCTTAATTTTAGCCAGAATATTATTCCAAAAAGCGTCCTTATATTAAAAGGGTGAATGCTATCTATAATGAAAAAAAAAAATCCGTCGAATTAGAGGGAATAAAGTAAACAGAAACTTTTTTATATTCTTTCCGAGACAAACTTTCCAACTGGTCTGGACTCTGGGACAAGTCAAATCAGGGTAGATGGTAAGCCAAACACTTATAGTAGGCGTGTGAAAGTCCATTTCCTCCTATGTAAATAAACAATGTTTTGTGGTCAACATTTATACTGTAAAAAATCAAGGGTATAATAAAGGTGATTAAATGTACGCTGTGCCTTCAGCCTTGCAGTGCGCATTCTGTTAACTTGTTCTTCCTTGACCTGTCGCCTCTCCATGTCTGCAGCTGTCTTCCTCGCGGCAGCCACTCGGTTCACTGGCTCTATGCCCACCTCCTTCCGTGGCGTAGAGGTGTGGGACTTGGTTGAGGCAGTACGCTTTCTGTTAACATTTTCTTCCTTGACCTGTCCCCTCTCCAATTTCGCAGCCGTCGTCCTTGCGGCAGCCACTCGGTTCACTGGCTCTTTGCCCACCTCCTTCCGTGGCGTAGAGGTGTGGGACTTGGTTGAGGCAGTGCGCATTCTGTTAACATTTTCTTCCTTGACCTGTCCCCTCTCCAATTTCGCAGCCGTCGTCCTTGCGGCAGCCACTCGGTTCACTGGCTCTTTGCCCACCTCCTTCCGTGGCGTAGAGGTGTGGGACTTGGTTGAGGCAGTGCGCATTCTGTTAACATTTTCTTCCTTGACCTGTCCCCTCTCCAATTTCGCAGCCGTCGTCCTTGCGGCAGCCACTCGGTTCACTGGCTCTTTGCCCACCTCCTTCTGCGGCGTTGAGGTGTGGAACTTGGTTGAGGCAGTGCTCATTCTATTAACTTTTTCTTCCTTGACCAGTCGCCTCTCCAAGTCCACAGCTGTCTTCCTCGTGGCAGCCACTTGGTTAACCTCTTTCCCTACCTTTTTCAGCATGGTAAAGGTGGGGGACTTGTTTGATTTTAGACCATGAGTCTTTTGTACCCCATGCGTCTTCTGCCAAGAGCGAGCTTTTGCCCGTTCCAAATCAGCTGCCTTCTTTCTGACGGCAGACACCTGACTCAGATTCTCCCCCTTCCCACATGAACCTGAGCCCATTCCCTCCGAGTCAAATCCAAGTGTGAAAAGCGATGACATGACCATATTAATTATGAATGTTCTTAACCTTTTTTTGACAGAGTATAACACAATCTGTATATTGTAAAATGTACAGTATAATCTAAATATATAGCCTATAGGCCTATAGCTTAAGGCTATTCTGTAAAATATAATACAGAAAATATACGAAGAAGTTTACTTTATAACAATAATTCACTAGAACAAGATAAGCAAGTGTGATTTCCGTCCACCTGCGATGAAGTTCTCAGTGATAATGAACTGGAAAAATAAACGCAATGTCGATATTATAATTTTACATTTCTTCCATTTCGATCATATTAAGAAGGCTTATTATGTTTTTAATTAGCAATATTATTGATCATAAATATTTGTGTAGATATGATAATCAATTTTTTGTTAAAAATATATTTTCGGTTACGACATTTATTAAATATTTATTAGTTACGGCTTAAAAATCCATATTCTTTGAAGAAAACCTTTGATTATTAAAGAAAACTGCTAATTTAGCGGTAGCTAATTTATTCTAAAAACAAGACCAAACAACCCTCCACATGACAACGCATAAGTATACGCTTACTTATACACATATTATTACTAAAAAATATTCCTACATACACATGTAGTTACATTGTTAGCAAATGTTATTAGGTCCACCAAATGTCTTCATTATGTATAGGCCTATGGGCTATCTTTGGGAACCGATTTTCTTTTTAAGTTGTATTACTCCTGAGACTTTACTGAAGCTCGGATATATAGGTGTTTTAAAACGAATTTCTGTATATTTTCGTAATATATAATGTGTGAGTATTGACAATCACGCAGACGATTGTATTTTCGCAAGCTCTATTTTCTGTTGATCCATTTTCTCAAGTCTTTTACATCATTTTTATGATCAGCGGAGATTTGGGGGCGGCAGCTCCCAGGTTAGGATAGGTTGTCAGGTTAGGTTAATAACATTAGGTTAATGACATTATTCTTGTCGAAGGAGGCGGGTGGGGGTTTGTATGGAAGCCCCTTACCGCCACCACTACGCGCAATTTCTGGAGTTACGCGTAACTCCCTCAGCCAATCAGTAGCTCGTCAATTGGTGTCGGTAAGGGGGCTTCCATTGGTTTGTTTACGTCCTCGAATGCCTGCCTCGCCAAATCGCATTATCAATGGAAGCATTAACCTATCCTGACAACCTAACTTAATCTGGGAGCTGCCACCCTCTAACCTCGCTTTCCGGGCATCAGTAGGGTTTCCTGAATAAATATATAAATCAATTATTAATATAAAATATGTAAAAACTATTTTCAAATGACAGACCCTCCAGGGAAGAAATACCAAAGCAAATCTACTATAACCTGTTCCAAATAAGTAGGTCAACACTTTTGAACATATATATATTTTGTATCTCATAAACGACTAGAATAATCAAGCTATTATTTCTACCATTTGGGAAGGATCATCCAGGGAATAGGTGCGGAAATTTACATCCCATTAATCTTAACACCCTGAATAACATTGTTGCTAGTGTGTTTGTGTGTGCGTATAATTATGTAAATGCTATTCATGTAGGCTACATTTGAAACATTATGAAAGCTACGCGGGGGTCGTCATTTCTAAGAGTTAATCTACCCCTAAATACAACGTTTTTCAGTAATGGACTTCAAAGAAAATGAGTAACTACAGGAGAATACAAGATTAAAGATTTTAGGTGTGTTTTACGAGTTACACACCTCAAATTTATAGCACTTTATAGATGAAAATGACACTTTACTTGAATTATTGAACTGTATTACTGTCAGCTAAACGTTAATTATGGGATATTGGAATCTGAACATAAATCATTTTCGAGTTTCTGTCATTTTAACGTTGTCGACATTAAAATTATATACTTAGTGTAATGCTAAATCCAATATGAACTGATGGACTTGCGAATATGCGGCTCCAGTCAAGACTCCGCTTAGTCTTCTTTACATTTTCTTAAAGGGGGTCACCGTTTTTTTGTTTTTATCTTTCTCTCCTTGTCTCTCTTTCCCTGGCTTGTATCCATTCGGACCCATTCAGCCAACTGTTTTAAGACGTTTATCCCCATCCAGGTGTCGATTTCTTCCTGGCGAGCGATAGCGAGCCAGCATTGTATGGAAAAATCCGGCTTCGCCAGAGATATTTTTCTATAGAAAAATGTACAAATTTAGCCTGCTGTCAAAACAATATTATATATATGCAGGCTCACTACCGCTCGCCAGGAAAATTTGACACCTGGATGGGGGTAAACGTCTTAAAACAGTAGGCTGAATGGGACCGAATGGATACAAGCCAATGAGAGAGGGAGAGAAAGAGAAAAAAGCGAGGTGGGCTCCCTTAACCCCCTCGGGATCCAAAGACGGGAAATCTCTCCTGCAGATACCCTTAGCCATCCTATATTTCACTGTATAAACACTCTCTCTCTCTCACTCGTTCCCTCTCCCTCTCCCCCCCTCTCTCTCACCCCCCCCTCCTCTCTCTCTCTCACTCTCTCTCTCGAGATCGCGTGAGCAAGCAAAGCTAGGCGATCGCGATGGAGGCGTTTTTTTATATTTTAAGAAAAACAGATTTTTTCCTTCGGCTGGGACTTTTTTTTTTGGGGGGGGGTTGAGGGAGATAGATAGATAGATAGATAGAGAGAGAGAGAGAGAGAGAGAGAGAGAGGGACAGACAGACAAACATATGATAAAGCCAAGAATAAGTGTCAATAAAGTGATCAAAGAAAAAGATAAATAGATAAAGAGAGAGAGAGAGAGAGAGAGACATAGACGGTATATTTAGTTTATGAAGGAATTTTGGAAGTCAGAGGGTTAATTGGCATCTACTTTACCCATCTAATTCCTAGAGGGCTTTTCAGAGCAGTGTTAAGCTGTAAAACGCCCCCAGACCCCCTTCAAGCTAAAGCAAGGCCTATCAGACCCCCTTCAAGCGTAAGAACTTCCTACAGACCCCCTTCAAATCTTTTAAACGCCCCAGTACAGATCTCCTTCAAGCTAAAACTCGGACCCCATTATGCCCATACCTCTTTCAAGCTAAATAATAACAAACCAATCATAATAATTTTCCTGTGTACAAATTTATGTGGCCAACTTTATATATGTTAATTATATACTGTAATTTGACTCGCGCACGTTTCACTTCATCTGTTTTATGGCGAGGGTGCTATTGATGCCAGTGTTTCAGTTTATAAATTATATATGTCTGCATCTCAAGCCCTATATGTAGCTTACAACGACTTCTAAATACCTAAGATAAACCAAACTATGTGCTGAGAACATCCTTAGCCTGGAGGTAATGCGGAAGTTGATTAATTAACTATCTTAAAATTCGAACAGGGCTCGTAGATGGTCTGGCAGGCGGCGTTTGTATGTGACGTCATTACTCAGTACGATCATTCTCCTGGAAGAAGACGGACGTATGGTCGTTGGCTCTTCGCATTTGTACCGTATTTAAGGTGTGTATGGGAATATTTGCGTGTATATATTTAGATAATAAGTGTGTACTGAGATTCTATTGATGTTGAGGTAGTTATACATGTAAAATGTTGGATAACATACAAGAAATATATAGACTTATGACCGAATGAGCCGGTTCATGTGTGCCGTGTCGTCAGCATATAGTCTTAACAAATTGTAAATACGGGAATATCTTAACATCCAGGATATTTAGGTCATAACAGAAACAATTTGCCGTGTTTACATTATGTTGGTGAGGTGCGGTGAACATAGAGGGTTACGTACACTGATAATTATGGTGCAAACTACCGAATGAGGTGATAGCGTGCCCCCCCCCACCCCCTCCCCCTCGTTCAAACCTCGCCCTCCCCCGCACTCGTTTCTCTCTCTCCCCCCCCCCCCCCTTCTATTCTCTCCTTTCCTCCCTTC
Organism: Paralithodes platypus; assembly: GCA_032716605.1. Lineage (NCBI taxonomy): Eukaryota > Metazoa > Arthropoda > Malacostraca > Decapoda > Lithodidae > Paralithodes > Paralithodes platypus. The sequence continues at coordinate 22,229,201 of CM064572.1, forward strand.
CCCAACCCCCCTCCTCTCCTTTCCTCCCTCCCCCGACCCCCTCCTCTCCTCTTCCTCCTCTCTTCTCCCTTCCTCATGCCATCCTCGTTCCCTCTCTTCTGTCCCCCCACTCCTCCCTCTCCTCTCTTCTTCCTCCCCCTCCAATCCTCCTCTATTCTCCCTTCCTCCTCTTCCCCCTCCACTCCTCCTCTTCCCTCTCCACTCCTCCTCTCTCTTCTGTCCCCCCCCCCCCGCCCCCTCTCCTCTCCTGTCCTCTTCCTGACAACCTGCCCCCTTTCTCTTCCTCTCCTCTTGCTCCCCGTCCTCTCTTTCCCTTCCCCCTCTTCCCTTCCTCCTCCTTCTCTCTCCTCCTCCTCCTTTCCTGGTCTCTTCCTGACAACTAGCCCCCTTCTCCTTCACCCAACTACCCAACACTCCCCCTCCAATGTTCCTCCGTCTTTCCACATCTCCACTCGTTCGCAATTTAGGAGTTTAGTTTACGTATCCTACGTAGCCATATATACAATGAATATATTTTGTAATAACTAATAATTTTGTTTTGTGTGTTTTTGGAGTGATTTACTGTAGATGCTGTCGTATATAGTAATTCAACAAATACCGCATCCCCCCCTCTGCCCCATTAAGTGACCCAGCTTAGTCCCCCCTATCCCCTCCACACACACATTCTCTCTCTCTTGCTTGCTTATCCCCCCCCCCATCCCCCTACCCTCTCCACACGCACTCATTCTCTCTCTCTCCCCCCTCCCTCACTCACTCTCACTCTTTCCCTTACTCACTATCACTCTTTCCTTCACTGTCACTCTTTTCCTCACTCACTCTCAGCGTTTTTTTTATAAGAGGCGCTGAGTGTTAGTGCTACCATTACCATTATGTTATGTTAGTTACCCCGCACCAGACCAACACTCCCGTTTTCAATAACCCCCAAACAATTCAACATGGACGAGATATGAGGCAGTTTAAGGGGGGGGGGGGGGGGATGGGATGGGTCGTTTTACTGGCCCCTACCCCTTCTCCCTCGTGTTTAGCCCCATTAGTTTTCCGATTTTAAGACGTTTGGGGCCATTAGTTTGGTGTTTTTCAGACTTTACACTATCCTAAGCTTCATAAAATCCTCTCAATATAACTAGAATCAATTACAAAATTACGTCGCGCGTACGAAAGAGGTTAATTACCCCTGACAGTGATGGTCCTTCTATAGGCATACTGGACATCGACTTAAGGGGGGATGGGCCGGTTTTCTGGACCACTTTCTCCCTCATGTTTAGCCCCATTAGTTTTCAGATGTTCAGATGTTTGCCCCATTAGTTAGTCGATTTTAAGACCTTTCGCCCCATTTCTTCGTCAATATTTAGACCTTTCGTGCTATTTAGGTGTAAATTTTTTCCCTGGCGAACGATAGTGAGCCTGTAATGTTGGAAGAATCGGCCTTTGGCCGGGACATTTTTCTACCGAAAAATGTAGGCTACAAATTAATCTAGAAGGGGGATTTAATGGACTTTTTTGTTTAATTTGATGGAGGTCTAGGGAGGAAACTAAAAAAATAATGAATACATGCAAAAATCACACTATAAGGGAACCATCCCCCCTTATCCCTTTGAGTACCAGCGATGTGTGTTATATTTTATTCTAGCTATATTTAGACGATATTATGCAGCTTAGGAAGGATATGTGGTAGTTCAAAGGGTTGGTGGAGATAGTTTAACCCTTTGAGTACCAGTGATGTGTGTTATATTATATTCTAGCTATATTTAGACGATATTATGCAGCTTAGGAAGGATATGTGGTAGTTCAAAAGGTTGGTTGAGATAGTTTGAAGCCTTATTATTTGCTAGAGGTCCTTCCTAAGCTGAAGAAAATCGTCTAATCAATGCCAGAATATTATTATAACGATGTCACCGGTACTGAACGGGTTAAGGGGAGGTATTTAGTGTTTTCCCTAAACCTCCACCAAGCTTACAATGACACCCCCTAGAGCAGCGGTTCCCAAACCTTTTCAGTAGTACCAAACCTACCATGACTCCCACCTTTATAAGCCTTCCGAAAAAATACTAATTTCCAATGGCGCAGATACATTTTAAAGTTTAATCACAGCAGAGAGAGCAATACAAAAAAAAAATGCATTAGGAACGTAAATAGTCGTACGACAAAACCCAAGTATAAACAAAAAATCCCTAAATATCAGAAAAAAAAAATCCTCAAAATCTTGGACCCTCCATGACCCCCAGAAAAAGGCTCATGACCCATTTGGAGGTCATGACCCGCAGTTTGGGAACCGCTGCCCTAGACCCTCTTTTAAGATAAATTTGTACACTTTTCGGTATAAAAAGTTTCCGGCCGAAGGCCGGTTCCTCTTAAGTTACAGGCTCGCTATCGCTCGCCAGGAAAAAATTCGACACCTAAATGGCACGAAAGGTCTTAAAATTGACAGGAATGGGGCGAAAGTTCTTAAAATCGACAAACTAATGGGGCGAATGTCTTATAATCTCACAAGCAATGGGGCTAAACATGAGGGAGAAAGGAGTCCAGAAAATAAAATCTCCAGTGAAAATCTGGCCTTAATAATATATGGTCTATTTTGAGGGGTTGACTGGCCACATACACTGATGATTACAATATGTGGAAAATGTCACTATTAATGTTACTAAATTTACCATGGATTTTTTTTTTTTTTATCTTTCTCTGTTAGTTTTGATCAATATATCTATCTATCTATCTGCTCAGGCCCGGTCCCCATTTGTCCTATTTTTTATTTTTTATTTACTATTTCATTCTATTTTATTATTATTATTATTATTTTTTGTTTTTGTATATATAATCTGTAGTGTTTGGAAATAATTACAAGCCATAATACTGGGTAATACTCAATATGTCATGGGGGGTGATGTGTGGGGGGGGGGGGGGCTATATCCGTTTTTTTTTAGTCTGCTCTAATCTAAGTTTTCTGTAAAAACGTACGAGGGGTTGGGGGGGGGGGCAGCCCGATAAGTAAAGAATTACCCAATTTCAGCCACAGTTAATTTAAGGGGGAGATTTCCACTGGAGGGATTTTTTTTTCTGGACACCTTTCCCCCTCATGTTTAGCCTCATTGCTTTTGAGATCTTAAGACGTTCGCTCCATTAGTAAGGCGATTTTAAGAACCTTCGCCACATTTCTGTACATTTTTAGACCTTTGGTGCCATTTGGGTGTCAAATTTCTTGTCAGTAGCTGTACAGTGCTTGAAAGGGGGTCTAGGGGGTGTAATTTTAAGCTTGATGGAGGTCTAGGGAACAAACTATAAACCTCCCCTTAAAAATATTTTTTTAGTGCTCTGTCTTGAGTCGGCCCCCCAAAAAAATAAACAAAATAAAAATTAAAAATAAATAAAATAAAATAAAATAAAAATAAAAATATACTTATACTTGATGTTTTATGAATAGAGCAGCACTAATTAATTCGTATCTTTCGTAAAACTAAAAAAATTAAAAATCCGAGAAACTTCATTTCTCTAAATAAATGGAACTACCCATTGTCAAAGTCTCAACCTTGTAACTTAAAAAATACTAAAGTTACTGGACTTTGAAATTTGTGACTGAAAATTTCGATTTGTGGGAAGGCGATTATGGAGAATCTGACACAAGTGCTACAAAGAAACCTGGCAAAGAAAGGGTAGAATGATGCGGTAAATCGATTGGTTTAGGTTAGAATGCTGTAGTGTTAATTTGGGGCGTGATGATTTAGGGCGGATTGGGCGTGTTTGGGCGACTCGGGCAGCCAGCCAACCCAAGGACCTACTGTTTTCTATACAACACAGTTCAGTAGAGACGTTTAAATGCAACTCGGTTATTTGTACTGTCAACATATCCCGCACCTTGTAAATATTTCAGTTTATTAATGTGTTTATTTAATTAATTTTAAAGATCCGTACTTTGTTAATATTTCACAGTCGAATAATTTAGTGATTACAAGTTCTTATTACTATTATTAAGAACCTGTACTATTTCGTAGTCGAATACTCGAATTAAGTATTTTTGTTCTTTTGTTTCAGGATTTGAGTTGCTGCCTGTGGACTCTGCCAACTCTACGATTGTCAACGCTGCGAGATTATGGACTGCCAACACATCCCAACCTACCAACTGTCTGGGGTGAGTTACTGCCCATCTCATAATACTCTGTTCACGACAAGTAGGCCAATAATTAGTATTTTTTTCACAATTTGAATGTTCAACAATTACTAGAAATATGAAACGTACAGTAATTACCACTGATAATGCCATGGTGTGTCTAGGAATTCTGACTTCTTGACAACAAGTGCGATTTGTGGACTTAGGAATGGGAATAGAGAACATCCGTGACAAGTTATATAAAGAAACGTTTTATTGAAGGGTTTAATTATGCGGTAAATTGAATCGCATAGGTTAGAAAGGTGTAGCTTTAATATTGCGCGATGAATTAGAGCGTTTTTGGCTGGACTTGGCACCAGGCAGCCAGAGTGCGTGGATCACTAAGTACTTCATTATCTACATTATTCGGTTATTATTACAGTTTCTTTTATTTGCAAGTATTCATATAAAACGGAATATATAATCGAGTGCATAATTTTGTGAATTAACAACTGCTTTGCACCACATTTAGTTATACTTCACGTTTTATTAATAAAGCTGCACTTATTTATTCATATCTCTCGAAAGAAAGAAAAATTTAAAAATCTGACAAAACGCATTTCTCTAAATAAATAGACCTACTTATTGTTAAAGTCTCAGCCTTGTAACTTAATAATTGCAAAAGTTATTCAACTTCGAAATTTGTGATTGAAAATTTCGATTCTTGGCTCAGGGGAGGCGGTTATGGAATCTGGCACAAGTCCAACAAAGAAAAAAGCATACAAAGAAAGTCTAAAATTATGCGGTAAATCCATTGGTGTAGGTTAGAATGTTGTAGCGTTAATTTTGGGCGTGGTAATTTCGGGCGTTTTAGGGTTTTTTGGGCGACTTGGGCAGGCAGCCAGCCCCAGGACCCACCCGCGCGCTACAGTTTTCTATACAACACAGTTCAGTAGAGACGTTTAAATGCAACTCTGTTCTTTTTCACTGTCAACATATCTCGCACTTTGTAAATACTTCAGTTTATTAATGTGTGTATTTAATTAATACTTAAGATCCGTACGTTGTTAATACTTCAAAGTCGAGTATTTTAGTGATTAAAAGTTCTTATTACTATTATTTAGAACTTGGACTTTTTACTAATTCGTAGTCGAATATTCAAATTGGTTATTAATTATGTTTAGGTTAGACAAATGTAGGTTAATATGGGCGTGGCGAATTAGGGCGTTTTTGGCTGGACTTGGCACCAGGCAGCCAGACTGGGCCAGAGTGTGTGGATCACAAAGTACTTTATTATCAGTTATTATTACAGTTTCCTACTTGTGTGACTATTCATATAAAGCGTATTCAATAATTGAGTACATAATTGTGTGAGTGAACAGCTAATTCCAACCATATTTACTTATAATTCCCGTTTTACGAATAAAGCGGCACTAATTTATTCATATCTCTCGAAAGAAATACAAATTTAAAAATCTGAGAAAATTGATTTCTCTAAACAACTAGAACTACCCATTGGCAAAGTCTCAGCCTTGTAACTTAATAATTGCAAAAGTTATCCAACTTTGAAATTTGTGACTGAAAATGTCAATTCTTGGCTCAGGGGAGGCGATTATGGAGAATCTGTCACAAGTCCAACAAAGAAAAAAGTATATAAAGAAAGTCTAAAATGAGGCGGTAAATCCATTGGTGTAGGTTAGAATGCTGTAGCGTTAATTTTGGGCGTGGTAATTTCGGGCGTTTTAGGGTTTTTTGGGCGACTCAGGCAGGTTTCCTCGGCTAGCTGGCCCGGACCAACGTTTTCTATACAACACAGTTCAGGGGGGACGTTTAATTGTAACTTGGTTCTTTTTCACTGTCAACATATCCCGCACTTTGTAAATACTCCCTTTGCAATAGTTTTGATAATTATAGATATAATCAGAAAGTGTATAACTATTCCCTTCATTATTGTTGCTTGGTAATTAGCATCGTATATCAACAATATTGCTAAAGAGTATCCATTGGAAGTGGATACTTCTTTTGCAATACTGATGATAATTAAAGACATGATCAGAGAGTATATAACTGTCCATCCTTCCATTGTCACTTGATAATTAATATTTTATTTCGTTGCTTATGTCTAGTAATTGTTGAACATTCAAATAAAAACTAATTACTGGCCTACTTGTTAACAAAGTATTGTTGATATTATTATATCTGATATCATCCCTTGTCAATCTATTGCCCAAATTAATGCTTTGTTATCTTGTGTTTCAGGATTGGAGTTGGTGCCTTTGGACTCTGCGGTCTGCCAACACTACGAGGACTGGAGTTGGTGCCTTTGGACTCTGCGGTCTGCCAACACTACGAGGATTGGAGTGGCTGCCTGTGGACTCTGCCGCCGCTGAGAGAGAGACTGCACACGCCACTACGATACAAGGGGAGTGATATTCATGTTTTGTTTGTAGTTTAGTGTAGTTAGTTTGTAGTTTAGTTGTAGTTAGTTGTAGTTTAGGGAGGTGGGGGTGGAAGGGGGGTTAGGTTAGGGTAGTTAGTTAGTAGTTAGTAAGTAGTTAGTTAGTAGTTAGTAAGTAGCTAGTTAGTAGTTAGTTAGTAGTTAGTTAGTAGTTAGTAAGTAGTTAGTTAGTAGTTAGTAAGTAGCTAGTTAGTAGTTATTTAGTAGTTAGTAAGTAGTTAGTTGCATGGTAGTTAGTTAGTAGTTAGTAAGTAGTTAGTTGCATGGTAGTTAGTAAGTAGTTAGTTAGTAGTTAGTAAGTAGTTAGTTGCATGGTAGTTAGTTAGTAGTTAGTTAGTAGTTAGTAAGTAGTTAGTTGCATGGTAGTTAGTAAGTAGTTAGTTAGAAGTTAGTAAGTAGTTAGTTAGTAGTTAGTTGCATGGTAGTTAGTAAGTAGTTAGTTAGTAGTTAGTAAGTAGTTAGTTGCATGGTAGTTAGTTAGTAGTTAGTTAGTAGTTAGTAAGTAGTTAGTTGCATGGTAGTTAGTAACGGTTAGTTAGTAGTTAGTAAGTAGTTAGTTGCATGGTAGTTAGTTAGTAGTTAGTTAGTAGTTAGTAAGTAGTTAGTTGCATGGTAGTTAGTTAGTAGTTAGTAAGTAGTTAGTTGCATGGTAGTTAGTAAGTAGTTAGTTAGTAGTTAGTAAGTAGTTAGTTAGTAGTTAGTAAGTAGTTAGTTGCATGGTAGTTAGTAAGTAGTTAGTTAGTAGTTAGTAAGTAGTTAGTTAGTAGTTAGTAAGTAGTTAGTTGCATGGTAGTTAGTTAGTAGTTAGTAAGTAGTTAGTTGCATGGTAGTTAGTTAGTAGTTAGTTAGTAGTATAGTAAGTAGTTAGTTGCATGGTAGTTAGTTAGTAGTTAGTTAGTAGTTAGTTGCATGGTAGTTAGTTAGTAGTTAGTAAGTAGTTAGTTGCATGGTAGTTAGTTAGTAGTTAGTAAGTAGTTAGTTGCATGGTAGTTAGTAAGTAGTTAGTTAGTAGTTAGTTGCATGGTAGTTAGTTAGTAGTTAGTAAGTAGTTAGTTGCATGGTAGTTAGTTAGTTGTTAGTTAGTAAGTAGTTAGTTAGTAGTTAGTAAGTAGTTAGTTAGTAGTTAGTAAGTAGTTAGTTGCATGGTAGTTAGTTAGTTAGTAGTTAGTAAGTAGTTAGTTGCATGGTAGTTAGTTAGTAGTTAGTAAGTAGTTAGTTAGTAGTTAGTAAGTAGTTAGTTAGTAGTTAGTAAGTAGTTAGTTGCATGGTAGTTAGTAAGTAGTTAGTTAGTAGTTAGTAAGTAGTTAGTTAGTAGTTAGTAAGTAGTTAGTTAGTAGTTAGTAAGTAGTTAGTTGCATGGTAGTTAGTTAGTAGTTAGTAAGTAGTTAGTTGCATGGTAGTTAGTAAGTAGTTAGTTAGTAGTTAGTAAGTAGTTAGTTGCATGGTAGTTAGTTAGGAGTTAGTTAGTAGTTAGTAAGTAGTTAGTTGCATGGTAGTTAGTTAGTAGTTAGTTAGTAGTTAGTAAGTAGTTAGTTGCATGGTAGTTAGTTAGTAGTTAGTTAGTAGTTAGTAGTTAGTTGCATGGTAGTTAGTTAGTAGTTAGTAAGTAGTTAGTTGCATGGTAGTTAGTAAGTAGTTAGTTAGTAGTTAGTTGCATGGTAGTTAGTTAGTAGTTAGTTAGTAGTTAGTAAGTAGTTAGTTGCATGGTAGTTAGTTAGTAGTTAGTTAGTAGTTAGTAAGTAGTTAGTTGCATGGTAGTTAGTTAGTAGTTAGTAAGTAGTTAGTAAGTAGTTAGTTGCATGGTAGTTAGTTAGTAGTTAGTAAGTAGTTAGTTGCATGGTAGTTAGTAAGTAGTTAGTTAGTAGTTAGTAAGTAGTTAGTTGCATGGTAGTTAGTTAGTAGTTAGTTAGTAGTTAGTAAGTAGTTAGTTGCATGGTAGTTAGTTAGTAGTTAGTAAGTAGTTAGTTGCATGGTAGTTAGTTAGTAGTTAGTTAGTAGTTAGTAAGTAGTTAGTTGCATGGTAGTTAGTTAGTAGTTAGTTAGTAGTTAGTTAGTAGTTAGTAAGTAGTTAGTTGCATGGTAGTTAGTTAGTAGTTAGTAAGTAGTTAGTTGCATGGTAGTTAGTTAGTAGTTAGTTAGTAGTTAGTATGTAGTTAGTTGCATGGTAGTTAGTTAGTAGTTAGTTAGTAGTTAGTAAGTAGTTAGTTAGTAGTTAGTAAGTAGTTAGTTGCATGGTAGTTAGTTAGTAGTTAGTAAGTAGTTAGTTGCATGGTAGTTAGTTAGTAGTGTAGTTGCATGGTATGAATGGTGTGTGTTAGGTTAGGCTAATCATTCTTCCCTTTCAGATCAGATAGGTCTTATTATCTTTACTAATGTTTGCTATTATCTTATTATTTCACAGTTTTGATGATGTCCCCCCTCTTCCCCTCCCCCCGGCTTGGTCACCCCTCCTTCAGCTTCAATATTTTGCTTTGCTTTAACTAATTATTGTGTTTGCCTTTAACGTAACTTATATTCCGTCATTGTACCGGGTCATATAATATCTTCGAATCACTTGAGTTCATAACTATTGTATTTGCCTTTAACTTCACTTGTGATATACACGCCGTTTTTGTACCGGGTTTAATATAGTTATATATCGTCTTTGTCACGCGAACTTTACTTAATAAAAGAAAAAAATCGAACTTAATCTTTTATTGATCAATTTATTATAAGCTATGACTTTTATAACTGATGAAAACTTAAAAATAGTTCTCAATGATAAGTTCCTTTATATGGACTTCGAAAATAAAAACTTAGGAAAGATATATAGTTCCGTTATATGGACTTAGGAAAGATATATAGTTCCGTTATATGGACTTAGGAAAGATATATAGTTCCGTTATATGGACTTAGGAAAGATATATAGTTCCGTTATATGGACTTAGGAAAGATATATAGTTCCGTTATATGGACTTAGGAAAGATATATAGTTCCGTTATATGGACTTAGGAAGATATATAGTTCCGTTATATGGACTTAGGAAAGATATATAGTTCCGTTATATGGACTTAGGAAAGATATATAGTTCCGTTATATGGACTTAGGAAAGATATATAGTTCCGTTATATGGACTTAGAAAAAAACTTAAAAACAAAATATAGTTCCGTTATATGGACTTAGAAAACAAAACTTTAATAAAATATAGTTCCGTTATAAGGACTTTTACTTAAAACTATACCAGTAAGATAACAGGAGAAACTAAATAAAATGGATATTAAGAAGAGCATAAATCAACTTAGTATTTTATTAACCAGATTCAGACATACACTTGTAAAATATATAAAGAACACGGTATACAAAACATAATACCGTACTGGTATAATTATAGATTGACTAAACTTGTCAATAGTTTTATGACATACCTAAACAAATGCATATAATAAATATGAAATTTTTATTATAATCTATTTTTCCATTTAGCTCTGTGACCATGGTATTTCTTCTGTCCAGTTCATATGCCCATTATTAATTTACGGTCATTTTAATTCCGTAGATTTTAATTATTAAAGTTTAATTACTATTGGGCTTTAGATTTAAATTATATTTTCTTCTAATAACCATTGGCTTTTGGTAATAGTATTCATATAGCTTTATTTTGGAATGGAACCCTCGTTTTAGTATTATTGACTTTGTTGGTCTCAATCCATTCTTGCATTATATATATTAATCTTAGTTTGAGGATCTTCCATAGCAGATATATACTGTAAATTACTTTAATCTTTCAAGTATTATTCAAAACTATACTAAGTGGTCTTTCTAGATATATTTCTTATTTCTCAGATTTAATGGAATTAATCAGCTTCCAAGTAAACATCTAGTATCCTACATCCCTAGCTCTCCCAGCAGACAGTATTTAGGTAAGTGTGTTAACTATTTTAGTTTCGTTTATAACCTGCCTTTAACATACTAAAATTATTCCTTACTAATTACTTAACTATTTTACTATCACTTAATTAAAATGTAAAACTTGCAAACTAAACAAACCAAAATTGGGACAAGGACAATATAAAGTCAAATTAAATTATCAAAATCGCTATGTGGAAACAACGTTTACTAAAATGAAAATTATTAAATAAAAGAACACAATCCACCACATAGGGTGTACATTACTACATGAGCAAGTTAATCTGTTTCCCAAGCAAACTAATCGCACATATAACAACGCACTATCGTCACGTTAAAGGAAGTAGTCAAGTTTGGGAAGTCCGGGACGTTCTGGCAAATTTTACTAAACTCTGCATGAATAAAGAAACTATATGTTAAATGTCAAAATATTATTTAAAATCAAATTTGCAACATGACAAGACATTAAAATAGTACAAAATACAAATATTGATAGGATATCTATACTATTACAAAATAATATATAAAATACAGTACAGCACTCACTAACGATAGTGCTATCGGGTAGGTACCTGTAAGCATAGCATGCTTCAAGTGACCCCTATCAATAACTACCCTACAAATAACCTACATTTATAGCACAAATAAACTAAGGAAATCGCAAAAGTAAGCAATTGATACTATCGACAATGAATACATATAATATAAAGAGAAATAATTGCAAAATATGAAGACAAATAAAGACAAATAATTACAAAATATGAAGTAACAACAGATTTAAACAAAGAGTACTCTTTTAACAAGAACAATAAATTTAAAAAATCATCAATATTAATATTAATAATAATAGAAAGAAAAGATAAACATAAATACACAAAAAGTAAGCAGAGGTTATACAAGAAACTTCAAGTTAAAAATGCTTGATTAAAATTATTGATGTCAAATTTTAGAATACAGTCACAATAATTGACCCTAAAAAGATTAAATTTATGGAACAATTTACTTGCCTCAAAACCTAGCTTTTGTGTTGGGTGTAGCCTTGTGGATAGTTCGATTGGTTTTCAGAATAACTAAGTTTCTTTGTGTACTGTGGTATGGCTTGTAGACAGTGGCGAAGGTGTTGGCTTATATTTGTAGGGTAGGGGTGCTGGCATGGTAGTGAAGTGTGAATTAGTGATGGATGTGGGTGTCAGCAGTGTATTGACAAACTGGGGCAGAAATACTGGTTAAGTGTATTCTATAAGGTTAGATCATTTAAGTGTGTGTGTGTGTGTGAGGGTTGGTAGGACATAAGCGAGGGTTTTAGAACATTTAAGCGTGTATGAGGGTTGGTAGAACAGTTAAGTATGTAAGGGTTGATATAACTGTTCAGTGTATGTGAGGGTTGATATAACAAGTGTGTGTAAGGGTTGATATAACAGTTACGAGTGAGGATTGGTAGAACAATTATATAGTTTAGCTTAGGTGTGTGTGTCCCCGCTGGCAAAGTCAAGTGTGGCATTTATAATTATTGGCTGTGAAATGTGGTTACAAACATTGAATGCAAACTATATGTGTTGGCAGTGTGAATTAATAACTTGACATGTAGCTGGGTTGGCAAAGTGGTATTTAGGTTAATATAAATACTGAAGGAATTATGTAACGAGCTATGGTGTAATTTAGGATTTAATCTGTAGTATATCTATTTCTACTGATCTATCCTTTCATGTAACCATAATGTGTCTATGAATGTAGCTTCCTATGTATATCTATTGGTGTAATTATCTACCAATGTAACTACCTACTGTATCTATCCATGTATCTAAATATATTAGGAATTAAAAGTCACCCTCTTCTCCCTGGAATTTTATTCATCGCATGATTTAGATTTATTTTCGTGAATATTAGGAAGCCTTTCAGTTTATCCTCTGGCAATGTATTCCAATAGTTTTCATTTCAAAGCTTTATTTAATTGTAATAGTTTGTAAATAGACTTAGTTTAATTATACTATTATTATAGGCTATACATTTATGTAATTTGTCCAAATGTAATGCTATTTTCATTAAAATTAATTAGGAACGTTACTGTTCATATAATAATCAGATCTAAGATATTGATTAAATTAACTTCTTCAGTCTTACTCCAAGTTAAAATTAATTAGTGACTGGACAAGACAAACAAAATTGATTTACAATATTGGATTACATTAACAGGATATAATCAAAGAGGCAACTTATATTCCATAGTTTTTATTAAAAAAAAAGGAGTTTTCCAGTGGTCCATGTTGAAGTAACGCTCCGCCATTTAGTTCTTGAGCGACCATCTTTAAATGTTGGACACCATCTTGCGACCATCTTGACATGAACGACACGATCCTCACCCTTTTCTTAAACATTTGTTTCCCTTCTCAGCGCCTGATACTGAACGACTATTGTGACAATTGAGTATTTAGAGATTACTGATTAACATTAATTTATCAAGGTAACTTCAATATACACAGATTAGCACTAATTTCTCAAGTTAACGTTATTATTTAAAGATATTCAACGTTATTTCTACCATTAACGGCATTGCGAAGGGAAAGAATGGTTTAAGAAGGCCACGGTCCTCAGTCTCCTCACAGCAACACTTCACACCTGCAAAAATTATGAAATATTGAGGCACCAGAAGTACAGGGGTTTCAAGGAGAAGAGGAAGGGGCCCCCCCCCTTCCTCTTCTCCTTGAAACCCCTGTACTTCCGGTGCCTCATGAGGTGAAGGAGGAGGGGGGGAATTGAGAGTGTCTCGGAGGAGGGGGGTATTGAGGGGGTCTAGGGGGAGGGGGGGTGTTGAGGGGGTCCTTGGAGGGGGGGGGGGGGGGGGGGGGGGGGGGGTTGAGGGGGTTGGAGGGGGGGGGTGGGGGGGGGGGGGTCCTTGGAGGGGGGGGGTTGAGAGAGTCCTTGGAGGGGGGCTTGAGAGGGGTCCTTGGAGGGGGGGGTATTATTATTTTTTTTTCAGTCCCTCCCACATACGAAACCCTCCCACCATGAGTCTTCCCTCATCCCTCCCCTTCTGGCCTATTATGTATGGGTCCCATTCGGTAGTTGGCCTTATTCTATATTCTGTTATGTTCTATATTCAGGTCTATTCTCTATTCTATTTTCTATTCTGTTCTATTATATTTCCTATTCTATTATTTTGCCTCTCCTTCCTCCCTGGTACATCAACACCCTCCCTGCAGCCCTACATAAGAAAAGTCGAGGTAAGATTTGTATAGATTTATTTATTGTCAGATAAGTCAGTGTAGAAGTAGTCATTGGTGTCTAGCAGTGTAGCGGTGGATTGGGTACAGAGCCCAACAGCAGGTAAGATAATAGCAGCAGGCCAAATAGAAGCAGCAGACAGTATAACAAAAGACCAGACAACCACAGAAGACTAATAATAAAGCAGAAAGGTTATCAGAAGACTGGCATTGAAAGAAAACGGGGGGGGGGGGGGATTGGCAAAATTGTTCTAGATAGCCAAACAAACCAAGTAATGACAACAGGTGTCAACATTGGTACCATCACAGGAACTTTTGATACAATTATAATCTACAATTGTTTTATTGTTGTGATGTTATTTCGGTATGGTACCCTTTGTTCATGTGTTCCCATAACAGTTTATTGCTGATAATGCAGAAAGCTATTAAGGTCAAGGTGATGGGTACGAGTTGGCAGGTATTGACTATAGACTACTTTAAAGAGTTGGCGAGACAAGCAGCAGGAGTGGACGAGAGCAAAACACCTGAAGCGACAACCACAGCAGCATGATCCAGAGATAGGGACAACACAGACGCGGCGGTATGGTTGAAGGAGAGCGACACCAACGACGGCAGATCATAGGGCGGTGATGGTAGTAGCTTCCGAGTGGAACTACTGTACCAGACAACACCAACTACCAGGTCAGCAAAACTATATTGTTGTTGTGTTGGGGATAATAGGTCAGTCAGTCATACCTAGCTTCAGTAATAAGTTAAGGGGATAAGAGACCCCAGAGAAAGGTAAAAGGTTAGATTGGTAGAGAAAACAGTGTGCCCAACAAAGTAGGCCAGCCTTCATTCACTCATTAGTATTCTCCAAACCACATATATTTACTTAAAAGCAATATTTAACCTTACATTTACTGTATATCCGTTTTTGCGAGATTATGAAAGCAATTTCATATATTAGTGACAAGTAAATTTGATATTACTTAAGCAATGACAGTTTAAATAGGTATGCAAATTCGAAATTATATTCAAGGCATTGCTTTCAAAAGTAAGTACTAGTAAACCGTATTTGTCTAAATATTACTAGTATCTTATTACTAAAATAATTGTCTTATTTAGGAATTATGCAAAACACTGGATAAATTGGTTTTAATTTTTAAATTTACTATTGCAACCTAATATTTTTCTTTTAGTATAAATTATTTCTGAAAATACCATAAGCTACTTCCAATACATGTAATTTTGCTTTGATGTATTCTTCTGCCTCTGCTTGTGAATGAATTTTATAACTGATATTTTGATTTGTATATTAGTTTTCCACAAGTGCTAGTACATTGATTTAAATGTAGCACTGATAACTAAGCAATAACCTGTAATTTATGCTTATTATTATTATTATTATTATTATTATTAAACACAAACAAAACTATGCCAGCTGTAGAACAAACTAATCATGGGCTTTAAATTCAGTATTTATCTCAAGATAAATAATTTATATAATATTAGTTTTATAAATTTAACAGTAGATAATCCAATTTATCAATATTTGTTTTGAGTTATGAATATTGAGGTCATAATTCTATACATGTAAGCTTAAAGTCAACCCATTGAGGATTCCGACTCAGTTTTTTTCTGGCTATTTTTATTAAATGTGTCAGTTTAAGAAGCACACATGGGAGCTAGGGAGTTGGAGTTTGTACCCCTTTTACTCCTAGATGTCCTTTTTAAACTACATAAAATCTTCTAATGGCAACCAAAATAGTGTATACAAATTAGTTCAAATACTGAGAGGGTTAAGTTATTCAGCAAGTCTATAATTATTATAATAATAATAATAATAATAATAAATTATATAATAATAAAATACTGTATATTAATTCAGTCCTTTACCGTAAACTGGATTATCTTAAGCTGCAGTGGCATTCATAGTTTGTCTAAGCAGAGTAAGCAAATGTATTTTTATATTACATAGAAAGTGAAGCTATGAAGCTATAGTACATCCCATTTTTGTTAGTCAATATTATCCATTTGTCTCCAGTGTTTTGCACATCTAAATGTTTTTACTTAAATTTAATACTGAAGTGGCTATGAATTTTTATATTAACAAAGGTATCTGGTAGATTTTGTTATTTCTAACAGTGCAATTCGTACATTTGGCAACACTGATAATAGTTCATCTAACCTAGCCTAGTTTAATGTGCAATCATGAACATTATGTGACTCACCCATTTGGCTGTACATAATCCAGAACACTTAAAATGCAAGAAAACCCGTATTTGAGATAGTTATTCTGGATTCCCATTTTATCAAGGTTTTCTGCCAAGTATTGATTTTGACAACAGTCTCCTGTGAAACCCTTAATATAGGATGGCCATGGCAGAATCACCTCTATTGTAGGATACTTTGTTCAGACATTGTGAAGTTTAAGTTGAGGGGGGATGAATAGGTTGGAGAGGCAAAGTCTATGAACCAGAGCATAGGAAAGTAAGCCATTTAGACAAATAATAGGTGGATTTTGTCCTTGCGATTATTTAAAGTTTAACATTTTTGCTAAGATAGTTGATAAAACTATATATATATTAGCTTACAGAGCCAGAGCCCTAATAAGGCTAGTGTTTATAATCTGAATAGTTACGTAGTGTGAGCGTTAATTAACCCGCTGGTGTAGATACCAGATCCTAGTGACAATAGAAAACACCAACTTAAAATATTGTAGTTTGAGTAGTATTAGTAATCTTTCTTTGTTTGCCCATTTCTTAACCCTTTCCAATGCATGATGCAAAGTTGTTGATGTTGTTGTTCCCTAAGCTGCCTGGCCGAACAGCCCCGAGTCCCTGAGAAAGGCCATGGCCACGATCGGGCTTTCCCACAGAGCTCTCATTGAGTGTAGATTGTCTTGTTGGCGTAAGTGGCTGTGTGAAATGCAGTCTTCTATGATGTGTTTAATGGTATGGGGTGCTGTGTTACATCCCGGGCAGGCGTCGACAACGGAGTCATCCAGTCTCTTCTGATAGCTCAGGAGAGCTGGATGGTGTCCGCATCTCAGCCTGGCCAGGTGGACTCTGTCCTCGCGAGGAAGGGAGGATTCGGAAGGATGGATTTCGGGAGGTCGTGCATGCAGCTGCGTGTGAGTGGATGGATCGGTGAGAGATATGAGTATGGATGTGCTTCCGGAAGTTGGTTCGGGGTGGGCAGGGAGGGAGAGAGGACAATAATTGTGTGTGATACCGTGTGCTGGGTGTTGTTTTGATATTTCTTGGTGTCTGTGGGTGTGTTGCCATGTAGTTTAGTGGGTGGTCTTGGTTCGTGGAGGCTGCTGCCAGGAATTGAGTGCCTCTCATGTCCAGATAGTCTTTGACTTTGAGGATTTTGGTTTCTTGATGTAGGTGATCTGTGGGTGCAGTAGCTGTGCAGCCTGTAATGATCTTCAGGGCTTTGTTTTGAATAGTCTGTAAGGTCTTATGATGTGTTTCAGCTAGGTTAGAAGCCCAGGCTGGGCTTGCATATTCCATCACTGATCTTATGTATTGTTTATATACTGTGGTGGTAGTTTCTTTGTGGTGTCCAAATTTTGTGTGAGCAAGTGACCTGAGGGCGTTAAGTCTGGGTGTCAGTTTCTTTTTAATGTTTGTGGTGTGCTGTTTGAATGTCATACGAGTGTCATATGTTACTCCTAGGATTTTGGGTGTGTGTGTATGTGTTAGAGGTGTGTTGTTTATGGTGAGTTGAGGGATGTATTCGTGTTCCCCTGTCCAACTTGTGAGCAGGGTTGCGGTGGATTTGGCTGGGGCTAGATTAAGTCTGTTTGTAGTGCACCAGCCATGTAGTGTGTTGAGATAGGGTTGAAGGAGATCTGTTGCTCTTTTTGGGTCGTGGTGTGTGCATGTGAGTGTTATGTCATCTGCATAGGAGGCTAAGTTTATTTGGGGCGTATTGGGTGTAGTTATATCGTGCATGTACAGATTGAAGAGTGCAGGCGATAGGACGGATCCTTGTGGGACTCCGTTTGGAAAGTTTCTGATTTTAGATGACTGACCGGCAAAAGATACGTGTGCACATCTGCCTGCTAGGAAGTTGGCCAGCCACCTTTTGTGTTGTTGTGCATGTTTGTGTTGTAGATTTTGTTTGTTAGGTTGTGGCGGGGATGGCATCGAAGGCTTTACTAATGTCGAGTGTGGCTAATAGTGATCTGTGTGGTGGTCTAGCTGAGTTGATGCCGTCGAAAGCTCTTTGTGTAAGGTCTGTGAGAAGAGTGTTTGTGGAGTGCAGTGGCCTAAAGCCATGTTGTGTTGGAGCTAGGGGTAGGTCAGGTGTAATTAGTTGTAATACTAGGCGTTCCATGACTTTGGAGGGGGAGCAAAGGAGTGTGATGGGGCGGTGCAGGAGGGTAGCGTGGGGTCTTTGTTGGGTTTGGGGAATGTGATGATGATACCATGCTTCCAAATGTCTGGTATTGTGTTGTGTGAATAGCTGTAGTTTGATATGTTAGGGAGTGCTTGTATGCCTTGTGGTCCCAGGTGTCTGAGGTGTATATTGCTTATGTTGTCTAGGCCACAGGCGGGTGAGTGCTTGAGATTGTTGATGATATGCTTTGTCTGGTGATTGGTGAAGGGTGTATAGTCAGAGTCTGTGGGGAATTGTCTCTTACGTCGGATGACACGTCGGTCGTCTTTGTGAGGTTTTAGGTGGCTGACATGTGAGAAGTGATTGATGAGTGTTTGCTTGTTGTTTACATGAAGGAGTAGTCTGTTGTTGTGATTGCAGCATGTGATTGTGTTGTGTTGCAACAAAGTTAAGTTTAATTCTAACTTGGGACACAAATTTAAGTTTAATATTAACTTTCAGACGATTTTAGTCAACTAAGGAGCCTGAACGAGTTAGAGCATTTATTATGTTAAGTCGCAAGCCCTTTGATTCCCAGAGTTCAATATAATATGGCACTGGTAATTTGTGTTCTCTTAAATTAACACTTACACTAAGATTATTTTATTTATGAGTCTACTATTTTATCCAGATTAGTTAGGACCTGCTGGAGTCTTAAGGGTAGAGATAATTTGTACCCCATTGATTCCTTAAGGTAATTTAACTGATTGATGTCTTGTGTGCCAAAATGAAATAATTATGTATTGAAGGTATTAATTATGTCAAACAGCAGAGGCCAATCATGTTTTTTTTTCTTTATTCCCAGTAGTTCTCCCAAAGCTGAGTAAAATCATCTTGCTGTAGTAATAATCGTAAATGAAAAGCAAAGTTTGATTAAATTATTATATTCTTATTTTACTTTACACGTTTTTTTCATTTTTATTACTACCATGATTAGTTAATATGAAATTTGAATGAATGTGTTTTTATCTTTAAATGAACACAAACAATACGGTTCTTATTAAAGCTATTTTGCAGAAGGTTAAAATTAATAATTATCTTTAAACCTACAATAATGACTAAATATAACTTTTCTCAGTTAATCTAATCTAGTTAATTTATCCGGTTTTCACCATTCGCCCATTGTCACAAATCTTTGTTTGGAGATCATACATTATCATTGCTGCCATATGTACGAATTTCCTTTAACTAGTTAGATCAAACTACTGCCTAGATCACTGCCCACCAATTATGATAGTCTAGGGAATATTTTTAAGTTCCTTGGCTATTTCCAAACTGGTCTGTTTCAACCAAATAGTCTCAAATGTTCGAGTAGGTATTTAATGCAATTGTTTATATAATATATATATATTGTTGCCTTCCTTTACTGTGTATCTGTCATTATACAGGCTGATTAAAAAAGAAGTGTTAATGTTTTAACCCCCTCAGACATAAGTTGCCAACTTACTGATGGGGTGGCGGAGCGCCCGGTATTTCCCTCAAAATTATTTCTCAACAGATTCTGATCTAACTTACTGAGCTCAATATGACGCAAATGCGTCCTATAACTTACTTCTGGAGCTATTTCACTAAGTTCATATGACGCGATCGCGTCATATGATACCTTTGGGCAACACCGTCATATGTGGCTGAGGGGGTTAAGGACGTTTTCAAATGTTCGATCTGTATTTAATGCAATTCTTTATATAATTTATATATTTTGTTGCCTTCCTTTACTGTGTATCTATGTCATTATACAGGTTGATTAAAAAAAAGTGTTAATGTTTTAAAGACGTTTATGCCAGAACAACACAAGACCATGGGATGAGTTAATTTTTTCGAAGTACTGTGTTCGTGTACGTTTTGGTTTGTTTATTTTGAAAGTTTTACATTTTAATTACACAAACACTTTTGGCAAGAAAATTAAGTCTATGGAGTGGAAACTAAAGTGTCATACCTAATCATGAACGTAAGAATTATAGCTATGCTACAAACCTTAGACAATGTTTGTCTCGTAATATATTATTAACTTGCGTATTATTATAAACACAGTTTCCAACATTATTATATTCTTGTTTATCTATTGAGAGCAAAGGAAGGTTGTGGGTTCTGTGTTAATTATTCAGTTTAATGATTCTTTATCCAACATCTCTATACTGCCACATCAACAATGGGGCTCACGATAACTTGGTCACCAACATTTAGTGGAATACAGGACAAAATATCGGTTCTATTCTCTTCCACAATTATTATAAGTTTTTATGTCGATAATTTTTAAATGTGCAATACATTTGAAATAATTAAGACTTTCCGAGGGTCAGAGTAATATGGTCTTATATTTGTTTGACAAATCCATCCGTGAAAGCATGACATTTTTTTGTTACCACCCTGTATACATACTATAAGACTTATCCATAAGTATGGTTTCAGTCTAGCGTCCTAATGGAGGCAGTACAAGTAGCTTAATTACATCGTCTTGAAAACTATATTGAGCAGAATAACTTCAAAATATTACAGTACATAGACTTTCATAATAGGCAGGATTAATATTATCTACAGTATAAACAGTTACTGACCCACCGTTTGTATTGTAGTTGTGATGGAGCAAGTGTTGATCCGTCTGTTCCCCCTCCCCAGGCTGGACGTCTACCACACATCTGAAACAATAGGTCAGTATTACCAACTGGGATCTATACAAAATAATAGATATAAATAATCTGCAGTATATCCAGAAACCTATTTGGTCCTATGGTGTTATATTGGGTTCACCCACCCCCCATCCCCAGTTTCGCTTCTTTAATTTGGAGATTACGACTTTTCACCCCATTGCTTTTGGCGATATGATTTCACCCCATTCAGGTGTCTTTTCTGGGCGAGCAATAGCCAGTCTGTACCTTCCGGCCTTCGGCCAAGAAATTTTTCTGTCGAAACATTTACAAATTCAGCTTGAAGGGTGTCTAGGTGGTCGTTTCTTAGTCTAAAAGAAGTCTTAGAAGTAGTTTTTATTAGCCTCGGGGGCAAACTAAAATGCTATGCTAGAAAATGGCTGAAGCAAGCACAATCCCTAATCATTAAAAACAAATATATATATATATATATATATATATATATATGTAACCCCCAAGACGTCGGATCATATTGTGCTAAATCTTTACATATTAGTTTTCATTTATGAATTAATTTAAGTATATATTTATTTATTAATTTATAAATTTGATTTAAATGTATGTATATCTTTACTTATTTTGTTTTTACCTCAGTGATGATTCGTTGGTGGTATGGTCTTCAAAGTCTTCTGCCTCGCCTCGCCTGCGAACAAAGATCGAAGTTAGTATTGTTATTTGCCCTATTTAACCCCTTTAACACGAGGACTCATTTTCACCTTTGATTTAATTTTTGTACTAAAGTAAAGACTATTTTATGCAGATTAAAAAGGACTCGTATTATTCAAAGGCTTCCTGGAGACCTTTTTTAACCCATTGAAACAGTTTTACCTTTTAATTTTTGGGGGTTAAGTTAAATTGTATACAGTTTAAAAAGGACCTATGTCATTCAGAGGGCATATTGAGCTCTTATTTACTAACCCTTTCAGCCCTAGAGTTAGGTCATAAGCTAAACAAAATCGTTTAATGGTAACTAGAATTAGATGGAAATTAAGTCATCGTGCTGAAGGGGTTAAAACATTGAATAGTTCTAGATTAATTAAATGGGAAGTAATTATATTCACATGTCACGCAAAATGTATTACTTACGAGTTGTTGGCTATAAGGAAGTTAGAGCTGTAAACAGATATTTATCAGAATTACCAGTTAAAATAGTCATATTTTTAAACTCTTGAAGCCTAAATCATCCTACTTTCTACCCATCACAAAACAACATTACATTTAGATTTAAACATCAATGATTGCGGCTCCAAATTTCTTGTAGCCTGAAACTTGCAAGTGGTTAATTGCGTCAACCTTATATTATATTATATTCCATTCCTATACATGTAGAATTTACAGTAATAAGGAATTATATATAATCAGTCCTAAGTTTCCTATGATTTTTCGTTATGCAATTATATATGGATTGATTTTTGGGTAGAATTTACTTTTCATTAAATACTATATATAGTTTCGAAGTTTATATATAGAAAATTATGTTAATGCATTGTTTCCAGAGATAAAAGAGATAAAAAGAGAATGTTAAGTGTTCCTCCTCCGTCAGGCCTTCCAACCACGTCGGTTGATCAGCAGCCGTACCTGAAACCTTCACGACCAACGACAAGACAACCAGAATTTACCGGCCGGATTTCAACCAACAAGAAACAACAAACCAGACCTAACCAAGCTAACCCTTTACCCAAACCAACTAAATATCTAACTAAACCTCTACCCAAGCCTCTAACCAACAGCTAACTACCTCAGCCACAAACCGAATAGAGAAACACCTAACCAATACTAACCTATAACAGACTCCTACCTATCCCTATCCCTTCAACTATAACTACCTCCTCTACCCCCACCCCCCTTCCCCTCCCACCATCCCTATTATAAACCTTGTCTATAATGCTAAACCAACGACCATAGGAGAAAATGATTAGTGCAGAAGTACATACATATATACAGTATATATATTATATTTCACTTAAAAATATATATTACATTAAATTACCAAGTTCAGGAAATATTGAAGTTACTGCAAATATATCAATAATAATAAAAATATATTCCAAATTAAGCATATAGTATATCATTGCATATTTATCATTCATTAACCAAACATTGAAGTATCTTACCTTTGTATTGCAGCCTATCTAATTTAACAAAGACATGTTAGTAAAAAGTAGGTGAGTTAGTTGATTGACAGGAAAATGGATGGGGTGGGGGGTGGAGAGGGAAATGGATGGGATGGAGGAAAATTGGGGGTGGGGGAGGGAACAATGGATGGGGGGGGAGAGAGGAAAATGGATGTGGGGGGAGAGGAAAATGAATGTGGGGGGAGAGGAAAATGGATGGTTGGTGGGGAGCGGAAAATGGATGCAGGGGGGGGGGGGGGGGGAGCGGAAAATGGATGCGGGGGGGGGGGGGGAGAGGAAATGGATGGGGGGGGGGGAGAGGAAATGGATGGGGGGGGGGAGAGGAAAATGAATGGGGGGGGGAGAGGAAAATGGATGGGGGGAGAGGAAAATGGATGGGGGGAGAGGAAAATGGATGGGGGGGAGAGGAAAATGGATGGGGGGGGGGGAGAGGACAATGGATGGGGGGGGGGGGGAGAGGACAATGGATGGGGGGGGGAGAGAGGACAATGGATGGGGGGGGAGAGAGGACAATGGATGGGGGGGGGAGAGGACAATGGATGGGGGGGGGAGAGGACAATGGATGGGGGGGGGGGAAATGGATGGATTGGGGTGGGGTATGGTTGGAATAATTAAAAGATGCTGTAGACTGGTTGGTTGGTTGGTTGGGTAGTCGTCTGGTTGTTAAGAGTCCACCATCCTTCAATACACTTGCAAAAGAATAAGTTAACATAATTAACATTGCATTTTTTTTTTAATAGTAATAGCATTATAATTATTTTTACTTGCCACTTAACCCCTTCTGTACCGGCGAGGTCTTTTCAATTTTATTCTAGCTGTATATATACGATTTTGTGCAGTTTAAGAAAGATCTGTGGTAACAAAAATGATAAGAGAATTCGAAGCCTCTTACTTGCTGGAGGCCCATTTAAACTGAATAAAATAATAGTTAAATAATAGTTAAAAAGACGGCACCGCTAATGAAGCTTAAGGGGAGACTGACCGTTTGTTTGGTCTATTAATTAATGTATTCATATAGATTTTTAGTTTCCTCCCTAGACCTCCATCAAGCTTAGAAAAACACCCTAGACCCCCCTTAAAGATAAATTTGTACATTTTTCGATAGAAAAATTTCCTCTTTAAATTGCTGGCTCGCTATCGCTCGCCAGGAAATAATAACACACCTAAATGGGACGAAACGTCTTAACACTGACAACGAAATGGGGTAAACGGTGTTAAAATCGCCAAACTAATGGGCCGAACGTCTTATAATCTCAAAACTAGGGGGGCTAAACATTAGGGAGAAGGGGGTCCAGATAAACGGTCTGCCTCCCCTTAAATATGCATTATGTTTTTGTTCTAATGTAAAAACTACCTCCGACGTATTATGAAAATCCGGTTATTATTTAGGCAAATATTAAGGTTGAATATTGTTAACGCTTTCAATGACATTAATTTTATTTGGCAGACTTCATTCAGACCACTTTTTCCGAAATTGCGTTGTAATGTGTGCGATTAGTTTGCTTGGGAAACAGATTAACTTGCTCATGTAGTAATGTACACCCTATGTGGTGGATTGTGTTCTTTTATTTCATAAATTTCATTTTAGTAAGCGTTTTGTCCACATAGCGATTTTGATAATTTAATTTGACTTTATATTGTCCTTGTCCCAATTTTAGTTTGTTTAGTTTGCAAGTTTTGCATTTTAAATTGTCCTATGGCCAGCTATTTATTATTATTATTATGGACAAACTGGATTTTAGGTCACGTATGGGATATAATGATCTAAATGTGTACTATAGCTTTGTCATAGAGTATTAGTCACCGCAATATAGGTCTTTACCGCTGCATATTAAATTATTGGTCAATATTTACGAGTCGCACCACAGCTGGGATCTCACTTCTAATGGTAGTTTTGGGTTGCTATCATTCTATGCTTCATTTCTATATACTTTTTATCCACGGGAATTTTTGTTTTTCTTGGCTTAGGCCTAGGCTATATATTTTTTTTAGCATTAACCTCACCAAAAAACCTAACCTAATAGCCCCCAAATACATTTAGGTTAGGTTAGGTTAGGTTAGGTTAGGTTTTTTGGTTAAGTTAATGCCAAAAAAAAACAAAAAACAAAAAACAAGAACAATATTTTCCCGTGGATAAAAAGTATATAGCAATGAAGCTTAGAATGATAGGAACCCAAAACTACCATTAGAAATGAGATCCCAGATGTGGTGCGACTCTTAAATATTGACCAAATTATTTTTCCTTAGACTTTGTGGGTTAAATAAGGGTGGAAGGAAAAATGGCGGGCATCTTGGATCAGCTGAGATCTAATATTTTTCACTTTTTACCGTATTTTTATTATTTTTTCGTATTCTATATCAATGATAACCCTGCGGGGGTCTGGGGGTGGCAGTCCCTAGGTTAGGTTAGGTTGTTAGGTTAGGGTAATGACAAAATATGGTTTTAGGGGGCATGTTTTAAAATTGCAAAATAATGGGTAAAAATGAATTTGCAGAAGGAAAATCACCTTAAAACACATCAATGAAGGAACTGATGAGAAAAAGGATTATAATAAAAAATAAAAAAACATACGTGACCTAAAATCCAATTTTACTATTATTATTATTATTATTATTATATATTATTTGTTCATCTTTCTCTCCTTCTCTTTCCCTGGCTTGCATCCATTCGGCCCATTCAGCCAACTGTTAAGACTTTTATCCCTATCCAGGTGTCTATTTATTCCCCAGTATTGTATGGAGAAAACCGGCTTTGCCGGAGATATTTTTCTATCGAAAAATTTACAAACTTAGCTTGCTGCCAAACCAAAAAAATATATATGCTGGCTCGCTACCGCTCGCCAGGAAAATATTGGCACCTGGATGGGGGTAAACTTCTCAAAACAGTAGGCTGAATGGAGACTAATGGATACAAGCCAAAGAGAAAAAAAAAGCGAGGTGGGCTCCCTTAACGGTTGTGAATTATAAATTACCCAATAAATGATCCCTTTCCGTACCGGCGTCGACTCTTTAATTATATTCTAGCTATATAAACAGATGTTGCAGTTTAATTGTATTATAGCTATATAAACAGATGTTGCAGTTTAATTGTATTCTAGCTATATAAACAGATGTTGCAGTTTAATTGTATTCTAGCTATATAAACAGATGTTGCAGTTTAATTGTATTCTAGCTATATAAACAGATGTTGCAGTTTAATTGTATTCTAGCTATATAAACAGATGTTGCAGTTTAATTGTATTCTAGCTATATAAACAGATGTTGCAGTTTAATTGTATTCTAGCTATATAAACAGATGTTGCAGTTTAAGGGGACATGGGCCGGTTTTCTGGACCACTTTCTCCCTCATGTTTAGCCCTATAAGTTTTGAGATGTTAACCCTCTCCGACATATGACGCGATTTTGAGCCTATTGGAGATACTTTAAAGCCTTTGGTACCATCAGGGGCATTTAGAAACCTTTAGTTTAGTTACTTCAACCTCTGCAGTTGTCTTTGAGTTAGCTGTGGGCAGATAACTAATTTTAGAGAGGTAATTATAAGAGAGAACTATTTCTTATTGCTAATCTGGCAACCTCTGCGTCATAAAACCGTGAAAGAGTGAAGATGTTTGGGAAAAATGTTATTTTAATACCACGAATTTTCCGAGTGTTTTTTATAAACAAAATTGGTCATTTGCATCAATATATAGTGTTTGTAATTAATTAGAAATCTCGGGAAAACCTATTTTCCCCATTAGGCCTATCGATCGATGTTGAGACAGCCCCTCGATAGTGATTTGAAAAGACATTAGCCTAACCTAACAACCTTACCTAACCTAACCTAGTATTATAAGTGGGGGCTGCCGCCCACACACCCCCGCTGGTTGAGTACTAATCCCTTAATAAAAAAAAAGGTCAATATACAGGAGGCGCTACAATATAAGTAGCAAAATTATAATGGTAGTTTTGGGTTCCTATCATCATAGGCTTCATTTCTATATACTTTTTATCCCCGGGGAAAAAACAAAAAATCTTGGGGTTTTTTTTTTTTTTTTTTTTCTTGGATTTTGTTTTTATTTTTTTATTAACCTAACCTAACCTAAATGTATTTGGGGGCTATTAGGTTAGGTTAGGTTTTTTGGTTAGGTTAATGACCAAAACAAAAAATCCCAAGAAAATAAATGAAAAATCCCAAGATTTTTGTTTTTTTTTCCTGGGGATAAAAAGTATATAGAAATGAAGCATATGATGATAGGAACCCAAAACTACCATTATAATTTTGCTACCTATATTGTAGCGCCTCCTGTATATTGACCAAAAAAAAAAAAATTGGCTGTCGATTATACGAAGGTGAAAAAAAAGTCGATGAAGACTATGGTGTTCGCTCTGCAATCTTCAGCTTGATTGTACATTGATAACGGGAAAGTACCGTATTGACAACCTTGTTACGAAAAATAAATTTTAGTATCATACTTTTTTATTAG
Organism: Paralithodes platypus; assembly: GCA_032716605.1. Classification (NCBI taxonomy): domain Eukaryota; kingdom Metazoa; phylum Arthropoda; class Malacostraca; order Decapoda; family Lithodidae; genus Paralithodes; species Paralithodes platypus. Next base: position 22,256,460 of record CM064572.1, read on the forward strand.
GTTTTGCCGAGGGTTAAAACAAATTTTCTTATTATCTTTGGAGCATATAGATTCAATATTTATCTTCAAATATATAAACAAAATTTGTGGTATTAAAATAACATTAAACCGATGTTTGCCCCATTAGTAAGTCGATTTTAAGATTTCGCCCCATTTCGTCGTCAATATTTAGACCTTTCGTGCTATTTAGGTGTCTATTTTTACACTGGCGAACGATAGTGAGCCTGTAATGTTGGAAGAACCGGCCTTCGGCCGGAATTTTTTTCTACCGAAAAATGTAAAAATTAATTTAGAAGGGGGATCTAATGGATTTATTGTTTTTTAATTTGACGAGGGGGTAAAATTCTAGTTTCACGTACACAGCGACAAAAGGGAGGCGCCGTTGTAAAGGCATAGCTTCCCGACCAACTATGAAGATCAGGGAAATTGCTGGGTAAAAGACTTAATAAAATGATAATAAACTACATTAACGACATTAGCCTAACCTAAACCTTACCTAACCTAACCTAGTATTATGTAATAGCTATGGTGCCGCATATGGGGAGATTATTATTTTTTTTTTTTTTTACAGTAGGTATAATTCCTTATAATGCATTTCCGCCGCTTTGGACATATATAGGAATTAAGTATGGTATATGACAACTCTAAAGTAGCCATAGAAATTTATGAGTATGCTGTGAAAGCGAAACTAGAATTAAACCGACGAGGGTCTAGGGAGGAAACTAGAAAAATAATGAATACATGCAAAAATTGCCCAAAAAGTGGGATATGTGGTGGTAAAAAGCGTTAATTGGAAGCCTGTTAAATGCTGGAGGCCCTTTTTAAACTGAATAACATCGTCAAACATTAGCCAGAATAAAAGTTAAAATGACTAAGCTTTATAAAATCGTCTAATGATAGCCAGGTGATAAAATGGGTCATAATGTTCAAAGGGTTAAGGGGACGGTGGCCATTTTGTTGGTCTATTAATTTATAATTATATTCGTTGGTTTTATTTTCCTCGCTAGACCTCCAAGCTTAAAAGTACATCCCCTATACCCCTCTAAACATATATTTGTAAAATTTTCGGTATAAAAATGTCCAGGCCGAAGGCCGATTCCTCCTAAATTACAGGCTCACTCACGCTCGCCATGAAATAAATTGACACCTAAATGGCACGAAAGGTCTTAATGAAAAAAAAAAAAAAAAAAAACGAAACCTCTTCAAATTTCCAAACTAATGGGGCGAACGTATCTCAAAAGCAATGGGGCTGAACATGAGGGAGAAGGGGTTCCATAAAAACTACCCTCTTCCCTTAATGATAAATAACCACGAGGCGTCCAGTCAGCCGGCTTCGATTCGCTAGTTTGCCTAGTTTTCAAAATCCAATTAAAATATTCTAACTAATGTTATCATTAAGGCATCTATTACTCGTGGGTTGATAGGTAATTAATCGATATATAAATTATATTCAGGTTAAAAAATACCTAGCCCAATTCAGTTTAGAAAAGTCACATGGGAATATAGCCTAAGTTTATGCCATCAATTTATAATCTGGATCTCAATTTCTTCCGTAATGAATCAAATATACTAGTGATCGCCATACTATTGAGACATATAGTTTTATTGAAAGGGTTAAAGAGGTAGAACTGAGCGAACAATCTAAGTGCCGGCTTCCAGAATGTTCGTCAAACCTGCCGGCTTTTTCCATCACATTTCTGGCCTTATTTAATGCAAACGTATTTAGTATTATGGGAAAAACAACAAGCTCTTGTCCACAAATTCGGGTCTGGTGGTAAATAGTTCACGTTATTTAGCTATCACACCTTAATTTCTTCTATTTTCAGGGGAAACAATGGGGGAAAATGGGAGCACACGAGACTTACCTCCTTAAAGCTGGACGACCGGGAACAAAATGAACGAATGAGGCCAAAATTAAGAGCTTATATACCTTCGGTTGTATTGCTGGTGGTTGATGGCTACTATTGGGTGACAGATGATCGAGAATTTCACTCACAAAATCGTCAATATCTCCCTAACTATACATTTCTGAATACAATTTACTTAATACAAATTATGCGTATTTGTATCCTCTATCTTTTGGTATAAGTTTGACAATTCTAACATACATATTTTGTGAATAATTAATGGTTGTCGTCATATTTCCTTCACATGGGGATAGAGAGAGAGAGTTCCTATGCCAAGTGGACACGAGATTTTTATGCAACTTTATCAATGCTCTCATGTCCCCAAAAAAAAAAAAAAAAATGTGTCACTCATTAGAGCCCTCGATCCCCCCCATGAACGCCTAGATCCCCGAGGGGATGGACACGAAGGAATCGCCCTATAATGTATGCTATTGTAGAGATGTTATAATTCAATAGAGGTGTGAATAGGAGTTTCTTATGGGCTATCTGTATACTACTATAGCTTAATGTGATGTATGCGATTATAGAGGGCCTTTTCATAATATTCTGGAAACTATTAGACGATTCTATTCAGCTGAGGAAGGACATCTATCTATTCAAAGGCTACGAAATATGTCACTTAATCCTTTTAGCTGCCACATAGCCTTCCTAAGCCTCATAAAATCGTCTAAATGAAGCTGATATCAAGTAAAAAAAAAAAAAAAAAAAAGCGTAGAGAGTGGGAGAGCAGCGATCTAACTTGCCTCCCTTGGGCTCTAGAACCTGCCCCCACTCAGCCCTTGTCTCGAGTTACAAGGAGACATCCATCCTCCACCACCCCCCTTCTCATCCCCCACCCCCCGACCACCCCTTCGATGACGGGAGAAATCGGACAACCTCTCATCCGGTCGCCATTTTGGGGACACTAGCTTATTAATTTCTATGTATAGGTATACCATATAAAACAAACTGTTCTCAGTTTGAATGTACACTAACCATAAATTAAATATATTGACAAAATTATACATTTATTGTTTACATATCATTGTATGTTATTCTTTACGTTTTTCGGTCGAGAAATGTAAGCTACCAGCCGAAACCCTCATAAATTATAGACTAGCTATCGCTCGCCAAGAAAAATAGACACCTAAATGGCACGAAAGGTCTTAATATTGGCAAATAAAGGGGGCGAAAGATCTTAAAATCGCCAAACTAATGGGGCGAACGTTTTGTAATCTCAAAATTAATGGGGCTAAACATGAGGAAGAAGGGATTTAAGAAAAACCCTTCTTGCCCTTTCATATATTACCAAGCATTAGTTGCCTGTGTCTACACTACTGAATGAATAAAGGTTAGGGAAATAGGTTGTAATAAATTCATCTTTATTCATATGCATAAACTTCATACAATAAATACATCATACACGAATGTAATAAAATGTGACAATTGTTTTTAATTAAGCTAAAATTAATAATGGATATATAGGCCTACAAAGCTACATCAAATAAATTAACTAAATATATAAACAAAGCACCTAATTAGACGATTTTATTCAGCTTAGGAAGGACCTCAATTAAAACGCTACACATGATCTCAATTAACGCTTTTAATTACCCCAGATCCTTCCTAAGCTTCATAAAATCGTCTAACTGAAGCCGAAATCAAATACAATAAAGACGTCATCGGTACAGCAAGGGTTAACTCTCACAGGTCCTTCCTAAGCTTCATAAAATCCTCTAAATGTAACTATGATAACAAAAGACGTCGCCTAAACTAAAAAGGGCTAAGAATAGAAACGCCATTATTTTTATTATATTTTGTCTTTCATTAGGCAATAAAAATCGTCTAATGTTAACCAGGATAACCTAGGAATAAAGCGTCAAAAAAACAAAAACAAACACTGAAAAGGTTTACAAAATGGCGGCGAGTTGGAAACAAGATGGCGTCGAAATGTCTAAAGTATATAGAATCATCGGGTATATTTACAGTGATTTACTTTTCTATCCGTATAATTAAAGGTTAATTACCACCAATATACCTCCATAGGGCTATATTATTACAAACACATTAGTTACCCCTTACGAACTAATATTCTCGATAAACTACCCAACCCGTGACCGTCCCCCCAAGAGAGCAGAGCAATTTATGGCGCGAGTAGGATGAACTCCCTCCCCCCGTCCACCCGAGAGGCCATAGCGTATGAATTCTAGACCTCTGAAAAAGTTACTCGCTTCTGATTGGTCGAAGATTGAAAGTTTTGTCTGACGTCATCATACTGCCCGAGGCGATATTCGTCTGGTTTTACGAATTCATATTTTCGACAGACTAGCCAGCCCTTGACCGACCCCACAGAGAGCTGAGCAAGTTATGGAGCGAGTAGGATGAACCCAAACATCCACCCGAGAGGCCATAGCGTATGAATTTCAGACCCCTTAAAAAAGTTGCTGGCTTCTGATTGGCTGAAACTTTGCATGTTTGTCTGACGTCACATTACTGCCCGAGGCGATATTTGCTTGGTTGTGCGAGAAAGGTAGTGCTTCTCCCGTAGAATTATATGCAATCTTAGTGACGAACTCCTATTTTGACTGAACCCACAGAGAGCAGAGCAAGTTATGGCGCGAGTAGGATGAACCCCACTTGTCTACCTTAGGCCATAGCGTATGACTTCTAGACCCCTGAAAAAGTTGCTGGCTTCATATTGGCTGAAACTTTGCATGTTTGTCTGACGTCACAATACTGCCCGAGGCGATATTGACTGGCTATAATTATAGTTGTGCAGGAAGGGCAGTGCTTCCCCGTAGAATTATATGAGATATATATATTTGTTGGTAATGTTCAATGTCTTTAGTATTACAGTTTAGTCCACTGGGGGTGAGGGCTGAGGTGTGGGGGGGGGGGGGGGGGTCTCTACGCAGAGGGCTGTTCTCGGGCAACATGCTGGGTGATGGGTTATATGGGGATATTTGTGGGGGGGGGGGGGGTGCACAGAGGGCTGTTCTCGGGCAACATGCTGTGTGATGGGTTATATGGGTATATATATGGGGGGGGGGCTGCGCAGAGTGCTGGTCTAGGGCAACATGCTGTGTGATGGGTATATACAGTATATGGGGGGGGGGGAAGGCTGTGCAGAGGGCTGTTCTAGGGCAACATGTTGTGTGATGGGTTATATGGGTATATTGATGGGGGGGGGGGAGGCTGCGCAGAGGGCTGTTCTAGGGCAACATGCTGTGTGATGGGTTATATGGGTATATTGATGGGGGGGGGGGGAGGCTGCGCAGAGGGCTGTTCTAGGGCAACATGCTGTGTGATGGGTTATATGGGTATATTGATGGGGGGGGGGGAGGCTGCGCAGAGGGCTGTTCTAGGGCAACATGCTGTGTGATGGGTTATATGGGTATATTGATGGGGGGAGGGGGGGGGCTGCGCAGAGGGCTGTTCTAGGGCAACATGCTGTGTGATGGGTTATATGGGTATATTGATGGGAGGGGGAGAGGCTGCGCAGAGGGCTGTTCTAGGGCAACATGCTGTGTGATGGGTTATATGGGTATATTGATGGGGGGGTGCAGCGCAGAGGGCTGTTCTAGGGCAACATGCGGTGTGATGGGTAAGATGGGTTTGTTGAGGGGGGGGGGAGGCTGCGCAGAGGGCTGTTCTAGGGCAACATGCTGTGTGATGGGTATATTGGTGGTGATTAACCTTCTAATCTTGAATACAATGGGTTTATTACCACCAATATACATTTAAATGGGCATTACAACAATACGGTGATATGAATATTTAATGTGTTTTGACTCCGTCGGGAACTGACAAGAGGCTTATTGCCGCTCATCTCAATCTTGTTGCTGTTCTTTGCTTGTTGGTCTGGATCAGTCAAAGGAGTTGTTAGGGAGGAGAGAGACTACGAAGGTGAAGGGTTTGGAGAGGCTGGGTGATAGACAACGTTCGACGGAGGCCTTCGGTGTTTGGTAGCCTTGTTCTGACCAACAGTAGAGGTGATTTTGTCCAGCTGAGGAAAGACGTGTTGTAGTCCAAATGCCGACTTCATTCTTGGTACCCCCAAACACTCAATCTGAAATTAATAATACAATAAATTCGCTCTTTTTTTTCAGAGTTCGAGGACCCACCTAGGCTACTCATAATATTCTGGTTATCATTAGACGATTTTATTCAGGTTAAGGGGAGGCAGACCGTTTTTTTGGTCTATTAATTCATATATTCATATATTTGTTTAGTTTCCTCCCTAGACCTCCATCAAGCTTAGAAAAACACCCCCTAGACCCCACTTAAAGATAAATTTGTAATTTTTTCGGTAGAAAAATTTCCCGGCCGAAGGCCGGTTCCTCTTAAAATTGCAGGCTCGCTATCGCTCGGCAGGAAATAATCGACAGCTAAATGGCACGAAAGGTCTTAAAATTGACAACGAAATGGGGCGAAAGGTGTTAAGATCGCCAAACTAATGGGTCGAACGTCTTATAATTTCAAAAGTAGTGGGGCTAAACATGAGGGAGAAGGAGGTCCAGAAAAACGGTCTGCCTCCCCTTAAGAAGGGTATATGGAAGTCAGAAGATTAACCGAGATAGTTTTTACCATTATACCTCCCACAGATCTTTCCTAACCTGTATAAATTCGTCTAATGATAGCCAGAATGAACTGTTAAAACGCGTCAGAATCCTCAAAGGGTTAAAATCATTATACAGTATAATCAATTAATCTCATACCCTGTATACTTGTGTCATAGTTATCATACCTTTGAGTTTTAGAGTGTACAACATGGGAAACTATGATCTATGAAGGAGGAGTGACAATAGGCCTATCACAATGCTGGAAGGGTGTGGGTGGAGTTTGGTGACACTGGTGACGCCCCGAACGTCACCAAACTCCGCCCACTCTGGAGGTAGTGGGCGGAGTTTGGTGACACTGGTGATATCCCTTATGTCACCAAACTCCGCCCACTCAGAAGGAAGTGGGTGGAGTTTGGTGACACCTCTTACGTCACCAAACTCCGCCCACTCTGCAGGAAGTGGGCAGTTTTGTTAAATGACAATACTTATGTCATCAAACTCCACCCACTCTGGAGGAAGTGGGCGGAGTTTGGTGACACCCCTTATGTCACCAAACTCCGCCCACTCAGAAGGAAGTGGGTGGAGTTTGGTGACACCTCTTACGTCACCAAACTCCGCCCACTCTGCAGGAAGTGGGCTGAGTTTGGTTAAATGACAACCCTTATGTCACCAAATTCCACTCAATCTGGAGGAAGTGGGCGGATTCTTTGTGGGCTGATTTGGTGACATTAAATACTCCCTGTTTTATCACAGCTCCACCCAAAACTGCATTACATTCATCAATTGCCTTAAAATCTGTGTTTTATTTCTATTCGCGACAATAAAAAATTATATAGTTTATGATTATTTATTAGTTATAATTATCTATTAGTAGTATTCATAAGTTTTCTCTAGGTGTCATCATAGTCATGTCTGCTTAGCCCCATCAGTTCTGTCATTTTAAGATGTTTGCCCCATTAGTTTGCCGATGTTAAGACCTTTCACCCCATCTCGTGCCATTTAGGTATGAGTTGCCCTCACTTACCATCTGTTTATAATGACATAACCTTTTAACCCCTTCAGTACCAGGGACTTCCCTTTTATCATATTCTGACAACTATTAGACGATCTTATTCAGCTTAGGAAGGACCTCTAGCAATAATATGGGTTCGAACTATCTCAACCAACCCTTTTAACTACCACATAACTACACCCCATCATCTCCTGATTTCACCTTTTGCTCCCCTGAACTCGCCCCCACAACATCCTGGAGGGTGGTCAGAACCTTGGGCTCAGACCACCTCCCGATCATTATCACCACCAAAACAAAACTCACCCCAGCTAGCCACAGACACACTTACACTAACTATAAAAGAGCTAACTGGGAAGCTTTCACAAATGAGACAGAACAACACTCTGAAACCTTAAACAGTACACCCATCACTAACATCAACAATGCTGTACACACATTCAACATACTATCCAAACCGCCGACAAGAAACACATTCCAAGAGGTAACATAAAAAACACAACCCCAACTTCTCACCAGAAATTCAAAACCTCATCATACAACGCGACACACTGAAACACTCCCCAGCACCCTACACACAAGACATCAATCAACAAATTCAAGCACTCAACATCCAGATTAACAACAAAATACAAGAACAACAAACACTAAATTGGAATAACTTCCTACAAACACTCGATCACAAAACAAACCCCAAAAAACTCTACAAAACACTAAACAGCATCACACTTTCCAACAGCAACACAACACAATCACATGCTGCAATCACGTACAACAACTGACTCTTCTCCTTCACGTAAACAACAAGCAAACACTCTCATCAATCACTTCTCTCATGTCAGTCACCTAAAACCCCACAAAGACGACCGACGTGTCATCCGACGAAAAAGACAATTCCCCACAGACCCTGACTATACACCCTTCACCAACAACCAGACAAAGCATATCATCAACAATCTCAAGCTCTCACCCGCCTGTGGCCTAGACAACATAAGCAACATTCACCTCAGACACCTGGGACCACAAGGCATACAAGCACTCACTAACATATCAAACTACAGCTACTCACACAACACAATACCATACATCTGGAAGCATGGTATCATCATCACATTCCCCAAACCTAACAAAGACCCAACGCTACCCTCCTCACACCGCCCTATCACACTCCTTTGTACCCCCTCCAAAGTCATAGAGCGCCTTGTACTACAACTGATGACACCTAACTTACCCCTTTCTCCAACACAACACGGCTTCAGGCCATTGCACTCCACAAACACTCTTCTTACAGACCTTACACAAAGAGCTTTTGACGGCAGCAACTCAGCTAGACCACCACACAGATCAGTACTTACCACACTCGACATTAGTAAAGCCTTCGATGCCATCCCCCGCCACAACTTAACAAACAAAATCTACAACACATACATGCACAACAACACAAAAAGATGGCTGGCCAACTTCTTAGCAGGCAGATGTGCACACATATCTTTTGCCGGTGTCATCTAGCATTAGAAATTTCCCAAACGGAGTCCTGCAAGGATCCGTCCTGTCGCCCGCACTCTTCAATCTGTACATGCATGATATAAATACACCAAATTCACCCCAAATAACCATAGCCTCCTACGCAGACGACATAACACTCACAAGCACGCACCAAAACCCAGACACAGCAACAAGACTCCTTCAAGACTATCTCGACACATTCCATGAATGGTGCACTACAAACAGACTCAATTTAGCCCCAGCTAAATCCACTGCAACCCTCCTCACAAGCTGGACAGGAGAGCACGATTTCGTCCCGGGACTCAACATAAACAACACACCCCTAACACACACACACACACCCAAAATCCTAGGAGTACACCCAACGACACCCAAATGACATTCAAACAGCACACCACAAACACGAAAAAGAAACTGACACCCAGACTTAACGCCCTCAGATCACTTGCCCACACGAAATTTGGACACAACAAAGAAACCACCACCACAGTCTACAAACAATACATAAGATCAGTTATGGAATACGCAAGCCCGGCCTGGGCTTCCAACCTAGCTGAAACACATCATAAGACCTTACAGACCATTCAAAATAAAGCCCTGAAAATCATCACAGGATGCACAGCATCACCTACATCAAGAAACCAAAGTCCTCAAAGTCAAAGATCATCTAGACATGAGAGGCACACAATTCCTGGCAGCAGCCTCCACGAATCAACACCACCCACTACACTACATGGCTACACACCTACAGACACCAAGAAATATCAAAACAACACCCAGCACACGCTATCACACACAAATACTGTCTTCTCTCCCTCCCTGCCCACCCCAAACCAACTTCCGGAAGCACATCCATACTCATATCACTCGCCGTTCCATTCACTCACTCATAGACAACACACAGCTGCAAGCACGACCTCCCGAAATCCATCCTTCTGAATCCTCCCTTCCTCGCGAGGACAGAGTCCACCTGGCCAGGCTAAGATGCGGACACCATCCGGCTCTTCTGAGCTATTAGAAGAGACTGGATGACTCCGTCGTCGACACCTGCCCGGGTTGTAACACAGCACCCCATACCATTAAACACATCATAGAAGACTGCATTTCACACAACCACTTACGCCAACAACACAATTTACACTCTTTGAGAGCTCTGTGGGAAAGCCCGACCGTGGCCTTGGCCTTCCTTAGGGACTCGGGGCTGTTCGGCCAGGCAGCTTAGGGAACAACAACAACAACAACTACCACATATCCTTCCTAAGCGGCATTATATGTTCTAAATATAGCTAGCATACAATATCACACACGTCGCTGGTACTCAAAGGGTTAAGTCTATTTTAAATATTTTTGTTATTATTTCTACAAAGATACAGATAAAAAAGATAGATAGAATTCTCCTACTTAACGAGACAGAGAAAGGGGCAAGGAAACGCGAAAGTGGTTCCGGACCCTAAGAATTGAAACTTTACAGGTTTCTGTTCGGGCTCTGTCTCGAGTCGGCCACCCCGAGCAATTGAGTATGCGCCTGAGTATATACATAATACATACATACATTTCTACAAAGATACGTAGGCCTATGGTTAAAGTAATATTAAAAGTGGACAACTGTATAGGTATGTCTCCAAAATGGCGTCAGGCTAAGGAATCATCTGCGCATGCGTCAATGAGTCTTCCTTTGATTCCAGTAGAGTTGCAAAGGCTGATTATAGATGTTATATAAGCCCACCATCAATATCACTGTTTTCTATGATGATCTAAGGTTATACTATACCATATAATACCCTTGGGTAGTCTTGAGGTGGTCCAAAGGTTCAGTAAATTGATGTTACTTATTTGTTCTGGGTTCGTCGTCTGCTGCAGTGTTGTTGTTGTTGTTGTTGTTATTATTAAAGGGCCTTCCGGTGGATGCCACCTGCTTGGCCCTAGAAGACTAACCGTCAGTGGGACTCTATACTATGTCGGCAACATGTGTCGCCAAGAGGAAGACACATAAGGCACGAGAGAGCTGAGAACACACATCCGCATCCCGGACACCATGGCCTAACAATAGCCCTAAGCTGAACCCCCGAGACGACAAACGGCGAACCGAGTCCCTAAGTTTGACCCTGTGACTATAGAACCGCGGACACACCTCCACCAGATGCTCAGGGGTTTCGGGCTGTCCACACCAGCGACAGTCCGGGCACCGTATAATGCGGAGTCGGAACAGGTGTGCTGACAGCGCAGTGTGTCCAATACGCAGCCTGGCCAGCGAGACATCGAGTTTCCGCAGGGGGTGTCGACTCCAAGGCTGGGGGCACGAATCCCACCGGTATCTCCCCATGGTCGTCTGTAGCAACAGCACCCGTAGCTCCCTGTCCCAAAGTCCGCGACTAGCCCGCCCGACAACCCGGGCATGTGTCCTCGCATCCATGTCAACCGACTCAACCTCTACCGAAGCGTGCGCCAGCTTCGCCGCAGCATCAGCCACCGTGTTGCCACGAATGCCCGAGTGCGCAGGAACCCACTGGAGGACCACTTCCCACGGATGACCTAAAAAGTGAACCAGCAACTCCTGGATGGCGAAGACAAGACGAGGATATGTAGCCGGGCGGGCCGCAAGGAGCAGATGGAGGGAGGCTTGGGAATCCGAGTACAAGACGACCCGTTGAGGCCGAATATGACACCGCACAAACTCCAGGGCTCGAAGAATGGCAAACACTTCCGCCGCTATGATGGGATGGTGCCCAGACAACCTCCAGGTCTGGCAGAGGGAGAGGTCCTCGTAGTAGACAGCCGCGGACGAGGAGGCCGGAGGAACGCAGGAACCATCCGTGAAGACACCGAAGTGCCCCTGATAACACGACCCCACCAGCTCAGCAAAATAGGCCCGGGCAAGTCCAGCATCCGTCGACGTCCGGTAACCTTCATGGAAGGTAACCCGGATGCGAGGAGTGAGATCAACCCACGGCGGAACCAGAGACACAGAGGGGGTCGGGGAGGGAGAGGGAGGGTCCACAGCTATCTGCCGATAGTGGAGGAGGCTCCTCACCAGGAAAGGCTGACGCCGTTTCACAGGCCACGATGGTGCATTCCTGGAGACCCCTGACGAAGCATGCAGGCCCGACAACGGGTGATGCCCAGGAAGAGTAGCAACTCGCACCGCCCACCTACAATCCGTCAACACCCGAGACCAGGACAGAGGCAATGACCCACTTTCCGCTAGGAGGGACACGGTAGGGGAGGAACAAAAAGCCCCCAACGCCACCCTGAGGGCCGTGTTATGAACAGGGTCCAAGCGGCTAAGAACTGACGACGAAGCCGAGCCATACACTGCACTACCATAAGCCACCTTACTCTTGATGAAAGACTCATAAAAACACAGCAGATCATCCCGAGACGTCCCCCACTTGGACCCGGCTATACACTTCATTATACCCAGCCGCTTCATGCAAGACGATCGCAGGTAGTCCACATGATTCCTCCAAGTCAATACCGGCCCATCCCAACGCAGACCTAAGAAGGTGTGTGACGTACGATACGTGAGAGGCTCACCCCCCAACGTAATCGTAGGCAGACCTGGGAGTTTAGTCTTCAACGTGAAGCACATGAGAGCGCTCTTTTGGGCATTGAGTCGTAGGCCCCAGTCCCTCGCCCACTCACAGAGCTCATCAACCGCCAATTGCAGAGCAGTCTGGGCCTGTAAGAGCGTGTCCGCTGAGCAGACGATGGCAAGATCGTCGGCATACACCATCGTCGTAGCATTACGGGACCGAGGGACATCAGACAACATGGCATTCAGGAACAGTGGACCCAAGATCGACCCCTGAATCACCCCACGGCGGACAGGGAAAGGCCGCGATGTAGAGGTACCGACCGCCACTGAAAGGGACCTCTCAAGCAAGTAGCTGCAGAGCCACGATAAAACCTTCCCACGAACACCAAGCATACCCAATTTGTATAGGACCCCGGCATGGGAAACCGAATCAAAGGCACTCGCAACATCGATGAACGCCACGAGGAGCACCTTCTTGTTCCGATATGCATCCTGGATGCGATATTCCAGCTGGAGGAGCACATCCACGGTGCCCCTAGCCGGGCGGAAACCATGAAGAACATCAGGAAGGAGTGCCTTAGTCTCCAGCCACCAAGTGAGCCTCTGTGAAACCATCTTCTCCATCACCTTACCCACCACCGACAACAAGCAGATGGGCCTACGTGAAGATGGTAAAGAGGGATCCTTACCCGGTTTAGGGAACGGAAGGAGGAGGGCCGACTTCCACAGAGCCGGATATGTACCAGTAGACCAGCTCCTGTTATAGAAGTCCAGCAACACATCAAACCCCTCCCGCGGCAGATGGGCAAGCATCTCATACGCCACATCATCGTGACCCACAGCCTTACCCTTGGGGAGTGAGTCCAAAGTGCGGTGCAATTCATGGGCGGTCAGCGGATCGGCAAGGCCGTCAGGATCAGGAGATTCAAGATGGTACGAAATTACTGACTCCAGCCGATCCACATCCGGTAGTTGCTGTGGGGCCTCAAACAGCACCCGATAGTGATCTGCCAAACAATCCGCCTGCTCCTGCGCATCGCCGACTAGCCGACCGCCAACAGTAAGAGGGAAAGAAGTGTCCACCCTCTGGCCATTCATCTGCCTAACAAAATGCCACGCCCTCTTGCTGGAGCTGGCAAACCTCAACGTAGGACAGAAGGCAGCCCAAGACCCACGCTTCGCCTTCAAGAGAGTGCGTTTGCACCTGCTGCAGTGTTGATAACAGTGGCTGATAAGTACGGCCATCTATCAGGAGAATGATACGCTATTCTTTTAGACTCCATTTTGTATACCTTACTGTAAACAACTTGTATATCTTATTTTTACCCTCATATACGGCTAGACCTAGGTCTCTGGATTTTCTCCTGGGCGACCTAGATATAAGTAATACCCCATTCTTAACATTAATCATCAATTACAAAACCCAATGTACTTGAATAAACTAATACAAGCATATTGTCCTCCCGGGATTCAAACTCGGGACACCACACCCAGAACATAAGCATCTAAACCATTACACCACCAACACGGTTGTGATTTTAAAATTTTGTCATTTTGTTGTTTTGTGTTGTACCTGTTCGGGCTCTGTCTCGAGTCGGCCTCTCTTAGATATGGGGTATGTGCCTGAGTATATATCCTACTTGCATAGGCCTACATATATTTTTGTGTTTGTTTCTTTCTGTTTGGCGGGAGATTAATGTTTTCGTTCCCTTTTTGTGGTGAAATTAATAAAATATATATTATTATTTTGACGATTATAACGCCTTTTAAATGTTTATTCCGACTATCATTAGACGATATTATTCAGCTTACGGAGGATCTGTGGGAGTCAGAGGCATAATTGACCACTTGTGAGTTTTGGTCTATAAAGAAGTTGGAGCTGTGGCCATCAATATTTAGCAGAATGATCAGCTAAAATATGGGCATAATACATATATAAATACATAAAACCAAATATGGGCATAATACATATATAAATACATAAATACATATAAATACAATATGGGCATAATACATATATAAATACATAAAACCAAATATGGGCATAATACATATATAAATACATAAAACCAAATATGGGCATAATACATATATAAATACATAAAACCAAATTGATTATATTATTCATCCATCATAAACACACATTATTTTTGCAGTTTTCTTTAATATCGATGTTTACGGCTCCAACTTCCTTATAGAACGAAAATCGCAAGTCGGGAATTGAGTTGGTTTCCCCCCCTTAGATTCTGAGAGGTAGCCTAATCTTAATAATCTTAATAAAATCGTCTAATTATAGCCAGAATAAGTTTAATAGACAAATGTGCCCTCGTATGCTGAAAGAGATATCCTAGGTTCGATTCCTGGGAGAATCACAGGTTTTCATTAATTGCATTTGGGTTTTATTGGTATTAAGAACGACGTTAAAAATAATGTTCAGTTCAGTTAATTGGAGGACCCGCAAAGGGATTTATTTATTAGTGGCCCCTCCATCATTGACGAACATGCCTATTACATAAGGCATCCTCTTCAAACACTAATCCGCCGTAGTTTGAATCTACCGCGCAGAGCATTTAAAAACTGAGGAGCCTTCATCATGAGCGCACGCGACCTCACTCATGGCTTCAGTCATTATGAATTGGGTTCTCACTACGAAAAAACTTCGTAAAAAATAAAAAGAAAAAGAAAATAAGAATAACTATCTAATAAGCTTTCCATCATATCGTGGATGTACTTGTGTGGATCTTTGACCAGACGCTACTGCAGGCGTCATTCTTCCTTCTCTGCTCTGCGCTCAGCCTGCCCGGACCTGTCTCCCCACGCTCCGCGGGTTCCGCATTTGTTGCGTCCCTAGTGAGTTTTTTCTCATTTGTTTACTCCGGGATGTATCGAGTAAGGTTAGGATATGCGTAGCAGGAGTGTCCTGGGCTGGTTGCCCGCAGTGCAGTGTATTTTGGGTCGTATGTTTGGGGCATCTATTTCGGATGTGCCCTCGTGGTCCTGTTGTGGACAGGTGAACTTTTTCACAGTTAGCTAGCTTTGTGATGCAGGCGGCTTTCATTACACGTTATTGCTTCCTTTTATCTTTCTGATGAGGTAGTGTATTTTTGCTGTCGTTCCCAGCGTATTTTTCTTCACTTAGTGAAGTTTTTTCTGGGTCCCGAGTCAGTTCTTCCCTTTGCCGGAAGTGTTTGCTACAGTGGTGTGTTGGCGGTGGTTCCTGTTGTGATATAATTCAGTGCTTTTTGTTTATATTCCGACATGTTACTGTTATCCGTCTGCCTAGGCCTAGCCAGCCTCTCGTAGCTTTATCACATATACAAGTGTTATTGATTTATTTTCTAAATATGTACTACTGTGTCATGTGTATCCTGGTTTAGTTGTGTTTTGGCTAATTCCACGGACTATTTATGTGTCCTGGGTTAGTTGTGTTTTGGCTAATTCCACGGACTATGTTGGGCCCGGCGTTAGTTGTGTTTTAGCTACGCCTCGGTCCGGTGTTGCGTTCAGATGGTATCTGGACGGGGTGGGTTTTTTCCGGCGGGTTTTTCTCGGTTTCACCTTGATAACCCCGGCTGGTTGCCAAGTTTTGGCCACGCGTGGTTTAAAACAGGCTTGTTTCCCCGGCGAGTGGGTGTCTGTGGCTCCCCAGGTCTGCGTCTCTGGGGTGCCTGTTTCAGGCTCCTTCTGATTCCCGGCGGGTTGGCTGTACCCATCTAACAGTGTTCATACGGACACGTGTTGTTTGTAGTTTTTTCGGTTTTGCAAAGCCAATATAAAACTATGCTGTAGTTGTATTTCCTCCCCGGCGATCTGTTTCAAAGAAGTGGGGATAGGAACAATTGGGGTTAACTTTTAAACTTTAATTCACCCGGTGGGTGCAACCTGGAAGGGTGGGATGACCGAATTTGCAAAATTCAGTTTAGTTGACCAGTCAATTGAGGGATGCTTTGTGTATCGCCTCCTTCAACATACGGCGCTTTAGGGCACAATTGGGGTTAACGTTTTTTAAACTATTATTCACACCCGGCGGGTGTTTCTTGCACGGATGAGAATAACGAATTTACATTTTCAGTTAGTTAACCAGACATTTGAGGGATACGTTTTGTATCGCCGCCTTCAACATACGGCGATCTAAAAAGATACTTCGGCAGAAGTTAGATCTCGTATATTTGTCAGGCTTCCCAGTTTTTTATCTACGAGATAATTCGGGGGCCGGCGTCTTTTTTTTAGGGGGTTTTTTCCAAAATTTAATATGGAAACAAACACCACCGGAAAGACTTAATCACTTATAAACGCCATGATGGTCTTTATATATTATGTCAGAGGGTATTCATAAATCTTTTGGACAAATAAAGATATTCTGAAATCTTTTACTTAGGAAACCCCACCGCGTAGCGAGCTGTGGTCGTTGAGTATTACGTCTCGTTACCCGGCGGGTTATTTAACACCTGTGTGCAAACATGAGTGGGTTAACCTTATGAGCATTAATTCCTGGAAATTTTAATTTTCCAGAGCTGGGTCCCGGCGGGTCTATGCAGAACCTGGAGAAAGTTTCCCTCCAGTCTCTGTCATGGCTACCTTTGCCCCGGTTTTTGCTGTATGCATTACGCCCTCCTGTTCAGGTATCCCTATTTTTGCGCACACCCTTTGTATAAAATGTGTTAAAATGTCTCGTTTGGTGGGGGTTACCTTTCCGGCGTTTTTCTCGTTGCTCCGAGAACACCGTTTTTGTTTACCGAGTTTTAGTCAGGATGGCTAAAATAGGTAAGTTACCCCGACGAGTTTGGTCGCTTGAGGGCTCATCAGAAACTGCGTTTTCTGTGGTCGAGCCTGGGATCAGGCTTCCTGTGTTATTCATTGCTTTATGCATTACGCCCTCCTGTTATGTCTCGTTTGGTGTGGGTTACCTTTCCGGCGTTTTTTCTCGTTGCTCCGAGAACACCGTTTTTGTTTACCGAGTTTTAGTCAGGATGGCTAAAATAGGTAAGTTACCCCGACGAGTTTGGTCGCTTGAGGGCTCATCAGAAACTGCGTTTTCTGTGGTCAAGCCTGGGATCAGGCTTCCTGTGTTATTCCCGGTGAGGGGGGCTCCACACAGTTATTTTGTTTGGTCTTTCCCTCCCGGCGACCTTTTTACAAAGAGGTCTGGGGCAGGTATAAGTGGTTTGACATTGCATATAAAACCCGGCGGTTGTACCTTCGGGTGGTTATATTAACGAATTTGCGATTCGCGATAATTTGCCAAACAATTGATTGATACAATAGGGTATCACGGCCTTCAAGACGGCGATCTATGAGGGCTTCTGGCAGAAGCCGGATTAGAGATTAAGATAGGCTTAGACTTTTTATGGGATAAAAAGATGCCTGAATCTTACTAGTGTTTCAAGTGTAAAGGGATACTTGAAGGACTTCATCTTTAATAAAGATATGTTTCATCTTTATGAGGATTCAGAAGTTATGCTTAATTCTTTCGAACAGGTAAAAGATATGCTGAAATCCTTAAAAAACAATTGGAACAATGTTGTTTGTTTGTTTAGTCTTTCCCTCCGGCGACCTTTTTACAAAAAAGGTCTGGGGCAGGTACAATTGGTTTGACATTGCATATAAAACCCGGCGGTTGTACCTTCGGGTGGTTATATTAACTGATTAGCAATTCGCGATCATTTGCCAAACAATTGATTGATACAATAGGGTATCACGGCCTTCAAGACGGCGATCTATGAGGGCTTCTGGGAGAAGCCGGATTAGAGATTAGGATAGGCTTAGACTTTTTATGGGATAAAAAGATGCCGGAATCATACTAATGTTTCAAGTGTAAAGGGATACTTGAAAGACTTCATCTTTAATAAAGATATACTTCATCTTTATGAGGATTCAAAAGATATGCTTAAAATCTTCTGGACAGGTAAATATATCCTGAAATCTTTAATATGAAACTAAAGGAAAACGAAAAGTAGTGGTGGAGTGCTACGGTTCGTTGACCGGCGGTCTTGTGACACATATTTTGTACCATTTTTTGGGTGTAACCCTATGAGCATTAATCCCCGGAAAATTCTCTTTCCAGGGCGGAGTACCGGTGTTGCACCAGGTGACCAGGTAGTTCCCGGGGGCGGGGTAGTTTTCCCCCAGTCTCTGCCATGTCGGCACTTGAACCTCTCATTGCTGTATGTTCAACGCCGTTAAGATCAGGTATCCCTATATATTATTTTTATTTGTTAATGAAATAATTTAATCACTGAATAATAATAACCATATATATTTTCTATGATTATATTAGGATAATATTGTGTTTATTTATAGTAATTTATTTTAATACAATTAAATATAAATTAAATTAATTAGTATACTTTATGATTTTGCTCACCAGCTCTGCTTTCAATGTGTTAATGAGCTATGGGTGCTTTTAATTATCATAAACCTTTACAGGGCTCTCTTTTAGAGAGTATACCGAGCTCGCAAGCGAGGGACAGCCACAGCCAAGGTGTATGGCGATACTCACAGTCCTGGCAGGACAGAACACATCCCTTTGTGACTCAACTAGTGCTGACGTCCACGGGATGCCGATGTACCATCTTCTACCCCAGTTTTAACATGGCAACATGTGGAGGTCCCGGCTTCGGCGGGATCTTCCCATGATAAGCCAGACTTAACGGATGAAGAACAACGATCTCTGGTCTCAGAGATGGAGGTTGAAGAGTCCAGTCACCTTCTAGGCAACTCTCAGGGTACTGTCGAATCTCCACGGAGTTCGTCATCGGCTAGGTATGTACCGGCGGAAGAGATTGATGGACTACTATTGAATGCACTTAATAGGTTCTTTGGCCCTACGCCGGAAACTCCTTCTGATACGGGAGATCCCGCGATGTCGACGAATGTGCGACCTCTGGCTACATCCTTTGCTTTAGCGAAAATACCTAGCCATCCGCTTGTGTCAGACCCAATTTCCAATGTGCCAGGCACAACAGCTCTCACTACTTCCACTGTGCGAGTCATATCAGACATATCTCCCCCTCCTTTAGACAAGGCGCCAGTCAAAAAACAGGAGCTATGCCTCTTTTTACGGGCCTGATGAGTCAGGGGTAGCAATGTTACGGAAATGTTTTGGATGTTCATATTAAGGACATTCCAAGTTATTATAACCATGACTTATTCTTACCACCAAATCCCTCCAGAACGCCATTCTTGGTTCTCTCTTCCGGTTTTTGGTGCCGGCGGAGTCCCCTCTGCTTGGCTGCCATTAGCACGCCTTCCCCAGCTTACCTAGACCGCGAGTTTAGGTTAAGAGGAAAAGCGTTTAAACTGTTTTCGCAATATATGGTTCCCAGCAAGTAACAAAGTCTCTGTTACGCTCTTCTCAGGCAATAGAAGCCGCGGAAGTCAGGAAAGCCATTGAACTTTCCCGGCGCTTGCTTCTCCAGACTTCCATCCAAGTCTTTAGGAGATATTCGGACGGCCTTATTAGAGGCAGTTCGAGCAAGGCAGGATCTGAGGATGTTCTTAGTGAAGAAACTTCTTGACCGTATTGCAAGCCAAGTAGTTCTGTCTCCAGTTCTAATTCCTTCTTTGATTTCACCAGCAGTTTGGAAGACTGTTTTCAATTTGGCACAAGCATTCAAGCAAGGTCCCCGCAAGCCCTGATGCCCTTGTTAGAACAAGGGATCAGGGTCTGGTGGTATCTGGGCGACTAACTGGTGGTGGCAGAAACAGAAAAGTTACGCATCAGTCATGTCTACGTTACGTTAAACCATCTCATATCTCTAGGATTCAAGGTCAACTTAGTAAAAGTCAAACCCTTGTTCCCCCACGAGTATTTCAGGGGATAGGGCTGGTCGAGGACACAGCTTCTCTCACTCTGAGTCAGAGTGTGGACACTCGAAACAGATTTCGCAAAAACTGTTTATGTTTCTCCACAGTCTGAATACGACACAGAAACATTGGGAATCTCTAATCGATTCTCTCAACGGGGTTCAGCTAACTGTGAAGTTGGGCCGGTTGAAAGTCTAACGTTTAATCTTGGAGGGCAACAAATTTGTCCCACTATTACCGGCGGGGATAGTATGGCCTATCCCAACGTTATTACACAACTTACTAGCGGTTTGGGCGACGAGAGATAGGTTGCACGCAGTCATGTCATGAACCTCTCCTCCGCCGTCGGTATGGGTGGACATGGATGCGTCAGGCACGATAGGTTGGGGTTTGTAGTCAAACCTCGGGCATCAGGGTCAAAGGTTTTGGTCCCATTTAGAAATCTTCCACATCAATGTCAAAGACTTACTAGTCCCCTTATCTGTCCTTCAGGCTCACGGCTCTGCTTTACGGGGCTAGTCGGTGGCCTTCAGAATGGACAATCTGAATGTGGTTCACTGTATTCAGAAACAAGGGTCAATAAGATCTCGGAAGTGGCTAAACGTGTCAGAAAAGATTTTTATACTAGCCAACAGGCTGAACATTCATCTTCACGTATCTTATCTCCCAGGCGTTGCAAACGTCTGGGCAGACGCTCTGTCTCAGAGACAAAGCACTTCAGTGGAATGGGCGCTCTTGCGTGTGCGGAGCATGACCATCCACAAGTGGATTTGTTTGCGTCTGAGAAGACTTGCAAACTCCCACTGTACCTCACCCGCCGGACGATAACGCCGGCGGGCGGACCTGACGCTCTGATGACGGACGAGAACAGGTTGAGTTCCTTTTATCTATTTTCCGCCGCCAGACGCGTCTCTAATGTGCCACGTAGTCAACAAACTACAGGATTAGCGAGGCGTAGTCTCGCTAATCGCGCCCCTGTGGCCGGTGCAGTTTGGTACCAGCATTTGTACACGTGGTGCCCGCACCCAGTGTCACTCCCGGTCGGGTTGTTCCACTTAGAACACAATTGGCAACCTAGAAACCTCGCGGACTTGTTCATTATGGACATTCAGGAGGCCAAGTGGCTAGCACCATATGGTAGCGACGTGACCAAGATATTCACGAATCAATATACCCAGTCTACAAAGCGACAGTTTCAATCGCATTGGCAAGCTTTTATGTCTTGGATTCTTAGAACAAACCAAACTGTGCCCTCGGTGGCGTTGGTTGTTAATTATTTAATGTATCTGTTCATGCAGAAACATTTATCTGAAATTGATTTATGAGGGCAGGTTTTAAACTCCGCCCACCTCCCCGTCAGCTCAGGCCTACATGGTCTCTGGACAAAGCATCGTAGTTATTCTCGTTCCCGTATGTACCAAAGACTGCAGATTTTACAAAAGGGCAGTATTCCTTATGGCTTTGGCTACCGGGAACAGAGTATCTGAGCTGGAGGCGATGAGCAACACACCTATTTGCCTCAGGTTTGATAGGCTTCATGAGTGTATTCACATTGCACCTTCCCCAGGATTCTTAGCCAAGAATGAGCACAGTGAACACGTGTTTTCAGAGTTCACGGTGCCGGCGTTAAAAAAGGGGAAAGGTGCACCATCTTTTTTGCCCAGTGCAAGCTCTAACCAAATATTTAAGAGTGGCACCTCTAAATCACCAGGGTGCTTTATGGGTCGCAAGTCCGGGTGAACGCTTGATGGAGCGTACACTGGCTTCTCTCTTGTTCAAGGACTTTAAAGAGAAGAATCCCGGCGTTGTGGGTAAGACCCACGATTTACGCAAGGGGACAGCCTCTTTACGTTTCATTAATAATCTTTCGGTGGAAGTTATTAAGTCCACACAGTTGTGGGCCTCTAATCAGGAGTTTTTTGACGCGATGCCTTTCAGTAGCTCTGGACAAACCTTCCTTGCCATGTATAGCTTTACGGCAGAGGGTCTAGGTGGCCCTTTTAGTCACGTTTTGTTTAATTTCAAGAAAAAGGGGGGGGAGGGTGCAGTCAGTGTGACATAGGACACCCTAGACCCCTCCGGAGTATGTGTTCGGAACATACGAGCTGGGATACTGTTTGTAGGCATTGTTTTATAAAATTTCTCTGTAGTATTTATTGCAGGAAATTGTGCTAAAGGCCAATAGTAGTGTTACAACAATTCTTGTTGTAAGTAGCTTTGGCTGTGAAGCAATAGATTTTTGAGAAATCTCGGTAGTTGCAACTACGACTTTTACTTTTGAAGTAATTACTTCTCCATAAGTACACGAGTTCAGTACTTCTATGAATGTACAAGAATTCATTTATGTTTGGTTGTATTTTTAGGAATATATCCACTAGTTAATGGGGTTTTTATGTGCACATGTAAACTTATAAGGTTTTAGTTTTCACCACTTACTTTAAGTGGGGTGCCTTCTTAACTAGCAGATCTGTGTACAGAGTCTCAGAGTTAACCCTTTTTCAAGCAGGCTTCTTTGAAGCACGCTCCTGCTTGTACCCCTTTTTGAAGATTTAGGCTGTATAAAGTTTATGCACCCGAATATCTCTTTTTTACAAGAGTAAGAATACTATGTGGTTGTTTGATTATCTGCTTTTCTAGAGTTATGATATGATTACGAATGTCCCCCTCCAGTCTTAGAAATCAGGCATGTTCGTCAATGATGGAGGGGCCACTAATAAATTATAGGTTTGACTCCTGTAAGGAGATAAAGAAAACCTAATATTTAGTAGTGGCCCCGTAATCATTGACGACTGGGGCCCTCCCGACCATCCCCTTCCCATTCGTTGATGTATTCAGGATTTTGGTTTACTTGATATGTCAGTGAAGGAAGAATGACGCCTGCAGTAGCGTCTGGTCAAAGATCCACACAAGTACATCCACGATATGATGGAAAGCTTATTAGATAGTTATTCTTATTTTCTTTTTGTTTTTATTTTTTACGAAGTTTTTTCGTAGTGAGAACCCAATTCATAATGACTGAAGCCATGAGTGAGGTCGCCTGCGCTCATGATGAAGGCTCCTCAGTTTTTAAATGCTCTGCGCGGTAGATTCAAACTACGGCGGATTAGTGTTTGAAGAGGATGCCTTATGTAATAGGCATGTTCGTCAATGATTACGGGGCCACTACTAAATATTAGGTTTTCTTTATCTCCTTACAGGGGTCAAACCTATAATATATTTTTGTTTTGTTTTTGTTTTTTTGTTTTTTCCCTATTCGGGCTCTGTCTCGAGTCGGCCATCCCCAGTGAAAAAATAAATAAATAAATAAAAATAAAAAAAAGGGAATGGACCTGAATAAATAGATAGATAGTTTATAGATTTTTCGGATTTCTGAGACTTGTTATGCCATGAGAGTAGTTAGCCACATGATGACTGGTATTAACCCACAGAACCCCAGCGACGACACGTTTGCGTCGGCAATGTACTGTATGCAACGCTAAACCCCAGGGACGAATAAGGTGCGTCCTGGTTAATTACTCCGGTCCTATGGCACCTAGAGGGCTCAGATTTATATGGGAACTGTGTAAGTATCCCACGCAACAATGCCGATGGTTGAAAACTCAAAGTCCAACCGCGTGCGCGTGAGCGCGCAAAAACCTGTTTTTTGCCTACCCATTTCCCCTCTTGTAATTCCGACTTTCGGGCGCACGCACCGTAGGACCCCTTAATGACCTAGGGGATCTGTTTTTTGTGGGTTTTCCTTCATTTGTAACCTATTCCTGGTGTTTTCTGGAATTTTTGTTTTTTTTCACAACCTGCTGGTCCTGGGGTGTACATTTATTATTAACTAGCTGGGGTTCAGTGGGTTAAGGGGGGTCACAGGCTTTTTTACTCTCTTTCTCTGGTTTGTATCCATTCGGCCCCCATTCAGCCTACTGTTGTAAGACGTTTATCCCCATCCAGGTGTCAATTTCTTCCTGGTGAGCGACAGCGAACAAGCATTGTATGAAGAAATCTGGCTTTGCCGGATTTTTTTTTATATCGAAAAATGTACAAATTTAGCCTGCTGTCAAAAACTTTAAACAAAATATGCTGGCTCGCTACCGCTCGCCAGGAAAAAATCGACACCTGGATGGGAGTAAACGTCTTAAAACAGTAGGCTTAATGGGGCCGAATAGATACAAGCCAGAGAAAGAGAGAAAAGGAGAGAACAACAACCTGTGGCCCCCCTTGATCCTTTCTGTAACGTCAACATCCTTTTTACTTTATCCTGGCTACTAATGATCAATTCTGTTCAGTTTAAGAAGGATCGCTACCAATTATAAGGCTTGGAATTATCTCAAGCGACCCGTTTAACTATCACGGATCCTTCCTAAGCTGCAGAAAATCGTCTAAATATAGCTAGATAAAATATAACAGACGTCGCTGGTGCAGGAAAGGTTAATATTATTCAATTTTGTAAAAGCCTCTTTTAATTAGATAACAATTTGTTTATATTTTTATAGCTACTGTGACATCAATTTCTTATTTGTTGTTGTTCCCCAGGTTGTCTGGCCGAGCAGCCCCAAGATCCCAAGCAAGGCCATGGCCATAACCAAGCGCCTCCAGAGAACCCTCCCAGCTTTACAACTAAGAAAGCCCAGGTGACCGAAGCCGCTCCCAGGCGAGGGGCTGAGGAGGGTGCGGAAACGCCCGGGACACCAAAGCCCCACCTAGAATTATTTGCATTATTACATACTGTAGCCTACATACATTATTACTATTATTATTACTATTATTATTACATACTGTAGCCTACATACATTATTACATACTGTAGCCTACATACATTATTACTATTATTATTACTATTATTATTACATACTGTAGCCTACATACATTATTACTATTATTACATACTGTAGCCTACATACATTATTACTATTATTATTACTATTATTATTACATACTGTAGCCTACATACATTATTACATTATTACATACATTAGCCTACATACATTATTACATTATTACTATTATTATTACATACTGTAGCCTACATACATTATTACTATTATTATTACTATTATTATTACATACTGTAGCCTACATACATTATTACTATTATTATTACTATTATTATTACATACTGTAGCCTACATACATTATTACTATTATTATTACATACTGTAGCCTACATACATTATTACTATTATTATTACATACTGTAGCCTACATACATTATTACTATTATTATTACTATTATTATTACATACTGTAGCCTACATACATTATTACTATTATTATTACTATTATTATTACATACTGTAGCCTACATACATTATTACTATTATTATTACTATTATTATTACATACTGTAGCCTACATACATTATTACTATTATTATTACTATTATTATTACATACTGTAGCCTACATACATTATTACTATTATTACATACTGTAGCCTACATACATTATTACTATTATTATTACTATTATTATTACATACTGTAGCCTACATACATTATTACTATTATTATTACTATTATTATTACATACTGTAGCCTACATATTATTACTATTATTATTACTATTATTATTACATACTGTAGCCTACATACATTATTACTATTATTATTACTATTATTATTACATACTGTAGCCTACATACATTATTACTATTATTATTACTATTATTATTACATACTGTAGCCTACATACATTATTACTATTATTATTACTATTATTACATACTGTAGCCTACATACATTATTACTATTATTATTACTATTATTATTACATACTGTAGCCTACATACATTATTACTATTATTATTACTATTATTTTACATACTGTAGCCTACATACATTATTACTATTATTATTACTATTATTATTACATACTGTATTACATACATTATTACTATTATTATTACTATTATTATTACATACTGTAGCCTACATACATTATTACTATTATTACATACTGTAGCCTACATACATTATTACTATTATTACTATTATTATTACATACTGTAGCCTACATACATTATTACTATTATTATTACTATTATTATTACATACTGTAGCCTACATACATTATTACTATTATTATTACTATTATTACATACTGTAGCCTACATACATTATTACTATTATTATTACTATTTATACATACTGTAGCCTACATACATTATTACTATTATTATTACTATTTATTACACTACTGTAGCCTACATACATTATTACTATTATTATTACTATATTATTACATACTGTAGCCTACATACATTATTACTATTATTATTACTATTATTATTACATACTGTAGCCTACATACATTATTACTATTATTATTACTATTATTATTACATACTGTAGCCTACATACATTATTACTATTATTACATACTGTAGCCTACATACATTATTACTATTATTATTACTATTATTATTACATACTGTAGCCTACATACATTATTACTATTATTATTATACTGTTAATATCCAGAGTGAGGTTTGTTATCCTCTACCCAAACTTAGCCATTTATATCTGTATCTTTTACTGCCTACGGTTCCTTCTGGGGACGGGTGGCTATAGTCTATTCGCTGTAAGTAGGCGAGAAATCATGACCTCTAACCTCTGTACCTCAAAAACTACTACAGTCATCGAGCTAATATGTCTACCATTTGGGAAGAGTCAGTCAAGGAATAGATGTGGATATTTACAGCCAATTTGCTCCAGCCCTTTTTGAGTTACAGAGGATGGAGGTAACGATTCCTCGCCTACTTACAGCGAACTATAGGAATCCTCCTCCCCTTGTATAATTCACTTACTATGCCCAGAGCTAGCGAACTTGACAGAAATGGTGACTCCCTAACTTATTGTAACTCAAAAAGAATGAGAGCAATTGAGCAGACATTTCTATCATTTAGGAAGCGTCGACCAGGAAATAGATATAGAAATTTACAGCTCGTTTGCTCTAGCCCCTATTAAATTATAAATAGGTTAGGAATAAAGATATTTGTCAAAGTCGATGGCACCGGGTATAGACGAGACAGAGTAAGGGGCGACGGAACGCAAAAGTGGTCCCGGACCCAAAGAAATGGAACTTTTAATGTTGTTTCTGTCGGGCTCTGTCTCGATTCGGCCACCCCCAGATATGGGGTATGTGCCTGAGTATATACATACATACATAATGTAATAAGACACAAGTCAAGGGAATAAAGAATACACCATATTGCATCCAATAAAATTTACTGTTATATAATAAATATCAATATATATAACATAATTGTTTTTGTATATATAATTGATTTAACCAGACCACTGAGTTCCACAAAAGAACTCTCATAGAGCTGGCCCAAAGGATTATATCAAGATGGACAACTAATCAAGTCAAGATATGACAGGGAAGGGAAGGAGGTGAACAAATCTAGGAAGGTGAAGACACTTATAGATATTTCTCGCCATTTCACCAGTTCAGCCGGACCACATGAGCTCTACAGCAGAGCTCTTATAGGGCAGGGCCGAAGGATGAGGCAAGAACTGCTACACTGCAGCACCAACGAGGAAGTGATAAAAGGCGAAGAATGAGAGATCAGTTCTAAGGTAGAAAAAAATCACAGGGAAATGCAAAAATATGCACTACTGAGAGGAATCGAGTCAGCTCGGCCGCAGCAGCGACCGAAGAGACAAATCAGGGCAGGAGCCTACAACTTAGCCAGGCCAGGGAGGCATGTGATATAGGTCGCCCGGAGGACAACAGAATGGGACAGAATAAGAATAGAAGGGGAAAAACATAGAAAGAGGAATGAAAAACTACGCAAAATTAGTCAAGCCGACAACAAAAGCTGGAAGGGAGAGGGAAAGGAAACATCCAGAACTCTCCCCCATCAAGCCCCAGTCACCGGCCCAGAAGCCCCCCAACCGAGACAAGGGTCGTAGTAGTAGGGGAGATCAATAAACATGTTATATACTTTATAAATACATTAATTTCTTATAAAATGCAGCTATAAAATTCTTCATATACACAACTGTATCCGAATACTATAGCTCAAACTGTGAACTTTGCACAAGTATTAATTGTACTTGGAATTGATAACATTGATACAAAATAAATGATCACAGCTATGCCCACAATATTTATACTATTATCACAGCTATGCCCACAATATTTATACTATTATCACAGCTATGCCCACAATATTTATACTATTATCACAGCTATGCCCACAATATTTATACTATTATCACAGCTATGCCCACAATATTTATACTATTATCACAGCTATGCCCACAATATTTATACTATTATCACACGAAAGATTTTATAGTCAACATTCGATGATCAACAATTTTCTGGCAAAATTTCTGGAGTATTTTGCCCTGGTATCGGAAACTAGACTGATGATATATGAATTTAGGTGTCAGAAAAAATATTAAATGTTTACCTCATGATCTGCCAGATCAGTGTTGAGGATAAATGTTGAGTGAAAAAGCGCTCGTGAGATACCGGCTTTATTGCCATACAACCGTAATGTGAAACAGGAATATATTATGGTGGTTTTGAGTTTTATATATTTAATGGGATTGTTTTGCTAAATCTTCAATGCGTTATCTCCACATAGTGATTTTGACAAATTCTGAAACAGATTAACTTGCTCATGTAGTAATGTACACGCTATGTGGTGGACTGTGTTCTTTTATTTCATAAATTATATTTTAGTAAGCGTTGTTTCCACATAGCGATTTTGATAAGTTAATTTGACTTTATATTGTCTTTGTCCCTGTTTTGGTTTGTGTGTTTGGCAAGTTTTACGTTTTAATTAGTCCCTCATTCCTTGGGGATTTGTGTGGTGTAATCGTCAGTGTAGAAGATTAGTTAGTTATGTAGAGCAGATTAACCAGACCACTGAGCTCCATACGGAACTCTCATAGGTTTGGCCCGAAGGATTAGATCAGATTACTGAAAGGAGCTTAAGGCGACGCAAAAAACGGACGATGGGGGGGGGGGGAGGAAAAGGACGGAGAATCGGATAAAAGGTCATCAGTGTAGAAGAGGACCCAGTACAGCATATGTTCATATTTGCTTTCACCAACCCACCAATTAATTTACAAATAACCCTAACTAATGAAATCAATGAAAGTAAGGAATACATGTGGTACTCCAAAGACTCGAACGTAGGATACTCACACCGAAATTCCGCACACTAAGCATTAGGCTATCAAGACAGTTATAGGTTTATGTACAAGCCTACGATATATTATGCATTCTCGAATACAAACAACAACAAACAAGTTTAAAGACTGTTTTGTCCACAGAGAATGTGGTTACAGTCTTACGTCCTAAATACTGCATATTTATCTTAGCCTGTACATACTCCCAACTGCACTCTGATAAACTAATGTTTAGACGAATGTAAGGGGTAATTAATGGGGTACTTAACCACAAAGGAAGGCCTCGCTATAAATTAACAGATTAAGACATTCCTAGTGTAAATAAATGACATTATTGAGGTCGTTAGGGTGGAAGGCTCGAGATCCGAGTCCCTCCTGTTCCCGTTTTGGTTTGTTTGTTTAGCAAGATTTACATTTCAATTTTACCCATTCAGCACCGGTAACGTCCTTTTTATTCTGGCTACTATTAGATGATTTTCTGTAGTTTCAAAAGGGCCTCCAACAATTAACAGGCTTCGAACTATCTCACTGAACCCTTTTTACTACCACAGATCCTTCTTAAACTGCCCAAAATCCAAGTATAGCTAGTATAAAATTAAAAATATGTCGCTGGTACAGAAGGGGTTATATCCTAGAACTGTATAAGTAAACTACATTATTGAGGTCGATGGGGTGGAAGGCTCGAAGAGGACCTCCACTACATACATACATACATACATACATAAAACTTTAAGACTGAGCGCTCCAAACGTACGTGCAGTTTAAGTCTCTTGTCCTAATGGCGGCGTTCCAGGCAACCCTGTTAAGGGCTGCTTCACTTGTCAAGTTTTTGGACTTGAGATCGGCACGTATAGTCCGATCCCAGGTCTTCCTCGGTCCACTCCTTGGTGCAGCTCCCAACACAATCACAGACCTGCATCTTTTCACCCAATTTTGTTCATCCATTCTCTCCACATGTCCATACCATCCCAGTCTACTTGTACGCATCACCTCACTGAAGCTTGGGTCATGATGAAGCCGTTGTCGAAAAAGATGCCAGCAACGTCTGTGTCCATCCACACGAAGAGCGCCACGGCATCACTCATAACGTTCACCGTACAGGTCCAGTTGCTGCCGCCTGACGCTACCGGCTCCGATACATCACTCACCTGGGGGTAGATAAGGGTTGACCACTTAGAAAAGAAAAACAAAATATTATGTTTTTTACACTAACCAATTTCACATCTAAACTCAATTAATGAAATCAACATATACATGTGGCACTCCGAGGACTCGAACCCAGGATACTCGCATCAAAATTCCGCGCACTATGCATTACGCTATCAAGACAGTTTAGTAAAGGTGGTTATATCCTTGCATGGAACTGGAGACTTATTTACAAGTAATTTCACCCCCTATCTATCATATCTGTCTGGTTTTTTGTTCTCTTCTTTCTACATTCTCTCTAACTCTCTCTCCGATACATCACTCACTTAGAAAATATAGTCAACACTTTAGCATTAAACATTTCAAGATCCGATTATGCATTTCTTCTGGTTTTATATATTATTATTAGATAATATTCAGATTAGGATGGGTATATGGAAGTCAGAGGGTTAATTGAGATAGTCTTTACCCTTATAAACCCAACAGATCCTTCCAAAACTGTATAAAATTGTCTAAAGCTAGCCAGAATAGAATTGTCAAAATGTGTCATAATCATCAAAGGGTTAAACACAAATATATAAGGCAACACTTATCTAAGACTAGAGGAATAATCTAATTTATTTATTTCACTCCCAACACCAAACACCTTCCAATGAAATTAATGAAACGGGATTCGAACCTGGGTTACCACAGACAGTTTATACAGATCTTAAACACTCTAACCATTACACCATCAAGACAGTTAAGGTTAAGTAGTACATGACTACGATTTTATATCCATTTATTGAACACTGGATATCAATCTTATCATAATGGAAGAATAAAACAATCTTATAGCTTGTAGTGTGAGTTCAGACATTTAACCCCTTGAGACCCAGGACGTATATCCTTTATACTCTGGCTACCGTTAGACGATTTCCTGTATTTTTGTATGCAACTCTTGGTCTGACAGTTGAAAACTTGATCTCGATATACCCTGTGAATTAAGTAGGTCCTTCTTCAACTGCATAAAACCGTCTAACATCAGCCATAATGCCAGGTAAATAGACATCCTGGTAGTGAAAGGGTTAACTTATTATGGGTGCTCAGTCCTATGGCTATGTTGTATGTGGTTTCCAAGGTTCTACTTAGGTTTTCTAATGTATGTAATAATAATAATAATAATAATCGGTTTATTTCAAGCCGGCAGCCAATGGGGCTGAAAATACACAGACTTAACCTAGATCTTATCCTAATGGATCAACAGACTGATCCTGGCAGCTAACGAGAGCGCCTACATACTCCCAAGGGAGTAGGACGTGGGCAGGAGACTTGGGTCCCCCGAGACGATCCGCCCAGATCTTGCCTTCACGGCCAGGGAAAGTTTTTGAGAGAACTTCCCCTGCCGGCGCCTGGGATTGAACCCCCGACACCAGAGCTAGCGCTCCCAATACAGAGTACTAAGCGCGCTCTGCCACCGTGACCGTAAATGTATGTATGTATGTATGTATGTATATACTCTGGCACCTTCCCCAGTTTTCCTTTTTATTTTATTTTTGTTTTTATTTTTTTATTTTTTTTTTATGGGGGTGGCTGACTAGAGACAGAGCCCGAACAGGGACATCACAATACATCAGAAAAACAAAACACAAAATCTTACACACATCTAGGTCACCCAGGAGAAATACCCAGAGACCCAGCCCCATTTGGGGTCCCCAGCAAAAAGATTCCCAGGTCCCAGATCCCCCTGAGAGGCGCCAATTTCCGTAGGCAGACCCGCAGCGAAGCTTTACTACCACAAGCCCACCCACAATGTTTCCAGGCGCACCCTTCATTACCACCGGCTCCCCGGGCCAGGCGCCTGAAGGACTACTATCTAGTCCAAATGGCACATGACCCTCTCTCCCAAACGACCACATTTACATTCATCTATTCACAAGCATTCTCCATTAATTCGTTTATTACCACTTCCTTTGGTTTTCTAACACAGTAAAGTAATTCAGGGGTTGTACAGTTGCCCGCATTACACTCTTGTTTAATTTAATCTGACGGTAAATTGAATATTTTAGCAGCTAATTTCTCGATACTTAATGACAAAATATGAAACTACCAAGTCTCTGCATCATAATAAGACCAAGTGTATACAAATAGCACCATATTTCACTGCAAAATCTACAAAATAACTTTAAAATCTTGATGGGAACTTAGCAATTGACCTTCAGTTGAAAAGAAATAGACTATAGTTGTGTTCTTCTCTGTTATCTTATACATGGAAATATAATGCCCATGATTGGATTAACAGTGTAGTTTCTTATGCAGCAGTGGTTAACTCATCTGATTGGTCAACTGGTAATTAAAAGAAAGTAATTCATACTAATTTACTTTCATACATAAGATGACAACGAGGAACAGAACTTACGTAGGCAACTGTATATGTAATAGATTACAAGCACTATAAAAAAAAATAATAATTATTAAACATCATTCAAATGCCAATGTTGCTCCTGTAAGTGAAGTTAAAAGCAAGGTTGTTGACCAAAATAGTGGAGGAGGGTTACCATCAGGGTGTCAAACCGAGACTATTTTGTTGGTTTGGGGTGGGCAGGGAGGGAGAGAGGATAGTATTTGTGTGTGATACCGTGTGCTGGGTGTTGTTTTGATATTTGTTGGTGTCTGTGGGTGTGTTGCCATGTAGTGTAGTGGGTGGTTTTGGTTAGTGGATGCTTCTGCCAAGAATTGAGTGCCTCTCATGTCCAGATGGTCTTTGACTTTGAGGATTTTGGTTTCTTGATGTAGGTGATCTGTGGGTGTAGTAGCTGTGCAGCCTGTAATGATTTTGGTTTCTTGATGTAGGTGATCTGTGGGTGTAGTAGCTGTGCAGCCTGTAATGATTTTTAGGGCTTTGTTTTGAATAGTCTGTAAGGTCTTATGATGTGTTTCAGCTAGGTTAGAAGCCCAGGCTGGGCTTGCGTATTCCATCACTGATCTTAATAATAACAGTAAATTATAATAATAATCAGACAGACTAATAATTAAATAAATAAATTAAATTGAGACAGAAATTAATAAATTATTAAATAAATTAAATAATAATAAAAATAATAATAATAAATAATAATAATATAAATAATAATAGGCCTCTCGAAGTCAAGGGGCCTACGAACCAAATCACAGAATTAGAGTTTTCGCTGGTTCCCAATAGGTGGCAGCACGCTCTATCATGCTGTGAAGACCGAATTGGGAATTTCGCCCTTATGTGCACGTTGCATAGGGTTGAGCGTCTCGTGTTTTGACTTGATAAATGTACGGATGAAGTAGGGCAAAGCGGAGGTATATGGGCCTAGCCGCCGCGCGCGGCTGACCAATGGGAGGGCGGCTATGTTCCCGCGTGTTTGTGTCGCGGCTCCCGGCCAATCAGAGCCGCCGTCTCGCACCTCCCCACATCAGTCATGTGGCGGGAATTTTTAACTGGTCACGCTCGCTCGCTCTCCCTGTTTTTACCCATATTTCACGGTTGTTTGAGGCTGAATAATGAGTGATACTAGTGATTCAGATGTGGGGCACCGTTGATGCCTAGTAGAAAACGGCACCCTGAACCTGGAAAAGTGTAGTTAAGAAGAGTAAAAGAGATCGTGGTGGCGAGTATGTTTCTCGTAAGGGCACTGTTGTAGGGGCTCGTGTTTTGGGGCCCCCGTGTAGTTGTGCTATGAAGTGCTATGATAAGGTGGGGAGGGATCATGTGCAAACAGTTTTCGATGCTTACTGGGGACTGGGCAGCCACGATGCCCAATCTAATTATATTCTGTGCCGAGTTAGTGATTGTGAGAGTAAGAGAGTGCGGGTTAAAGGGAGGGAGAGCCGTCGCAGTGTTACTCGTTCATACAGTGTCATGAGCAATAATATTAAACAAGATGTGTGTATGGTCGCCTTTGAGAACATGCATGGCATTACACATAAAAGAGTGCGTAATGTGATGACCAAGGCTGCTTCCTCACCTAGTGGGACACTGACACCAGACCAGCGGGACCGCAAAGAACCACCAAACAAAACCAGTGACATTCTCCTTACTGTGGTGCGAGATTTTTGTAACGAGCTGCCCACACTTCAGTCGCACTACTCTAGAATGAAGAACCCCGAACAACTCTACCTGCCCCCTGGATTAACCTGGCACGGACTTTACAAGGCTTTTCAAGATTATTTAGTGACGAAGGACCACCCCAAGGATGCAATGATTGAGTCCAGGTTTAAGGCGAAGGTCCAGGAATACAAAATAAGTATCCAAGCCCCTCGTAGCGACACATGTTCAACTTGTGACACTCTTAAAATTAAAATACAAGCCCTCGACCCAGAGAAAGACCAAGATGCCATCGCCGATGTGGACGACCTAGCCGATGACATCCTCGATTACTACCCCCCCCCCCCTCCCCTCCCACCTCTCACATTGACAAGCGGATTGGGCAGCAGTTTAGAGGTAAATAATATTCAACTTTATAATGATTTTATTACCATTGTTCACACATCAAACACGAAGGAACTAAGTTTTTTCTTTTAATTTATGAAATTAAATTATTATAAAATTTAATTATGGGAATTATGCTTTGTAATTTGGACTAATTCTTAGTTACATCATGGTTATTCAAAAATATGAGTATGAAATAAATCGGCCCATAATTACGGATACACAAAAAAACACCCATTACGTGTTTGTTTGTGTTTTTTAGGAATTACAGAATTTCACACAAACACTGATACGATTTCATCCATTTATTTACACTTTATCTTTTGATTATGCTATAATATAATTTGTGTGCATTTTTTATGTTTTAATAAAACACCACCAAACAGGTAGATGGAAAAACACGCATAAAACACGCAATTTTAGGAATTTTGCTTAAATGTTTCGGCTGTCTCCTAGTCATTGCAAAATATTGTAATGTTCCAAGTATGAATGTAATCGAATAACATTTACGGGTGCATAAAAAAACACCACTATGTGTTTGTTGGTGTTTTACCTAATAATTAGGGATTTCCACAAAAACACTGCTATGATTTTTCTTTACAATGTGTACACTAATTCTTTTTGATCAAACTACCATAATAATTTGTATGCATTTTGTATGTTTTGATAAAACACCATAAAACATGTCGAACGAAAAACACGCATAAAACACGCAATTTTTGGAATATTGCTTTCAAATTTGAACTGCTTCTTAGTGTTATCAAGTACTCTGAAATTATCATGTTTGAATTTAAATTGAACAATAAACACACATACATAAAAACACATCCCTTGGTGTTTTATGGTGTTATATTATTATTTTCAGATTTTCAGAAAAAAACACCAACATCATTTTTATTTGCCAGGTCGAGAGCTTTTCATTGATGTATAATATTGTCATAGGAGTATAATTTTGGAGTGCAGTACCTTTCTTAGACTTTAACCCCTTATTACTCGAAACTGTGATTTGGTTCGTAGGCCCCTTGACTTCGAGAGGCCTCTGATAATATGTATTGTTTATAAACTGTGGTGGTGGTTTCTTTGTTGTGTCCAAATTTTGTGTCAGCAAGTGACCTGAGGGCGTTAAGTCTGGGTGTCAGTTTCTTTTTCGTGTTTGTGGTGTGCTGTTTGAATGTCATATGAGTATCATATGATACTCCTAGGATTTTGGGTGAGTGTGTATGTGTTAGGGGTGTGTTGTTTATGGTGAGTTGAGGGATGTATTCATGTTCTCCTGTCCAGCTTGTAAGCAGGGTTGCGGTGGATTTGGCTGGGGCTAGATTAAGTCTGTTTGTAGTGCACCAGCCATGTGCTGAGATAGGGTTGAAGGAGATCTGTTGCTGTGTTTGGGTCATGGTGTGTGCATGTGAGTGTTATGTCGTCTGCATAGGAAGCTAAGTTTATTAGGGGTGTATTGGGTATAGTTATGTCGTGCATGTACAGATTGAAGAGTGCGGGCGATAGGACGGATCCTTGTGGGACTCCGTTTGGAAAGTTTCTGATGCTAGATGACGCAAAAGATACGTGTGCACATCTGCCTGCTAGGAAGTTGGCCAGCCACCTTTATGTGTTGTGCATGTCTGTGTTGTAGATTTTGTTTGTTAGGTTGTGGCGGGGGATGGCATCGAAGGCTTTACTAATGTCGAGTGTGGCTAGTAGTGATCTATGTGGTGGTCTAGCTGAGTTGATGCCATCAAAAGCTCTTTGTGTAAGGTCTGTGAGTAGAGTGTTTGTGAAGTGCAGTGGCCTAAAGCCATGTTGTGTTGGAGCTAGGGGTAGGTCGGGTGTAATTAGTTGTAGTACAAGGCGTTCCATGACTTTGGAGGGGGTGCAAAGGAGAGTGATGGGGCGGTGTGAGCAGGGTAGCATGGGGGCTTTGTTGGGTTTGGGGAATGTAATGATGATACCATGCTTCCAGATGTCTGGTATTGTGTTGTGTGAATAACTGTAGTTTGATATGTTAGTGAGTGCTTGTATGCCTCGTGGTCCCAGGTGTCTGAGGTGTATGTTGCTTATGTTGTCTAGGCCACAGGCAGGTGAGTGCTTGAGATTGTTGATGATGTGCTTTGTCTGGTGATTGGTGAAGGGTGTATAGTCAGGGTCTGTGGGGAATTGTCTCTTACGTCGGATGACACGTCGGTCGTCTTTATGGGGTTTTAGGTGGCTGATATGAGAGAAGTGATTAATGAGAGTGTTTGCTTGTTGTTTACATGAAGGAGTAGAGTCTGTTGTTGTGATTGCAGCATGTGATTGTGTTGTGTTGCTGTTGGAAAGTGTGATGCTGTTTAGTGTTTTGTAGAGATTTGGGGGGTTTGTTATGTGATCAAGTGTTTGTAGGAAGTTATTCCAATTTAGTTTTTGTTGTTCTTGTATTTTGTTGTTAGTCTGGGTGTTGAGTGCTTGGATTTGTTGTGTGATGTCTTGTATGTGGGGTGCTGGGGAGTGTTTCAGTATGTCGGGTTGTCTGATGAGGTTTTGAATTTCTTGTGTGAAGTTGGGGTTGTGTCTTTTTCTGTTACCTCTTGGAATGTGTTTCTTGTCAGCGTTTTGGATAGTTTTATTGAGTATGTGTACAGCATTGTTGATGTTAGTGATGGGTACGCTGTTTAGAGTTGTTAAGTGTTGTTCTGTCTCATTTGTGAATGGAATGAATGTGAAAAGAAATACAAGAAAATTATCATAGATTTTTGTTTGTGTTACTTTCAAACACATAATAAAAACTGGTAAGCATAATTTAAACTTTGTATATTTAGTAATAATGAAAAAAATGGGACTCATATTTCGTTTGACAACCTGGTTACCATTATTCAGGCATTAAGCTTTCAGTAACATTTGTTCCTAAGCTTGAGAAATAAATTTTCTAATGATAGTCTAGTTATTTTGTTCAGTTTTTACCACCATGCACTCCCTGCTGAATAGCTGGGCTAGGGTGGGTGCCGTGATGAGTCAGGGACTTCAGTGAACAGTTAATTAAACTATATAACTTGAAAAAGAACTCAAAAGTTACTGTCCAAATAAATATAACAAACTCATTAAAATGGAGAACTATCGAAACGACAACACACTAAACAAAATCTATACTGTATATGGATTTTTTTTTTTTTATTTATCGGAAATAAAACATTGCCACAGATTGGTATATACATACATACATACGGATTTAAAGACCGCAACCATCCACAGTGAATGTGGCTTCCATGGTACAATCACAGTACTGCACACAGTGCACAGCAATCATAGCACAGTGGTTACAGTCTTTACTGCAGCACAGTACAACAAAGTCTTACCACAACAACGCCCCATCATGTTATCACAGTGGCTGATGTTGGTATAGCGCTAACAGTGTCTCAGCAAAACTCAACAAAGTCCCCCTGAAGCACCTGCACCTGGCGAAAATCGCACCACACCAGCCTTAACCGTGCTACAATAAGGCAGTAACAAGAAATCACCGTAACTGCTACACAGGCTAACTGCACCACCGAAGTGGCGGGCGGTGGGATCGCTGCATCCCTACGCCGGACTGGTAGACCGCGCCGTTCACCAACAGCATTGGCGTCTGCCAATAACACACACTGGTTGGCCCGAGACTTGAACCGTCAACCTCACGGTCAGCAGGCGAGTGCTCTACCAACCGAGCTATGGCCTGTGGCTAATCACAAATAAGCAAAAAAGTGGTTAAAGAATGACCGACCTGGAGCTGGGCATGCACGAGGGGGCCGTCCTTCGGTCTTCCAATGAGGTACAAGTTACGAGGGACCAGCTGTGTGGTGTTGCCCCTGGGTAGTGTGAGGTGTGAGGTGAGGAAACACACGTCTACAACATCGTACAGTCCGTCCTGGCAGTGGCTCCCTAGGCCAAGGTCTGACCAGATATTCAGGCTCAACACTTCATTTGCTGCTTTTCCACTCTACAATACAAAATACATACATACTTTAGACGACAAAGCCATCAAATTAAATAAGTGGAATATGAAAGTGAGCGACGTAATCAATAAAATGAAGGACAGTAAAGCTCTAGGGTGCTCTGACATTGTTGCTGAGATGACAAAAGCCTCAGGGGAGATTGGTGTCAGGTTAGTAACTGAGATGATAAATGCCATTATTTAAGATGAGAAAATCCCCAAGGATTGGCACAAAAGTGTAATAGTGAATATATACAAAGGAAATGGGGATGCGCTAGATAGAGGTAATTATATGGGCCTGAAAATGTTTGACCAAATTATGAAGGTCAATGAGAGTCTTTGAGGGTTTGATCAGGTAAAGCATCTCCATTGATGATATGCAGTTTGGTTTTATGCCAGGACGTGGTACAACCGTTGCTA
Organism: Paralithodes platypus; assembly: GCA_032716605.1. Taxonomy (NCBI): domain Eukaryota; kingdom Metazoa; phylum Arthropoda; class Malacostraca; order Decapoda; family Lithodidae; genus Paralithodes; species Paralithodes platypus. The sequence continues at coordinate 22,295,847 of CM064572.1, forward strand.
TCTTCATAGTCAGGCAGATACAGGAAAGATACTTACTAAAAGACAGGGATCTTTACTTTGTGTTTGTAGACCTGGAGAAGGCCTTTGACAGGGTGCCTAGAGATGTTGTGCAGTGGGCTATGAGGAAACTTGGTGTGGAATAGTGGCTAGTGCGTGTAATAATGAAGATGTATGAGGATTCGCGAACTGCGGTGAGGGTGAAAGGTGTACTGAGTGAGGAGTTCACAGTCCGTGTTGGAGTCCATCAGGGTTCAGTGTTAAGCCCCTCCTCTTTATTATGGTCCTGGAGGCACTGTCTAGATATTTTAGATCCGAACTTCCGTGGGAACTGTTTTATGCAGACGATTTAGTCCTAATAGCTGACAATGTGCAAGATGTTGAGGCCAAATTCAGAAGATGGAGAGAGGGCATGGCGAGCAAGGGTTTAAGAGTCAATATTAACAAAACCAAGGTTATGCATTGTAGATTGAGACGAGGCAATGTGGAAAAGAGCGGTGCATACCTACAGTATGTGCAGTGTGTGGAAAGGGTGTGGGCGCTAACTCGATTCGGTGCAGCATCTGTCGATAGTGGGTGCACCATGGGAGTAAGCGGTGTAGTAGAATAAAAGGACCCCTGCCGAAGGATAAGTCAGAAATAGAGAAATTTAAGTGCATAGTGTGCAAGGGCGAGCTAGTGTTAAATGATGATCCTGTGGCTGTGAAGTTTGGAAATGAGTCATTGGGGCTGGTAGACAAGTTTTGTTACCTAGGAGATACCATCTCTGCCGGTGGTGGGGCCGAGGCTGCCACTGTCGCTAGAATTAGATGTGGCTAGGGGAAGTTCAAAGAACTGCTGCCAATTCTGACCATGAAAAGAATGCCTCTGCCCCTGAAGGGAAAGGTGTATGCCTCATGTGTTAGAAGTGCAATGATGTATGCCTCAGAAACATGGGCCGTTAAAGTAGAGGATGTCAACTGAATGGAACTTAATGAGACGAGAATGGCGAGATGGATGTGTGGGGCCAAACTGTAGGATAGAATAACAAATGATGAGCTGAGGAGACGTTTAGGTATAAAGAGTATTAGCGAGGTGATAAGTACAAGTAGACTGGGATGGTATGGACATGTGGAGAGAATGGATGAACAAAATTGGGTGAAAAGATGCAGGTCTGTGATTGTGGAGGAAGTTGCACCAAGGGGTGGACCGAGGAAGACCTGAGATCGGACTATACGTGCCGATCTCAAATTTAAAAACTTGACAAGTGAGGTAGCCCTTAACAGGGTTGCCTGGAATGCCGCCATTAGGACAAGAGACTGAAACTGCACGTATGTGTGGAGCACTCAGTCTTAAAATGTTATGTATGTTTTATGTATGTACTATATATGCCACTCGCGGGCCATGGCATGGTTGGTAGCGTATCTGACTGCTGATCAAAGAGTCTGCAGTTCCATCCCAAGCCATTTGGGATATATTGGCAGAAGGCAAGAGTTTGGAGACTTAGGTCTAGCGATTAGTGGTAAATGTCCCGTTTAATCCCTGTAACAATGGCACGCCCTAGCCCTGTCAATCAAGGAAGTGCACAGTGTTAAAAACTGCATCATCATTAATTCACAGGCTGTAGTGCGGTTGGTAGAGCACTCACCTGCAAACCAAGAAGTGGAGGGTTTGAGTCTCGGGCCAACCAGTGTGTGTTATTGGCAGACAATAGTGGTGTTGGTGGACGGTACGGTCTAGCAATCTGTGGAAACTGTCCACTGAAGTTACTGAAACATCAGGGCACCCACCCTATCCCCACTCTTGAGCAGGGAGTGTATGCTAGTAAACCATATTATCCTCATTAATTTAAGTTACAGCCTGTATTTGCAGTTCAGATATTGGTGCCTTCAACGTACAACAATAAACTAGAGATACCAGAAATGTCTTAACCATTGGGAGAAACAGCAAACAAGTAAAATAATCTACTGATAGCCAGAATTAAAAAACTATATAAAGATCACCCATACTGGAAGAGTTAATGGTATTATTTTACAATAAATTGTTCCACTAACCTCCCGCTGAAGAACTGCAATGTTTTCACTGTGTTGTTGACAGAAGCCACTTGTTGTAACGATCAAGCTAGGTCGACTCTCATTCACAGAAGATTTTGAGTTGTCGTTACGGCTGCTAGAACCACCTGGACAAATAATATAAATAGATTAGTACTGTATAGATTTTAAGATCGAAACTAACATGTATTTATTTTGCAAGTTTTACGTTATAATGTTAGGAGCACATGCTAAGTAATGTATTACCATGGTGTTCATCTTCATGTCTTTGCCTAGAAATTGTGAATTTTAACCTCTTGTAACTTGAAAAAGGCTCGAGAAATCAGGGTGTAAATTTCCGCACAGATTTCCTGGTTGATTTTCCCTATACTGTGCAGTACTGTAGACATTTCAGGTCAAATGCTTAAGTTGTACCTGTTTTTCTTTAAGAGTGAAAGATAAATAAGAAATGTGTCTCCTTTTCATCACGAAACCCTAAAGAGATGCACCTGGACCTAAGGAGACGCAAAAGTTTTTAAAACACAAAAACACAAAAATTGATAAAGTACTAACCGCATGGGTACTGGAAAGAAAACATGGTATTTTTGGTTGTAAGCTTACAATGCTTAGGCAACAAAACTGACTGACATAGGCCATATAATTTATACTATTAAAGAGACAGAAAATATAACTAAACATACTAATTTATCATTATAGGCCATTAATTTAAGAGTTTAGAGGGTGCAGGGAAGTTAAACATGGAAGATACATGCTATTACGAGGTTAAATTCAAGCGCCAGTCACCCACCCAGGCACATTTTGCGCTAATACAGTACACCTGTTTTATACCTGATTATCTCTTAAAAATAAACGTTCAACAGCCAATCAAATATCATGATCATGTACCTTCATTCAGCTTGAGAATGGTAAAATACGTAGCTTTGTGGGTAGTCAGGTAGCCGTGTAAGTACAGTAACTCAAAAGCAATGACAAATCTTTTAGTCCATGCTTGAACGTGCGTGCTTTTGTGTCTGTGTGAGTCAAGCAATCAATATTTTTTCTGTATACAGTATGTACGTGTGCCTGTGTTTGTGTCAATGTTGTGGCCAGGGATGAGACGAGACACTCAGTCCCAATGACAGAGGCAAGAGCTGTGCTCATGCATGCCGCCACTCTTGTCGCGTGATAAGGAATTTGATTGTGTGGCGAGAAAATGCTTGATGTGATTTTGAATTGCTGACGGGAGGAACGGGGTGCGTCTCCTTAGGTCCAGCAAAAATTCTGAAGTCCAATAGAGACGTATTTATCAAACTGATGCCCTACCACACTGTTAGAAAGCCATTCTTCCCACTATGTATAGTATAGGTTTGACTCCTGTAAGGAGATAAAGAAAACCTAATATTTAGTAGTGGCCCCGTAATCATTGACGAACATGCCTATTACATAAGGCATCCTCTTCAAACACTAATCCGCCGTAGTTTGAATCTACCGCGCAGAGCATTTAAAACTGAGGAGCCTTCATCATGAGCGCACGCGACCTCACTCATGGCTTCAGTCATTATGAATTGGGTTCTCACTACGAAAAAACTTCGTAAAAAATAAAAACAAAAAGAAAATAAGAATAACTATCTAATAAGCTTTCCATCATATCGTGGATGTACTTGTGTGGATTTCTGACCAGACGCTGATTCAGGCGTCATTCCTCCTTCACTGACATATCAAGTAAACCAAAATCCTTAATACATCAACGAATGGGAAGGGGACGGTCGGGAGGGCCCCAGTCGTCAATGATTACGGGGCCACTACTAAATATTAGGTTTTCTTTATCTCCTTACTGGAGTCAAACCTATAATTTATTAGTGGCCCCTCCATCATTGACGAACATGCCTGATTTCTAAGACTGGAGGGGGACATTCGTAATCATATCATAACTCTATAAAAGCAGATAATAAAAACAACCACATAGTATTCTTACTTTTGAAAATATATTTAAATATGGCGTAGACCAAAAATATACAAGAAAAAGGGGTTCAGGCAGGTGCGTGCTTCAAAGAAGCCTGCCTGACAAAAAAGGGTAACCCTGAAGATTCTGAACACAGATCTGTAGTTACAAAGGCACCCCACTCAACGAGTGGTGACAAAAATAACAAGTTATAAGTTTATATGTGCACATAATAAACCCCAAAATAATCGTGGAGAGAAATTGCAAAGGATCTCCACTGTTCTAATATTAGACTGCTTTCGCAGCTAAAACTACTATAACAACTCCGTTGTTTTGTACTAACATTGTACTAGCACAATTTCTCACTGAGAAATTTTCATATCACATTAACCTTGAATTATATCACAGCTCTCATACTCCGGCGGGGTCTAGGGTGTCCTATGTCAACTGACTGCACCCCCCCCCCCCCCCCTTTCTCGTGAAAATAAACAAAAGTGACTGCAGGGCCACCTAGACCCTCTGCCTTAAAGCTATACATGGTAAGGAAGGTTTGTCTAGAGCAACTGATAAGTATCTAGACAAAAACGTATGATTAGACGCCCACAACTGAGTGGACGCGATATCTTCTACTGAAATTTTTTTCAGGAAACGTAAAGAGGCTGCCCATTTGCGTAAATCGTGGGCCCTACCCACAACGCCGGGATTACTCTCTTTAATGACTTCGACCAGAAGAGAGGCTAATCGTCGTTTAAGTAAGCGTTTACCCGTACTTGCTACCCATAAAGCACCTTGGGGGTTAAGAGGAGCTACTCTCAAATATTTGGTTAGAGCTTGCACTGGACATAGATTATGATGCACCTTTCCCCTTTTTAACGCCGGCACCGTGAACTCAGAAAACACGTGTGCACTGTGCTCATTCTTGGCTACAAAACCTGGGGAAGGTGCAATGTAAATACATTCATTAAGTCTGCCAAACCTAAGGCAATTAGGTGTGTTGCTCATCGCCGCCAGCTCAGACACTCTGTTCCCGGTGGCCAAAGCCATAAGGAAAACCGCCTTTTTTAAGAGTAATGCAAAGTCTGCAGTATTTTGGTACAGACAAGAGTGAAGTAAAGACAAAGCTTTGTCGAGAGACCAAGTAGGCATGAGCTGACGGGGAGGTGGGCGAAGTTTAAAACAAGCTCTCATAAAACCTGATTCCTCCGCCACCGGTATGGAGAGACCTGTAAGGTCTAAAAAGGGCACTCTAATCGCAGTTAAGTGATTTTTTAATGTTACCACAGATAAATGTTTCTGCTCAAACAGATAATTTAAATAATTGAAAACTAAAGCCACTGACGGCACATTCTGTTCCGTTCTGATGATCCAGAAAGTAAAGGCTTGCCAATGTGAGTGATACTGTCGTTTCGTAGACTAAGTATATTGATTGATTAATTTATTGGTCACATCTCTACCGTATGGTGCTAGCCACTTGGCCTCTTGAATGTCCATAATGCAAAAGTCAGCGAGGTCGCTAGGTTGCCAATCGTGTCTAAGTGGAAATACCCGACCGGGAGCAATACCGGGTCCGCGCACCACGTTTTCAATTGCTGGTACCACAACTGCGCCAGCCACAGGGGCGCGATTAGCGAGACTAAGCCTCGATAATCTCGTAGTTTGTTCACTACGTGGCACATTAGTGACGCATCTGGCGGCGGAAACAGATAGATGGAGCTCCATCTGTTCCAGTCTGTCACTAGGGCGTCTGGCCCCCCTGCCGGCGTTTTCGCCCGGCGGGTGAGGTATAGAGGGAGTTTGTGAGTCTCCTCGGACGCAAATAGATCCACTTGTGGATGGGAGAGCTCTGCAATCATTAGGTTGAAAAGGGGTTGTTTGAGCTCCCATTCTACTGTCGTGCTCTGTCTCTGGGACAGAGCGTCTGCCCAGACGTTCGCTACGCCTGGGAGATAAGATGCGTGAAGGTAAATGTCTAGTCTGTTGGCGAGAGTAAAAATCTCTTCCGACACGTTTAGCAACCCCCTTGACCTCGTTGATCCTTGTTTCTGAATACAGTGAACTGCATTCAGATTGTCCATTCTGAAGGCCACCGACTTGCCCCGTAGCGCCGGGCCGTGAGCCTGAAGGAAATACAAGGGGACTAGTAATTCTTTGACATTGATGTGAGAGATTTCTAAGTGGGACCAAAGCCCCTGACCCTGGTGCTCCTGATTTGACTGAAATCCCCACCCTATTGTGCCTGACGTATCCGTGTCTACCCATACCGTTGGTGGAGGAGAGGTCCATGACATTATTGAGTGCAACGTTTCCCTCCTTGCCCAGACCGCTAGCAAGGTGTGGATTAATTTCGGGATGGGCCATAATTTTCCCGCCGGTAAGAGCGGGAAATATTTGTTGCCTTCCAATATTAATCGTTTTACTTTCAACCGGCCCAACTTGACAGTTAGTTGAATCCAGTTGAGAGAGCCTATCCGAGACTCCCAGACCCTCCGCGTCGTAGTCAGACTGTGACGAAACATGAACAGTTTCCTGCGAAACCTGTTGCGATTGTCCACACTCTGACTCAGAGTGAGAGCGGCCGTGTCCCAGACCAGCCCTATCCACTGAATTACTCGTGAGGGAACAAGGTTTGACTTTACCAGATTTACCTTGAAGCCTAGAGTTTTGACATGATTTAAAATAATATTGACATGTTTGACGCATAATTGTTGTGTCTCTGCCACCACCAGCCAGTCGTCTAGGTACCAACAACACTCTGATCCCCTGTTTTAACAATGGCATCAGGGCTTGCCTGACTAATTTCGTGAATAATCGAGGTGCTAGGTTCAAGCCGAACGGCATCCTTTGAAAAACAAAATTTTGGTGCCTGATCCTTAAGGCCAAAAACCTTTGAAATCTTTTGTTGACCGAGACGTGCCAATAGGCGTCTGTCAGGTCTAGTGAACACATCCAACCTCCCGGCGGAAGTGTTAGCCTGATTTGGAGTACTGTTAACATTCTGAAAGATTCGTTGTGAATGTGAAGGTTCAGATAAGACAGGTCTACGACCGGCCTCATCTGAACACTGTCCCTTTTTGGAACCAAAATAGTTTGGACGTGAATACAGGGTAATTTGGGGGGACCGGGATGATGACATTCTTGGCAATCATTTCCTGGACCAGTGACTCCACCTCTAAAGAAACAAAATTCGCCGTTGTGCCTGACGTAAGCGAGGTCGCCGGAGCCACTGCCAAGTGATGCCTTTGCGTGCCACCATGCCCAAGTGTTTAATGACCATGCTTGGTGACACGTTCGGAACAAGGTTACAGACAAGGGTTCGACCGGCTGTACTACCCTCGGTCCCTCCGGCCGTGAAAGGTTTGGGGGACCGGGAGTGAGACTTCTGGTTTTTTTTGTGGCTGGGTTGGTCGCTGGAGCCATGCCTGATGCTGCGTGCGGACGCGCTGGTGTTGGCTGAAGACTGGCCCTGGCTTATGCTGGCCGCATCCTCTCTGACCTGAAAACCTGTCTGCCTGTACTACCTTGGGGGAGTGGGAGGACTTAGGCAGAAGAAAGTGTTTAGATCCCCCTGGCTGAGCTTTATCGGTTGGCCTGGGTTTGGGGAAGTTAAATGCAGGTTTCTTAGAAGGGGTGGGACTGTGCTTAACGGCCTGTGCCATATTGAACACCGTTCGCCACACTTCAGGGGACATTAAAGAGGGAGTAAGCACTGGTGACATGATCACCTGATTCGCAATGCGATCAGGTAGCTTGCGAACTAAAGACATTCTGAGATCTTGTCTTGCTCGTACCGCCTCAAGCAAGGCGGTGCGTATGTCACCCAAGGATTGGATCGACGACTGGAGGAGCAGTCGCCGGGATAACTCAACCGATCTTCTGGCATCCGCGTCTGCGATTGCCTGAGTGGACCGCAGTAAAGATTTAGCCACCTGTTGAGACACTATGTACTGAGAGAACAGGCGAAAAGCTTTCCCCCTTAGCCTAAATTCTCTGTCTAGGTGAGTAGTAGGGGTAGTGAAAGGGTCTTTTAGCTCACAAAGATTAATCTTAGGGGCAGCTAGGAAAGAAAACAAAGCTGACGGGACTCCGCCAGCAGAACCTACCGGCATGGAGAACCATGAATGAGTATCCTGAGGGATCTGGTGGGAAGATTTAGAAGTAAATGTGGTTGCAAAGTTTTGAGCCTCTATCTCCCAATCTACCCAAGGTCCTGGACCCAACTGCCCCACCTTCAAAACTGGATTAGCTGCTTCGTCTGTGACGGTCTGTAAATCAAGTTCAGGAGTGAGAGCTCACAGAGTCTTAATATCATTAAACCCATCCAGCTTAGACCAGTCTGAAAATAGTTTCGAAGCTGAGGCAGGGGGTAAAGCTGGCTTAGTAGCATACACAAAATAGTCTTGGTGATAATAACTAGGTATAGCCTTGATGTTTACGTCCAGTACATTTCCCAAATTATCCAGGGCCCTTAATTTCTTTGATTTATTGCCCTGGATGACCCACTCACGCAGTACCGGGAGTTCCCCTGACAAGGTAGGTTGGGCGAGCTCTGGGTTAGTGGGGGTCAAAAGGACCCATGACTCGTCTGGTCCATAAAGCAAGGGCATAGCCACCTTTCTGAGAGGCGCCTTGTCTAGAGGGGGTGGATTGACATCCGTGATGACCCTGACATTTGAAGTTGTCAATGCCGCCGTAGCAGGCTTAGTAACCACTGATGGTGACAGAGTGGGTGGGTTAGGGATCTTAGATAAAGCAATCGAAGTCATCAGAGGCCGTACCGTAGAGCTTGTCATGGGAGCCCCCAAGTCCATTGTGGGGTTTTCCTGTTGTTGGCCAAAAAATTTAGATAAAGCCTCAGTAAGTAGCCCATTAATTTCTTGCGCAGTAACAAATTGGTTAGATGATGAACTTACAGGTGAATCATTAATATCCTGCGCGGCGTCTAAGCCTGAGCCTGACTCTTGCCCTTCCATCTCCGAAATAATTGAAACCTCGTCTTTCTCCTCCTGATCCTCCTGAGAAGACCCCGCCGAAGCTGGGGTACCTTGTTGCCAAGATAAGTCAGGAATAGAGGATGGGATCGCCGCGTCCCTGTGGACATCAGCTACTGTGTGACTCGTTTGAGTCGGACGTGGGTGGTCAGACCCTGGCTGAGCAAACCGCCAAACACCGAGGCCCTGGCCTACACTCTCTTGGGAGTCTGAAACACTCAATTATTGAACCCCCTGAACTTTCCAATTCCAGGGTTAAAATATTAATAGGTAAATCCTCTTTAAGGACAGGCACCGCACTGGACCCTTGAGACCTAACACAAACTTTGTCTGGGGTAGAGGTACGATGAGAGGCACTAGAAGCTGGTGAATGTAGGGAGGACTTTCGTTTCTGGGAATCCTTTTTGGAGGATTTATGGCTACGGTGTGACCGAGAACTACTCCTAGATTTGGAGGATTCATCGCCGTGACCACTGGTGGAACTATCCGTCCTACTCTTCTTACTCGCTGGTGAAGAGGCAAGACTAGAAGACTGGCGTCTGAGAGGTGACCTAGACCGAGATCTCGCCCGAGACGAGGAGGCGGATGCCGGGGGTGTAGGCTCTCTTGGACGTTTTGGTGTAGTAGCAGAAGATACAGAACCCTGACCAGTCTCCGCCGGCTTATAACTCGTGACTCTAGAGGAACGTTTAGGGGGAGGGTGTTCAAATAGCAATCTATCCCAAAGAGGGACGTTGTCACATTGAAGTGATTTATGCGCAACAATCGTAGTGTAGGCTGCCATCTGTTGCCGTACTTCTCTTAACCCTTAATTAGCGGCGAGCAACATAAGTCGAGTTAAATAAAGCTGGACTATGTGGCGGCGCTCGACATAACTCGATTGGCAATTTCAGCACGTAATGTGGCTGAGAGAGAGAGACAAGTGGTGGCAGGAGACTAGCGAGCGTATGACTGCTCCAGACCACCGCGGCGAACCTACTGACACAAATCTCAGCTCCCTCCTCCCTCTCTCACTCGCTACATACTCAATTATGTACCGAAAGTACCGAATTACCTGCTTTTTGCACTCGCGTTGCACGGTTATTGCAAGAAAACTATCCATCATACAAGGATCGTTATGGTGTCATTCGAAAGCTCTGTTTATGCCCTTTCAGGGATAGGTACTTGTTTTACGTTCTTGTTATTTAGGCATGAAAATGATCACATAAACAGCCCTATTTTGGCTAAAAACACCCCGCTGTGCAGTACACATAAATAAACCGCATAGGCCGCTCGTAAGGTGTTAAAGCTACTGCCGCGGTCTTATCATTGTCGCAAAGGACCTTGACAGCTAATTGGGAGCAAAAAGAACAATTGCGCATTACCCAGAGACCCCTTGAACGGTCTAGACATTTAACACACCTTATGCAAAGGGTATGCGCAAAAATAGGGATACCGGCACAAGCAGGGGTAGTGCATAAAGCAAAGACTGGGGCTGAGGTAGCCATGACAGAGACTGGTGGGGAAAACTACCGCCGGGTCTGTATTGGTCCGCCGGAGCCCAGCTCTGGAAAAAAAAAAAAAATCCAGGAATTAATGCTCATAAGGTTAACCCAACATGTTCGCATACAAGTGTTAATAACCCACCGGATAACGAGATGTAATGACACAACGATCACAGCTCGCTACGCGGCGGGGTTCAGAATATCTAAACAAATCTTTTGACGAAAGTGAAGAATACCCTCTGACATAATATAATTGTCCAGCATGGCGATTATAGTCTTTCTGGTAGTGACTGTCTTAAGATTCAATTTTTTTGGAACAAAAACAACCCCCCATAAAGACGCCGGCCCTTGAAATATTTTAGTAGAATAACACAGGGCAGGCTGACACGAGATCTGATTGCTAACGAATTGTCACAAAAAGAGCGCCGTAAGGTTGAAGGCGGCGATACCTAATTGTATCACTAAATTAAGTGGTTAAATCGAAATTGAATTTGTAAATTCCTTATTTCCTCCACCTAGGAGCACCCCCCGGGTGTGAAAAAAAAACGATGTTAACCCTAATTGAACCTTCAATCGCCGTAAATATAAAGGCGGCGATACATATAGCATCACTTAAAATGGATTGGTTAAAGAACTAAATGACTTAGTTGTTCATCCCACCCTACCAAGGTACACCCGCCGGGTGAGATGTCAAAAAGTTAACCCCATAAGTTCCTGTCCCCACTTCTTTGTAAAATATCGCCGGGGAGGAAAGCCCTTAACAACAGCTAGGTTTTTCATGTGGTTTTGTAAAACCTGGTAGAAAAACTACATAACGTATGTTCGCATGAACAAAGTTTTATAGATGGGTACAGCCATTTCCGCCGGGAATCAAAGGGAGCCTGAAACCAGGTACCAACAGAGACGCAGTCCTGGAGATCCACAGACGCCTCATCGCCGGGGACACCAGCCTGTGTTAAAACCACGTGTGGCCCAACACGGCTCTCGGCCGGGTTTTTTTCATGGTGAAACCGAGAAAAAACCCGCCGGAAGGAAACCCACCCCGATCAGACACCATCTGAACGTACAACGGACATGAAGGAAGCCACGCACGACTAACCTAAGTCCACACAATAATCCGTGGAATTAGCCAATACACAACTAAACCAGGAACAAACATATTCCGAGGAATTAGCCAATACACAACTAAAACCCGGATACACATGGCACAGTATGGCATATTTATAAATAATAAACAATAACACTTGTACATGTGGCAAAGCTACGAGCGGCTGGCTAGGCCTAAGTAGACGGCATAATAAAAGTTGAAATATACACCAAACACTGGAAATATCACAACAGGAACCACCGCCAACACACCACTGTAGCAAATACTTCCGGCAAAGAGAAGACTGACACGGGACCCAGAAAAAACTTCACTAAGTGAAGAAAAATACCAAGGGAACGTCAGTAAGCAAAGCATACCTCATCAGAAATATAAAAGGCAGCAATAACTAACGCGTAATGAAAGCCGCCTGCAACACAAGCTAACTAACTGTGAAAAAGTTCACATGTCCACAACAGGACCACGAGGGAACATCCGAAATAGATGCCCCAAACACACGACCCAAAATACACTGCACTGCGGGCAACCAGCCCAGGACACTCCTGCTACACATATCTTAACCTTACTCGATACATCCCGGAGTAAACAAATGAGAAAAAACTCACTAGGGACGCAACAAATGCGGAATCAGCGGAGCGTGGGGAGACACGTCCGGGCAGGCTGAACGCAGAGCAGTGAAGGAGGAATGACGCCTGAATCAGCGTCTGGTCAGAAATCCACACAAGTACATCCACGATATGATGGAAAGCTTATTAGATAGTTATTCTTATTTTCTTTTTGTTTTTATTTTTTACGAAGTTTTTTCGTAGTGAGAACCCAATTCATAATGACTGAAGCCATGAGTGAGGTCGCGTGCGCTCATGATGAAGGCTCCTCAGTTTTAAATGCTCTGCGCGGTAGATTCAAACTACGGCGGATTAGTGTTTGAAGAGGATGCCTTATGTAATAGGCATGTTCGTCAATGATGGAGGGGCCACTAATAATTTATATAATTATAAGGTTGACTTTCCTTCACCTGGGATAAAACAAAAGGTTATTATGTTTAATAAATGTAACAAAATAAACGCACATTTACAAGGACCAAAGGAGACGCAACCCAACTACCCTAAGCCTACGCACGTCTTCATGGGTTTTACTCAGTGAGTCTCTATAGGTCCCAGGGTAGCTCATGTTCTAGTTAAATGCTTCTCCATTGTATTTCAAAGTTTTAGGTGGATATGGGGACGCACCCTCCACCCCCTTCAGTCGTGCAAGTAGAAGCCTCTTGGTCATGCAGTGCTATACTTCAACTCATGCACTATCAACCTGCAACAACAGACAAGAGGATCAAATTAGGGAACTGGAAGAAATTTAGCTTTAAAAAAAAAATCCTTAGCTTTTCCGTAAGGAATTTGTGAAAACATGACATTTTTTCAGTTAAATAAAATATAAAACTTGAAAACGAACTCGAAAGTTACTGTTCAAATTAATATAATGAACTCATTAAAATAAAAATAAAAATATTGAAACAATAACACACTAAACAAAATCTCGTAAAAATAACTTATGCAAATAAAAATCTAGTGCTATGCGAAACTGTTACTTGATGCCTAGGTAAAGAATTGTTTGGCCCATCATTCATGCATTTATCTACTTATCCTATGCGAGTGTAAGTTTGTTTGTTACAAGTACGTCTCCTTGGGTACAGGCATCTGCATTGGACATCTTTCCCTATAAGATCACAGAGAGGAACAGAACTTATGTGGGCAAATGTACATATGAAAAGTGATAATTGATCGACTGGCCCTCAAACACACACGCATACTCACGCACAGCCAGACAGTAACTCGGTCCGGACAAGTTGCTTTACCATCAAAACAGAGTCAAGTCAAGTGTGCATACTGGCTACCGTGTCTGACAAAAGCCGCGGAAACATGAGGATGATATTATTTTCAACATCGTTATTTAGCCCCTGCACTACGGTTGTCCTCTTATACGCCACACCAAACTTCCACAGTGTGGACCACCAACGTGGACCTCGGTAGGCGTAATATTCACGACCGCGTAGCACAACAACCCAACGACATAGCGATGTCCGGTCAACACCAGGATCAAAATAACAGTATGTAATTAATTTTCCAATTAAGCTTATCTTTCTACCTATTACCAATGCTTAGCTATTAAGAAAATATGGCCATAACGCAAAACACGCGCCGATTCCGCGGGTACGGAGCGTAAGAGGACTGCCGAGGTGGAAGGGTTAATACCAATAACCCCAAGTTTCAAGTATATTTTCACCCAAAACAACAGCTGTGAGTGGTTGACCCCGAGCTTGCTTAAATGCGCATATCTTACGACAGGGTGACAAACGAAAGTAGAGTTCAAATCTTTTTAGTTTTTATTATTGTATATGCAAAGATAAAATTATGGAGTATGATTCAAATTATGTCTTTTTAAGTGATAAACTAGCCAAAACAATTCAATTACTGTTAACTTCCCAGTACAGTATTCCTTCTCATATTCATTCCAGTCCAAAAATGAAATTGTCCCGGTTCAATATCCTGGACTTACACCAACTTCCGAGAAATATTCTACTGTATAAGAAAATTACACATATTGCTATGATCCTTGAGCCATGGAGAGTACACAATCACCAAAGATAAAACATTGATAAATAGTAGCCCACAATACAAAAAAAATACTTTATTTTATGTATACTCAGATACCATAGTCTCTAGCCCACTCATAATAATTCGTGGACCCCCTTTGTTTTTATGTATGCAATTATAATTATCTGGATTGATTTTTGGATAGAACTTGCTTTTCAATAAATAGTATATATAGTTTTGTAGTTGATTTATAGAACATAGTACTCATAAATTGGTTTCTAGAGATATACTTCCATAGTTAGAAATAGGTGAAGTCCTCGAATTTGTATGAGTGGGCATCCGAGTGTACCATAGGCTAGCCTAACCTAACTTACAGGGTGTCAAACCGCAGCAATTTGCTTGAAGACTGAAAATAATATGAGAAAGAATACAAGAAAATTAGAAGATGTTTTTTTTTTTTTTGGGGGGGGGGTGTTTTGGACTCTTCAGCCTTAGTCAGCAACCTGTTTAGGTGAGTTAACCTTATACAAATCATTACTGCTCATCTAAGGGTGAGTAGGTTGGTGTATGGACTATCCACCCACCACTGTTGGAAAACAAAAAAATATATATATATACCGGTATATATACTGTACAGTATATATAGTGCTAACAAAATATATAGAGGGCCCCAGAGTCAGATAAACCCGAAGTAGAGTGGTCAATCCTTTAAGTAATAAACTGGCATGAGTTGTCCTTCACATGGGGGACAGGTCTGCTTCGGGGTGTTTTGAGTATGGTCACCCTCATGAAGGGGAATAAGGCATCTGGCAATATAGATAGATAGCATTGCTTTGGCCATTGTATCACTTCCAAAAATATAATTTGAACTATAAACCATAATTTTATTTTGACATATACAATGGCCTAATTATTGACTCTGCTTTCTTTTGACACCCTGCATTTTGTGCAGTTTTTATTGCTGTACACTCCCTTGATTGACAGGGCTAGGGCATGCCCTTGTTACAGGGACTTTACTGGACATTTGCATTGAATACAGTATGTATGTTGTATACACCATGTTGTTGTTGTTGTTCCCTAAGCTGCCTGGCCGAACAGCCCCGAGTCCTTAAGGAAGGCCATGGCCACGGTCGGGCTTTCCCACAGAGCTCTCAAAGAGTGTAAATTGTGTTGTTGGCGTAAGTGGTTGTGTGAAATGCAGTCTTCTATGATGTGTTTAATGGAATGGGGTGCTGTGTTACAACCCGGGCAGGTGTCGACGACGGAGTCTACCATGTACAATTGTACAGTATATAACCTAATCTACATTAGGTTAGGTTGTTGTTGTAGTTCCCCAGATTGTCTGGCTGAGCAGTCCGGAGTCCGGTTGACCGAAGCCGCGCCATGTGCTCGGGCCCCCGAAGAGGCCAGGGTCCAGGGTGATAAGAGATATGTCTCTGAGAGGGCAGCGTGGGAGGGGATAATCAGTCCACAGGCTTGCACCCCCGGGCCAATGTCCACACCGTCCGCAGTGCCACCCAATCGGGCAATCTCGCCAGCACCTAGAAGGACAAGTAGTACAGTACAGGAAAAGAGACACCAGAAACTTGTTAGGTTGTTAAATGTAATGGTTCGTGATAAAAAGTCACCTACAAATAGTCACCAATCTGGGTTTTCTGATGTTTAAGAAAATAATAATATATAATTGTCCACTTGTTCTATCTTTGGCAGTTCTATAAGCTACATAGGCTAGCTATAAAATCACAGCCATGTGTGGTTTTTAATAGAACATTTTTCAGGGTATCATTCTCCTGCAGAAATACAATTTTTTCATCATCATCATCATCTCCAACGCCTTGTTTTCCCCTAGGAAACCCCCGCTAAAGGATGGCCATGACAAACGTCTCCAAGCTACTTTGTCAAGACATGCCTCCTTTGCCCGTGCCACAATGCCGCTTCCACTACATGGAAGTTTTTCTTCAATATATTTTTCCACTTTCTTTTCCCATACCATAGGTGGTCTTCCACTACTAGCTGTTCCACTCACCTGACTCTCATATATCTTTCTTGGCATTCTGTCTTCATCCATTCTCTGAACATGACCATACCACCTCAAAGTACTTCTCTTTATCCACTCAACCACTCCACAATCAATGCCTAAAGCCTGCTCTTCCATTCCAAAGGACTCATACACTTCCCTATTACTTGGCCCATCTAGCCTATTCACACCAGCTGCCATTCTGAAAAAGCTCATCTCCACAGCTCTCAGTTTGGAGAGGTCCTCGTCACTTGCTGTCCATGGTACAGAACCACTTACGCGTTTCCTCGCCCCTTACTTTGTCTTATCTAGTAGGTGAATTTTACAAGGGGAGGAGGATTCCTAATGGCCCGCTCCCGAAGTAGGAAAAGTAGTACATAAAAAGAGACAGAAACGGCTAAGCTTGGGTAGCGGATGCCAAACCTCACTCTGGACAGCCCTCACCCAAAGTAATGTGATAGTATCAATATCGTTCATAGTATAATCATTTTGTTTTCTGGACCATTCTCTTTCTGAAACTAAAGTCCTTCAGTTGATTTCTGAGGCAATCATTTATTTTTATTTTATTTTTACTTCTATGTATTTATTAACAAATACATTTCTGGAAATAAAGTTCTGCAGTGGATTTCTGGGGCAATAATTTATTTTTTTATGGTGGGCGGGCTTGTGGTTTTGGCTCTGCTGCATGTCTGCCTGCCGAGAATGGAACCTCTCCGGGTGGTCGGGGGCCGGGGGAGTGCTGGAGGGACCCTGGTCACTGGGTCTTCTCCTGGATGACCTAGATGTGTGTGAATGTGTATATTGTTTTTGTGTGTTCAATGTTTTATGTTGTGTTGTCCCTATTCTGGCTCTGTCTTGAGTCAGCCACCCCCCCCCCCCCCCCAAAAAAAAAAGGAAAAGTGGGGATTGGGCCTGAGTATATAGATTTATACTTTTATGTATATATTTGTTCATTTACAAGTAGCCTAGTAAGGACCATTATTCTCCACTGCCGTTACGAAGGCAGGTCTGTGGCTTCAAGTCCGAGTTCGCCCTTCACAAGAACTTCTGTTGTTGCTTGTCAGCCTTTGTATCTCTACCTATCTACAACCTAATACCGTGCTATAGTCTATATTTTTCCAGCTGATGATAAATTGCTATGTTATTGTCTTGGTTACTCAGCTATTATTACTACCTTGCTATATACTTCCATAAAGAGCAAGCCACATAACCTGCCGGAGCCCCACGCGAGTCCACCACCAACATCACCGCTTTGGCTTTCATGTTCAGGATGAGGGCAGCGCTCGAACCTGTAGGGCATGAGTCCGCCAGGCCGTAGTGATGGCTTCGCTCACCTGTACAGAAACATTAATTAGTCATGCTAAGTCAATAATTTGTTTGTTGTTGTTGTTGTAGTTCCCCAGACTGTCTAGCCGAACAGTCTCGAGGACGAAACTAAGGACAATAACTAAAAACTAAACACCCTTTACATATTGCTCTCTCTGTCTGACTCACACGCTTAGCCAAAGAAAACGGAAGCTCGCTGTGTTACGGGAGTTGTGCAAGGATTATGGTGCCGAAATATTCTCTGATCATATGGTTTAAAACAATGCTTACTTTATAGGAGTTTCAACCATATTGCAAGTGATATAAGGGACTCATATCCACACCTAAGCTGTAGAGGAGGGATGAAAATAGTGATATACATTACAATTTCAAAATCGGGACCAATGGTGGTAAGGTCCCTCTGGATTCGCGTCCCCTCATATATATATATATATATATATATATATATATATATATATATATACAATATTACATACATGGAGAGTGAAATGACGGGTCTACAGCCGAACCCGCCAAGAGACAGTTGCAGAATAGCTAGACTGCAACTCCAAGCCCCTATTCAAACAAAGAAGCCACAGGAGAAGACCAGAAGAATAGAAAAGCCACCCCAATTTTCCCATGCTCTGATCCTTGGACAAATGGAAGAGCGACCCCTGCTTCCCCGTTTTCTACGACAACAACCACCAACTTCGAGAATGGGAAAGGCTCTCCACCAATCAGCAGCTTGCTCCGCCCCCCTCACCAACCAACCACAGCGAAGCATTTCCT
The DNA here is from genome assembly GCA_032716605.1 of Paralithodes platypus. NCBI lineage: Eukaryota > Metazoa > Arthropoda > Malacostraca > Decapoda > Lithodidae > Paralithodes > Paralithodes platypus. The sequence goes on from CM064572.1 coordinate 22,314,071, forward strand.
CAGCCCCCGGATCTTGCTTACAGTGAGATGTTTATGCAGATAAAACACTAGCGACCCGACCCGAAGTCTACAGATACAACTGGATGTAGATGGGAGAGCACATGATAACGGACCTGGAGACATAATAAGCCTCTACCAAGACCACCTATTAGACCAGAAATAACCATGTGTACGATCCCTGGACAAATACCTAAACGACCCCTGCTTCTACATTTTCTATGACAACAGCCACCAGCTTCGAGAATGGGAAATTCTCTACACCAATCAAAACCCTTCTCTTCCCCCTCGCAGCAGCCAACCACAACCTAGCATTTCCTCAGCCCCGGATCTTGCTGACAATGCAAAGATGGTTATGCTAATAAAACATCAACGGCCCGAAATCTACAGAAACAAATTAATGGAGGCAAGAGGACACCTGATGACGAACCTGGGGATATAATAAGTCTCTACCAAGAGCTAATATGAGACAAGTTATAACAGTGTTTGTCTAGGAGGCCAGCTCATAGATGTTTCCGTACACATCCCATTTCTCTATATTCTGTATTCTAAAATTTGACATCAATAATTTTAATCAAGCATTTTTAACTTGAAGTTTCTTGTATAACCTCTGCTTACTTTTTGTCTGTATTTATTGTTTATCTTTTTCTTTTTCTTTTTCTATTATTAATATTAATATTGATGATTTTTTTAAATTAATTGTGCTTTTTAAAAAGAGTACTCTTTGTTTAAATCTGTTGATACTTCTTCATATTTTGCAATTATTTGTCTTTATATTATATGTATTCATTGTCGATAGTATCAATTGCTTGCTTTTGCGATTTCCTTAGTTTATTTGCACGATAAATGTAGGTTATTTGTAGGGTAGTTATTGATAGGGGTCACTTGAGGCATGCTATGCTTACAGGCACCTACCCGATAGCACTATCGTTAGTGAGTGCTGTACTGTACTTTATATATTATTTTGTAATAATATAGATATCTTAGCAATATTTGTATTTTGTACTATTGTTAATGTCTTGTCATGTTGCAAATTTGATTTTAAATTAATATTTTGACATTTAACATGTAGTTTCTTTATTCATGCAGAGTTTATTCAAAATTTACCAGAACGTCCCGGACTTCCCAAATTTGACTAATTCCTTGATCGTGACGATAGTGCGTTGTTATGCGTGCGATTAGTTTGCTTGGGAAACAGATTAACTTGCTCATGTAGTAATGTACACCCTATGTGGTGGATTGTGTTCTTTTATTTCATAAATATAATTTTAGTAAGCGTTGTTTCCACATAGCGATTTTGATAATTTAATTTGACTTTATATTGTCCTTGTCCCAATTTTGGTTTGTTTAGTTTGCAAGTTTTACATTTTAATTAAACTAGATAACTAGGCCTTAAGTAAATAATAAACTACCTAGCATATATGTATCCATGTAAACCACCGCTATGTATACCTACGATAAGTATTTACCTCACAACTTCATCACAACCATTTCCCCATACCCCTCTGATTTTGAAGACCTATAAACCTGAGTCAAGAAAAAAGCCACACTTTATCTCAAGAAAATTGTAGGGGAGTATGCAAAATACATGACCCTACTATTCAACCCCTACCCAGGAACCAAGTAGCTAAGCAACAGTGTAGTTTGTACCAGCCTGCCCCTACCCCACCCGGAGAGTGTGTCCACCTGAAGTGCTGCTCGAGTGAAGCCCTACCTCCCTGAAGTGCTACTCGAGTGCTGCCCTACACCCCGGAAGTGTTGTACCTCGGACCCACGACCTACGTTGGCTAGACCTGTACTCTCTTCCCCTGCCCTCCAAATATCCCATAAATGTTCTGTGTGTTTTTCGTTGTGTTATTGTTGTGAAGGTAAAGTGAGATATATGATCCGTGTTGTGTTAATTACCTCGGAGATCTGTGCCCAAGATCCTTATTTGCGTATTGTGTTAATCCTTCTGAACCTTACTTATTACCTGTGTTAACAACTGTTATAAGCCCTAAACCTGTCATTTGAGTTATCTTCTACAGAACGTCTTACGCATACGTTTTTGTGTTCAGTTATTCACCTTGCCACACGCTCACAGATCTACTATTTTATGTATTCTGTTATGTATTTTGTGAGTTGAGGTCGAAGTGAATTATGGGATTTGATTTCCCTTCCTAACTGACTTTACCTAGAACCTACGCCCAATTTGATAACGAATTTACTCACACTTACTTATTTCGTATCCCTAGAGTCATCCCTGTGAACACCTCCTACCCCCCCCCCCCGCCTTCCTTGATTACGTTCGATTACATAATCACCTTTGTAATTATTTTATGAATTCGTATTGACGTTCATTTGATTACTGATGTAAGTAATTCTGATTCTTCGTGCTCAGGAATTCCAGCATTGCATAGATTCTGTTACTTAATTCCACATCACTTACCATACACCTATTACTCGAGTGTATGTTCCTTGAAAGACTCTGTTAATATTATTCAGACCTCTTAGGAATACTGATATAAGTGTTTCTTCAGCATTACTTCGTCGTATGCGCCCCAGTTCTCTTGTTCACTAGGATTTTGTTAATTATCCTTGTACGCTATTAATCCTAAGCGTTTTTCCAGAGCATTCGTTGACTAACTTCTTTTAGTTAATTATAATTTGTTCTCCAGTATAATTAAGTAGATTTATTCTATAGTTCATTTATAATTATACAACCGCTTTATATCTGAATTCCTCGGCTCGTTTCGTTATTCTTACATACGATGGTTGATGGTTGACGTGAATATAAGATATTCATTAGAAATTACATAATTTAATCCGCCCTCTTAATCTTTTGTGTATTTAATTAAAACCTATTTTGCCACCAATTTTAGAGTCCCATTATCAAATTTACAAGTTTAGTTGCATTAACTCTGAAATAAATTCCCACCACTGCAGTCCATTCAATGACCTGACCTCCCTTGTTTAAGTAGGAAGGTCACTTGAGAATACAGAGACTTCCTCTAAGTGTACCCCTCAACTGTGTGACTCACCCAGCTTACCTGAGTGTTTATTTTGCTCCGTGTCTCCGATACTGAGACTGTACTTTATTGTCCTTGTTGTTTCTTTTCACGTAAGACACTCGACTCACATCGTTTGTTATTATTAGTGGGTATTATTTCTATGTTCGTGTTATACTTGTGTTGCCACTTTACTAGCTGATACCATTGACCACATTTGTGTATGAATTATTCTTATAAGACTCTCAACATACATGCACCCTATTATTTGTGTATTATTATTGTTGCTACTTCAGAGCAGGAACCATCCCCGACTACGGATCTATATTCGAGAGATGGAAATTGAGATGGTCCATGATAGTTCAAGATAGAAGCTACTTATAATAAAATATTCATATGTTCTATGTGTGTTGTCATTGAGTTCTGTATTATCCTGATTGAATACCTATTTTGTGCTATTGAGAATGTGTTCGGTGTGACCCTGTCGGGCTATATTAAGGTCTATAAGTCCACAATTGGATTTTTGAAGAGACTATATCACGAGGTGTAAATATTACAACATAACCCAACCCAACCCCACCCCCACCCCCACCCCCACCCACAGAGAGAGCGAGAGAGAGTACAAAGGAGTACAAAGGAAATCAAGCAACAACAGGTCTAGTGACCCTTCTAGGCTGCTTGTCCTCCAAAACACTGAGGATCAAGTGTCCAAACAGTGGTTTAGAGTGGGTAAGGGAACATTGGAAAGGGAACTACTACCCTGGAACTAATGTCCGTGGCAGGATTAGGAAGTTAGTAGGGGACAGATGGGTTAGTAACTGAGGGGGGGATAAAATAAAGTTATTCATTTACAAACGCAGTCAGTCGCGGGTTTGATGGGAGATATTTGTCTAGCGGAGTTTAAATGAATCAAAGGTGCTGCAGTCTATAACGTCTCGGGGAAGCCCATTCCACAAGTTGACAACTCGATTGAAGAAGTAATTCTTAGATTCGTGTGAGTTAAAAGATTTACCAATAATTTTGCAACTGTTTCCCCGCATGTAATTAGATTGGTCGATAGTGAAGTACTTACTACAGTTCATATTGTCGATGCCTTTGATGATTTTGAACACTTGAATTAAGTCACCTCTTAATCTGCGCTGGGTTAGATTTAATTCTCTAAGACGCTCTTCGTATGGTTTGTTCTTTAGGCTAGGTATCATTTTGGTAACTCTACGTTGAACTCGTTCTAGCTTGTTTATATCTTTTTGGTAATAAGGGCACCAGGATTGAACGCAGTATTCCAGAAGAGGGCGGACCAAGGAATTGTAAAGGGTTAGGATAACTTCTTTGGATTTATGCTCAAATGACCTGCCTATAAAGCCAATTATTTTGTTTGCCTTCTTAACAACTTCTGAACATTGTTGACTCGGTTTTAGGTTACTCGATATTGTTACTCCCAGATCGGTTTCTCTGTTTACATTCTTAAGCTGAGTGCCATTCATCGAATAGTTTGCTTTCTCATTTAGGTATCCGATATGTAGTACTTTACATTTATCCGCATTGAAACTCATTTGCCAAATTTGGGCCCAACATGACAATTTATCTAGATTGTGTTGCATATCGTCAACTTGTTCTTTTGAGTGTACGCTATTTGCAATTTTTGTATCGTCAGCAAATTTTGAGATTGTACAGGTGAGACCCTCATCTATGTCGTTGATGTAAATTAGAAAGAGAATTGGTCCTAGTACCGATCCCTGGGGTACCCCGCTACTTACATTGGTCCATTTAGATGCCTTACCGTTTATGACTACTCTTTGCTTTCTGTCGCTGAGCCAATTTTCTATCCATTTCAACACACCGTCTTGTATGCCATGCGCTTTTAGTTTTAGCAGTAAACGTTTGTGGGGAACTTTGTCAAAGGCCTTTTGAAAATCAAGGTATATAATATCTACAGCTTTACTCTCATCGTAGAGGTTGAGGATATCGTGGAAGAAGTCTAAGAGGTTTGTTAAACAGGAACGTTTTTTACGAAAGCCGTGTTGAGTATCTTTAAGTAAGTTATTTGCCTCTAAGTGATTTACGAGTCTGTCTCTTATGACCGTTTCTAGCATTTTACATACAATTGAGGTTAAGCTAATTGGACGATAGTTACTGGGTAGGGATTTGCTGCCTTTTTTGAATATCGGTGTTACATTGGCTAGCTTCCACTGATCAGGCATAGTCCCAGACTGCAAGGATTCATTGAATAGCAATGTCAGTGGTTTGGAGAGCTCATCCTTAGCTTCCTTTAGAACTCTAGGCGAGATTGTATCCGGTCCAGGCGTTTTATTTACCTTGAGTTTATCTAAACAATTCAATACTTCTCTCTCTGTAACGGTGATATTGCTTAGAACATCTGAACTATCAATCTGAATCGGCGATGGTGTAGGGATATCACTGAGGTCTTCGGTTGTAAAAACTGATGCAAAGAAGGTATTGAGGGTATTACTCATTTGTACTTCGTCTTTGGTGTATTCTCCATTTTCATCGACTAGGTCCAACAGTTGAAGTAACTACTTTTTTCTTTCTGATATAACTATAGAATTCTTTCGGGTTTGTTTTACTTTGATTCGCAACATGTAACTCCAGGGTCTTTTTACTTTGCTTAATTAACTTTTTGGCTTTGCGTCGTAGCTCTACAAATTTCACCCGTTCTTCTTCATTTTGTGAGGATTTTAATCTATCATTAGCAAATTTTTTAGCAAGCAGACAGTCTGAAATATCTTTATTCCACCATTTGGGATTATCATTATGGCCTGGACGCCGTATTTTCGATGGTATGCAGTCTTGCACTGCCTTAAGGTAAGTGGTTGTAAAGCATGTATTTATGTCGTTATTGTTAGTCAGAAAGCTCCAGTCAGTTTCTTTAAGCTTTGATTTAAGTTTATGAAAATTTGCTTTCTTGAAATTAGGGACTTTCTCAATGCTGCTATTTGATTTGTTACTAGTAAACTTTAAAGTGAAAGTTATCGTACGATGGTCGCTGTTACTGAATTCATCACCAACATTCAAATTCTCTATTAATTCTTCTTTTGTTGCGAGTACAAGGTCAAGCACATTATTACCAGGGGTCGGAGATTGTACAAATTGAAAAAGTTATCTCTCTTGCAAGTTAGCATAGAGGTCGTGTCCAGAGTGTGAAGTAAGAATATCGCCCCATTTAGTCAAGGGTAAGTTGAAATCGCCAAGAATTACGGTATCTTGTATGTTAGTTATTTCTGCAATTTGTTCATAAATTTCACCATCAGTTTGCACTGATTGAGCTGGGGGTCTGTATAATAAAGCTAGTGTTATTTTAGTTCCTCATTTATTATTTAATAGTAAGTAAGATATGTCTACATTCGCAATTTGAGGTTTTGACAAAGACGGGATTAAGACTTTTCTATATAAAAAACAGAACTCCTCCTCCATTTCTATTGATCCGACTTTTCTCAAACATTGTATAACCAGGAAGCTATATTCGGCTAAAAAGTCTCTGTCTTCCGTATTTAATCAAGATTCTGTAATGCCGATTATATCATAATGTTCTGTAAACACGATTTCCTCTAGATCTGAAAGTTTATTGCGTATGCTACGAGCATTTACATAAAACACCTTAAGAGTATTAGAGTTGGATGTTACTGATTGTGCATTGTCTGAATTTTCAGTTCGTATTTGACTTCCACTACCCTGTCTGGTTGACCCCGTTTTTTGAACGGAAATCCTTGACTGCATCGTTCAGCAGACGACCAAGACGTGCAGCTCCTACTTCATTGAGATGTACACCATCTCCTGAAAACAAAGATTTATCATAGTAAAAATTATCCCACGTGTCGACAAAGCCGATGTCCTCCTCCCTGCAGAGTTTGGCTAGTCGGCGATTTGTACTGGTAGCTATGTTGTAGAATCGGTTTTCTACATCAATCTGGGGAACAATTCCTGAAATTAAGATTCTATTAGATTTTTCCTTGAAGGACCTTGAAAAGAGAGAGAGAGAGAGAGAGAAAGAGAGAGAGAGAGAGAGAGAGAGAGAGAGAGAGAGAGAGAGAGAGAGAGAGAGAGAGAGAGAGAGAGAGAGAGAGAGAGAGAGAGAGAGAGAGAAATATGGAAAGAAGCAAGAGTTGTGGCGATTCACAAGAAAAGCAGCAGAACAGACCCAAAACATTACAGACCAATCTTCCTTCTTTCTGTTCTTGGGAAAATTCTGGAGTCAATCTTGGCAACAAAAATTGTAACTTTTCTGGATAAACATCACCTACTCAACTCTAAGCAGTTTGGCTTCAGAAAAGGTAGATCTGCGGCAGACTTGCTACTCCACTTATCTACCACGTGGAACCAGGCCCTTGACATGGGAAAAGACACCTACGTAATTGCACTTGACATCGCGGGTGCCTTTGACAGGGTGTGGCATGCGGGCATCACCACCAAACTGAGGAGTCTAGGGTTGTGTGATGCTCTACTTCACCTAATTAATGATTACCTGCAAGACAGAACACTTCACACAGTTGTCAATGGACATAACTCTGCTAACTATGCCATCAAAGCCAGTGTCCCACAGGGCAGCATTCTTGAACCTTTGTTGTGGAATGTTTATTTCAATGACATTCTGCAGCTCATCCCCGAGGCATTTGCTTATGCTGACGACTGTACTCTAACATTCACTTGTAACAAAGATGAGAGGCAAGCCACCGTCACTCATATCAACAATGCCTTACATAGTATCACCTCTTGGGCAAAACGCTGGCAAGTGAACCTTGCTCCGGAGAAAACTCAAGTAATGCTAATCTCTCAGAGACAAGATATTCCAACATATACACCACCAGATATTCAGCTTGATGGGAGGAAGGTTCAGATGCAGAGTCAAGTGACAATTCTAGGAGTAAAATTTAATGATAATCTGTCTTTCACCAGCCATGTAAAGGACATCACAAAAAATGCTGCATGGAAACTTGGTTGCATTCGACGTGTATCACATCTCCTGGACTCTAAAGGTGTTGCTACTCTGTATAAGTCTCAAGTTCGTCCATTGATGGAATACTCTCCACTTGCATGGTCATCATGTCCCCCCTCATACTTGAAACTTTTGGACCAAATACAGAAAAGAGCTGAACACTTGATCCAACTCAAAGAACAAGAACATCATGCCCCCAGGTTTCAGCCTCTACAACAGCGTCGGGATGTGGCAGGTTTGTGTGTAACATACAAAACCCAAAAATGCACACTCCACACCTGGCAGCCTTACATCTACAACCTGCCCAACCAACATCATATGCAACAAGAACCGCATCCACAAGGTATTATCAGGTCAGTGTTCCATTTGCTAGGACAGAACACTACCTTCGTTCCTACTTACCAAAGTACGCAAGACTGTGGAATCACCTGGTTCAGCACACTGACCTGCAACACTTAACCTCACTACAACAGTTCAAGTCGGAGGTTAATAACTGGCTCAGGAATATCGCAGTTCCGTACTAAATCTTGGTAATATAATTATTAATTATCATACTTCATAAAGAGAGATCTTTGATAAAATATATACTGGTATCTATTATATATAAATATATCAATGCTATATATTTTTTGCATTTTAAATGTGTTTCGCTATAGATAATTCCACGTTTCATCACTGGAATTTTAGCTGTAAGAACACCATATAATGTCGTGAAGTTTAGAGAAAAAAAAAAAAAAAAAAAAAAAGAGAGAGAGAGAGAGAGAGAGAGAGAGAGAGAGAGAGAGAGAGAGAGAGATAATAAGAGCCACAAAACAACTGACCTGGCAGAGCAAATGTTGTGTTGTGATCCCCTACTTCCGTATACTGGACGGTGAGGTGCAGATCCCGACCCTGTGAGGAGGTGGTCATCTGGCACCCCCGCCGGGACCTGACCCACTGTCACGTTATGGGGGCACTGGAGGCTGGCGTTGGTGGCGCTCACCACCAACACCCGGACATTGGCAAACACCTCGGGGATCTCTACCATGGAAACTGCGGAGGAATAGGAAAGACGTGTCAAGGTACAGGTCTGCTGAAAACAGACCGTTTGTTTGGTCATTCATTCCTTTATTTCTTAGTGTCCTCACTAGACCTTCATCAAGCTTAAAACAAAAAACCCTAGACCCCCCCCTTCAAGATAAATTTGTAAATTTTTCGATAGAAAAATGTCCCGGCTGCAGGCCGATTTTTTAAAATTTCAGGCTCGTTATCGCTCGCCAGGAAAAAAACGATAACTAAATGGCACGAAAGGTTATAAAATTTACAAAGAAATGGAGCGAAAGGTGTTAAGATCGCCAAACTAATGGGCCGAGCATCTTAAAGTCTCAACACTAATGGGGCTAAACATGAGGGAGAAGGGAGTCCAGATAAACGGTCTTCCTCCCCTTAATAGAAAAAAACAAAAAATTACAGATCTCCCTCGATTTACGATTGGGTTACGTTCCTGAAAACCCGATCTTAAAGGGAGGCAGACCGTTTTTCTGGACCCCCTTCTCCCTAATGTTTAGCCCCACTAGTTTTGAGACTATATGACGTTCGGCCCATTAGTTTGGTGATTTTAACACCTTTCGCACCATTTCGTTGTCAATTTTAAGACCTTTTGTGCCATTTAGGTGTTGATTATTTCCTGGCGAGCGATAGGGAGCTTGCAATTTTAAGAGGAACCGGCCTTCGGCCGGGACATTTCTCTACCAAAAAATGTACAAATTTATCTTGAAGGGGGGTCTAGGGGGTGTTTTTCTAAGCTTGATAGAGGTCTAGGGAGGGAACTAAAAAAAAATATGAATAAATGAATTAATAGACCAGACAAACGGCCAGCCTCCCCTTAAAAAGAAAAATCGTTTAGCGAACCCTTAAATTTATGGGGATGCTTACTCGGACCAGCCATAAGCCAAACACAAACACCGAGAAACCTATAATTATATCGTAAATCGGGACATCGGATAGTGAGGAGGACCTGAACAGTCGGCGGAAAATATCCTCCCTTTCTGTGCCGTGACCCGTATTATTCATAGACTTGAGAATGTTATATAGGTGTCGTCTAGTGTGCGGTCTACCGGGACATTCACACTTTAGTCTGCGGTCTACTGCGTCACTTACACTAGCGTGCGGTCTACCGCACTGATGGATAAATTAAAAAAACAAAAATAAAAATTAACCCAATATACCAACCCAAAGTAAGCTAACCAAGTGGGATCAAGTTAACCCTTCCACGCACATATGACGCAGAGGTTGCCAGATTAGCAATAATAAATAGAGTTCTCTCACTCTTATAATTACCTCTCCAAAATTAGTTTTCTGCCCACAGCTAACTCGATCAAAGACAACTGCAGAGGTTGAAGTAACTAAACTAAAGGTTTATAAATACCCCTGATGGTAACAAAGGCTTTAAAGTAACCCTAATAGGCTTAAAATCGCGTCATATGTCGGAGAGGGTTAAGTAATTGACCACTTGCGAGTTTTGGTCTATAAGGAAGTTGAAGCTGTGGCCGTCAATATTTAGCAGAATTATCAGCTAAAATACGGTCATAAAACATTTATAAATACATTAAACCAACTTGATCATAATTTGTATCTATCAGAAACTCACACTATTATTGCATTTCTGTTAAATATATATGTTCATGGCTCCAACTTCCTTATAGAACTAAACTCGCAAGTGGTCAATTAGCCTATTCAGGTCAAGATGTCTTCATAGGGGTCCAAGTGGTTAGGTAGACTGGTCAGGTAAGGGGTTGGTGAGGGTCGTGTAAGAGGTAGACCGCACGCTAAAGCAGCATCGTTAGGTGTACAATACGTGCATATTTCTTCCAACAAACGGCCCAATGTGACGTGGGTATATGTTGTGACGCCTACCAGCATTGGCAGAATCGCCTCTCGGTGGCCACTAGCGCTCGCCAGGGACATTGAAATGGGCTACAGTTATCAGAGAATGTTGTTCTTTCTTTCCTAGCAATCGTATTGTCACAGACAGTCCAGTGGTGGTCTTTGTTTTCGTCTGTGACAACGGGAAGTGCTTTATATCATTAATAGAATATAACATGCATTGTATATTTTTAAGGAGAGAGAGCAGTGTAGGCAGTGTGGTGGTAATGTGTGCGTGCATATGCATGTGTTGTTTCCCTCGCTCGGCGGCTCGCGCGCGGGCCTTCCCACGCCCCTTGATTGGCTGGCGTGTCTGGCTGTGTCACGTGACACCTGCTGCCTTGTGACGTCTCGGCCTGTGATTGGCCGACCACCGCATCTTTGTGGGCTCCTGTGTTCATGGGGGTCCCCAGGAGCTGCCTTCCTCAGGACAGGCTTGGCGTGCATCCATCTAACATCCCTTGATTAGTCTCTCTCCCGATCACCCCCTTTAGAACTGTTTCTCTCTCTGAACTTCTTCTTTTCCATTACTTCTTATCTTTATTCAATTACTTGTCCCCTTGGGTTCTGCATACGGTTTCCATAGCCGGCCCATTGTATTGCATGCGCCGTCCTCTGAGATATTTACATGTACTTAGAATAGGTTTTTGAGGGTTCTTAGTTAGTATAGGTTATGAACTCTGTGTGTCTCCATTATTGATTTAGTGTTTCTGCTCTTTTATTTAATGCTAGACTGGGATAAGGTAACTGTAGTCGTCATCGATGTGTGTATGGTTTGCTTATACCTACACGACTTCGACTGGTCCTGTGGTAGCCTGTGCTGTCTTTTCGGTTGTGTCCTTTTGTGAGTGCAGCTTTGTGTTGACTGAGGGCTTTTTGCCTGTGCCAGTTCCACACTTTGCTGCCTCTTTTCTTGGCTTTAGAGGGTCGCCAGGATAGAACTAGATACTTGTGATCTGGATCTATCAAGAGAGCACCCTAGTCAATTAACGTAACTTAAAGGATACAGTCTTAAGGACATCGCTAGGCTACGAGCCAGTCTTGCTCACCCTAGTTCCTTACCTTGAGTATCCCAGCTAGACATTATTAATTGAGTAGACACTTATTAGTATTTAATATAATCTCTTTGATATGTATGCATTATTATTCACAAGCATTTATTAGTCTAGGTTGTTGCTGAGCCGCACAACCATAGTAGGCTGTTTCGTTAATGAGGAAGTACTTCTTTTAGTGTCGAGCATTACTACCGTTGCGCATTTATAGTATTCTCGTGTCAGTTAACATTTTATGTCCTATCTTTTTGTGTATTCGCTTTACACGTGTGGTGTCCTGCCTCCTGCCTTTATATAGTTTAAGATACGAGCATCTTATGAGCATCAGACTTTCTTCAGAAGTTTCCAGGTCTATGCTGTAGGACTATACTTAACTTTCTTTCAGATAGGAGTGAAGAGTTTATTGTTGTTTCGAGTAACTGTATCATAGTCGCCAGTTAACCAATGGCGACCTTGTCTAGCATCTTATAATTATATTAAATCTTGCAGTGATTTAATTGATCTTTCCATAGATTCTTGTTTATGCATTTTAACGTAACTTGCATCCTGTGTGTTATCAGGCTATACCAGTGTGGGTTAGCCTGAAGTAGAGTACATTTATGCCCAGTTAAGGATACCCCGTTATCGCAGATTAACTCTGGAGGGTATAGATGTTTTGTTCGCCGGCATATAAGTTCAAGGGTTTGGATCTAGCGTACCGTTGTTGCATAGTGCCCTATTACTAGTCCAAGCATTAAGTGCCCTTGTTTTATTCGTAGCCCCGGTCGTAACAAATGCCGACCTTGCCTAGTATCTTATCTTAGTCAACCTAGTGAACTAAGAAATAATTGCAGGATTTTTGGACATTTGTTTTTTTGAGGAATATTTTGGACACTGGGAATTTTTTTGGCAACGTGGTATAGCACTTGAGTTGTCTTCAAGCATTTTTGAGTGAATAGTGCTACATGAGAATAGGTACTTTTTTTTTATAAACGTTGAGGATTTCCGGTGGACACTATGTCGAACGACGGATCAGTACATAGTGAGAGCACAGGCGAGGAGGTACAAAGGAGTACAAAGGAGTACAAAGGAAATCAAGCAACAACAGATCTAGTGACCCTTCTAGGTTGCTTGTCCTCCAAAACACTGAGGATCAAGTGTCCAAACAGTGGTTTAGAGTGGGTAAGGGAACATTGGAAAGGGAATTACTGCCCTGGAACTAATGTCCGTGGCAGGATTAGGAAGTTAGTAGGGGACAGATGGGTTAGTAACTGAGGGGGGGATAAAATAAAGTTATTCATTTACAAACGCAGTCAGTCGCGGGTTTGATGCGAGATATTTGTCTAGGCGGAGTTTAAATGAATCAACGGTGATGCAGTCTATAACGTTTCGGGGAAGCCCATTCCACAAGTTGACAACTCGATTGAAGAAAAAAATCTTAGATTCGTGTGAGTTAAAAGATTTACCAATAATTTTGCAACCGTTTCCCCGCGTGTAATTAGATTGGTCGATAGTGAAGTACTTACTAGAGTTCATATTGTCGATGTCTTTGATGATTTTGAACACTTGAATTAAGTCACCTCTTAATCTGCGCTGGGTTAAAGGAAATAGATTTAATTCTCTAAGACGCTCTTCGTATGGTTTGTTCTTTAGGCTAGGTATCATTTTGGTAACTCTACGTTGAACTCATTCTAGCTTGTTTATATCTTTTTGGTAATAAGGGCACCAGGATTGAACGCAGTATTCCAGAAGAGGGCGGACTAAGGAATTGTAAAGGGTTAGGATAACTTCTTTGGATTTATGCTCAAATGACCTGCCTATAAAGCCAATTATTTTGTTTGCCTTCTTAACAACTTCTGAACATTGTTGACTCGGTTTTAGGTTACTCGATATTGTTACTCCCAGATCGGTTTCTCTGTTTACATTCTTAAGCTGAGTGCCATTCATCGAATAGTTTGCTTTCTCATTTAGGTATCCGATATGTAGTACTTTACATTTATCCGCATTGAAACTCATTTGTCAAATTTGGGCCCAACATGACAATTTATCTAGATTGTGTTGCATATCGTCAACTTGTTCTTTTGAGAGTACGCTATTTGCAATTTTTGTATCGTCAGCAAATTTTGAGATTGTACAGGTGAGACCCTCATCTATGTCGTTGATGTAAATTAGAAAGAGAATTGGTCCTAGTACCGATCCCTGGGGTACCCCGCTACTTACATTGGTCCATTTAGATGCCTTACCGTTTATGACTACGCTTTGCTTTCTGTCGCTGAGCCAATTTTCTATCCATTTCAACACACCGTCTTGTATTCCATGCGCTTTTAGTTTTAGCAGTAAACGTTTGTGGGGAACTTTGTCAAAGGCCTTTTGAAAATCAAGGTATATAATATCTACAGCTTTACTCTCATCGTAGAGGTTGAGGATATCGTGGAAGAAGTCTAAGAGGTTTGTTAAACAGGAACGTTTTTTACGAAAGCCGTGTTGAGTATCTTTAAGTATGTTATTTTCCTCTAAGTGATTTACGAGTCTGTCTCTTATGACCGTTTCTAGCATTTTACATACAACTGAGGTTAAGCTAATTGGACGATAGTTACTGGGTAGGGATTTGCTGCCTTTTTTGAATATCGGTGTTACGTTGGCTAGCTTCCACTGATCGGGCATAGTTCCAGACTGCAAGGATTTATTGAATAGTAATGTCAGTGGTTTGGAGAGCTCATCCTTAGCTTCCTTTAGAACTCTAGGCGAGATTGTATCAGGTCCAGGCGTTTTATTTACCTTGAGTTTATCTAAACAATTCAATACTTCTCTCTCTGTAACGGTGATATTGCTTAGAACATCTGAATTATCAATCTGAATCGGCGATGGTGTAGGGATATCACTGAGGTCTTCTGTTGTAAAAACTGATGCAAAGAAGGTATTGAGGGCATTACTCATTTGTACTTCGTCTTTGGTGTATTCTCCATTTTCATCGACTAACGGTCCAACAGTTGAAGTAACTACTTTTTTCTTTCTGATATAACTATAGAATTCTTTCGGGTTTGTTTTACTTTGATTCGCAATATGTAACTCTAAGGTCTTTTTACTTTGCTTAATTAACTTTTTGGCTTTGCGTCGTAGCTCTACAAATTTCAGCCGTTCTTTGTCATTTTGTGAGGATTTTAATCTATCATTAGCAAAATTTTTAGCAAGCAGGCAGTTTGAAATATCTTTATTCCACCATTTGGGCTTATTATTATGGCCTGGACGCCGTATTTTCGATGGTATGCAGTCTTGCACTGCTTTTAGGTAAGTGGCTTCGAATAACTTCCAAGATGTATTTATGTCGTTATTGTGAATTAAAAAGCTCCAGTCAGTTTCTTTAAACATAGCTCTAAGTTTATGGACGTTTGCTTTCTTGAAATTAGGGACTTTTTCGATGCTACTATTTGGTTCGTTACTAGTAAACTTTAAAGTGAAAGTTATCGTACGATGGTCGCTGTTACTGAATTCATCACCAACATTCAAATTCTCTATTAATTCTTCTTTTGTTGCAAGTACAATGTCAAGAACGTTATTACCACGGGTGGCGTTCGAACAAATTGATAAAGCGAACTCTCTTGCAAGTTCGTATACAAGTCATGTCCGGAGTGTGAAGTAAGAGTATCACCCCACTTGGTCACAGGTAAATTAAAGTCGCCAAAAATTACGGTATCTTGTGAGTTACTTACATCTGCAATTTGTTCGTAAATTTCTCGGTCAGTTTGCACTGATTGAGCTGGAGGTCTGTATATTAATGCAAGTATTATTTTTGTACCTTTATTATTCTTTATTAGCACAAAAGATGCGTCGACGTTCACAATTTGAGGTTTTGACAAGAGGGTAGGGTTAAGACTTTCTTTGATATAAAGTAAAACGCCACCTCCATTTCGATTTATTCGGCTTTTCTCAAACATTACATAACCGGAAGTGAATACTCTGCTAAAAAGTCTCTATCTTCTGTATTGAGCCAAGATTCTGTTATGCCAATCACATCATAATTTTCTGTAAACACTAGCTCCTCTAAATCTGAAAATTTATTGCGTATGCTACGAGCGTTTGCATAGAAAACCTTTAAATTTGTTATTTTAGAACTCACGGAATGCTCTTTAATAATATTTTTGGTTCTTGTCGGATCTACATTTATGTTCATGGCTGTCCTCGGTGCTCCCTGTCTTCGGTCCTTATCGCTGGTGGTCCTCGGTTGCCTCTGTTTTTTTCTTGGCGTTGGATGATTTATGTCACTGCTGCTTCTTCTCGGATGGCGTTTTTTGATCCATGGCTGCGGACTGCTTCGTGTAGGAGACGACCCATGCGTGCTGAACCCACAGGGTTTAGATGAGTGCCATCCTTGCGGAACAGAGTAGGCTGGTTGTAGAAGTTGTCCCAGAGGTTGATGAATTCTACTTCTTCCCTCAGACACAAATATTTTAGTCGGCTATTTGTGCTGAAGGCCTTGTCGTAGAATTTGTCAGGTGCGTCGATCTTGGGGAGAATGCCTGAGATGATGATATTCCTTGAGAAGGTGGAGTTGTCTAGCGGCACTCGGGTGGTAAACAGTGAGGAGGATGCTCGGATATTTTTGGAGGAGCCTGTGTCAGCGGATCGGGTGTCGGGGCTAGACCGGTACGGACTACAGTGTGTAGCCACGGTCTTAGGGTTTCCCGGTACTAGCGGTTTGTCGAGAGGTGAGCTGGTTACCTGTGTGCTCGGTGGGGTGCGTGGGGCTTCGGGTGGAGCGGGAGCTGGGGCACCTTCTGCCCAGCCCTCATTCCACTCGACTCCTACCATGGCGCCCCCTCGGGCTCCGGAGCCGGGTACGTTCCCGCAGGCCGATGCCCGCTGGCGGTTGGGTATGCCTCTAGGTGATTCACGGGGTGGGTCCCCAATGGTAGCACCCCCCCCCCCTCAGGGTTTGTCTTCCGAGATGTTGTTTCGGCTCGAGCTCGCCAAACTTGAGCTCGAGCAGGCTAAGATTCAGGCTGAGGAGAGAAAGGCCATACGTGAGGCTGAGCTTCAGGTTGAGGCTACGAAGTACTGTGCAGACATAGATCTTGAGAAGTCGCGGGTGGAGTCGACAGGGCAGCGTCTCGGTTTTGGGAATCGAGGTCTTGATCAGTCTTTATCGCACCTTCTTAACCCTCCTCTAGCGGGTCCTCTGTGGCCGTTTTGGGCCTTTCTGGGCCGTTCTGACTGCTATATCAACCATCAGTATGAAAGGAACTGTATTGCGCCGAAAACTAGGTGGAAATCTCTACACAATGACGCCACATACAGCTACGTAGCACTCGTGGAGCACTGACAGTGTTACCTCGAAGATGGAAGTTTAGCTGATTTTGCTACCTTGCTCACTTTTAGCGAACTATTGGTTACACTGTCATCCTCACGCGCGGTGGGGGAACTGGAGTTAGTGTGGGCCGGGAGGCCACAGATGTCGGACGTATGGATCATTACTATCCCACCCATTTTCACTCGATTTCCACCCTTTTTTCACCCGTTTTTTGCCAGTTTTTTCAACTCGACTTATGTGGTGAGCCGCTTTTTAAGGGTTAAGTTAGTCCCTGCATTTGATGAGTCGGGTGTCACCGAGTTTTTCCTGCGTTTTGAGAAGAAGTGCCGGGAGCACCAATGGCCCGAGGTTAAGTGGGCAGCCCTTGTTTCCTCTAGGTTGGTTGGCAAAGGACTCAAGGCATATGATGCGTTGCCCTTGTAGTCTTGCATCGATTATGAGGTATTGAAGGAGGCTGTCCTGCGGGCATATGAGTTACAACCAGAGACATATAGGTTGAAGTTTCGGGGTGTTACGAAGGATCGTGAGTGTACTTTTCTAGAACATGCCCGGGAACTGTCTGATGCTTTGAGAAATTGGCTGAGGTCAGAGAAGGTGACGACGCTCGAAGAGCTTGAGCAGTTATTCCTTCTAGAGCAATTTTTTAAGTGCACAGGTGGCGACCTGACTTTGAACCTCAAAGAGAAACAGCCTAAAACTCTACAGAAGGCAGCTGAGTTGGCTGACCTGAGAGTATCGCTGATTCGTGGGTGCGGGTCTGCACAACGGACCGATGCAGTTAACAAGGGGCGCAACACTCCATCCCCCCCGAGTCAGTGATGCGACAGTTAATAACAACAGCAAGAGCAATGATACCAGTTTTGATCACAAACCAAGGACCGTCCCGTTTGAGAAAGGTCAGGGCCCTTCCCCACCTCAGGGGAAGTCCAAGGGTGAAGTAGAGTGTTTTCGGTGTCATAATAAGGGGCATTTTGCACGTTCCTGCCCTAGTAACCAACCTACAGCAGTCGTGTCTTTGGCTCGCAACATTGGGGTGTCTCGGAGGTCTTCTGCAATTACCCGGGGTGATATGTCAGATGCGGGGGCACAGCCAGTGAAGAAGTGTCCGGAAGGCTCGAAACCTGTCCGCGATGCGTTTTGCGGCCATAGAGGGCGTGGCTGCGTGAGTTGGGCTGGTTGCAAGCATGGGTTGGAGTTGTTGCGAGATACAGGTGCATCCCAGACTCTGATGAAAAACTTTACAGGCAAGCCTATAAACGCAGCACGGGTAGTTGTGGTGCAAGGTATTAATGCTACACGGTCATACCCGTTGGTTCGAGTAGAGCTGGAGGTTGATGGTGTGACACGGGAGATTGATGTTGGAATCGTAGAGAAACTGCCAGTAGAGGGCGTCGACCTTCTTCTCGGCAACGACTTTGCGGTACCTACTTCTGAGGTTCCACCCTTAGTCGCTGCCGAGAGGGCGGCCGACGTGAGTAGGGAGGGGCAGGAGTTGGTCGAAAGGTGTCAACAACAGAAGAGGGCGTGTGTTGTCACCCGATCTCGTGCATCTAAAGTGTCACAGCCTATTCCTCAGTCTCTAGACCAGCGGAGGAACGGTCGGAAGGAGCAAGCTAAAGTTGGGAGTAGTTTTGTGAATTTTAATTCAGCGGATCTTCTTGGCGACTCAGTATTAGCACCAACATTTAGGTCCGGAGTGGCCCCAGAACCTGTCACTCTTGGTGAGGAGGTAGGGCGTGAGATAACTCCGAGACAGCAAGTTGAACTCGAGGACGGTGAAACATGTCATGTGAACCTGAAGGAGTTTGTGAGGCAACCACCTGAGCAGCCTACTGTCCCTATGTTGGTCTGCAGCGGCCAAGGTGGAGAAGGAGAAGGGGGCAGTGGGGCACAGGTGGAGGAGAATTGGGATTGTCATGTCTCGGTGGAGCAGTGGGCGGGGGACACGAGCCAGGTGGCTGTGGAAGCGCTAGAGCACCTGCCTGAGCAGCAGTGTGCAGTGCTCCAGCACCCGCTCGGTTCATACCCCACTGTTTGTGCCGAGCACCCAGGCCTCACAACTCTTGCGGTGCACGAGGTTCCGCTGACAGGTCACTTGAGTGTTAGTAGACCGTTGGCCTCGTTGTTTCAATGGTTCAAGGTGGGCGACGAGGCTTTGGCATGGTTGTCAGGTCAGGGTAGACCCATGGCTGCTAAGGGTAGTGGCAGAACCAGGATATTGAGCAGATTGGTGAGGTTGGCTGTGGAGTGGATATGCCCGGTCGTCGCATAGCCTCCCAATGCTGCTCTAGCATTATGCAATAGCCCTACCATAGACCGACTGTATCTGGCCATGTCGCTGAAGGCGGTGATGCTGCACAGGCAGATGTAGTCGCAAGGAATGCGGGGGTGCGCATGTGCGGTATCGGCGGGGAGGCCTTAGCAATTATGAACTATGAGAGTGACTGCGCAGGTGGTACAGATTGTCGCTGTCGTGACCTGGCTGTTCTGGGAACAAAGGTGGAGAAGGAGGGAGGCTATAGTGTAGAAACTGTGGTCTCGGCTGGGTTGTGGGAGGGCAATGAGCATGTTGTTCGTCGAGATAAGTTGCACCCTCTTGTTCCTGAGCGTCAAGAGAAGTTGTTTACTAGGCGGTGGCAGTACCTCCGCATGTTTGTTCATTCTCCAGGCCTGATGTACGGGGTAGAATCCGACATAGAGGCTGGAGACAGTGCAAGGCTCAAAGTGGCTCCCTACCGTATAAATCCTGCTCGACAGCCTGTCGTGAAAGCAGAGCTGGACTAGTGTTGACGAAGGGTCTGAGGGATAAGGAATGTCGTGAGTGGTCGTTGCCTGTAATTTTGCATCCTGTGTTAAGTGGCAAGATCAGTGTGTGTGTTGATTGCAAGAGTGTGTGTGAATTATCCCTGACAGACGCCTATACCTTATCAAGAGTTGACGACACCATAGACCACATCGGGGCTGCATCGCTTATCACGAAGGTAGAACTAGTGAAAGGTTTTTGGCAGGTCCCGTTGCCGGAGAGAGCGAAGAGAAGTGCCAGTCTTGTGATGGACTGGGCAGTTTATCAGTGCCAGGTGTTGTTTTGCTGCCGGGACACAAGTTGGATGTGTGGCATGTTAAGGGCGCTGATAATGTTGTGGCGGATTGTTTGTCACGGGAGGGTACGCTTCGGGAAGCACCCTCGCCGTTCAGTCAGTGTGTGTTTGAGAGTTGAGAAAAACCAGGCTTGCCCCTGTAGAGCAGCCGCCAAAAACAACTTTAAAATTAAATAAAAAAAATCACATAGAAACTCTTTCTTTTTGATAGTTAATTGTAAGTTGCCAATATTATAGCTAATGTCCTAAGTTGAACCTGTCTTTCACTTAGTAGGCTGGGCTCTGTGAAGCTCGCTCAGGGAGCATAGTAGGCTAAAATTATACTATTATGTTTGGGAGGGGTTATAAGATTTTCTTTATGCTAATGTGTTGTTTTTATTTAAGATTGAGCTTTGCATTTCATTTTCTGGTGGAGTGGCTAAGTGTGGCGGGTCTTGTCGGCATTCTGCCTTGTCAGATATCGTGCTCGCCTAATGTTGAGCGTCCTATATCTTGGGCGGGGTGTGACGCCTACCAGCGGCAGAATCGCCTCTCGGTGGCCACTAGCGCTCGCCAGGGACATTGAAATGGGCTACAGTTATCAGAGAATGTTGTTCTTTCTTTCCTAGCAATCGTATTGTCACAGACAGTCCAGTGGTGGTCTTTGTTTTCGTCTGTGACAACGGGAAGTGCTTTATATCATTAATAGAATATAACATGCATTGTATATTGTTAAGGAGAGAGAGAGCGGTGTAGGCAGTGTGGTGGTAATGTGTGCGTGCGTATGCATGTGTTGTCTCCCTCGCTCGGAGGCTCGCGCGCGGGCCTTCCCACGCCCGTTGATTGGCTGGCGTGTCTGGCTGTGTCACGTGACACCTGCTGCCTTGTGACGTCTCGGCCTGTGATTGGCCGACCACCGCATCTTTGTGGGCTCCTGTGTTCGTGGGGGTCCCCAGGAGCTGCCTTCCTCAGGACAGGCTTGGCGTGCATGCATCTAACATCCCTTGATTACTCTCTCCCCCGATCACCCCCTTTAGAACTGTTTCTCTCTCTGAACTTCTTCTTTTCCATTACTTCTTATCTTTATTCAATTACTTGTCCCCTTGGGTTCTGCATACGGTTTCCATAGCCGGCCCATTGTATTGCATGCGCCGTCCTCTGAGATATTTACATGTACTTAGAATAGGTTTTTGAGGGTTCTTAGTTAGTATAGGTTATGAACTCTGTGTGTCTCCATTATTGATTTAGTGTTTCTGCTCTTTTATTTAATGCTAGAATGAGAAAAGGTAACTGTAGTCGTTGTCATCGATGTGTGTATGGTTTGCTTATACCTACACGACTTCGACTGGTCCTGTGGTAGCCTGTGCTGTCTTTTCGGTTGTGTCCTTTTGTGAGTGCAGCTTTGTGTTGACTGAGGGCTTTTTGCCTGTGCCAGTTCCACACTTTGCTACCTCTTTGCTTGGCTTTAGAGGGTCGCCAGGATAGAACTAGATACTTGTGATCTGGATCTATCAAGAGAGCACCCTAGTCAATTAACATAACTTAAAGGATACAGTCTTAAGGACATCGTTAGGCTACGAGCCAGTCTTGCTCACCCCAATTCCTTACCTTGAGTATCCCAGCTAGACATTATTAATTGAGTAGACACTTATTAGTATTTAATATAAGCTCTTTGATATGTATGCATTATTATTCACAAACATTTATTAGTCTAGGTTGTTGCTGAGCCGTACAACCATAGTAGGCTGTTTCGTTAATGAGGAAGTACTTCTTTTAGTGTCGAGCATTACTACCGTTGCGCATTTATAGTATTCTCGTGTCAGTTAACATTATATGTCCTATCTTTTTGTGTATTCGCTTTACACGTGTGGTGTCCTGCCTCCTGCCTTTATGTAGTTTAAGATACGAGCATCTTATGAGCATCAGACTTTCTTCAGAAGTTTCCAGGTCTACGCTGTAGGACTATACTTCACTTTCTTTCAGATAGGAGTGAAGAGTTTATTGTTGTTTCGAGTAACTGTATCATAGTCACCAGTTAACCAATGGCGACCTTGTCTAGCATCTTATAATTATATTAAATCTTGCAGTGATTTAATTGATCTTTCCATAGATTCTTGTTTATGCATTTTAACGTAACTTGCATCCTGTGTGTTATCAGGCGGGTTACCAGTACTGTTACCAGTGGGGGTTAGCCTGAAGTAGAGTACATTTATGCCCAGTTAAGGATACCCCGTTATCGCAGATTAACTCTTGAGGGTATAGGTGTTTTGTTCGCCGGCATATAAGTTCAAGGGTTTGGATCTAGCGTACCGTTGTTGCATAGTGCCCTATTACTAGTCCAAGCATTAAGTGCCCTTGTTTTATTTGTAGCCCCGGTCGTAGCAATGTACGGTCGCGCTAATAAGTCATGTCCCAGCTGTCATTACGTTTGGCTTGTTCTGTGCTCTATTAATGTCTGTCAGATGTTCAATAGGGTGGGTAAGTGTAGGAACATCTTTGTATATTTCACTCGATATGAAGAAATGAAGCTTAGATATTGCTGATACCAATTATTGATCAAAACATACTTGGTGCCGAAACATCACATATTAGCGCGACTGTACACCTTACATTGTAGAGTCTATGAATATCACGCCTCAGGGCGAGGCAGGAGAGGCGACAGGGCTTAACACTATCTGGTGCAACGTCTTGGGGGTCATTATGGTATTTTGTTTAATTATTATTGAGGGTTTTTATTGTTTTTGTCATTTTTGAACAATGTGTTTCAGTTTACCCCCAAGACTTGGACAAGCGCCTCTCCAAACCCCCTTCAAACTAAAACAACGTCCCCGACACCTCCTTCAAGCTAAATGTGTACATTTTTTGGTAGAAAAATTTCCCGGCCAATGGCCGGTTTATCCTAAATTGCAGGCTTGCTATCGCTCGCCTATGAAAAATCGACAACTTATTGAGTTGAAGCATCATAAAATCGCCAAACTAATGAGATGAAACGTCTTAAAATCTCCAAGCTAATGGAGTAAAACTGGGAGGATCCAAATTGGCCCGCCTTGCATCTAGTAGGGTTAAGGGGATATTTCCACTTGAGGGATTATTTTCTGGACCTCTTTCTCCCTCATGTTTAGCCCCATTGCTTTTGAGATTTTAAGAAATTTCCCCATTAGATTGGCGATTATAAGAACTTTCGCCCAATTTTTGTCAATTTTAAAACCTTTTGTGCCATTTAGGTGTCGATTTTTCCTGGCGAGCGTAAGCGAGCCTGTAATTTAAGAGGAACCATCCTTCAGCCTTTATTTCTCTTATTTACAAATTTATCTTGTAAGGGGGTCTAACGGGTATAATTCTGAGCTTGATGGAGTTCTAGAGAACAAACTAAAAACCGAAAGGGGGTCTAGGGGGTGTAATTTTAAGCTTGATGGAGGTCTAGGGAACAAACTAAAAACCTCCCCTTAACCCCTTCATTACCGAGGTCGTCTTTTCATTATTTCTGGCAATTATTAGACTATTTTATTTAGCTTAGGAAGGGCAATGCATTAATTAAAAGGCTGCCAAGTATCCCAATAAATTATCTTAACTAACACACGTCATTCTTTAGTTGTATAAAATCGTCTAAATATAGCTGAAATAAGAGGAAAAAAAAACTCCCCGGTAGTGAAGGGGTTAAGGGATGAGAGCAACAAGGTAATGGCCGGGCAATTGGTTATAAGATCAAGAGAATGTGGTGGTATATACCCTTTCCGTAACCCCAGATCAAGAGAATGTGGTGGTATATACCCTTTCCGTAACCCCAGATCAAGAGAATGTGGTGGTATATACCCTTTCCGTAACCCCAGATCAAGAGAATGTGGTGGTATATACCCTTTCCGTAACCCCAGTTCTTTGTTCTAGCACTTCTTGATTTTAGTAGTTTATCGATAGGGCAATTAAGGGGAGGCAGACCATTTCTCGGGACCCCCTTCTCCCTAATGCTTAGCCCCACTAGGTTTGAGATTATATGACGTTCGGCCCATTAGTTTGGCGATTTTAACACCTTTCGCCCCATTTCGTTGTCAATTTTAAGACCTTTCGTGCCATTTAGGTGTCGATTATTTCCTGGAGAGCGAAAGCGAGCCTGTAATTTTAAGAGGAACCGGCCTGCGGCCGGGGCATTTTTCTACCGAAAAATTTACAAATTTATCTTGAAGGGGGTCTAGGGGGTGTTTTTCTAAGTTTGATGGAGGTCTAGGGAGGAAACTAAATAAATATATGAATACATTAATTAATGGACCAAACAAACGGTCTGTCTCCCCTTAATCTATGGCGATCAAAGAACCGGTTGCCCACTTGATACTTACCAGTGATCGTGATATACCCCTGGGCCGTGTAGGACTGTAGGTGTGTGTGGAATGGTTATGATTGAAGGCATCTCCGTCACCCCAGTCGACCTGCCACACTTTAGGGCACTGTACCATCAACTGCACTTCCTGGGCGGAGGGTAGGTCAAGAGAGGTCAGTATGTGGTCAATATGAGCTTAATATAAGATCAAGAGAGGTCAATATGAGGCCAAGCGAAGTATTATGAGGTCAAAAGAGGTAAATATAATTTGTGCTGTACCTACAGTAGTATCAGTGCATTACCACAAAGCCCACCGAAATGCCAAACAAATACCTCATTGTTCCCTGATTAAATAGCACTGTATGAATATTCCCATATATTCAAAATATGCTACAGGGGTGCAATACATAGTGAGTTCATTGCTCAAAAGGTGGCGTTCTGAGAGTGAGGGTCCGAGTCTATGTGGTGAGACAGTGAAGCACTGGAGCGAAGCAGTTTCAGAGATGGGGCTGCTTCGAGCCGTGGGTGGGCAACCGTGTATTTTGCGAAGGCAAGATATCGGGGGCTGGTTGTATCCCAAAGTGCTTTGCATGTCTAACTCCCTAGACTGGAACGAGACCTCACGGGCTTCGCCTTTCAATGTACGGTTGAATGTACAGGCCTTCAGCTTATGCCGGAGAGGGAGTAGTTGGAATATATATATATAAAATAAATAAATAAATACATACATAAATGTTTAAAAAACGCTTTGTCAACAGAGAGTGTGGTAACAGTCTCACGTCCTAAATGGCGGCATTCCAGGCTGCCTCTGTTGTCAAGTTCTAGATTTTGAGATCGGAGCGGAGTACAAAGGAGTACAAAGGAAATCAAGTAACAACAGATCTAGTGACCCTTCTAGGTTGCTTGTCCTCCAAAACACTGAGGATCAAGTGTCCAAACAGTGGTTTAGAGTGGGTAAGGGAACATTGGAAAGGGAATTACTGCCCTGGAACTAATGTCCGTGGCAGGATTAGGAAGTTAGTAGAGGACAGATGGGTTAGTAACTGAGGGGGGGATAAAATAAAGTTATTAATTTACAAACGCAGTCAGTCGCGGGTTTGATGCGAGATATTTGTCTAGGCGGAGTTTAAATTAATCAACGGTGATGCAGTCTATAACGTTTCGGGGAAGCCCATTCCACAAGTTGACAACTCGATTGAAGAAGAAATTCTTAGATTCGTGCGAGTTAAAAGATTTACCAATAATTTTGCAACCGTTTTGAGTACCTGATCCCACGTCTTTCTAGGTCTACCACTATGCACAGCACAGTAAATAACACACACACAGAACACTAACCTCTCCCACAGCAAACACACAGAACCCCAAGTCAAGTTCTAGATTTTGAGATCGAACCTGAGTACCTGATCCCACATCATTCTAGGACTACCATTATGCGCAGCACATAAACAAAGCACACACACAGAGAACACTAACATCTCTCACAGCAAACACACAGCTGCCTCTGTTGTCAAGTTCTAGATTTTGAGATCGAACCGGAGTACCTGATCCCACGTCTTTCTAGGTCTACCCCTACGCGCAGCACATACCAAAATATTAAAAAACACAGAACACTAACCTCTCCCGCGGCAAACACCGCGGAATTCGACGCCAGAGCCAGGGTGACCAACTTCTCGAGGCCGGTGTCCGTTCGAAATTTGTCCATGTCAGGCGTCGCGTGCCAGACGGACATGTTGTGCCCGGAAGTTTAGTCACCTGCTTTTTTTCTCTCCTTTTCTCTCTTTCTCTGGCTTGTATCCATTCGGCCCCATTCAGCCTACTGTTTTAAGATGCTTTGAAAAGAGAACACTGTATTCCTTCAGACGTAGCCTGAAGGAACACCTGAACCGGACAGCTGCGAGAAGGGAGCACCAAGCTTATGTCTACTACTAAATACGACATAAGAGATAGACAAACCAAACTGAAATGATTACTGATTACGGATTACTGATATTTACTATAGGATGTAAGGTATCTTATAATAACCCCCTAGAAATACTTTCTCTAAAGTATCTATTTCT
Organism: Paralithodes platypus; assembly: GCA_032716605.1. Classification (NCBI taxonomy): domain Eukaryota; kingdom Metazoa; phylum Arthropoda; class Malacostraca; order Decapoda; family Lithodidae; genus Paralithodes; species Paralithodes platypus. The sequence goes on from CM064572.1 coordinate 22,340,695, forward strand.
TTATCCTCCCCATTTCCCCAGCTAACCTAATCCCACAAGGACCCCAATGGAAATACGCCTAACGGCCTTATTGGGCTATCCTTAGTTGGAATTATGCAAGGCTGGTACATGTCATATTTATAACAAACTGTGTGGTACCAACTCTGTAAATTGCTAACTGAATAAATATTATGACCCCCATCCAGGTGTCAATATTTTCCTGGCGAGCGGTAGCAAGCCAGTATGCAGGGTGTTTTAAAACAACACTGCCAGACCTCATCTGCTAATTAGTAAATACAATAACGAAGAAGATTATCTAAGGACAAAATGCAAAATAATATACCATTAATGATTTAAACCGCATAGAGTAAAATAATTAGTGACACCCAGGTATGAGCTATAATCCGAACACGGGCTAGTGTCCCCCCCCCCAATAGCCTACCTCTTGCCTCCCATCCCAGTTCGAGTTTGTCTTCGAAGCTTTGGAGTCATAACGAATCTTCTCATGTGTTTAATCATCTGCTCGGCCATGGTGCTATCTTCTTCTGTCATAGTGATTTTATTTACCTTATAATATCACATAAATATGGATTGTCGTTATTTAGGTGTGTCTCTGCCTTTGTTATTTTATACTCGTTAAGTCCAAGTGACGTACATTGTTTGTTTTTGGTACCATTAGATGATTTTAAATATCCATTAGTGAACACCGTATACTTGTATGTCTACAGCTACGTAAAATCGTCAAACTTCAACCATAAAACTGATAGACATATTTCGTTAGTACTCTGTGATAATAGTAACGTAATGAGGTATTTGTATTGAAACAGTAAATTGCGCAGGAACAATTTTTTCCCATTCAATCAGTTTCACGAACGATTAAATTACCTATAGGAGTGTTCGGATACCTGACCCAGACTTCAGATTCATTATTTTACCTCTTGGTCATCGTTACAAATGGTGCATATCTTTTTACGCTACTTGGATTATAATACTTAACAGTTTTCTTCTAATTGCAAAATATAATTACCAATTTTATGTTACTTTGATTTTGTAATTATTCATAATTATGTGATTAGGTCATTAGATATCTCCTCTTTACCTTTTTTACTTGGTAATCATTCATATTATGTATCATATGTTTTGTGCTGAGCTCAGAACCCTGTTTTGCTACATTTCTAAATAACCATTTATCTCCGTTACAATATATTTTTGGTAAAAATAGAATAGAAATATGTGTATTATATATTTTTATCAATGTGGTCGTCATACTCTGGCAGTGTTGTTTTAAAACACCCTGTATATATACTTTTGTTTTGACAGCAAGCTAAATTTGTAAATTTTTCGATATCTAAATGTCTCCGGCGAAGTCGGATTTCTCCATACAATACTGGCTCGCTATCGCTCACCAGGAAGAAATCGACACCTGGATGGGGATAAACGTCTTAAAACAGTTGGCTAATTGGGGCCGAATGGGATATAAGCCAGGGAAAGAGAGAAAAGGAGAGAAAGATAAAAAAAAAAAACGGTGACGGACATGTGGCACCCGGAAGTGTTGTTTCCGCTGGCCGCTCCGGAACACACGGCGCCGTGCTCTGGGATATTTTCACTTCAGGGTTATTTTTTTATTTTTTTTTATGGACCCCCTTTCCCCCTCTCGCTTATCCCAATTATAATTTTTATATATATATATATATAGAGAGAGAGAGAGAGAGAGAGAGAGAAGTATAAAAAAAAAAAAAAAAAAAAATCTATATTCCAACTACTCCCTCTCGGGCATAGGCTGATAGCCTTTACACTCCACCGCTGAACACGGTGAGGCCCGTGAGGTCTTGTTCCAGTCTAGGGAGTGAGACATGCGAAGCACCTATTCACGGCTCCAACCCAACTCCATCTCTGAAGCTGCTTCGCCCCTGCGCTTCACAGTCTCACTCCCCAGGCTCGGACCCTCACTCTCAGAACGCCACCTATTGAGCAATTAACTCACTAGGCATTGCACCCCTGTAGCATATTTTGAATATGGGAATATTCATACAGTGCTATTTAATCAGGGAACAATGAGGATATTTTGTTTTGGCATTTCGGTGTGCTGTGGTAATGCACTGAAACTAGGTACAGCACAAATTCCATCCCAATAATATCTTCCCATTGACATATTGGGATTCGAACCCGGGTCCATTGGATTACCAGTCCAGTGGCAAGACCACTCTGCCACACCTCCCCTACACCTCTACCATGTAGTAGACATGGTGTAGTATTACACCACTTGTCGCATCACACCAGCTGTCGTATCATATCACACGACCCATCACATCACACCACTTGTTGCATCACACCAGCTGTCGCATCACATCACACAACCCATATCATTACACCAACTGTCGCATTGCATAACACTACCTGTCGCATCGCATCACACTACCTGTCACACCATATCACGCCACCCGTCACATCACACCACTCAACCCATCACATTACACCAAGTGTCGCATTGCATTACACCACCTGTCGCATAGCATCACACCACTTGTTACATCACCCGTCACATCACACCAGCTGTCGCATCACATGACACCAGCCGCAACATAACCTTACCTTTGGTGTCGTTGAGGAAGAAACAGAAGGCCCCCTTCTGCAAGGCACATAAGAGGTAGTTGAAGGAGGCACAGGTGGTCTTACAGTGGTCAGGGTCGGGGGCTAACAGGTCTTTATTTTGAGATCGGACCGGAGTACCCGAGCCCACGTCATTGTAGGTCCACTCCTATGCACAGCTCCCCCCCCCCCCCCTCCCCGTTCACAGTCCGTCAATTCTTCACTCAGTTCTGATCATCCATTCTCTCCACATGTCCAAATCAATCAAGTCGGCTCGTGCGCATCACTTCACTGACACTACTAATGTCCGGACGCCTTCTCAATTCCTCGCTCGTAACCCTGTCCCTAAACATTCTAAACATTTTGAAAGTGGGTCGAACTCTTGTGATAATGCCTCACACATGTACGTTTCACCCAATTCATTCCGTCCACACAAGATCATATTCAGCTCTCCAGTGTAAAGATTGTTTTTTCCTCGAGTGTACAATCGTAATCATTAATTCTCATTGGACTGATAAATGATCATGCAAAATGCATATATCAAGTAAACCATAAATAAGGAGTTTCAAAGTGGTGCATACCCATGTGTAGTATGCACAAAAGTGGTGCATACCCATGTGTAGTATGCACAAAAGTGGTGCATACCCATGTGTAGTATGCACAAAAGTGGTGCATACCCATGTGTAGTATGCACAAAAGTGGTGCATACCCATGTGAAGTATGCACAAAAGTGGTGCATACCCATGTGTAGTATGCACAAAAGTGGTGCATACCCATGTGTAGTATGCACACAAGTGGTGCATACCCATGTGTAGTATGCTCAAAAGTGGTGCATACCCATGTGTAGTATGTACAAAAGTGGTGCATACCCATGTGTAGTATGCACAAAAGTGGTGCATACCCATGTGTAGTATGCACAAAAGTGGTGCATACCCATGTGTAGTATGCACAAAAGTGGTGCATACCCATGTGTAGTATGCACAAAAGGGGTGGTCGCGAACTCAGTATACAAGTGTTACCCCACTTATTATAATCATATTAATATACATAGTGTAGTGTAGGACTGCGATACAAATGTTACAAGTGTTACCCCACTTATTATAATCATAATTAATATACATAGTGTAGTGTAGGACTGCGATACAAATGTTACAAGTGTTACCCCACTTATTATAATCATAATTAATATACATAGTGTAGTGTAGGACTGCGATACAAATGTTACAAGTGTTACCCCACTTATTATAATCATAATTAATATACATAGTGTAGTGTAGGACTGCGATACAAATGTTACAAGTGTTACCCCACTTATTATAATCATAATTAATATACATAGTGTAGTGTAGGACTGCGATACAAATGTTACAAGTGTTACCCCACTTATTATAATCATATTAATATACATAGTGTAGTGTAGGACTGCGATACAAATGTTACAAGTGTTACCCCACTTATTATAATCATAATTAATATACATAGTGTAGTGTAGGACTGCGATACAAATGTTACAAGTGTTACCCCACTTATTATAATCATAATTAATATACATAGTGTAGTGTAGGACTGCGATACAAATGTTACAAGTGTTACCCCACTTATTATAATCATAATTAATATACATAGTGTAGTGTAGGACTGCGATACAAATGTTACAAGTGTTACCCCACTTATTATAATCATAATTAATATACATAGTGTAGTGTAGGACTGCGATACAAATGTTACAAGTGTTACCCCACTTATTATAATCATAATTAATATACATAGTGTAGTGTAGGACTGCGATACAAATGTTACTAGTGTTACCCCACTTATTATAATCATAATTAATATACATAGTGTAGTGTAGGACTGCGATACAAATGTTACAAGTGTTACCCCACTTATTATAATCATAATTAATATACATAGTGTAGTGTAGGACTGCGATACAAATGTTACAAGTGTTACCCCACTTATTATAATCATAATTAATATACATAGTGTAGTGTAGGACTGCGATACAAATGTTACAAGTGTTACCCCACTTATTATAATCATAATTAATATACATAGTGTAGTGTAGGACTGCGATACAAATGTTACAAGTGTTACCCCACTTATTATAATCATATTAATATACATAGTGTAGTGTAGGACTGCGATACAAATGTTACAAGTGTTACCCCACTTATTATAATCATAATTAATATACATAGTGTAGTGTAGGACTGCGATACAAATGTTACAAGTGTTACCCCACTTATTATAATCATAATTAATATACATAGTGTAGTGTAGGACTGCGATACAAATGTTACAAGTGTTACCCCACTTATTATAATCATAATTAATATACATAGTGTAGTGTAGGACTGCGATACAAATGTTACAAGTGTTACCCCACTTATTATAATCATAATTAATATACATAGTGTAGTGTAGGACTGCGATACAAATGTTACAAGTGTTACCCCACTTATTATAATCATAATTAATATACATAGTGTAGTGTAGGACTGCGATACAAATGTTACAAGTGTTACCCCACTTATTATAATCATAATTAATATACATAGTGTAGTGTAGGACTGCGATACAAATGTTACAAGTGTTACCCCACTTATTATAATCATAATTAATATACATAGTGTAGTGTAGGACTGCGATACAAATGTTACAAGTGTTACCCCACTTATTATAATCATAATTAATATACATAGTGTAGTGTAGGACTGCGATACAAATGTTACAAGTGTTACCCCACTTATTATAATCATAATTAATATACATAGTGTAGTGTAGGACTGCGATACAAATGTTACAAGTGTTACCCCACTTATTATAATCATAATTAATATACATAGTGTAGTGTAGGACTGCGATACAAATGTTACAAGTGTTACCCCACTTATTATAATCATAATTAATATACATAGTGTAGTGTAGGACTGCGATACAAATGTTACAAGTGTTACCCCACTTATTATAATCATAATTAATATACATAGTGTAGTGTAGGACTGCGATACAAATGTTACAAGTGTTACCCCACTTATTATAATCATAATTAATATACATAGTGTAGTGTAGGACTGCGATACAAATGTTACAAGTGTTACCCCACTTATTATAATCATAATTAATATACATAGTGTAGTGTAGGACTGCGATACAAATGTTACAAGTGTTACCCCACTTATTATAATCATAATTAATATACATAGTGTAGTGTAGGACTTGCGATACACATAGTGTAGTGTAGGACTGCGATACAAATGTTACAGTGTTACATTAATTAATATACATAGTGTAGTGTAGGACTGCGATACAAATGTAGTGTACCCCACTTATCATAATTAATATACATAGTGTAGTGTAGGACTGCGATACAAATGTTACAAGTGTTACCCCACTTATTATAATCATAATTAATATACATAGTGTAGTGTAGGACTGCGATACATAGTGTAGTGTAGGACTGCGATACATAGTGTAGTGTAGGACTGCGATACATAGTGTAGTGTAGGACTGCGATACATAGTGTAGTGTAGGACTGCGATACATAGTGTAGTGTAGGACTGCGATACATAGTGTAGTGTAGGACTGCGATACATAGTGTAGTGTAGGACTGCGATACATAGTGTAGTGTAGGACTGCGATACATAGTGTAGTGTAGGACTGCGATACATAGTGTAGTGTAGGACTGCGATACATAGTGTAGTGTAGGACTGCGATACATAGTGTAGTGTAGGACTGCGATACATAGTGTAGTGTAGGACTGCGATACATAGTGTAGTGTAGGACTGCGATACATAGTGTAGTGTAGGACTGCGATACATAGTGTAGTGTAGGACTGCGATACATAGTGTAGTGTAGGACTGCGATACATAGTGTAGTGTAGGACTGCGATACATAGTGTAGTGTAGGACTGCGATACATAGTGTAGTGTAGGACTGCGATACATAGTGTAGTGTAGGACTGCGATACATAGTGTAGTGTAGGACTGCGATACATAGTGTAGTGTAGGACTGCGATACATAGTGTAGTGTAGGACTGCGATACATAGTGTAGTGTAGGACTGCGATACATAGTGTAGTGTAGGACTGCGATACATAGTGTAGTGTAGGACTGCGATACATAGTGTAGTGTAGGACTGCGATACATAGTGTAGTGTAGGACTGCGATACATAGTGTAGTGTAGGACTGCGATACATAGTGTAGTGTAGGACTGCGATACATAGTGTAGTGTAGGACTGCGATACATAGTGTAGTGTAGGACTGCGATACATAGTGTAGTGTAGGACTGCGATACATAGTGTAGTGTAGGACTGCGATACATAGTGTAGTGTAGGACTGCGATACATAGTGTAGTGTAGGACTGCGATACATAGTGTAGTGTAGGACTGCGATACATAGTGTAGTGTAGGACTGCGATACATAGTGTAGTGTAGGACTGCGATACATAGTGTAGTGTAGGACTGCGATACATAGTGTAGTGTAGGACTGCGATACATAGTGTAGTGTAGGACTGCGATACATAGTGTAGTGTAGGACTGCGATACATAGTGTAGTGTAGGACTGCGATACATAGTGTAGTGTAGGACTGCGATACATAGTGTAGTGTAGGACTGCGAAACATAGTGTAGTGTAGGACTGCGATACATAGTGTAGTGTAGGACTGCGATACATAGTGTAGTGTAGGACTGCGATACATAGTGTAGTGTAGGACTGCGATACATAGTGTAGTGTAGGACTGCGATACATAGTGTAGTGTAGGACTGCGATACATAGTGTAGTGTAGGACTGCGATACATAGTGTAGTGTAGGACTGCGATACATAGTGTAGTGTAGGACTGCGATACATAGTGTAGTGTAGGACTGCGATACATAGTGTAGTGTAGGACTGCGATACATAGTGTAGTGTAGGACTGCGATACATAGTGTAGTGTAGGACTGCGATACATAGTGTAGTGTAGGACTGCGATACATAGTGTAGTGTAGGACTGCGATACATAGTGTAGTGTAGGACTGCGATACATAGTGTAGTGTAGGACTGCGATACAAATGCAAACGTTGGGATAAAACACAAATATAAAACATGCAAAGGAAACATAAAACCTTAATTACTCCAAAATAATATAATGAGTATACTGTATATATATACTGTATATATATATATATATATATATATATAGGGTGTCCCAGGAAGATAGGTCATAACTTTAGGAAATGATAAAACAAGGTATTATAAGCATACAATGTTTTATAACAGAAAGTCCAAATCTCCGCCGTTAAAAAGATATTGAAGGTTTATTTTAGTGTCCTCCCCCACATCACTGTAATGCACTCTTCCATGTCACATAGTTTCCAAATGGTCCAAAGTGAGCTAATATGTCTATAATCATTTTGCAACTTACAGAGTTATAATATCTTTATAAGAACATGGTAAAATAATTGCAGTTAGATGGAGGTGTAGTAGACACTAAGACAGTTAAGCCACACTTATGGGGAAATAGTGAAGAAAATACATTTTTAAATATTCAATATTTCAATACTGGCTGAGTTTTGGAATATGTATTATAGATTTTTGTTTTTGCTTAGAATATGTTGTTTTATCATTTCCCAAAATTATGACCTTTCCTCCTGGGACACCCTGTATAATTATGACCTTTCCTCCTGGGACACCCTGTATAATTATGACCTTTCCTCCTGGGACACCCTGTATAATTATATACTGTAATTTATCTTGCCTTTAAAATTCACATCTATCGTCTGTGAAAGAAAGTGGGTTTTAATAATTTAAAGAGCTTAGCTCATGCAGTATCCCTTTCCATATTATCACTGTCTAAAACATGTTAACCCCTTCTGTACCGGACTTTTTTATTATTTATTTTGGCTACTATTAGACGATTGTATTCAGCTTTTAAAAAGGCATCCAGCAATTAACAATAATAATAATACAAATAATAATAATAATAATAATAATAATAATAATAATAATAAAGAAACTCACTGTTGGGGGCGGCCGACTGATCCTCGGGACCATAAAAACCATGAAACAATACCACTGAGCCATCTTGTCCCTCCAGCACCCACGGCTTGGGTTAGCACTCACTAGAGGTCAGCCATGGTACTAGGGTCTGTAGGAAAGATGGAAGATGTATAGCATTATATTCTGGTTAAGGGAGTAGTGTTTGGTTTTTGGTCTATATATTTATGTATTAATTTTGTTTTTGAGTTTCTTCGCTAGACCTCCATCAAGCTTTAAAAAAAAAATCTAGTCCCCCTTTCAAGATAAACATTTCGGTAGAAAAATGTCCTGGCCTTTGGCCGGTTCTTCCAAAATTACAGGCTCACTATAGTTCGCCAGGAAAAAAATAGACACCTAATGGGGCAAACATCTTAAAATCTGAAAACTAATGGGGCTAAACACGAGGGAGAAAGGGAACCATAAAAACGGTCCATGTCCCCTTAACCTCTTCAAGATCCGATGACGCATTTCTTTTCTGTTTTCTGGCTATTATTTTAAGATTTTATTGATTAGGAAGGGTATATGGAAGACAAGAGGGTTAATCGAGATAATCTTTACCCTTAGAATTCCCAGCTCCTTCCTAAGCTGCATAACATCGACTAATAATAGAATACATTGTTTTAATGCGTCATGATTCATGATATTTTGATTGAATATTGATGAAGGATAATTTCCTGTTAATATGTCACTGTATTTTCCGAACACACATGAACTAAATACATACACTAACTATCTCACACATACACACACATTAACTAAATACTGTACATACAACACACACACACACACACACACACATACAGACACACACAAATTACTAAAATACATGCTATAACCCATACATACAGATAATAATACTCCCACACACACACACACACACACACACACACACACACTACATATAGTATAGTGGATATCTCTCTCTCTCTTTCACACACACACATACACACACGGTTATAGATAGAAGCTATGGTCTGGCGAGGTGCATTTTCTTATACGTATGGCGAATATTTTTTTTCTCTCTCTCTCTCTCTCTCTCTCTTTACACCAGTGAGGAACGGTGCATGGCCAACGCAGAAAAGGTCTCATCTACCAGTCACAATTTCAAACAGATTTGAGATCTTGGTCTAGATGAACGACGAACCAGAGACCAGGCTCGTTGGGGATTCCATCCTATGAGGACAGATCGAAGAGCTCTGCGACAGAGTCCCAAATCGACGAAAGAGATTTTGCATACCAGGAGCTGGACTGGATGACATTGTGGAAGCCTTCGAAGATATCGCAAAGGATGCAAACGAAAATACCCTTTTTGTCATCCATGCTGGTTCAAATGACGTCATGCGCACCAGATCCGAAGAGCTGATGGAGAAATATCGCAAGATGATCCAATACTACAAAAACAAGTCAAGGAATATCATCATCTCAGGCATTCTTCCCAAGATCAATGCACCTGACAAATTCTACGACAAGGCCATCAGCACAAACAGCCGACCAAAATCTTTGTGTCTGAAGGAAGAAGTTGAATTCATCAACCTCTGGGATAAGTTCTATAACCAGCCTAATCTGTTCCGCAAGGATGGGACTCATCTAAACCCTGTGGGTTCAGCACGCATGGGTCCTCTCCTACACGAAGCAGTCCGCAGCCATGGATAAAAAAATGCCATTCGAGAAGAAGCAGCAGCAGCGACATAAATCATCCAACGCCAAGCAAAAAACAGAGGCAACCGAGGACCGCCATAGATGAGGACCGAGGACAGCAAGGACTGAGGACAGCCATGAACATAAATGTAGATCCGACCAGAACCAACATTTTTATTAAGGAGCATTCCGTGAGTTCTAAAATCACAAATTTAAAGGTTTTCTATGCAAATGCTCGTAGCATACGCAATAAATTTTCAGACTTAGAGGAACTAGTGTTTACAGAAAATTATGACGTGATTGGCATAACAGAATCTTGGCTCAATATAGAAGACAAAGACTTTTTAGCAGAGTATTCACTTCCCGGTTCTGTAATGTTTTAGAAAAGCTGAATAAATAAAAATGGAGGCGGCATTTTACTTTTTATTAAAGAAAGTCTTAACCCGGCTCTCTTGTCAAAACCTCAAATTGTGAACGTCGACACATCCTTTGTGTTAATTTACCGACTCCTGGGTCCTATATAGACTCTCTCTCTCTCTCTCTCTCTCCCCTATTAGCAATTACAAAGATGAGTTTTAACGCCCAGGGCTTTAGTTAAGTTTCTGTCATTTTCGTTTGCTCCCTTGGCCTCAATCAAGCTTTAAAAAATAAAAAAAACAAGGACCCCCCTTCGAGATAATTTTCTATATTTGTTGGTAGGAAAATGTACTAGTCGAAGACTGGTTCCTCCTAAATTACAGGCTCGCTATCGCTCGCCAGGAAAACATCGGCACCTAAATGGGGCGAAAGCTCTTAACATCGCCAAACTAAAGGGCCGAATGTCTTAAAATCGCCAAACATAATGGGGCTTAACATGAGAGAGAAGGGAGACCAGAAACTCCCACCCTCCCCTTAAACCTTTCTGTACCGGCGACGTCTTTTTTATTTGATTTCAGCTACATTTCTACGCTTTTATGAAGGATAATAAGGATATATGGTAGCTAAAAGGCTTAATCGGGATAGTCTGTAGTCTTTTAATGGGTAAACGTCCTTCTTAAGCTGAACAAACTCGTCTAATAGTTGCCAGGCTGTGATGAATATGACGTCACCGGTACAGAAGGAGTTAAAGTAAAGAAGTGTGTCATTAGTTTGGCGATATTATCACCTTTGGCTCCATTACCTGGTCAATTTTAAGACCTATTGTGCCATTTAGGTGTCAATTTTTTACTTGGCGAGCGAAAGCGAGCCTGTAATTATAAGAAGAACCGGCCTTCGGCCGGGAAATTTTTCTACCGAAAAATGTACAAATATATCTTGAAGGGGGATCCTGTTTTGTTTTTTGTTTTTCTTAGTTTGATGGAGAGCTGGGGAAGAAACTAAACAAATATTAAAACAATCCAAACACTAAAGCAAATAAATAAGCCTACCTCCCCTTAAAAGAAAACAAGTGCGTCATTGAACACTGAAAGAGTGTGAGGGGGCAGTACATTGACCACTGGCGAGTTCCAGGCTATAAGGATGTTGGAGCCGTAAATGTCGATATTAAACACAAATACAACAATAATGTAGGTTTCTGATGGATAGAAAATATGTTGAATTGGGTTTTATGTATTTATATAAGCACTACGAGGACAGGTCGAAGAGTTCTGCGACAGAGTCCCAAATCAACGAAAAAGATTTTGCATCCCAGGAGCTGGACTGGACGACATTGTGGAAGCCTTCGAAGATACCACAAGGATGCAAATGAAAATACCCTTTTTGTCATCCATGCTGGTTCAAATGACGTCATGCGCACCAGATCCGAAGAGTTGATGGAGAAATATCGCAAGATGATCCAGCACTACAAAAACAAGTCAAGGAATATCATCATCTCAGGCATTCTCCCCAAGATCGACGCACCTGATAAATTCTACGACAAGGCCTTCAGCACAAATAGCCGACTAAAATATTTGTGTCTGAGGGAAGAAGTTGAATTCATCAACCTCTGGGACAACTTCTACAACCAGCCTACTCTGTTCCGCAAGGATGGCACTCATCTAAACCCTGTGGGTTCAGCACGCATGGGTCGTCTCCTACACGAAGCAGTCCGCAGCCATGGATCAAAAAACGCCATCAGAGAAGAAGCAGCAGTGACATAAATCATCCAACGCCAAGAAAAAAACAGAGGCAACCGAGGACCACCAGCAATAAGGACCGAAGACAGCGAGGACCGAGGACAGCCATGAATATAAATGTAGATCCGACAAGAACCAAAAATATTATTAAAGAGCGTTCCGTGAGTTCTAAAATAACAAATTTAAAGGTTTTCTATGCAAACGCTCGTAGCATACGCAATAAATTTTCAGATTTAGAGGAGCTAGTGTTTACAGAAAATTATGATGTGATTGGCATAACAGAATCTTGGCTCAATACAGAAGATAGAGACTTTTTAGCAGAGTATTCACTTCCCGGTTATGTAATGTTTGAGAAAAGCCGAATAAATCGAAATGGAGGTGGCGTTTTACTTTATATCAAAGAAAGTCTTAACCCTACCCTCTTGTCAAAACCTCAAATTGTGAACGTCGACGCATCTTTTGTGCTAATAAAGAATAATAAAGGTACAAAAATAATACTTGCATTAATATACAGACCTCCAGCTCAATCAGTGCAAACTGACCGAGAAATTTATGAACAAATTGCAGATGTAAGTAACTTACAAGATACCGTAATTTTTGGCGACTTTAATTTACCTGTGACCAAGTGGGGCGATACTCTTACTTCACACTCCGGACATGACTTGTATACGAACTTGCAAGAGAGTTCGCTTTATCAATTTGTTCGAACGCCGACCCGTGGTAATAACGTTCTTGACATTGTACTTGCAACAAAAGAAGAATTAATAGAGAATTTGAATGTTGGTGATGAATTCAGTAACAGCGACCATCGTACGATAACTTTCACTTTAAAGTTTACTAGTAACGAACCAAATAGTAGCATCGAAAAAGTCCCTAATTTCAAGAAAGCAAACTTCCATAAACTTAGAGCTATGTTTAAAGAAACTGACTGGAGCTTTTTAATTAACAATAATGACATAAATACATCTTGGAAGTTATTCGAAACCACTTACCTAAAAGCAGTGCAAGACTGCATACCATCGAAAATACGGCGTCCAGGCCATAATAATAAGCCCAAATGGTGGAATAAAGATATTTCAAACTGCCTGCTTGCTAAAAAATTTGCTAATGATAGATTAAAATCCTCACAAAATGACGAAGAACGGGTGAAATTTGTAGAGCTACGACGCAAAGCCAAAAAGTTAATTAAGCAAAGTAAAAAGACCTTAGAGTTACATATTGCGAATCAAAGTAAAACAAACCTGAAAGAATTCTATAGTTATATCAGAAAGAAAAAAGTAGTTACTTCAACTGTTGGACCGTTAGTCGATGAAAATGGAGAATACACCAAAGACGAAGTACAAATGAGTAATGCCCTCAATACCTTCTTTGCATCAGTTTTACAACAGAAGACCTCAGTGATATCCCTACACCATCGCCGATTCAGATTGATAATTCAGATGTTCTAAGCAATATCACCGTTACAGAGAGAGAAGTATTGAATTGTTTAGATAAACTCAAGGTAAATAAAACGCCTGGACCTGATACAATCTCGCCTAGAGTTCTAAAGGAAGCTAAGGATGAGCTCTCCAAACCACTGACATTACTATTCAATAAATCCTTGCAGTCTGGAACTATGCCTGATCAGTGGAAGCTAGCCAACGTAACACCGATATTCAAAAAAGGCAGCAAATCCCTACCCAGTAACTATCGTCCAATTAGCTTAACCTCAGTTGTATGTAAAATGCTAGAAACGGTCATACGAGACAGACTCGTAAATCACTTAGAGGAAAATAACATACTTAAAGATACTCAACACGGCTTTCGTAAAAAACGTTCCTGTTTAAACAAACCTCTTAGACTTCTTCCACGATATCCTCAACCTCTACGATGAGAATAAAGCTGTAGATATTATATACCTTGATTTTCAAAAGGCCTTTGACAAAGTTCCCCACAAACGTTTACTGCTAAAACTAAAAGCGCATGGAATACAAGACGGTGTGTTGAAATGGATAGAAAATTGGCTCAGCGACAGAAAGCAAAGAGTAGTCATAAACGGTAAGGCATCTAAATGGACCAATGTAAGTAGCGGGGTACCCCAGGGATCGGTACTAGGACCAATTCTCTTTCTAATTTACATCAACGACATAGATGAGGGCCTCACCTGTACAATCTCAAAATTTGCTGACGATACAAAAATTGCAAATAGCGTACTCTCAAAAGAACAAGTTGACGATATGCAACACAATCTAGATAAATTGTCATGTTGGGCCCAAATTTGGCAAATGAGTTTCAATGCGGATAAATGTAAAGTACTACATATCGGATACCTAAATGAGAAAGCAAACTATTCGATGAATGGCACTCAGCTTAAGAATGTAAACAGAGAAACCGATCTGTGAGTAACAATATCGAGTAACCTAAAACCGAGTCAACAATGTTCAGAAGTTGTTAAGAAGGCAAACAAAATAATTGGCTTTATAGGCAGGTCATTTGAGCATAAATCCAAAGAAGTTATCCTAACCCTTTACAATTCCTTAGTCCGCCCTCTTCTGGAATACTGCGTTCAATCCTGGTGCCCTTATTACCAAAAAGATATAAACAAGCTAGAACGAGTTCAACGTAGAGTTACCAAAATGATACCTAGCCTAAAGAACAAACCATACGAAGAGCGTCTTAGAGAATTTAAATCTATTTCCTTTAACCCAGCGCAGATTAAGAGGTGACTTAATTCAAGTGTTCAAAATCATCAAAGGCATCGACAATATGAACTGTAGTAAGTACTTCACTATCGACCAATCTAATTACACGCGGGGAAACGGTTGCAAAATTATTGGTAAATCTTTTAACTCACACGAATCTAAGAATTTCTTCTTCAATCGAGTTGTCAACTTGTGGAATGGGCTTCCCCGAAACGTTATAGACTGCATCACCGTTGATTCATTTAAACTCCGCCTAGACAAATATCTCGCATCAAACCCGCGACTGACTGCGTTTGTAAATGAATAACTTTATTTTATCCCCCCCTCAGTTACTAACCCATCTGTCCCCTACTAACTTCCTAATCCTGCCACAGACATTAGTTCCAGGGCAGTAATTCCCTTTCCAATGTTCCCTTACCCACTCTAAACCACTGTTTGGACACTTGCTCCTCAGTGTTTTGGAGGACAAGCAACCTAGAAGGGTCACTAGATCTGTTGTTGCTTGATTTCCTTTGTACTCCTTTGTACTCCTCATCCTCTCTCTCTCTCTCTCTCTCCTTTTTCTTCTTTCCTATCCTTTCCTTCAACTTTCCTTTTCTATTGGAAATGCCATCTCTACTAGAATTAAGCCCTGACCACCTCGTTTGGATCGTAAGGTCTGTGTGGCCAGTGTATCTATGTAAATCTATGTACAATATTCTCTTCTCGCTCTCTCTAGGTCTGCGGGCCTCTTTGGGAGTTGCCCCCCCCCCCCGTTACCTTCGGCAGCAGTTAAGGGCATGTTTCATCACCCTTTCTGGCTACCATTAAACGATTTAATGCAGTTTGAGACGGATCTACAGGAATCTAAGGACTGAAAGTATCCAAACTGACCGTTGTGTTTTTTGTAAAGTTTGGTGGTTGTCTAATAAATCAATAAATCAATAAACAAATACATAACACCTACCCCTTTAACCCTACCTAAGCCTGCGGTGGGCTTTTCTTGAACCACCCCTGTTTCGTCGCATTACTTTGGCGATTTGAAGACTTTTCACCCCATTCAGTTTTTGATTTGTTGTGGTCGATCGATAGCGAACCTACGTAATAGGGAAAACTGGCCATTAGGCTGGAAATTCTTCTAACGAAAATTGTATAGGCTACATTTTGCCTAAAGGGGGCGTCTAAGGGGTCTTTTTTTTGTT
This sequence comes from Paralithodes platypus, assembly GCA_032716605.1. Classification (NCBI taxonomy): domain Eukaryota; kingdom Metazoa; phylum Arthropoda; class Malacostraca; order Decapoda; family Lithodidae; genus Paralithodes; species Paralithodes platypus. The sequence goes on from CM064572.1 coordinate 22,356,872, forward strand.
AGATTGAAAGGTGTTTGGAGGCGATATTTGTTTATTTTAAGGGGCACACTATTGTTTGTAGTTAAGTTGAATCATCTAATGCTACGTTTTGCTGTATTATATGCTTGATATGTTTATATAGTGTTTGCATAATATACAATGTAAGTATGTTTTCAATTGTCTGCTTTCGTCATATTATTCTTTGGCTCGCATGTTCTATTCTTGATCTCTAATCGTTTGCGCCTCTAAGGTATCTTTGCTTGCATGCCATAACCTATTTATAGTACCTATCTTATGTTTCCATTCATCGCTATTGTCCGCTCGATGCGTTCTGACCCGTGTCCAGTCTAGGGAAAATTCAAGCATACTTTCGCTTGGTTAGTTTCAAAAACGAATTTCAAAGTGTAAGTATTATCTTAGTTTGTGTATACTGCATTATTGACATTGACATTGGTTGTGAAAATTAACAAAATATCAAGAAAACCCCTCACATATTTTGAACCTATAATATTATTCGTTTTGCGTGTGTTTGCATTGTTTCCATTTGTCTCCTTGCTTGCTTGCCTGTCGGTCTGCTTGTTTGCCATGTACTTGCTTGTTTGCCTATGTATGCCTATGTTGCTTGCTTGCTTGTTTACCTGACTGTCTGTGTGCTTGTCTGTCTGTCTGCTTGTTTGCCATGTACTTGCTTGTTTGCCTAAGTATGCTTGCTTGCTTACTTGTCTGTATGCTTGCTTGTTTCCTTGTCTGTCTGTCTGACTGTCTGTCTGTATTCTTGCTTGCTTAGTTGTCTGTTTGTCTGTCTGTCTGTATGCTTGCTTGGTTACTTGTATGTCTGTCTGTATGCTAGCTTGGTTACTTGTCTGTCTGTCTGTATGCTTGCTTGGTTACTTGTATGTCTGCCTGTATGCTTGCTTGGTTACTTGTATGTCTGTCTGTATGCTTGCTTGGTTACTTGTATGTCTGTCTGTATGATTGCTTGGTTACTTGTATGCCTGTCTGTATGCTTGCTTGCTTACTTGTCTGTCTGGCTGTTTGCTTGCTTGGTTACTTGTCTGTCTGTCTGTCTGCCTGTCTGTATGCTTGCTTGGTTATTTGTCTGTCTGTCTGTCTGTATGCTTGTTTGGTTACTTGTCTGTCTGCCTGTCTGTATGCTTGCTTGCTTGCTTACTTGTCTGTCTGCCTGTCTGCCTGTCTGTATGCTTGCTTGCTTACTTGTCTGTCTGTCTGTCTGTCTGCCTGTCTGAATGCTTGCTTGGTTACTTGTCTGTCTGTCTGTCTGCCTGTCTGTATGCTTGCTTGCTTACTTGTCTGTCTGTCTGTCTGTATGCTTGCATGGTTACTTGTCCGTCTGTCTGTCTGCCTGTCTGTATGCTTGCTTGCTTACTTGTCTGCCTGTCTGTCTGTCTGTCTGTATGCTTGCTTGGTTACTTGTCTGTCTGTCTGTCTGTCTGTATGCTTGCTTGCTTACTTGTCTGTCTGACTATACGCCTGTTTGCCTATCTGCATAATCGTTCGCCTGTCTGTGTGCATAATTGTTTGCCTGCTAATCTGTTTATCAGATTGCTTGCCTGTTTCATTGTGTGTCTGCTTGCTTGCTTGGTGGTTGCCTTGCCCGGCCGTGTAGTAGCTGCCACCACCCCACCACCACTACCCCGACCACCACCACCACCACCACCACCATCACTACTTCCCTCTTTCCCTCTTCCCTCTTCTGGAATACTGCGTTCAATCCTGGTGCCCTTATTACCAAAAAAATATAAACAAGCTAGAACGAGTTCAACGTAGAGTTACCAAAATGATACCTAGCCTAAAGAACAAACCATACGAAGAGCGTCTTAGAGAATTAAATCTATTTCCTTTAACCCAGCGCAGATTAAGAGGTGACTTAATTCAAGTGTTCAAAATCATCAAAGGCATCGACAATATGAACTGTAGTAAGTACTTTACTATTGACCAATCTAATTACATGCGGGGAAACGGTTGCAAAATTATTGGTAAATCTTTTAACTCACACGAATCTAAGAATTTCTTCTTCAATCGAGTTGTCAACTTGTGGAATGGGCTTCCCCGAGACGTTATAGACTGCAGCACCGTTGATTCATTTAAATTCCGCTTAGACAAATATCATGCATCAAACCCGCGACTGACTGCGTTTGTAAATGAATAACTTTATTTTATCCTCCCCTCAGTTACTAACCCATCTGTGCCCTACTAACTTCCTAATCCTGCCACGGACATTAGTTCCAGGGCAGTAGTTCCCTTTCCAATGTTCCCTTACCCACTCTAAACCACTGTTTGGACACTTGATCCTCAGTGTTTTGGAGGACAAGCAGCCTAGAAGGGTCACTAGACCTGCTGTTGCTTGATTTCCTTTGTACTCCTTTGTACTCCTTTGTACTACCATCCCACCCACCCCACCACTACCACCCCCACCACCACCATCAATGCCTCCACCATCACCACCACCACCACCACCTGCTGTCTGGCTGTTTAGGAACGAGTTCACATGCCATGTGCCGACTCCCTCCCTCCCTCTCGACCTGTCCTACCTACCCTACTACCATTTTACCTGCATCTACCTCAGTACCTGTCCTACCTATCTACATATTCTACCTACTTCTTATCTTACCTACCTACCTACCAACCGACTGTCCTCATCTCTCTTTCCGCCTCATATTATCTCTACCTACCTACCTACCAACCGACTGTCCTCATATCTCTTTCCGCCTCATATTATCTCTACCTAGCTACCTACCAACCGACTGTCCTCATCTCTCTTTCCGCCTCATATTATCTCTACCTACCTACCTACCAACCGACTGTCCTCATCTCTCTTTCTGCCTCATATTATCTCTACCTACCTACCTACCAACCGACTGTCCTCATCTCTCTTTCCGCCTCATATTATCTCTACCTACCTACCTACCAACCGACTGTCCTCATCTCTCTTTCCGCCTCATATTATCTCTACCTACCTACCTACCAACCGACTGTCCTCATCTCTCTTTCCGCCTCATATTATCTCTACCTACCTACCTACCAACCGACTGTCCTCATCTCTCTTTCCGCCTCATATTATCTTTACCTACCTACCTACCAACCGACTGTCCTCATCTCTCTTTCCGCCTCATATTATCTCTACCTACCTACCTACCAACCGACTGTCCTCATCTCTCTTTCCGCCTCATATTATCTCTACCTATCTACCTACCAACCGACTGTCCTCATCTCTCTTTCCGCCTCATATTATCTCTACCTACCTACCTACCAACCGACTGTCCTCATCTCTCTTTCCGCCTCATATTATCTACCTACCTACCTACCAACCGACTGTCCTCATCTCTCTTTCCGCCTCATATTATCTCTACCTACCTACCTACCAACCGACTGTCCTCATCTCTCTTTCCGCCTCATATTATCTCTACCTACCTACCTACCTACCAACCGACTGTGCTCATCTCTCTTTCCGCCTCATATTATCTCTACCTACCTACCTACCAACCGACTGTCCTCATCTCTCTTTCCGCCTCATATTATCTCTACCTACCTACCTACCGTCCTACCTACCTATATATTTGCCTACCTGGCTCCATGTGCTACCTACATACCTGGGTACCTACTACCTACCTACCTACCAATCGACTGTCCTCATCTCTCTTTCCGCCTAATATTATCTCTACCTACCTACCTACCGTCCTACCTACCTATATATTTGCCTACCTGGCTCCATGTGCTACCTACATACCTGGGTACCTACTACCTACCTATCTACCAACCGACTGTCCTCATCTCTCTTTCCGCCTAATATTATCTCTACCTACCTACCTACCGTCCTACCTACCTACAGTATATATTTGCCTACCTGGCTCCATTTGCTACCTACATACCTGGGTACCTACTATCTACCTACCTACCTACATCTGTGTCTCGTACGCCATGTCTATCCTCCATCCCCACTATCACTCTTTACCTCTCTCTCTCCCTCTCTCTCTCTCTCTCTCTATATATATATATATATATATATATATATATATATAAACCGGTATATACTGTAAGTTTATTTAGAAACAATATGCTGTTTTACTTTACCATTATTTAAGCTACAGTTCAATGCAGCACCAATAACATCTTATAATTTATTTAAATGAGGAATTGAAAAAGATTACTCCAAGTTACACACACACACACAAACACACACACACTCACACTCACACAAACACAAACACACACAAACAATTAACTTTTAACACCCAAAGGGTGTGATGTTCATCCAAATTACTCTTGATGAAGTTAGATGATTTTTTTCATAAGTTCTAATGATTAGGTTCTGTATTAAAAATATAAGTGAAAGTCAACCATCAAAATATCAATTATAATGTAAAACTTGCAATATAAACAAACCAAAACTGGGACGACACAAGATAAACGCAAAAGAACTAATCAAAATCGCTATGTGGAAATAATGCTTAATTATATACATTTTGAAATACAAGAACACAATCCACCACATAAGGTGTACATCACTACATGAGCAAGTTAGTCTGGTTCCCAAGCAAACTAATAGCACACATAACAATGTACTATCGTCATGTTCAAGCAATTAGTCAATTTGCGAAGTTCGGGACGTTCTGGTAAATTTCACTAAATTCTGTATGAATAAAGACACTACAATTTATATCAAATTTTATATTAAGCTAAATTTGCAATTTGACAAGATATCAACAATAGTACAAAAAACATACAACACTCACTGACGATAGTGCTATCGGGTAGGGCCTAGGTACCTGTAAGCACAGCATGCCTCAAGACATTAATACAGCACAGAGCAAGCCAAACGTAATGACAGCTGGTACATGACTTATTAGCGCGACTGTACCTCACCTTGCACCCCTCACCTCTGCCAAGCCCCGCCCGTCTTATTAATGGGCGTGCAGCTTCATTACCACCTCAATAAAGCCTTCCGTGACTGTCTGGCTTGGGCTTGCTCTCCCTCTACCTCTCGCTCTCCCGCTCGCTTTCGCTCTCCCTCTCCCTCTCCCGTTCTCTCTCTCTCTCTCTCTCTCTCTCTCTCTCCCTCTCTCGCTCTCTCTCTCTCTCTCTCTCTCTCTCTCTCTCTCTCTCTCTCATGAATCCCCTCCTCTCTCATTCTCGTTCTCTATTCATCTCTCCTTTTTTACTCTCTACTCTTCTTATTTTACTTTCCACTCTCTCTCTCTCTTACTCTCTCGTAATCGATATATCTCTCCTCCTTTACTCTCTACTCTTCTTATTTTACTTTCCACTCTCTCTCTCTCCCTCGTAATCTATGTATCTCTCCTCCTTTACTCTTGACTCCTTCTCTACATATCTTACTCTTACTCTTACTCTCTCCGGCTTCATAGAAATTTTTCTATCGAAAAATGTACAAACTTAGCTTGCTGTCAAAACAAAAATATATATATGCTGGCTCGCTACCGCTCACCAGGAAAATATTGACACCTGGATGGGGGTAAACATCTAAATACAGTAGGCTGAATGGATACAAGCCAAAGAGAGAGGGAGAGAAAGATAAAAAAAAAGCGAGGTGGCTCCCTTAAAAAATTAATATAAAGAGTGTATCAGAGTGTATAAGAGTGCATCAGAGTGTATAAGAGTGCATCAGAGTGTATAAGAGTGCAACAGAGTGCGTCTTACGGTGTGAGACAGGTGAGGTTTATTATGTTGTGACCTGTGTGACCCCATGACACCTAGGTCACTCACCCCACCAGCTACCGTGACCCGCCCAGACGACTCACACCCTCACACTTGACAAATGCAACCCACTTCTGACCATTTATTATACTCACACCCACCATCTTTACAAATGTAGCCCACTGACCTTTTATAAATACATATGGAACCACCTACATTAGTCAACGTCACCAAACTTAACCCAAACAAGCTTGAGGATATAATTATATACTGTATATATATATATATATATATATATATATATATATATATATATATATACAGGTATATATATATATATATATATTATTACATATATATTCCTTAACCCTTTTAGTACAGGTGAGTCTGTGATGTCTTTTTAAATATAATCTAGATATATTAAGATGCATTATGCTTATAGGAATCTGAGGGTAAATGCGGGGAAGAGCAAGGTTATGGTCTTTGAAAAGGGTGCAGCCACAGAGTGTGAGGGGAAGGTGAACGGTCAGGCCATGGCTAATGTCAGTTCATTCAAGTATCTAGGCAGTGTGTTGAGTAAAGATGGAAGTATGGTTGAAGTGCAGGAGAGGGTTCAACAGGGGAAGAGGGTTGTAGGAACGCTAAAAGCAGTAACAACAAATAGGGTGGTCAGCATGGAAGTAAAGAAGTCCTTGCATGACAGTGTGGTAATCCCTACATTGACTTACGGGAGCGAAGCATGGACGTTGGTGAAGAGACTCAAACCAAGAGTGAGAGGAGTGGAAATCAGTTACCTGAGAAGTGTGTGCAGAGTTACAAGGAAGGATAGACAGACGAATGAGGAAGTACGAGAGAGGTGTGGTGTGGATAAAGATGCACTGGAAAGTGTGAAAAGGAACACCTTGAGATTGTTCGGCCATGTGGAACGTATGGGAAGCGAAAGAATGACTAAAAGAGTGTACGAGAGTAATGTGGAGGGACAGAGAGGGAGAGGTAAACCGAATGAGAGGTGGAAGGATGGAGTGAAGAAGTATATGAGTGAAGGCGGTGCTGGATGAGAGGAGGGGTGTCGACTGATTGGGGACAGAGGTGCATGGGGCCGTTTCGTTCGTGGCCACCCTTCGGGGATCACGGCGTCCGGCAATAGATAGATAGATGCTTATAGGAAGGTTCTTTGGTAGTTAGAATGTTATTTGAGATAGCTTTTACTCCTTTAAATGCTTGAGGTCAAGTCTAAGGTTAATATAATGTTTAATGTCAGCCATAATAACAGGAGCATTTTTGCCATTGTAATGAAGAGGTTAAAGATGCTGATGAGTTTCTCTACGGTAAGGTGTGACAATCTGTATACACCTCAGATAACTTTTCAATAGTATGCACTTAGATAAAAATTGCTCGAATTGTGGACTCCCCCTGGCGGCACTAATAAACTACCGGTACCTGTTGCTTCTTCCTATTATTGTCTCTTACCTTAGATCCCTTTCAAGCAAAAAAGTTGTCATGCTCAAGTTGTATATTTTTCGGTAGAAAATGTCCTGGCCAAAGGCCGATGACGGTACCCCTAATTACAGGCTCGCTATCGCTCACCAAATATAATTCGACTCCTAAAAGGACAAAACGTCTTATAATAGACAAAGTAATAGGGTGAAACAGGGAGAAAGATCCCCAAAGAACATGATCGGTTAAGATAGAGAATAGTCCTGACAGTATGACTGTGGTCTGTGTGGCTGTATGACTGTGGTCTGTGTGGCTGTATGCCTGTGGTCTGTGTGGCTGTATGACTGTGGTCTGTGTGGCTGTATGACTGTGGTCTGTGTGGCTGTATGACTGTGGTCTGTGTGGCTGTATGACTGTGGTCTGTGTGGCTGTATGCCAGTATGACTGTGGTCTGTGTGGCTGTATGACTGTGGTCTGTGTGGCTGTATGACTGTGGTCTGTGTGGCTGTATGACTGTGGTCTGTGTGGCTGTATGATTGTGGTCTGTGTGGCTGTATGCCAGTATGACTGTGGTCTGTGTGGCTGTATGACTGTGGTCTGTGTGGCTGTATGACTGTGGTCTGTGTGGCTGTATGACTGTGGTCTGTGTGGCTGTATGACTGTGGTCTGTGTGGCTGTATGACTGTGGTCTGTGTGGCTGTATGCCAGTATGACTGTGGTCTGTGTGGCTGTATGACTGTGGTCTGTGTGGCTGTATGACTGTGGTCTGTGTGGCTGTATGACTGTGGTCTGTGTGGCTGTATGACTGTGGTCTGTGTGGCTGTATGACTGTGGTCTGTGTGGCTGTATGACTGTGGTCTGTGTGGCTGTATGACTGTGGTCTGTGTGGCTGTATGCCAGTATGACTGTGGTCTGTGTGGCTGTATGACTGTGGTCTGTGTGGCTGTATGACTGTGGTCTGTGTGGCTGTATGACTGTGGTCTGTGTGGCTGTATGACTGTGGTCTGTGTGGCTGTATGCCAGTATGACTGTGGTCTGTGTGGCTGTATGACTGTGGTCTGTGTGGCTGTATGACTGTGGTCTGTGTGGCTGTATGACTGTGGTCTGTGTGGCTGTATGACTGTGGTCTGTGTGGCTGTATGACTGTGGTCTGTGTGGCTGTATGACTGTGGTCTGTGTGGCTGTATGACTGTGGTCTGTGTGGCTGTATGCCAGTATGACTGTGGTCTGTGTGGCTGTATGACTGTGGTCTGTGTGGCTGTATGACTGTGGTCTGTGTGGCTGTATGACTGTGGTCTGTGTGGCTGTATGACTGTGGTCTGTGTGGCTGTATGCCCATTCCCTTGGTCCGGGCGAGTATAGTGGACTAGGTGAAGGAGGAGATCTCGACGACGTATACAGACTAATAACACACATAACAAAGACACTCCAACAGCTTCCTCTCTCTCCAACACTCCTTCTCCCCTCTCTACACTTTTCAGAAAAATAGGAAAAGTAGAATGTAGATACGAGGTGCCTTTGTAAAGGCTTATCCCTCAATACCTTCACCTGACCTGAGGTATTGAGGGATAAGCCTTTACATCGGCACCCACTAGCTCCCCCTAACGACCTGGGCGCCACTATGCTACCTGCTGCTTCTGACCTCCAATTAAGTAACACCCTGTTCTTAACATTAATCATCAACTACAAACCCCAATGCACTTGAATAAACTAATGAAAGCATATGGTCCTCCCTGGATTCGAACTCGGGACACCACACCCCGAACATAAGCATCTAAACCATTACACCACCAACACAGTTATGGGGAGGCACACCATTTTTCTGGACCCCCTTCTCCCTAATGTTTAGCCCCACTAGTTTTGAGATTATAAGACGTTCGACCCATTAGTCTGGCGATTATAACACCTTTCGCCCCATTTCGTTGTCAATTTTAAGACCTTTCGTGCCATTTAGGTGTCGATTATTTCCTGGCGAGCGATAGCAAGCCTGCAATTTTGAAGAGGAACCGGCCTTCGGCCGTGACATTTTTCTACCGAAAAATGTACAAATTTATCTTGAAGGGGGGTCTAGCTCTAGGGGGGTGTTTTTCTAAGCTTGATGGAGGTCTAGGGAGGAAACTAAAACAAAATATATGAATAAATTAATTAATAGACCAAACAAACGGCCAGTCTCCCCTTAAAGGTTGATTACATGATCACGATTAATACCAGGTGTGTGTGTGACCTTCCCTTGTCTTTCCCATTGATGTGTTGCCTGTCACAGTGTCACAGATCCTACCTTGTTACCGGTACTTACTTCCCTACTACTACATGACCTGGTTCACGATCCACCGTAGCAGCTAACTTGGCCCCTACGCATTACGTAAGTCATTAACCTACTGTCTTACCTGCTATAAAAAACTACCGGTATAATCCTGTGTAGCGGGCAGACCTGTACTTATATCTCAATAATTTGGTAATGTTACAATATATTTGTATATTTTACATTCATAAATAGTCCACTAATATACTAGAGTAGGTTATGTTAGGTTTTGGTTAAGTTAGGTTAAAGATATTGTTCAATGTTTCTTAGTAAATAGGCATCTGAAAAACAGTTCCACCCGCTACACAGGATCTTACCAAACTACCTTTTCCCCTAGTATGTAATATTCTCCTTCACGTACTACATGACCTACTCTGTGACTTCCATAGAGGCCTTGTCACCTAGTATGTAAGGTACTCATTGACCTACTCTGTGACCTATTGTATGCCTTACCTCACAACCTGCCATATACATTACCTTGTCTCTTATAACACAGGTTACTCATTGACCTACTCTGTGACCTATTGTATGCCTTACCTCACAACCTGCCATATACATTACCTTGTCACTTATAACACAGGTTACTCATTGACCTACTCTGTGACCTATTGTATGCCTTACCTCACAACCTGCCATATACATTACCTTGTCACTTATAACACAGGTTACTCATTGACCTACTCTGTGACCTATTTTACAGAATGAACTACCATGAAAGCTACATAATAGCCCGTTATGTAAGATATTCATTAACTTGGTACATGACCATATCATTGATCTACCACAGAAGTTACCTTGTTACCTTGTTACCCCTCATATCAACTATCTATTGACCTACCGTATGAACTACCTTGGCATGTGATGTAAAGTCTGACTAATAAGTGATGGCTCGGCACCAATTATGTTTTGATCAATAATTGGTATCAGCAATATTTACACATGATTTCTTCTTTTTGAGTGAGATACACAAACATGTTCCTACATTTACCCAACCTATTCAACATCTGACAGACATTAATACAGCACAGAGCGAGCAAACGTAATGGCAGCTGATACATCACTTATTAGCGCGACTGTACGCCTGTGACAGATTATATAAGCCGTCACTGACCTACGAGATCATCTACTATGTGATGTACTCCATGACCAACAGTGTGACCTATTCCATGACCTACGGTGTGACTTACTCCATGACCAACAGTGTGACCTATTCCATGACCTACGGTGTGACTTACTCCATGACCAACAGTGTGACCTATTCCATGACCTACGGTGTGACTTACTCCATGACCAACAGTGTGACCTACTCCATGACTTACGGTGTGACTTACTTGACGACTTACTCCATGACCTATGGAGTGACCTGCTCCATGGTATACGATGTGACCTAATCCATGACCTCAGGTGTGACCTATTCCCTGACCTACGACGTGATAACTAAATATGACCTACTCCATGGTATGTAATGTAACTTATTCCATGACCTACGGTGTGAAAACTACATGCCCTACTCCATGACCTACGATGTGACCTACTCCATGGTATACGATGTGACCTGTGTGAAAACTACAGGACTTACTCCATGAACTACGGTGTGACCTACTCCATGGTATACGATGTGACCTAATCCATGACGTCTTGTGTGACCTATTCCATGGCCTACGCTACGGTGTGAGCTACTCCATGACCAACAATGTGAGCTATTCCATGGCCTAAGGTGTGAGGTGCGGTGTGTGTGATGAGCTCCCTGACCTACCTTGTGCCTGTGCGGGTGGTAGGGTGGCGAGGTCGGCGGGTGACACATGATCGGTGGTGGTGGTGTTGGTGGGTGGGTCGGGCAGCATGACTGTGGGCGGGGCGCATGGCTCTCTCTCCCTCTTTCTTTCCACCCACGCCCACCTCCTCTCCCTCCTCCTCCTCCTCCTCCTCTTGATCTCACTGAAATATTCCTTTCTCACTTTCTGCAACTTTTCTTCTTTACACACACTTCACAAAATTGTCTCTCCCTTTCTACCCCTCGTCCTCCCCTGGCTGAAACATCTCTCTATCTCCCTCCTTTTCTCTCTCTGTAATGTTGGCAACGAGGCTTGTTTTCCCTCCTCGTCTCCCTGGCACGGTAGTGGGTGCTGTGCTGTTCGCTCTGCTACAAGGACACTCCCGACTCAAGGTATGTGATGCATTGGGGGTTAAAAGTTGGGGATAAACTCTCTAGGAACACCAGAATCACCCCAAAGGATAACTAGACGGTATGAGGGATAGATGGTGTTTGAGAAAGGGTGCGGAGTTTGTGGTATAAGGGGTGGAGGTATAGAGGGCACTGGACACCTGGGCTACTACAACTGCAGGTACGAGACGGCACGATGCAAACCGGCCGGGACACACTGCACGCGTGGCCGGCCGTCACTGTTGTACGAGACGACTGGCGCTGCTCTAGACAAGGTGGTGGTAGGGGTGGGGGTAGTAAGGTGGTAGGAGGGGTGCGGCGGCTGAGAGGTGGCGGTGGCTGGTGCTGCTGCCGCGTACTGTTGCCAAAATACGGTGCTTTCCCCTATTCTTACAGCTGGTAGACCACCTGTGGAGGAGCGAGAGGCGGGCGGCCGCTCCCTGTGACCGTGGGTGGGGGAGGGAGGTGGGGTAGGCCTTGGGGGTGGGGGGTCCATGACATCACAGAGGAGCAGGGCGCGGGGCAGGTGTGTGTATCTGTGTTGCTCAACTGACGAGACGGGGGTCGCTCAATTCAGCGTCTAGCCAAATTTAGGTTAGATTATGTTCACTCACGGTAAGGTGGGCTAGGTTAAGAAAGGTCAATATGTCTGGGATGAACTTAGATCCGACTAGGTTCGACCATGGGGTTGGAGTGACTGGGGTCGAGTCGAGGCAAAGAACAAAAAAAACACTTACGTGAATCGACCTTAAGCTTTACACCCAGCATACGACCTTTCCTACACCCCAACCTACTACCCCCAAACTACGTCCCTACAGATTAACTAGTGTTAAAGCAATTATATACAGTATCTCTTTATCTCAATAAATGCATAGAGGTGACAAGTAATTTTATTATTATTATTATTATTATTATTATTAGAGAAGTGGTTCCTGTCTAATTCTCATGTGTAAACTTGTGCGAAAATACTTCTGCCATGTTTCAAGCGGTTAGCAATTACACACGATCATAATTATGTCAAACCCTTCATCGACATAATATATGTATTGTACTGTACGATAAACGTTATGGTTGTTGTCAAGAATATTCTTCGCATTGTAGTCACTCAGTTATTGTGCGAAAGGGGAGGAGCTTACAGTCTGGGGGAAGGCATAGCAACCTGCGCGTTCAGCTTAAACCGGTATCACACGAGAGCTTTTATAGTCAACATTCGATGATTACAATTTTTCCGGCAACATTTCAGGAATATTTTGCACTGGTATCAGAAACTAGACTGCTGATAGATGAATTTAGGTGACCGAAATATTGCAAAATTTGATCTCATAAGCTGCCAGACCAGTGTTGAGGATAAACGTTGAGAGAAAACTCGTTCGTGTGATACCGGCTTTACAAAGGGATGGTCTACGAGTGGCCCTGCTTTGTCTCCTACACTGGCGGACATATTATTAAACCTAATTTACAGTATGTGAGGCCTTAAGCCTTCATAAACAAAATAAGCAGAAACAAATAGCGATATTTCTTAAATTGAATGTGATTCAACCCAACACAAATTAGCACTCAAATTAGTGCTATAAAAAAAAAAAAAGTAATGGTCTTGGGCAGGTCATATATTTAGAAGACATGCTATCATATGGACAACTAGAGCAACATAATGGAACCCTAGAGATGGAGCTAGAGAAAGGGGTAGACAGAGAACCAGATGGAGGGATGAGATCTAAAAAAAAAAAAAATCTATATTCCAACTTACTTCCTCTCGGGCATAGGCTGAGAGCCTTAACATTCACCGCTTTACAATGAACAGTGAAGCCCGTGAGGTCTTGTTCCAGTCTAGGGAGTGAGACACGTGAAGCACGTAGAGTACAACGAGCACCTGCCATCTTGCCTTCACATGAGGCACGGTGCTCACTCATGGCCCGAAACGACGCCATCTCGTTCCCGTGCTTCACTGTCTCACTCCCTACACTCGGACTCTCACATTTACACACACACAACGCCACCTGTTGAGCAGATAACTCACCAGGCATTGCACCCCTATAGCATATTTTGAATATGGGAATATTCATACAGTGCTATTTAATCAGGGAACAATGAGGGTATTTTATTGACGTTTCGGTGGGCTTGTGGTAATGCACTGATACTAGGTACAGCACAAATTCCATCCCAATAATATCTTCCCATTGATACATCGGGATTTGCTGGGAATAGGATGGAACAGGTTAACATAATATGACCGATTAGAGTGAAAACGTTTGGGAGTGGCCTTTGTCCTGCAGTGGACTAACTGAGGCTGAGATGATGCATGCAGTTGGTTATATAACAGTGGATTGTGTTTAAAGTACTATCCTTAAGAAGTACTGTATACTGTTTATCAATACTATCAGTACTATCCTTAAGAAGTACTGTATACTGTTTATCAGTACTATCCTTAACAAGTACTGTATACTGTTTATCAATACTATCAGTACTATCCTTAAGAAGTACTGTATACTGTTTATCAATACTATCAGTACTATCCTTAACAAGTACTGTATACTGTTTATCAATACTATCAGTACTATCCTTAACAAGTACTGTATACTGTTTATCAATACTATCAGTACTATCCTTAACAAGTACTGTATACTGTTTATCAATACTATCAGTACTATCCTTAACAAGTACTGTATACTGTTTATCAATACTATCAGTACTATCCTTAACAAGTACTGTATACTGTTTATCAATACTATCAGTACTATCCTTAACAAGTACTGTATACTGTTTATCAATACTATCAGTACTATCCTTAACAAGTACTGTATACTGTTTATCAATACTATCAGTACTATCCTTAAGAAGTACTGTATACTGTTTATCAATACTATCAGTACTATCCTTAACAAGTACTGTATACTGTTTATCAATACTATCAGTACTATCCTTAACAAGTACTGTATACTGTTTATCAATACAGCGCTTGCGAGAGAGAGAGAGAGAAGGGGAGCAGTATGTATCGGCGAATAACTTCCCGTTTTCTATAAGCGTTGCCATGGTAAAGAATGACGTCTCTCCGAGTTACCAATGAATTTTACCCTTGAAATCAAATTAACAGTGAGCAGTGTTTTCGGCTTCTTACTTCACCACACACACACACACACACACACACACACACACAGAAAAAAACAATAACTCGCCCAATAACTCGATAATATAGTATTGTGCATTTGTGTTGTCATGAGGAGATTGAAGAGAGGAAGGGAAATGTATGCAATGTGCTGAGGAATTTAGGACAGCCTGTACATTCACCGACAGCTAAGGGTGGCACAGATTTTCTTGGATAATTCTGACACTCTGATGATAAAAGTAAATACAAAATTCATATTCTAAAACATTCACATGTTGGAGTGTGGGGGCATTTACAATATACACTCGCCTGATCTTCCTCTAACGACCCCTCAAAATTCTCTGGACCACGGCCTGTTACTCTTACTATTAACTTCTGCAATATTTGCGGTCTTTGCTCTAATTTTCCCTCTGTTGAACACCATCTCTCCTCCTACAAACCTGATCTTCTTTTCATCTCTGAAATCCAGGTGTCTGGAGAAACTGCCAGCAGCCCCTTCTCTGTATCTTCCTACTTTATATATATATATTTTTTTTCTTTAATACATACGAGGTTGAAAGAAATGGCAATTTCTGCGTTGGAAATTTTATTATTCAAAGTTTCAAGGTCTCTGATGAGTTTTCGCTGGGTGGAAGGAAGTAGATGAAGGAGATGAGCAAAATTCATGGTGGTACAGGGTTACATTAATGTACATGATGATACCGGATATACGACGCGTTTCACTGGACAACCAGCATTATCAACCAGCATTATCTTTCTATCCTTACTTGATAATGCTGGTTGTCCAGTGAAACGCGTCGTATATCCTGTATCATCATTTACATTTATGTAACCCTGTACCACCATGAATTTTGCTCATCTCCTTCATCTACTTCCTGCCACCCAGCGAAAACTCATCAGAGACCTGGAAACTTTGAATAATAAAATTTCCAACGCAGAAATTGCCATTTCTTTCAACCTCGTATGTATTAAAGAAAATTTATTACCTGGCTGTACTAACATATATATATATATATATATATATATATATATATATATA
Source organism: Paralithodes platypus (assembly GCA_032716605.1). Taxonomy (NCBI): domain Eukaryota; kingdom Metazoa; phylum Arthropoda; class Malacostraca; order Decapoda; family Lithodidae; genus Paralithodes; species Paralithodes platypus. The sequence continues at coordinate 22,372,569 of CM064572.1, forward strand.
TATATATATATATATATATATATATATATATATATATATATATATGTGTGTATTTATTTATATTTAACTATCTATTATAACATATTTATAACTTAGATTTTTCGGATATTGTCTTCAAATGTTCAAAGATGCCAATGGGTATATAATTATTATAGTTGCTCAAGTTTGTTTATTACTAGTTTTAATTATCCGATAACTTTCAATTTAACATGCCGAATCATTGAAGTTTCTTGGCTCATAATCGTAATTAGTCCAAATTTAATAACAGCCAATACCCCAATATGCATCAAATATCTAGTTACTAATCCCTTCCCCACCATGACGTACTAATCCCTTCCCCACCATGACGTACTAATCCCTTCCCCACCATGACGTACTAATCCCTTCCCCACCATGACGTACTAATCCCTTCCCCACCATGACGTACTAATCCCTTCCCCACCATGACGTACTAACCCTTCCCCACCATGACGTACTAATCCCTTCCCCACCATGACGTACTAATCCCTTCCCCACCATGACGTACTAATCCCTTCCCCACCATGACGTACTAACCCCTTCACCACCATGACGTACTAATCCCTTCCCCACCATGACGTACTAATCCCTTCCCCACCATGACGTACTAATCCCTTCACCACCATGACGTACTAATCCCTTCCCCACCATGACGTACTAATCCCTTCCCCACCATGACGTACTAATCCCTTCCCCACCATGACGTACTAATCCCTTCCCCACCATGACGTACTAATCCCTTCACCACCATGACGTACTAATCCCTTCCCCACCATGGCGTACTTCTCATCATATTCTGGTTACCATGAGACGATTTTCTTTAGTTTGAAATCTACGTATGCGACTCAGATGGGTAAATAATATCATAATGTACCCTCTTAGTAGCATAGGTCCTTCTTAAACTGCATGAAATCATCTAGTTTTAGCCAGAATCAAAGGTAAAAAGGCATCATGATACTGAAGGGGTTAATAGCGATACAAATTGGTTATGTAACACCAATATGAAAGACGAGATCGTTGCTTTCGCCATATAAGTTTTAGGTATCAAAATATAATGATGTTACCTAACAGAACGAAGACTACAACAAGTCGATCTTAAAGGAGCCCACCTCGCTTTTTTTATCTTTCTCTCCCTCTCTCCTCGGCTTGTTTCCATTCGGCCCCATTCAGCCTACTGTTTTAAGACGTTTACCCCCATCCAGGTGTCAATATTTTCCTGGCGAGCGGTAGCGAGCCAGCTTAAAAAAAAATAAAAAAATTTGACAGCAAGCTAAATTTGTACATTTTTTGATAGAAAAATGTCTCCGGCGAAGCCGGATTTCTCCATACAATGCTGGCTCGCTATCGCTCGCCAGGAAGAAATCGAGACCTGGATGGGGATACACGTCTTAAAACAGTTGGCTGAATGGGGCCGAATGGATACAAGCCAGGGAAAGAGAGAAAAGGAGAGAAATATTTAAAAAAGCCGGTGACCCCCCTTAATGATCAAGAGACGAGACTTGGGGCAACCTCCAACAAACCCCCAGCCTATAAGTGTTTCTAGCCTGCTGCTGCCACTATGCACGCCTGTCTATCTCACTCTCAGCGTGCTAGTCGAGGACTCTGACAGACTCGTCATAAGTACCATAGTACACCATCAAGATATTTGGAATAGCCACACCTGGACTAATTTAAACTTACCAAATAATGTTGAACCAAAGACCTGGGCAAGTTGGGCCCCAGGACGTTATTGCGCTACCCACTGATGAACTCACTGTCTCACTCATCAGTACTGCCATGTCACCCGCGGACTGCACTCTCATAGTCGTAATAAGATGTGACACCCACTAGTTATTTTGTGCATGTTGTGTCACCCACCGATAAAATCCTCACAGCCAAAGCAACCTGTGAGTATCAAGCTGTAACTCATCACTTTAGCAGATTCCACCGACGAGCTACTGTGTATAGCACCAGGTCACCCAAAGTACCAGAGATCTCTCAGCCGGGATTGTGTCATCGACCAAGGATTTTTCAACAAACGGAAATATTGTCACCCAGAAATCTTTCAACCAGAGAGAGAGAGAGAAGACAGTGACAAATAAAGACAAAAAAAGAGGCTAAAAATATAGAAGACAGACAGGAAATAAAAAAAAAGGAGTAAAGGAGTAAGACAGACACAGAGAGAAAATATACATACAAATAAAAAGAAGGAAAAGAAATAAAGAAAGATAGAATGAAAGAAAGAGTCAGAAGGTTGGTGTGTTCGCCCGCTCATGGTTTCCCAAACGACTTCCAGCCACGCAAACACCACCGCCGACTCTCTCTCTCTCTCTCTCTCTCTCTCTCTCACACACACACAATCTCTCTATCTCTCTCTTCCAAATCTATAAAGAAATGTTAGAAAAGGATTTGAATGATTTGATTATCAACGAACCCGAAATGTCAAAGTAGCGCATAGAAATATAAGTCCCCCCCCCCCCCCCAGATACCTGGATGGGGGTAAACGTCTTAAAACAGTAGGCTGAATGGGGCCGAATGGATACAAGCCAGAGAAAGAAAGAAAAGGAGAGAAAGATAAAAAAGCAGGTGACCCCCCTTAAGTCATCAAGGGCAGCGTCACACGGGCCGATATTGACTCCCATTGTTCGCCTTATTATGAATGACTTGACGACGGTTTCCGGATGAGTGGACGACCATCACAAACCCCCAAGTATTACATAGTGTGTGTGTGTGTGTGTATGTATATATATTTGTGTGTGTGTCTATACAGTATATGTGTGTGTGTGTGAGTGTATGTGTGTGTGTGTGTGTGTGTTACTCAGTTACTTGTTCGTCAAGGGGAATCCACGCAATGCGAGCTAAGCTCATTATTATCGCGCCTCCTTAACTGGGAATGTATTGCGTGAAATGCATGTTAAGTTTTATGTACTGTTGGAATGGCTGTGGATGTGTGTGTAGTCTGTATTTAGCCAATTGGCGACATCGGAAACGAAGGCTTAGGGTGGATCTGTATGGTACCATTCTCACTATAGACGGTACCGTCTCACCCGAAGGCTTAGGTAGCCATCAGCTTAGGTGAACCATATGATACCCATCTCGCCTTGTACCATTTTTGCCAACCCCAGATGGGACGTCACAACGTCGTCCACTTATTCCAGGTACCTATTTACAGCTAGGTGAACTGAGGCTAACACATGAAAGGAGACAAGCCCAATTTGTCTCCGCCCGGCCGGGGATTGAACCCCCGACCCCTCGTGTGTGAGACGAGAGCTCTACCTACTAGGCTACGGGCTGTGTGTGTGTGTGTGTATATATATTTGTGTGTGTGTATATACAGTATAGGTGTGTGTGTGAGTGTATGTGTGTGTGTGTGTGTGTATATATGTCTGTGTGTGTGTGTGTTTAAGTGAAAGTAAATTGCAAAATCTCTATCTTTATTACTCATCTTTTTCAGGTTTTCTGTATAAAAACAAACAGAAGAGTTTGTATTGGTGGTGGTGGGGAAGGGGTGGGTGAGGGGAGAGGAGGAGGGAGGGGAGGGACAAATGGGTGAGAGGTGAGGAAAGGAGTCGAAATAGAGGGAGGGAAGGTGGGAGGTGGGGGCGAGTGGGAGGGAGGTGGAGGAGACAAAGAAGAGAGTGGGAGGGTAGTGAGGGAGTGGGAGGGAGTTGAGGGAGGGGGAGGCGAGAAGTAAGTTAACAAAGAGGGGGGGGGGCGAGAGGGAGGGGAGGAAAGGGAGGATATATGGGGAGAGAGGGAGGGAAGGGGAAGGGGACGAGTGGAAGGGAGGTGGGGAGGGGGGCGAGGGGGAGGGAAGAAGAGGTGGCGAATGAGAGGGAGGGGGGCGTGTGGGCGAGAGGGAAAGGGCGATTAATTAGTTAAAATAGGACTTCAGAGGCTATCAACCCTTCTGGATTATCACTGTAAGTCAAGAATAGCGACAGGACTGGAGCCTCTCTTTGAAAACTCCAGTCCCTTGTCTGGAGGGGGCGAGTACAAATCAAAGTAAGGAAGGGGGCGGAGGGACAAGAGGGGCAGGGGGGTTGAGTGGGTGTTTATTACCCACGGACGTTCGGACAATCAGCGGACATCCGGCAATCCCCCCCCCCCCCCTCCCCTTCTCCTCAACCCCCTCTACAAGCCTGAACTCCCCTTCCCCAACTCCCTCTCTTTATATATATATATATATATATACAGTATATGTATATTCCTGCACAACTTAAAGGAATATTATTGTCTAGTTTACTCTGTCAGTATCCTTTGGAGATATGGGGTGGGCTGGTCCCGTGTTGTCTTATGTGTAAGTGAATAAACATGGGTGTAACGCACATAATTATCTTAACGAAATCCGAGTATTTACCTAAAGAGAGAGACCTACAAGAAGTTACAAGATATAGTTAGCATCTCAAAAGACCTTGCCATTCAATCCAAGGAGACACTTAAGACGAAAATAATAAATATATATGTATAATGTAGTACTCATATATATGTATATATATGTATAATGTAGTACTCATATATGTATAATGTAGTACTCATATTTCAAATTGTGCACAACACTATTCATTCTCTTCTTAACTTGCGCTAATGAAAAAGAGAACAGCTGAGGGAAATTGGTCCCAGGTATAATAATATGATATATGAAAATTACTCAAATTTATTAAGAAATTAACTGGCCCTACACTCAACGCGTTTTGCAATAAAAATAGATGGAAAGCTCAGCCGGTCCTATAGTTTAATTTATTGATGATAGAATTAACTTCATAGTCTTTTGATTGGATTATTTTAAGGTTCAATGAATTATCCATAATAGCACAGCATATTCAAGAAGGGGCAGCATTTGATAATTATGAAGACTCTTTCCTTATTCCTAATGGCAACTGTCTCTTAATAAACCACAATTATTTCTGAAAATTATTCTCTACTAAAATGCACTACATGGAAAACTGAAGGTTACAACTAACCAGAAAAATCAATTATAGATTCTTTCCCAATAGTGAATAGTCGGATTTTAGATTACTTAGCTTATATTATTCACTTATCAATTCTCCATGTTTAGTGACATCTAAAATGTCTGAGAATATTCCCAGTGTGTGTAGAATGATGCTGAGTTTTGCAATCTCTCTATAATTACTCACATTTAACCCAATTTTAACATTGGGTATATATATATATATATATATATATATATATATATATATATATATATATATATATATATATATATATATATATATATATATATATATATATATATATATATATATATATATATATATATATATATATATATATATATATATATATATACTGTATATATATGCTGTATATATATGTTTATATTATACCGAAGGAAAGGCAAGCCGCCCACAACAACCAGTCACCTGCAACCCCCAGAACTTACCAGGGCGCCCCAAACCGACCACCACACCACAGCCAAAAACAAACAGGTACACTCGACCAAAAAACAATCTTTACACTGGTGAGCTGTAAATAATCTAGTGTGAACGGAATGAATCGGGTGAAACATACGACTGTGAGGTATTATCATAAGATGTCGACCCACTTCCAGAATGTTCAGTGCGTTAGTGTAAAGATTGTTTTTTTGGTCGAGTGTACAACCCTAAAGCCTGGGTCACCTACAGCAGGCGCACCAAAGACCTAACCCCGTACGGTACCAAAACAACCTGAGGCATCGCCGACCATTGGGGCCTTACAATACCGAAGCCCGTCCTTCAACCGTTCTCTCTCAAACGGAACGAGCTCGGTATAGAGAAGTCCCCCCTAGGATAAAGTAGTTTTTGAGGTGTGTGTGTTATCTTGTGCGCGTGCGTGTGTGTGTCTGTGTGTGTTTCTGTGTGTGTGTGTGTTATCTTGTGTGTGTGTGTCTGTGTGTGTGTTTGTTTCATATATAAGATGACTGGAAACAAACATATTGGCGTACTATGCCATGTGCACACTCATGTAAGCGTGGGTATTTACTTTTATGTGAACATGTGTGCATACTATAGTACACACATGCCTGACCCAGACGAACAACAACACTTTTTCCTCCATATTATAAGAGAGTCAGGAAGAGTCAGATAGGCAGCGTTTAAGGGAGCCCACCTTGCTTTTTTTTCTCTTTCTCTCCCTCTCTCTTTGGCTTGTATCCATTCGGCCCCATTCAGCCTACTGTTTTAAGACGTTTACCCCCATCCAGGCGTCAATATTTTCCTGGCGAGCGGTAGCGAGCCAGCATATATATTTTTGTTTTGACAGCAAGCTAAATTTGTACATTTTTCGATAGAAAAATTTCTCCGGCGAAGCCGGATTTCTCCATACAATGCTGGCTCGCTATTGCTCGCCAGGAAGAAATCGACACCTGGATGGGGATAAACGTCTTAAAACAGTTGGCTGAATGGGGCCGAATGGATACAAGCCAGGGAAAGAGAGAAAAGGAGAGAAAGATAAAACAAAAAAGCCCGTGACCCCCCTTAAGGTGGAGTTAACACAAATATATAATAATGTAATTACATAGCATTAGACGTGTTTAGCCTTGGGAGTCGCCCCTACCGCTGATATATGCACAACACACACACACACACACACAAACACAGCCACTCACTCTCTCTCACACACACACACGAATCACCAATTCCTTACATATTCTCCCCCATCGTTACCCTAACAAAGATCATGCTAGCGAGCTTCCATCACAGTATAGAGAGATTTACACGCTCGCAAGGCTCTCAGGACACATTATACTGGCAGTGGGAGTATATGCAGGCCCGGCCATAGTATTCTCATACATTTCGATCTCTCTTACTGATTAAACGACACTAAAATATCCATATTATATTTTTTCACCAACCAACTTCACTTCTAAACTTAATTAATGAAATCAACAAATACATGTGGCACTCCAAGGACTCGAACCTAGGATACTCACACCGAAATTCCGCGCACTTATGCATTACGATATCAAGACAGTATATATCAGGTATGTAATTGATAGGGAGAGTTAATGCCGCTGGAGATAAGTTACACAATATGTAGACACATTTAAGTTTAGCCATCCGGCTAGTCGAGTGGATAGCGTCTTTACTTCCTACCTAGGAGGTTGGGTGTTCGCTCTGCGCTTGGCCGTGAAGGTACTGTATATGCCACCAAAGTTCTAATCCCTGGTTGGTTACTGTCTCCCTTGAGCACAGGGATGGGGAAGTGATCTCTGTTGGTTATTACAGCGCTATTGAATCGCAAAGGAGAGCAATTACACCGCAAAGGAGAGCAATTACACGTGCTTATATCTAACTTGTACTATTATTATCTATGTTATTATTATTATTATTGATATTGATATATATATATATATATTCTGACATACGGAGCCCTGTATGTTAATTTAAGAGTTAGAATTAAGAGTTGAAGGAGCCCACTACCCAAACGGTGAAGCAGACTAGCGAACGAGCGAGTGGGCAAACCATCTCGCCCCATACCAGCATGCTAGCCTTCACACCTCGATGACCGATGCTATGACGTATGATCGACGCCAGGAGCTGTGAGTGGACCACGCACCTGTTATGTGATTCGAGGAGCTATGATTGGAGCGCGCACCATCACTCGCCTCCTGATTCGTTCCTACACCATCATTGTTTGGTATATAAGACCCGAGTTGTGGGCATTCAAATCAGTCTCATTTGGAGTTGGGGAAGGTGAACTTGCAGCTGGAGGAAGACGGGGTGAAGTATTATAATGGGATTGTGACTGTCAGTCAGATTATATAAATGTGTGTTAAGTGTGTTCGGTGTAAACACTTACGTTATGTTGGTTAGTGAGATATGTGATTGGGAATTAACGTGATGTGTTTAATGTGTGTAATGTGTTTAACTATTTGATTGGGAATTAACGTGAACGCTACTATTACGTGTTTAACGATTTAATTGCGAATTAACGTGAACACTATTATTATGTGTTTAACTATTTAATTGGGAATTAACGTGAACGCTACTATTATGTGTTTAACTATTTGATTGGGAATTAACGTTAACGCTATTATTATGTACTTAACTATTTTAGTTGACTAACTTGTGGACTAAAGCAACTCTTTAAGTAATTGGGTTATGATGAAAGTAATACTATTGTTTTATATTAATACTTACGAGTTCTTTCATTTTCTTTGAATTAAGCTTACATTGCTTAATGGTGCTTAGTACGGTGATGCTATTGTCTCGTATTAGTAATATCGCCTTAGACTAACATGGCTGTGTTAATATTACTTCTAGTGATTTCCTAAGCTGAAGAAAATTCTTTTGCTTCAAAATATTATATTTTGCTTTTCATATTATTTGAGTGAGACCTGAATCGAATCTATGAAACGATCCTGTAACTTTATTTACTCATAATCAAACCTCAATGTTACGTGGTTAAGAAATACATTTAACTAATTATTAAATATATATCTAACTTTTTATGTGACTTTGATATTACTCCTGATGATAATAATAATATAATACTATTAACGTAAGACAAGAACCAAGAATAATTACATTAAATATAAATAAAAGGACATATAAGAAAACTATCTATTCATTTCAAAAAGGGTAAGAAACAGAAATATTCTTACTTTAATATTTATCTTTCAAGACTTTTTATAAAATTAATAGTCCTTCTTTAGCTATAACTTATTCGGTTCATAACCATAGCCTACTAAGCTTCGGTTAAATAATAATTCTTTATAAATACTACATGACTTTAATTAGTTTCAGTATTTTTCATAATTAAAGTGTATCAGTCAATAAAGGTTACTAAGTCCTAAGATCCAAAAGGAAAGGAAGCAACAACAGGAAATTATTTTATTAGATTTTACTTTTGTTTTGCCTTCAGCTGACTGATACCTTAATATATATCTCTGTGCTATCTAGATTCATCAAGTTAACCACTTGAGGATCAAGATACGTAACTATATATATATATATATATATATAATATATATATATATATATATATATATATATATATATATATATATATATATATACCTTTGATTACTTGATATACCTTTATATCCTTATATTAAATAGGTAAATGATTATGGACAGATATAGTTACCCGTTTCATGTTCAAGTTTGTGTTTACAGTGCATACAATTCAAGCCGATCCACTCTATAGTGTGAATCGGCTTGAATGACCAAAGTTGATATAAAATTGGAGTTGTTGCTGAACTTTTGAGTCCAGGTATACAGAGAGAGAGAGAGAGGGAGACAGAGAGAGAGAGAGAGAGCACAGGAATATTGGTTAAAAAACATGTATCGAGTATTTGCGGAAGAATGCGCTAGAAATTTAAATAAAAGTCTAAAGCTTGTGTTTAGATTTGGTCCCTGAAGATATGTACGCAACAGGTATACGGCAAGGTGAACAATCCTTTAGTATAACAGAAAATGTACAAAAGGAATTACTGGATTTATTAATTTTTGTTTTCCAAACGCCCTAATTCCCGAGATTAAAATTTTGACAGTGCGGGTTCGATCCACCGACCCTGTGATCAGCAACCGACGCTCTACTGACTATGCCACGGCTACAGTTCGTTTATTTTCAGCTGGCCATAAACTGTCATGTGCCCATCTTAATAACACAGCTATTAAGGAATTTGTTTGTTAGCGATGTATGTTGTTAATTAGCAAAACTTGCTATTAATATGACGCAGATTGTAAGACGTTCGGCCCATTACCTTGGCGATTGTAAGTCCTTTAACCTCATTTCTTTGTCAATATTAAGACCTTTCGTACCATTAAGGTGTCGATTTTATCCTGGCAAGCGATAGGGAGCCAGTAATTTAGGAGGAACCAGCCTTCAGCCGGTATATTTTTCTATCGAAAAATGTACACATTTACCTAGATTTTTTTTTGTTAAAGCTTGGTATAAGTCTAAGGAGAAAACTAATAAATATATGTACAAATGAATAAATCGATAACAAATCTATACCCTACCCCCTTAAAGTTACTGCCAGATGATTTTACACGACTTAGGAAAGATCTCGATGAATCAGAGGGTTAACTCCTTTAATATTGAACCCCTTCAACACCATGACCCCTTTTGACTTTTGATTCTGACTAAAATGTGATGATTTTATGCAGCTTAAGAAGGACCTATGTTATTAAGAAGCTATATAAAGATTGAATTTACCCATTTGAGTCGTGAAGGTAGATTGTAAACTAAAGAAATACGTCTAATGGTAACCAGAATACGATAACATTACGTCATGGTGCTGAAGGGGTTAAGGATGCATTTCATCCTTTTATTCTGGCTAACAGTAGACAACTTTATGTAATTTAGGAATACATTTTCGAAGGTAAATATATATAAACTTTGATTCTTAGAAGGCCTTCCAATGTTGAAGACATACTGTTAGGTTTAAAATGATCTCAATCAGCCCTCGTAACCCCTTGAGGATATGACGCGTTTTAATACTTAATTCTGGCTATCATTAGACGATTTAAGACAGCTTAGGAAGGATCTGTGGGAAATAAGAGGGTACAGACTATCTTAATCAACCCCCTGCCTTCCATATACCCTTCCTAAGCTGAATAAAATAGCCTAATAATAGCCAGAAAACAGAAAAAGAAGTGCGTCATCGATCCTCAGAGGGTTAACTCTGACTGGTCCTTTTTAAGTATAATATATTCTGGAGTTAGGAAAATAAAGTAAAATTGTATCTTATTGAAAGTTTTAAATATTGAAGAAATAAAAATAAAATATAATACACTATATTATAATTAAATATATAAATTTTTAACTAAATAAATTGTACGATTATAATTAACTTCCTGTTTTTATGACAATACTGAGAAATAATACAAATAAAATATTTTCCCCATCGTTAACAGTGAAGTGGTCTCCAATACAAAGTTTCAAATATTATTTTTATATATTGAATTATATACAATCTCCTCCTATTAGGGTAAATATTTCTCTTTTTATTACTGAATATATATATTTACAGAAAAATATTTGTGTAAGAGGATATTTGCGTAAGAGGATATTTGCGTAAGAGGATATTTGTGTAAGAGGATATTTGTGTAAGAGGATATTTGCGTAAGAGGATATTTGTGTAAGAGGATATTTGTGTAAGAGGATATTTGTGTAAGAGGATATTTGTGTAAGAGGATATTTGCGTAAGAGGATATTTGTGTAAGAGGATATTTGCGTAAGAGGATATTTGCGTAAGAGGATATTTGTGTAAGAGGATATTTGTGTAAGAGGATATTTGTGTAAGAGGATATTTGCGTATGAGGATATTTGTGTAAGAGGATATTTGTGTAAGAGGATATTTGCGTAAGAGGATATTTGTGTAAGAGGATATTTGTGTAAGAGGATATTTGTGTAAGAGGATATTTGTGTAAGAGGATATTTGCGTAAGAGGATATTTGTGTAAGAGGATATTTGTGTAAGAGGATATTTGTGTAAGAGGTCCAACAGAGTACATACAGTGAAAGTAAATGACTATATAATGCACCAACATTTACATATCGAATGTGTGTGTTTTTTATAGATGTGGTAATATTATGGTTGCGTAAGTTCAGAACTATTATGTACTATAGTCTATTCGCTGTAAATAGGCGAGAAACCATGACCTCTATCCTCTGTAACTAAAAAAGGGCTAGAGCAAATTGGCTGTAAATTTCCACATCTATTCCTTGACTGACTCTTCCCAAATGATAGAAAGGTTAGCTCGATTACGCTAGTAATTTTTTAGTTACAGAGGTTAGAGGTGATAATTTCTCGCCTACTTGCAGCGAATAAACTATAGCCAAGGTACCCGTACCTTGGTAGGGTTAAAGAGTAGTCCCGATCATATAACGATACCAAGACAGCAACATGATAATAAATTCTACGGTTATCATACCAAGGGTGACAGGATAATGGCATATCCATAGTCCTTATGGTTTGAGGGCTAGAGGGATATAGACATACTATAGCCTACAACTATATATGTATTTCATTTATGTTGCTAAAATACATGTAATATTATATTTGTTCGCTAATACGTACATTTATATTCAAAGTGATACATATATTTGCATATATATATATATATATATATATATATACAGTATATATATTATATATATATATATTATATATACAGTATATATGTTATATTTGTATTAATTTCACTCCACCCTAAGGCACTAATCATGCACCATTATGAATCCTAGTGTGTGATAGAGTGTGCACCCTCAGCCACTAATCATGCACCACCATGAACCCTCAGACATCATACACGAACCTCTGAATTGAAAGTATTAGGTACAGATTTAACGAGAAAATTTAATTATGGTTGGGATAGACTGCCTCAAAGATATATGTATGGTATTTGGGTCATAGAGAACAAAATACAATCACGCTAATAAGTGATGCCTCAGCACCAAGCATATTTTGATCAATAATTGGTTTCAGCAATATCCAAGTCATTTCTTCTTATTGAGTGAAATATACAAATATGTTCCATCACTTACCCACCCTATTCAACATCTGACAGACATTAATACAGCACAGAGCAAGCCAAACGTAATGACAGCTGGGACATGACTTATTAGCGCGACTGTACAACGCTGTCTTCTATATAGGGTACTGTATATGTATAAAGTAAGTGTTGCATAGTAGGTTTATATGTTTATGTCACTCTAGCCCCCAAACCCTTGGGACTATGGAGCTGTGACTTGACATGGGTATTCAGGGGGCGGTGCTAGAAAAGGTTTTCAGCGAAAACATATGTGTATATATATATATATATATAACATTTGCGCTACGAGGTATTTGATACTCGTTGAGTATATTATCACATGACCAGTGTATCTATTATATGTAATTATGTGTAAATCTCTCTCCATCACCCCCCCCCCCCCCCACACACACAATATAGTAAATAATATTCTTTCAGACAGTGCTATGAGTCAAGCCTTACTGATAATAGCTGGTAAGCTCACTGGTAAAGGTCATATATATATTTTAATATATATAAATATATTCGCGCGCACAGGAATATTGGTTAAAAAACATGTATCGAATATTTGCGGAAGAATGCGCTAGAAATTTAAATAAAAGTCTAAAGCTTGTGTTTAGATTTGGTCCCTGAAGATATGTACGCAACAGGTATACGGCAAGGTGAACAATCCTTTAGTATAACAGAAAATGTACAAAAGGAATTACTGGATTTATTAATTTTTGTTTTCCAAACGCCCTAATTCCCGAGATTAACATTTTGACAGTGCGGGTTCGATCCACCGACCCTGTGATCAGCAACCGACGCTCTACTGACTATGCCACGGCTACAGTTCGTTTATTTTCAGCTGGCCATAAACTGTCATGTGCCCATCTTAATAACACAGCTATTAAGGAATTTGTTTGTTAGCGATGTATGTTGTTAATTAGCAAAACTTGCTATTAATATGACGCAGATTGTAAGACGTTCGGTCCATTACCTTGGCGATTGTAAGTCCTTTAACCTCATTTCTTTGTCAATATTAAGACCTTTCGTACCATTAAGGTGTCGATTTTATCCTGGCAAGCGATAGGGAGCCAGTAATTTAGGAGGAACCAGCCTTCAGCCGGTATATTTTTCTATCGAAAAATGTACACATTTACCTAGATTTGTTTTTGTTAAAGCTTGGTATAGGTCTAAGGAGAAAACTAATAAATATATGTACAAATGAATAAATCGATAACAAATCTATACCCTACCCCCTTAAAGTTACTGCCAGATGATTTTACACGACTTAGAAAAGATCTCGATGAATCAGAGGGTTAACTCCTTTAATATTGAACCCCTTCAACACCATGACCCCTTTTGACTTTTGATTCTGACTAAAATTTGATGATTTTATGCAGCTTAAGAAGGACCTATGTTATTAAGAAGCTATATAAAGATTGTATTTACCCATTTGAGTCGTGAAGGTAGATTGTAAACTAAAGAAATACGTCTAATGGTAACCAGAATACGATAACATTACGTCATGGTGCTGAAGGGGTTAAGGATGCATTTCATCCTTTTATTCTGGCTAACAGTAGACAACTTTATGTAATTTAGGAATACATTTTCGAAGGTAAATATATATAAACTTTGATTCTTAGAAGGCCTTCCAATGTTGAAGACATACTGTTAGGTTTAAAATGATCTCAATCAGCCCTCGTAACCCCTTGAGGATATGACGCGTTTTAATACTTAATTCTGGCTATCATTAGACGATTTAAGACAGCTTAGGAAGGATCTGTGGGAAATAAGAGGGTACAGACTATCTTAATCAACCCCCTGCCTTCCATATACCCTTCCTAAGCTGAATAAAATAGCCTAATAATAGCCAGAAAACAGAAAGAGAAGTGCGTCATCGATCCTCAGAGGGTTAACTCTGACTGGTCCTTTTTAAGTATAATATATTCTGGAGTTAGGAAAATAAAGTAAAATTGGTATCTTATTGAAAGTTTTAAATATTGAAGAAATAAAAATAAAATATAATACACTATATATAATTAAATATATACATTTTTAACTAAATAAATTGTACGATTATAATTAACTTCCTATTTTTATGACAATACTGAGAAATAATACAAATAAAATATTTTCCCCATCGTTAACAGTGAAGTGGTTTCCAATACAAAGTTTCAAATATTATTTTTATATATTGAATTATATACAATCTCCTCCTATTAGGGTACGTTCTTCTTGACTAAAATATTTCTCTTTTTATTACTGAATATATATATTTACAGAAAAATATTTGTGTAAGAGGATATTTGCGTAAGAGGATATTTGCGTAAAAGGATATTTGTGTAAGAGGATATTTGTGTAAGAGGATATTTGCGTAAGAGGATATTTGCGTAAGAGGATATTTGTGTAAGAGGATATTTGTGTAAGAGGATATTTGTGTAAGAGGATATTTGTGTAAGAGGATATTTGCGTAAGAGGATATTTGTGTAAGAGGATATTTGTGTAAGAGGATATTTGCGTAAGAGGATATTTGTGTAAGAGGTCCAACAGAGTACATACAGTGAAAGTAAATGACTATATAATGCACCAACATTTACATATCGAATGTGTGTGTTTTTTATAGATGTGGTAATATTATGGTTGCGTAAGTTCAGAACTATTATGTACTATAGTCTATTCGCTGTAAATAGGCGAGAAACCATGACCTCTATCCTCTGTAACTATAAAAGGGCTAGAGCAAATTGGCTGTAAATTTCCACATCTATTCCTTGACTGACTCTTCCCAAATGATAGAAAGGTTAGCTCGATTACGCTAGTAATTTTTTAGTTACAGAGGTTAGAGGTGATAATTTCTCGCCTACTTGCAGCGAATAAACTATAGCCAAGGTACCCGTACCTTGGTAGGGTTAAAGAGTAGTCCCGATCATATAACGATACCAAGACAGCAACATGATAATAAATTCTACGGGGTTATCATACCGAGGGTGACAGGATAATGGCATATCCATAGTCCCTATGGTTTGAGGGCTAGAGGGATACAGACATACTATAGCCTACAACTATATATGTATTTCATTTATGTTGCTAAAATACATGTAATATTCTATTTGTTCACTAATACGTAAATTTATATTCAAAGTGATACATATATTTGCATATATATATATATATATATATATATATATATATATATATTATATATATATATATTATATATACAGTATATATGTTATATTTGTATTAATTTCACTCCACCCTAAGGCACTAATCATGCACCATTATGAATCCTAGTGTGTGATAGAGTGTGCACCCTCAGCCACTAATCATGCACCACCATGAAACCTCAGACATCATACACTAACCTCTGAATTGAAAGTATTAGGTACAGATTTAACGAGAAGATTTAATTATGCTTGGGATAGACTGCCTCAAAGATATACAGTACGTATGGTATTTGGGTCATAGAGAACAAAATACAATCACGCTAATAAGTGATGCCTCAGCACCAAGCATGGTTTGATCAATAATTGGTATCAGCAATATCCAAGATTCATTTCTTCATATTGAGTGAAATATACAAATATGTTCCAACACTTACCCACCCTATTCAACATCTGACAGACATTAATACAGCACAGAACAAGCCAAACGTAATGACAGCTGGGACATGACTTATTAGCGCGACCGTACAACGCTGTCTTCTATATAGGGTACTGTATATGTATAAAGTAAGTGTTGCATAGTAGGTTTATATGTTTATGTCACTCTAGCCCCCAAACCCTTGGGACTATGGAGCTGTGACTTGACATGGGTGTTCAGGGGGGGTGCTAGAAAAGGTTTTCAGCGGAAACATGTGTGTTTGACATACGGAGCCCTGTATGTTTATTTTAGAGTTAGAATTAGAGTTGAAGGAGTGCCAAACTACCCAGGCGGCGAAGCAGACCAGCGAGCGAACTAGCGAGTGGGAAACCAGCTCGTCCACATACCAGCAAACAAGCCTTCACACCTGCGTGCATCATAGGGGACCCTGCAAACTACTTCGATGACCCGACGCTATGACGTATGATCGACGCCAGGAGCCCCCATTGGACCACGCACCTGCTACGCAACTCGAGGAGCTGTGATAGGGGCGCGCACCATCACTCGCCTCCTGATTCGTTCCTACACCATCATTGTTTAGTATATAAGACCCGAGTAGTGGGCATTCAAATCAGTCTCATTTGGAGTTGGGGAAGGTGAACTTGCAGCTGGAGGAAGACGGGGTGAAGTATTATAATGGGATTGTGACTGTCAGTCAGATTATATAAGTGTGTGTTAAGTGTGTTCGGTGTAAACACTTACGTTATGTTGGTTAGTGAGATATGTGATTGGGAATTAACGTTAAACGCTACTATTATGTACTTAACTATTTGATTGGGAATTAACGTTAACGCTACTATTATGTACTTAACTCTTTGATTGGGAATTAACGTTAACGCTACTATTATGTACTTAACTATTTGATTGGGAATTAACGTTAACGCTACTATTATGTACTTAACTATTTTAGTTGACTGACTTGTGGACTAAAGCAACTCTTTAAGTAATTGGGTTATGATGAAAGTAATACTATTGTTTTATATTAATACTTAAGAGTTCTTTCATTTTCTTTTTAATTAAGCTTACATTGCTTAACGGTGCTTAGTACGGTGATACTATTGTCTCTTATTAGTAATATCGCCTTAGACTAACATGGCTGTTTTAATGTTACTTCTAGTGATTTCCTAAGCTGAAGAAAATTCTTTTAGCTTCAAAATATTATTTTTGCTTTTCATATTATTTGAGTGAGACTTGAATCGAATCTATGAAGCGATCCTGTAACTTAATTTACTCATAATCAAACCTCAATGTTACGTGGTTAAGAAATACATTTAACTAATTATTAAATATATATCTAACTTTTTATGTGACTTTGATATTAATCCTGATGATAATAATAATATAATAATATTAACGTAAGACAAGAACAAAGAATAATAACTACATTAAATATAAATAAAAGGACATATAAGAAAACTAGCTATTCATTTAAAAAAGGGTAAGAGACAGAAATATTCTTACCTCAATATTTATCTTTCAAGATTTGTTATAGAATTAATAGTCCTTCTTTAGATATAACTTATTCGGTTCATAACCATAGCCTACTAAGCTTCGGTTAAATAATAATTCTTTATAAATACTACATGACTTTAATTAGTTTCAGTATTTTTTTCATAATTAAAGAGTATCAGTCAATAAAGGATACCAAGGCCTAAGATCCAAAAGGAAAGGAAGCAACAACAGGAAATAATTTTATTAGATTTTACTTTTGTTTTGCCTTCAGCTGACTGATACCTTAATATATATATCTGTGCTATCTAGATTCATCAAGTTAACCACTTGAGGATCAAGATACGTAACAGAAGAGTGGCGACCTCGCCAGGATTCGTTTCATACAGTTTCACTCAGTTTCATTACCGTTTCACTACTTAAAAATCAAATATTAATCATACATCATCTAATTAATGACGAAGATGCTCGAGTTTTCATAGAATCAGACCCCACAGCCCCTGATATTGACAGTCTGTCAAAATCCGAACTGAAAGTGCTTGCCTCGCATCTCCAGTTAACTGTCTCAAACATGTCCAAAGTAGAGGTGGCTCAGACCATAAAAACCCACCTGTTCCCTGTAGAAGGCGAGGAGGGTGACGGAGCAGTTGGTGGGATCCCGAGTAAACCTAGCCAACTTGATGAACAATTGCCACCTGGTTTGACCGGTGATCAAGTACTGGAACTAGCCAGAATAAAGACCGAACAAGCCAGACTAAATGTCGAACTAGAACTAGCCAGATTACAAGCAAATACCGAAGAAGCTAGCATAAAAGCCAGAATAAATACCGAACAAGCCAACGCAAGTATAGAACTAGCCAGAATAAATGCCAGTGCAACGACCGAACAATGTGAATATCAATATCGTACGGCTCAACTAAATGTCAATACAAATGCTCCCGTAATTGCTCCCCCTCTGGGATTAACTATGACTAGTGTCATTCCACCTTTCACTGAGGATAATGTGCAGGATTTCTTTGTTTTGTTTGAGGAAGTTGCTGGAGGTATGAAGTGGACAAGAGATCAATGGCCTTTTATGTTACAAACCGTTTTGACAGGGCAGGCTCGAGCCACGTATTTGTCAGAAGTAGCAGAGGTTAGGCAGGATTATGACAATCTCAAAGAAGTTATCCTAAAAACCTATCAATTGCAGCCTGAGGCTTACAGGCAATCTCTCCGTAAAAAACAGAAGAAAGTAGAAGAAACCCATAAGGTATTTGCCAGGACCATGACTAAAACTTTCAATCATTGGGTCAAGAGTAAGAAAGTCACAAGCTACAACGATCTGAAGGAGTTGGTCCTGTTAGAAAATTTCCTATGGAAAATTGATTCTTCTGTATCCTATCATTTAAAGGGGAAAAAGGTAGATTGTCTTGCCGACGCCGCTGACATGGCTGACACATACGTGCTCAACAACAAATTTCGTGGGAAGAATCCCTACGATAATTCTAGCTCTAATTTTAAGTATCCCAATCACAAATCTGACAGACCCAGTCACAAGCCTGTAACGTCTTCCCCAGCTAGCCAAAATAGAATTGTTCCCCCAACTAAAAATGCGACTCAGGGCAATGGTAACAGAGGTGGGGCCCAAAGTAATAGTAATGCTCAAAGAGGGAACGTTCCCGTATCCCCTAAAGTATGTACTTTTTGTGGCAAGAGAGGCCACCTAGCTTATCAGTGCTGGGCCAAGGAGAAAACCGAGAGATCGGGGCAGACAGTTGCCGCCGTATCTCAAACTCCATATGTGCCTTTAATGCAGGACTCCCGACAGAAGGAGTACCTAGCACCAAAAGTTCCTTTAATACAAGACTCCCGACAGGAGTACCTAGCAGCTAACGTAAACCATCTAGACAGGGGTGTAGTAGCATGTGTGGTGCAACCCACTAGGGTTAAGCCAATAATAATTTCTCCATCAGTGCAGGACAGTTACCGTCCCTTTATTTCATCTGGCAACGTGAGATTAAATGGTTGCATGCATGAGGTAAAAATTCTGAGAGACACAGGTTCTACTAGCACCCTCATGGTGAATCCTTACACTGAGTGCCCACCTGGCGAACCAGTTATAATGAGAGGTGCTGGAGGCCAATTTTATGCATACTTGGTAAAAGGCGAAATTGAATGTGTTACTACAGGGTGAGGCCACCATAGCTTTGTGTAGGTCCCAAGATATTCCTGTGCCCGGGGTAACACTCCTTTTGGGGAATGATGTAGTAGGTGAGAAGGTCCGACCAGACCCCATTTTGTCACTTTCCCCTGTTAACGAGCCACTAACCGGTGAGCTCGAAAAGGAGATGCCAACTGTTTTCCCTGTGTGTGCTGTCACACGTTCAATGTCTCAAGTAGCAGTTCCCTCAGACAGAAATGTACCGATTGTAAGAGTTGATGAAAGGGATGATGAGAGTGTGAATGACGCTCCAACTGTGCCTGATGATGTGACTGAGGTGGATTTATCTGACACCTTTATGGCTCATCTTGACCCTAACGATGACCATGAAACCCCTCCAAATTGTCCTAGTGGCCTGGTAGAGCTACAGAAAGATGATAGAGAATGCAAGGAGTTAGCTGCCAGGGCCGTGAGCGAAGAGGAATGTGAGAAGGAGGGTGGTGAATGTTTCTACCTCAAAGGAGGAGTATTGTGGCGTAGATGGAGACAGCCACACAGACCAATCGATGACGGGGCCTGGGACGTCCATCAAGTAGTAGTCCCCAAACCTTGTCGTAGAGATATCATGGAAATGGCACATTGTATACCATTGGCAGGACACCTAGGTGTGAGAAAAACTCTAGACAGAATCAGAGCCCACTTTCACTGGCCAGGAATGCGTGCAGAAGTAGTGGAGTTTTGTAGAGTGTATCACACCTGCCAGATGACCGGAAAACCCAATCAAAAGGTGCCTGTACATCCTCTGGTGCCCTTGCCCGTCTTCGAGAATCCTTTTACTCGGGTGGTAGTGGACATTGTAGGCCCATTGCCTAAGACTTCCCAAGGTAACATTTATTTATTAACGATTATGGACATGGCAACTCGCTACCCAGAGGCTATACCCTTAAGGACTACCTCTGCTCCAACTGTCATCAAGGAACTGCTCAAATTCTTCACCAGAATGGGTTTCCCCCATGAGGTGCAAAGTGATCAAGGAACTAATTTTACCTCTAACATTTTTCAGCAGTCCCTGAAGGAGTTGGGTATCGAGCATGTTAAGTCGAGCACCTACCACCCAGAGAGTCAAGGGGTTCTCGAACGGTATCATCAAACCTTGAAAGCCATGTTGCGTAAATATTGTACATAGACCGGAGTTGAGTGGGGTAAGGGGGTACCTTTTCTTTGATTTGCTACTTGTGAGGTTCCAACTGAATCCCTGGGTTTTTCCCCAAATGAGCTAGTTTTCGGTCACCAGGTAAGAGGTCCTTTGCAACTATTGCAGGATAGCCTAGTTGGCCAGGAGGGGAACCAAAACCTCCTCAAGTATGTTTCAGATTTCAAAACCCGGCTGAGATCCTCATGTGAGTTTGCAGCTCAAAACTTGACAGTGGCTAAAAGCTCCATGAAGAAATGGTATGACAGAAAAGCCTGTGAGAGGGAGTTTCAGCCCGGTGATGAGGTTTTGGTCCTGCTCCCCGTTTTTGGCCAACCTTTATCTGCCAAGTTCAGGGGCCCATATAAGATCATTCAGAAGGTGAGCATTACCGATTATCTAGTAACTACCCCAGACAGGAGAAAGCCCACGCAAGTATTCCATATAAATATGTTGAAACCCTACCATAGGTCCCCTGATTCCTCTCCTCCAGATTCTCCCACTGTGGCAGTGAATGTCAGGACCTGTGGACAGCCTGGTGCGGACGAAGTCTTCAGTTCTCTTACTGACCCGCAACAGACTGTTTCAGAGCCTGAAGGTATCCATGCAGACTTTGACTTGTCATGTAGCCTATCCAACTTTAAGTATAACTTAGTAGCTTGGGGGGAATTACCATCTAAACTATGTCATCTTCCCTCTGATCAAGCGAACCAACTAATCTCTGTTTTATCTCAGTCTCCCAGTGTGTTCCGTGATACTCCATGGCTCACTTCTTTGGCCGTGCACGACATCGACGTAGGGGATGCAACACCCATTAAACTATCCCCCTACCGTGTCTCACCACAACGCAGGAGTATACTGCAGGTCGAGCTTGACTTCATGTTGTCAAACGAGCTGATCACTAGGGCCTTAAGCCAGTGGAGTAGTCCGGTCATACTTGTGCCAAAGCCAGACGGGAGCCATAGGTTATGTATGGACTATAGGCAAGTTAATGCTGTCACAAAGAACGATACCTACCCACTGCCACGGATCGACGACTGCATTGACCAGATTGGTACAGCCACCTATATCAGCAAGATTGACTTAATGAAGGGATATTGGCAAGTAGCTCTCACCCCTAGAGCGAGGGAAATATCATGCTTTGTAGTCAATAATCAAGCCTTCTGCTGTAACGTAATGCCCTAAGCCTTGAAAAACACTCCAGCTACATTCCAGCGCCTCATGAATTTGGTGACTGAAGGGGTACCTGGATGCGTTGTCTACATCGACGATATTCTTATCTTTTCACAGTCATGGGAGGAGCATCTTTACCAACTTAGATTGCTGTTCTTAAATCTTGCTGATGCCAATCTGGTGGTAAATCTTAAGAAATGCACCTTTGTAAAGAGTACGGTCCAGTATCTGGGATATACGGTAGGTCAGGGGCAGGTTGCACCTCCTCAAGCAAAGGTAGTCTATTCTAGAATTCCCAACTCCTAGCACTAAGAAACATATCCAAAGGTACCTAGGAATGATTGGTTATTATAGGCATTTCATCTTAAACTTTTCTAGGTTAACAGCTCCCCTGACATATCTTCTCCGTAAGGATGTGAAGTTTGAGTGGTCCTCCGAATGTGAGGAGGCCTTTAATGCTACCAAATATATTTTATCAAATTATCCTGTACTCAGAACTCCTGATTTTAACAGATCTTTTTCCCTAGCAGTGGATGCGAGCAATACCGGGGTTGGTGCAGTATTGCTACAGGAAGACGACTGTGAAGTATTGCATCCTGTGTGCTATTTTAGTAAAAAATTAAATTCTGCTCAACGTAACTATTCAGTCATTGAGAAGGAGCTGTTAGCATAAATTTTATCCCTTCAATACTTTGCTGTCTATGTGCAATCTGCCTCTGGTGCCATCACTGTGTATACTGACCATCACCCCTTAACATTTTTGCATAAGTTCCAAAATAAAAACCAGCGACTGACCAGGTGGAGTTTGTTGCTGCAGGAGTACTCCCTGGATGTTAAACATATTAAGGGGGTCCAGAACGTGCTAGCCGATTGCCTATCACGTATCTATTAAAGATTGCATTTACCAGGTTGGCCTCATACAGCAGTAAGAGAGAGGATTTGGGCAACTAGCTCTCCCTTGTAGCGAGGTAAATATCATGCTTTAGTAGTGCGCTTTCAAGCCTTCAGCTGTGAGATAATGCCTTGCAGTTCGAATAACGCTCCAGCTACGTTCCGGCTATGTTCTGATGTGGTACCTGGAGACGTTGCCTACTTTGGGTGTTATCCTTATTATATCCTCATTATATTCTTGCTGTTGCCAATCTGGTGGTGAATCTAATTATGTAGTATGTATAATATTATGTACTATACTCCTTAAACTCTTTTCTAGGGGGGAGGTCTGACATACGGAGCCCTGTATGTGTTTCTTTAAGAGTTAGAGTTAAGAGTTGAAGGAGTGTCGAATTACCCAGGCGGCGAAGCAGACCAGCGAGTGGAAACCAGCTCGCCTGCATACCAGCAAACAAGCCTTCACACCTGCGTGCATCATATGGGACCCTGCAAACTACTTCGATGACCCGACGCTATGACGATGATCGAGGCCATTGGACCATGCATCTGCTACGCAACTAGAGGAGCTGTGATTGGGGCGCGCACCATCCCCCGCCTCCTGATTCGTTCCTACACCATCATTGCATAATATATAAGACCCGAGTAGTGGGCATTCAAATCAGTCACATTTGGAGTTGGGAAGGTGAACTTGCAGCTGGAGGAAGACGGGGTGAAGTATTATACTGGGATTGTGACTGTCAGTCAGATTATATAAGTGTGTGTTAAGTGTGTTCGGTATAAAACACTTATGTTGGTTAGTGAGATATGTGATTGGGAATTAACGTTAGCGCTACTATTATGTACTTAACTATTTTAGTTGACTGACTTGTGGACTAAAGCAACTCTTTAAGCAATTGGGTTATGATAGAAGTAATACTATTGTTTTATATTAATACTTGCGAGTTCTTTCATTTTCTTTTAATTAAGCTTGCATTGCTGGTAAGAACAAGAACGGTGATATTATTGTCTCATATTAGTAATATCGCCTTAGACTAACATGGCTGTTTTAATGTTACTTCTAGTGATTTCCTAAGCTGAAGAAAATTATTTTAGCTTCAAAATATTATTTTTGCTTTTCATATTATTTGAGTGAGACCTGAATCGAATCTATGAAGCGATCCTGTAACTTAATTTACTCATAATCACACCTCAATGTTACGTGGTTAAGAAATACATTTATCTAATTATTAAATATATATCTAACTTTTTATGTGACTTTGATATTAATCCTGATAATAATAATATAATACTATTAACGTAAGACAAGAACCAAGAATAATAGCTACATTAAATATAAATAAAAGGACATGATATAAGAAAACTATCTATTAATTTCAAAAAGGGTAAGAGACAGAAATATTCTTACCTTAATATTTATCTTTCAAGACTTGATATATAATTAATAGTCCTTCTTTAGATATAACTTATTCGGTTCATAACCATAGCCTACTAAGCTTCGGTTAAATAATAATTCTTTATAAATACTACATGACTTTAATTAGTTTCAGTATTTTTCCATAATTAAAGAGTATCAGTCAATAAAGGATACCAAGTCCTAAGATCCAAAAGGAAAGGAAGAAACAACAGGAAATAATGTTATTAGATTTTACTTTCGTTTTGCCTTCAGCTGTCTGATACCTTAATATATATCTCTGTGCTATCTAGTTTCATCAAGTTCACCACTTGAGGATCAAAATACGTAACAATATATATATATATATATATATATATATATATATATATATAGTATATTATCTTCTTTACAACTTTGACCCATTGACATATTTCCAGCGACTAAAAAAAAAAAAAAAACACAAGTATAAACGCAACAAACTGTCGTAACCAATAAATGACAAAGCAGATAAAACAAATGTGTGAACAAAGTTAAGGGGACAGTGGCTGTTTGTTTGGTTTATATATTCATTTATTCATATATGTTTTTAGTTTCCTCCCTAGACCTCCATCAAGCTTAGATAAACACCCCCTAGACACCCCTTCAAGATAGATTTGTACATTTTTCGGTAGAAAAATTTCCCGGCCAAGGGCCGATTCCTCCAAAAAAGACAGGCTCGCTCTTGCTCGCCAGGAAAAAATCGACACCTAAATGGCACGAAGGGTCCTAATATTGACAAAGAAATGGGGTGAAAGGTCATAAAATCCCCAAACTAATGGCGCCAACGTCTTAAAATCTCAAAACTAGTGGGGCTAAACATGAGGGAGGGGGAGGACTCGAAAAAACCAACTGTCTCCCCTTAAGAGGACTGTATCTGCCCTGAACAGTACCGTGTGCACTGGAATAACATGACCGGAAATGAGAACTGTGCCTCTGATTACAAAGACACAGGGGAGGTGTGGTGGAGTGGTCTTGCCACTGGCCTGGTAATCCAAAGGTCCCGGGTTCAAATCCCGATGTATCAATGGGAAGATATTATTGGGATGGAATTTGTGCTGTACCTAGTATCAGTGCATTACCACAAGCCCACCGAAACGTCAATAAAATACCCTCATTGTTCCCTGATTAAATAGCACTGTATGAATATTCCCATATTCAAAATATGCTATAGGGGTGCAATGCCTGGTGAGTTATCTGCTCAACAGGTGGCGGTGTGTAAGTGTGAGAGTCCGAGTGTAGGGGGTGAGACAGTGAAGCACGGGAACGAGATGGCTTCAGAGATGGGGTCGTTTCGGGCCATGAGTGAGCACCGTGCCTCATGGGAAGGCAAGATGGCAGGTGCTTGTTGTACTCTACGTGCTTCACATGTCTCACTCCCTAGACTGGAACAAGACCTCACGGGCTTCACTGTTCATTGTAAAGCGGTGAATGTTAAGGCTCTCAGCCTATGCCCGAGAGGAAGTAAGTTGGAATATAGACAAAAAAAAAAATATATATATATATATCTGTCTGTTTGTTTTTGTCTGACCACCACAAATGATAGGAAGCTCACTGCCCGCGGAGACACTTGGGTAAATGTGTGTGTGTGTGTGTGTGTGTGTGTTACCATACTGTCTTGAAGAGTTTTACATGAAACCAATAAAACCAAATATATCAGATATAAACCAAATATATCAGATATAAACCAAATATATCAGATATAAACCAAATATATCAGATATAAATTCTAAAGGTAAGGATAAAGTTCAAAGGTCAATATCAACTGTTCTTAATCTCTCCTACATTACAGTTTATCCAGATTAAGGGGAGGCAGACCGTTTTTTCTGGACCCCCTTCTCCCTAATGTCTAGCCCCACTAGTTATAAGAATATAAGACTTTCGGTCCATTAGTTTGGCGATTTTAACACCTTTCGCCCCATTTCGTTGTCAATTTTAAGACCTTTCGTGCCATTTAGGTGTCTATTATTTCCTGGCGAGCGATAGCTAGCCTGCAATTTTAAGAGGAATTGGCTTTCGGCCGGAACATTTCTCTACCGAAAAATTTACAAATTTATCTTGAAGGGGGGTCTAGGGGGTGTTTTTCTAAGCTTGATGGGGGTCTAGGGAGGAAACTAAAAACATATATGAATACATGAATTAATAGACCAAACAAACGGCCAGTCTCCCCTTAAGTTCATTTATTTGACTTTTATTTCAATACAGTAACATCTTCCACTCCTTTCATTACACAGTGGAGACATTGGAAAACTGCCCTTATACCGCCCCCTTCAGACGGACACAATATGGCGGCTGAGGCAAACCGATCTGTGGAACGCTTCCTATATAGGGCACCTGACCTTGGCCATCCTGCTGTCTGCATACTGATGATGGTGTCGTCTGGGTGGTGGTGGTGATGATGAGTTGTTGTGATTTTGGTGGGGGTGAGTGATTGTTGGTGGTGGTGAGTGATTGTTGGTGGTGGTGAGTAATTGTTGGTGAAGTGTTTGGTGATGATGGTGGTGGTGAGTGATTGTTGGTGAAGTGGGTGGTGATGATGGTGGTGGTGAGTGATTGTTGGTGAAGTGGGTGGTGATGATGGTGGTGGTGAGTGATGGTGGTGATGGTGGTGAGTGATTGTTGGTGAAGTGGGTGGTGATGATGGTGGTGGTGAGTAATTGTTGGTGGAGTGTTTGGTGATGATGGTGGTGGTGAGTGATTGTTGGTGAAGTGTTTGGTGATGATGGTGGTGGTGAGTGATTGTTGGTGAAGTGTTTGGTGATGATGGTGGTGGTGAGTGATTGTTGGTGAAGTGGGTGGTGATGATGGTGGTGAGTGATTGTTGGTGAAGTGGGTGGTGATGATGGTGGTGGTGAGTGATTGTTGGTGAAGTGGGTGGTGATGATGGTGGTGGTGAGTGATTGTTGGTGAAGTGGGTGGTGATGATGGTGGTGGTGGTGAGTAATTGCATTTCCATTCTACATCGATGTTTACGGCTCCAATTTCCTTATAGCCTGAAACTCGCAAGTGGTCAATTAGTCATACCAGCTCTCTTCCAACTTGTCACTCCCGAAGTACGGGGAATTCCCTTGAGCGCGTTTTCTTCCAACATTCGATCGGTAACTGAATCTTGGGAGCCTTTTGGGAGTCCTTTTACATAGATATTGGCACGTAAAATGAAAGGAGATAGTTTTAAGGGGGGATGGGCGTATTTATTTGCTCATTACCGGTACTGAAGGGGTTAACAGACTGGATTTGATAAAAAAAAATAATAATAATAATAATAATAAAAATAATAATAATAATAATAAAAATAATAATAATAATAATCCGGAAAAAACGCTCATGTATCTGTCATAATTTGTATCCCTAGATTCAGGAGAGGGTCAGGACGCTCATTATCGAATTTTACCCGGGTCTCAGTGTTCTTTCCCGTCGCTACCGAATTACACTGTCACGAAAAAGATACATGTCGGGAGAGGTTAGCAGCCTTTTCTATACCCCCCCCCCCCCCCCCCCTTCCCTTCCCCTGGTATCATGTCAGAACGGCCACACTCCGAAACGGCCTCAGTCTTCTAGCCTACCTCTATCCAATTTAAATTAACTTAACAAGACGTGACTTGACTTAAGGGGAGGTTTTTAGTTTGTTTCCTATTCCTCCAGCAATCTTAAAACTTCACCCCCTTGACCCCCTTTCAAGATAAATTTGTAAATTTTTCGGTAGAAATATGTCCCGGCCGAAGGCCGGTTACTCTTAATTTACAGGCTCGCTTTCGCTCGCCAGGATAAAATCGACACCTAAATGGCACGAAAGTTCTTAAAATTGACAGAATTGGGTGGAAATTCTTAAAATCACCAAACTAATGGGGCAAACGTCTTAAAATCTCAAAAGCAATGGGGCTAGACATGAGGAAGAAAGGGGTCAAGAAAAACGTCCCTCAAATGGAAATCTTCCCTTAATCTAACCTAAACTAACTTACCACTTAGCCTAACCTTACCTAACCTAACCTAAGCATGCTTAGAATCGTAGTCGTTTTTGGTTGTGTCCGTTTGGGGGCGGGGACGGGCGGCGGGGGGCAGGGGGGCGACGCAAGACAGAGCCATATCTGACCTAACTAAACCTGTAAGCATGTTTAGGATCGTAGCCGTTTGATTTGTAGCCGTTTGGGTCGTGGCCATTTAGGAGTGCGGCCGTTCTGATGTACTTCCCTCCCCCATCCCAAAATGACCGACATCAGAGCGCAGGAGGAAGACAGAAAGTGTATGCCATTAAGGGCGCCCACCTCGTTTTTATTCTCTTTCTCTCTCCCTCTCTCTCTGAGCTGTATCCATTCGGCCCCATTTAGCCTACTGTTTTAAGACGTTTATCCCCATCCAGGTGTCGTTTTTTTCCTGGCGAGTGGTAGCGAGATAGCATATTTTTAAACATGTTTTTGACAGGAGGCTAAATATGTACATATTTCGATAGAAAAATGTCTCCGGCGAAGCCGGATTTCTCCACCATACAATGCTGGCTCGCTATCGCTCACCAGGAAGAAATCGACACTTGGATGGGGATACACGTCCTAAAATAGTAGGCTGAATGGGGCCGAATGGATACAAGCCAGAGAAAAGGAGAGAGAAAAAGCAGGTGACCCCCCCTTAATATATTTACGTGGTGTGTCGGGGGATAGCAACATCATCATGCTCGGAGACGCACAGTAATCGCTCTGGGGCGGACACACACGCAAACCTTGGCCGCGGGATTACTCTATGCAACCCAGAGAGGGAGCATTTGTATCGTCTCGTGCTGGTTTGAGGCAGATGGAAATGGGTGTGTAGCTATAGGCTATTCGCTGTAAGTAGGCGGGAAATCATGAACTCATGCTGGCTCGCTATCGCTCGCCAGGAAGAAATCGACACCTGGACGGAGATAAACGTCTTAAGGGGAGGTTTTTAGTTCGTTCCCTAGAATTCCATCAAGCTTAAAATTACACCCCCTAGACCCTCTTTCAAGATAAATTTGTACATTTTTCGGTAGAAAAATGTTCCGGCCAAAGGCCGGTTCCTCTTAAATTACAGGCTCGCTATCGCTCGCCAGGATAAAATCGACACCTAAATGGCACGAAAGGTCTTAAAATTGACAGAAATAGGGCAAAGGTTCCTAAAATCACCAAACTAATCGAGCGAACGTCTTAGAATATCAAAAGCAATGGGGCTAAACATGAGACAGAAAGGAGTCCAGAAAAAAAATCCTCAAGTGGAAATCTCCCCTTAAAACAGTAGACTGAATGGGTCCGAATAGATACAAGCCAGGGAAAGAAATAAAAGCAGGTGACCCCCCCTTAATGGCAAACAAACATGTAGCTATCGTCTATTCGCTGTAAGTAGGCGAGACATCACGACCTCTATCCTCTGCAACTCAAAAAGGGCTGGAGCAAGTGGGCCCCATGCTCCAGGTCTAGCAGTGCTCACAATATACGTTAATAACATATTATATTTAGGACTGAATATATATATACAGTATTTTTCGATGGACACATTTCGAGGCTAAGAACTTGCAGGCATGCTATCGCTCACCCAGATCAATATCAACTCCTGAATGGGGTGACGTGTCATATAATAATGGGGTGACGTGTCATATAATCGTGGGGTGACGTGTCATATAATAATGGGGTGACGTGTCATATAATAATGGGGTGACGTGTCATATAATAATGGGGTGACGTGTCATATAATAATGGGGTGACGTGTCATATAATAATGGGGTGACGTGTCATATAATAATGGGGTGACGTGTCATATAATAATGGGGTGACGTGTCATATAATAATGGGGTGACGTGTCATATAATAATGGGGTGACGTGTCATATAATAATGGGGTGACGTGTCATATAATAATGGGGTGACGTGTCATATAATAATGGGGTGACGTGTCATATAATAATGGGGTGACGTGTCATATAATAATGGGGTGACGTGTCATATAATAATGGGGTGACGTGTCATATAATAATGGGATGACGTGTCATATAATAATGGGGTGACGTGTCATATAATAATGGGGTGACGTGTCATATAATAATGGGGTGACGTGTCATATAATAATGGGGTGACGTGTCATATAATAATGGGGTGACGTGTCATATAATCGCCAAACTAATGACGTAAGACATCTTAAACTCTCCAAGCTAATGGAGTGAAGCATGAACGATCCATTAAGACCCGCCTCGAACTAGATACGGTTAAGGTGGCGGCGCACGGGTATTTTCCGACATATTGCTTTAGCTTCATGTAGGTCTAGCGAGAACATTAAATATACATAATACATTCATAAATAAATATTAAAATATATAAATCTATAAACAACTAAATATAAATCTACCCTTGAGAGATGAGTGAATAAGGTATAGGTATGACAAATGAAACAGACCCAAATTGACTGACAGAGGTGAAAGAGACAGGTGTGTGAGGTAACTGAAACAAATGGACAGACAGGTGAATGAGACAGGTACAAGTAACTGGAAAGGTGAAAGAGACAGGTACAAGGGATAAATGTGTGAGGTAGGTGAGGTAAATAAGACGCGTTGATTTGACAGACAGGTGAATGAGACAGGTTAAAACACTAAAAGGGACAGGCGAATGAACTAGGTGAGGTAAATGAGACAAGCTGATTTAACAGACAGGTGAATGTGACAGGTTGCAGTAATGGGAAAGGTGGAAGAGACAGGCGATTGAAGTAGGTGAGCTTATGAGACCAGCTAAACCAACAAAGAGACGGGAAAGGGAGACAGTTGGGAAAGACAGATGGTTGGGAAAGACAGGTTAGAGAAGTAGCTAAGGTAAATGAGACACACCGTACTGACAGACGGGTGAATGGGACAGGTTAAAGAGACAGAAGCAGGAGACAAATGAGAGAAACAAGTGAGACAGATGGGTACTAGGGAAGGATAAATGAGCCAAGCCGAATTGACAGACAGGTGAATGAGACAGGTGGAATTACATGGACAGGTGAACAGAAAGGTATGTGATGTAAGTAAGGAGAATGAGACAGGCAACATAGAAAGACACGTGAATGAGACATTATAGTTAAGGAGGGTCACTGGCTTTTTTCATGTTTCTCCCATTTTCTCTCTTTCTCTGTCTTGTATCCATTCGGCCCCATTCAGCCAACTGTTTGAAGACGTTTATCCCCATTCAGGTGTCGATTTCTTCCTGGCGAGCGAAAGCGAGCCAGCATTGTATGGAGAAATCCGGCTTCGCCGGAACACCACGTCTGCTGCTTGCTTGAGAAGTTTGCCTGATGCAGACAAAAACGTTTCTCACCCCATGCCAGGAAACCTGCTGGTTTCCTCTCTCTCTCTCTCTCTCTCTCTCTCTCTCTCTCTCTCTCTCTCTCTCTCTCTCTCTCTCTCTCTCTCTCCATCAACCTCAGTATTCATTAATTCAGTCAGTAGCCAAACCTGCACTCTCTTATAGGGGTAGGGAGGATCAGCAAGAAAAGGTTTGCTGATGCCTTAGTGGAAGCAAATCCATGGTAAACGGTAAGGCTTGAATAGCAGGAAAAGAGGTCTTCTAAATCAGCCCTCATATCAAATTCGTTTTAATGGGAGACAATGACCAAAGCCCCGTAATTCCCCACTTGCGAGTTTCAGGCTAAAAGGAAGTTGGAGCTGTAGACATCAATATTTAGCAGCTAAAATATGGTTGTAGTGCATTTATAAACCCAGTCAATTAAATATGGTTGTAGTGCATTTATAAACCCAGTCAATTAAATATGGTTGTAGTGCATTTATAAACCCAGTCAATTAAATATGGTTGTAGTGCATTTATAAACCCAGTCAATTAAATATGGTTGTAGTGCATTTATAAACCCAGTCAATTAAATTCATCATACTTTCTATCCATCAGAAACCTACATAATTATTGCATTTCTGTTGTATGTCCATGTTTACGGCTTCAACTTCCTTATAGCCTGAAACTCGCAAGTAGTCAAATCCCCATGACGTAGCAACACTCGGGGGACTTGCTCTTGTAATCTGTTTTTAAGGGGAGATGGGCCGTTTATATGGTCTATTATTTAATTTATTCCTTTATTTCTTAGTTTCCTTTCTAGACCTCCATCAAGCTTAGAAAAATACCCCCTAGACCCCCTTCAAGATAAATTTGTACATTTACCGGTAGAAATATGTCCCGGCCGAAGGCCGATTCCTCTTAAAATTTCTGTCTCGCTATCGCTCGCAAGGAAAAATATCGACACTTTAATGGCACGAAAGGTCTTAAAGTTGACAACGAAATGGGGCGAAAGGTGTCAAAATCGTCAAACTAATGGGCCGAACATCTTAAAATCTCAAAACTAATGGGGCTAAACACGAGGGAGAAAGTGGTCCAGAAAACCGGCCCATCTCCCCTTAAACCGGTGTCACACGATTAGATTTTCCTGCAAAGTTTTGGGAGTAATTTTCGTTTGGTAAGTTCAGATTTTAACCTTTTTTTAGTCTTTAGGGGAGTTTTTTAGTTTGGTCCGTAGATATCCTTCAAGCTTAAGACTACACCCCCTTGAGCCCCTTTCAAGATAATTTTGTAAATTTTTCGGTAGAAAAATGTCCCGGCTGAAAGCCGGTTCCTCTTAAATTACAGGCTCGCTATCGCTCGCCAGGATAAAATCGACACCTAAATGGCACGAAAGGTCTTAAAATTGACAGAAATGGGTTGAAAGTTCTTAAAATCGTCAAAATAATGAGGCGAACGTCTTAACATTAGGAAAACGATGGGGCTAAACATGAGGGAGAAAGGAGTCAAGAAAAAAAAATCTCAAGTGGATATCTCCCCTTAAGGAACCAAACATATTACATTATCAATTTAGTTCTCGGCACCAACGTTAAAAGATCCCGAAATATTGCGAGATAAAACTTGCTCTTAGGAAATTGCCTAAATAAATGCTCGTGTGACATAATACTGTCCTCTATTATTAAGGGGAGATCTCCACGTGAGGGATTTTTTTCCTGACCCCTTTCTCCCTCATGTTTAGCCCCATTGCTTTTGATATTATAAAACGTTTGCCCCATTAGTTTAGCGATTTTAAGAACTTTCACCCCATATTAAGACCTTTCGTGCAATTCAGGTGTCGATTTTATCCTGGCGAGCGATAGCGATCCTGTAATTTAAGAGGAACCGGCCTTCGGCCGGGACATTTTTCTACCGAAAAATGTACAAATTTATCTTGAAAGGGACTCAAGGGGGTGTAATTTTAAGCTTGATGGAGGTCTAGGGAACAAACTAAATACCTCCCCTTAACTGTGTTGGTGGTGTAATGGTTTAGGTGCTTATGTTCTGGGTGTGGTGTCCCGAGTTGGAATCCCGGGAGGGCCATATGCTTTCATTAGTTTATTCAAGTACATTGGGGTTTGTATTTGATATTAATGTTAAAGAACGGGGTGTTACTTATTATAGAGGTCATCCACTTGGGAAGAACGGGGTGTTACTTATTATAGAGGTCATCCACTTGGGAAGAACGGGGTGTTACTTATTATAGAGGTCATCCACTTGGGAAGAACGGGGTGTTACTTATTATAGAGGTCATCCACTTGGGAAGAACGGGGTGTTACTTATTATAGAGGTCATCCACTTGGGAAGAACGGGGTGTTACTTATTATAGAGGTCATCCACTTGGGAAGAACGGGGTGTTACTTATTATAGAGGTCATCCACTTGGGAAGAACGGGGTGTTACTTATTATAGAGGTCATCCACTTGGGAAGAACGGGGTGTTACTTATTATAGAGGTCATCCACTTGGGAAGAACGGGGTGTTACTTATAGAGGTCATCCACTTGGGAAGAACGGGGTGTTACTTATTATAGAGGTCATCCACTTGGGAAGAACGGGGTGTTACTTATTATAGAGGTCATCCACTTGGGAAGAACGGGGTGTTACTTATTATAGAGGTCATCCACTTGGGAAGAACGGGGTGTTACTTATTATAGAGGTCATCCACTTGGGAAGAATTTTCCTGCTAGACCAAAATCATGACCTCTATCATC
The DNA here is from genome assembly GCA_032716605.1 of Paralithodes platypus. NCBI lineage: Eukaryota > Metazoa > Arthropoda > Malacostraca > Decapoda > Lithodidae > Paralithodes > Paralithodes platypus. The sequence continues at coordinate 22,406,950 of CM064572.1, forward strand.
TGTAACTAAAAAAGGGCCAGAGCAAATTGGCTGTGAATTTCAACATCTATTCCTTGATTAACTCTTCCCAAATGGTAGAAATAATAGCTTGATTACTCTAGTTGTTTTTGAGTTACAGAGGTTAGAGGTCATGATTTATCGCCTACTTACAGCGAATAGACTATAATATTCCTATTCCTAGGATTGGTATGGGTAAGACTAGTAATTAAGGGTGTGTGGGAGGGGGGCAGCTCTCGACCCTAGGATTGGTATGGGTAAGACTAGTAATTAAGGGTGTGTGGGAGGGGGGCAGCTCTCGACCCTAGGATTGGTATGGGTAAGACTCTAGTAATTAAGGGTGTGTGGGAGGGGGGCAGCTCTCGACCCTAGGATTGGTATGGGTAAGACTAGTAATTAAGGGTGTGTGGGAGGGGGGGCAGCTCTCGACCCTAGGATTGGTATGGGTAAGACTCTAGTAATTAAGGGTGTGTGGGAGGGGGGCAGCTCTCGACCCTAGGATTGGTATGGGTAAGACTAGTAATTAAGGGTGTGTGGGAGGGGGGCAGCTCTCGACCCTAGGATTGGTATGGGTAAGACTCTAGTAATTAAGGGTGTGTGGGAGGGGGGCAGCTCTCGACCCTAGGATTGGTATGGGTAAGACTAGTAATTAAGGGTGTGTGGGAGGGGGGCAGCTCTCGACCCTAGGATTGGTATGGGTAAGACTCTAGTAATTAAGGGTGTGTGGGAGGGGGGCAGCTCTCGACCCTAGGATTGGTATGGGTAAGACTCTAGTAATTAAGGGTGTGTGGGAGGGGGGCAGCTCTCGACCCTAGGATTGGTATGGGTAAGACTAGTAATTAAGGGTGTGTGGGAGGGGGGCAGCTCTCGACCCTAGGATTGGTGTGGGTAAGACTCTAGTAATTAAGGGTGTGTGGGAGGGGGGCAGCTCTCGACCTCTTCTCCCTCATGGTTAGCCCCATAGGTTTTGAGATTTTAAGACATGCACCTTATTAATTTGGTGATTTTAAGACCTTTCGTGCTATTAGGTGACATTGTTCTCCTGGCGAGCGAAAGCGAGCCTGCAAAATGGGAGGAACCGACGTTCGGCCGGGTCATTTTTCTACCGAAGAATGCACACATTTATCTCGAAGATCTTGGGGATATTTCTATAAGCTTGATGGAGATCTAGGGAAAAAAGAAAGAATATATATATAAGCTACGGTATATATGTATATATATATATATATATATATATATATATATATATATATATATATATATATATATATATATTATACAGTATATATATACAGTATAAGATTTTCGCCTTATTACAGTGAACAGACTATAACTACGATAATATTGCTCTCATTCTCCACAACAATTATAATACCTGAGTCCCCCTTTAACAATACTAAAGAACATGGACTCTGAGAAATTATTCAGTCCGGCTTTAATATCCTGGGAGTCATTAACAGCTGACAAAAGACATAGTTTACCAACTTCTGGGGTACAACGACCTCTACCCCTGTTCATTTATGCCCCTAATGTTCCGGAACAGGAGCCTCAGGATGACATGGAAGAAGACAACACTACCATTGTGCCAGAACTTGCCGGAGAGACTGACCGTTTGTTTGGTCTATTAGTTCATTTATTCATATATTTGTTTAGTTTCCTCCCTAGACCTCCATCAAGCTTAGAAAAACACACCCTAGACCCCCCTTCAAATTTGTAAATTTTTCGGTAGAAAAATTCCTCTTAAAATTGCAGGCTCGCTATCACTCGCCAAGAAAAAATCGACACCTAAATAGCACGAAAGGTCTTAAAATTGACAACGAAATGGGGCGAAAGGTGTTAAAATCGCCAAACTAATGGGCCGAACGTCTTATAATCTCAAAACTAGTGGGCCTAAACATGAGGGAGAAGGGGGTCCAGAAAAACGGTCTGCCTCCCCTTACTGGGTGTTTGTCTGGTTTGTGTGTATCCCTGGTAGAGGTGCTTCGTTTACCACTGACACCAGCCCCTCATACAGGTGTACCACTGGCACCAGCCCCTCATACAGGTGTACCACTGGCACCAGCCCCTCATACAGGTGTACCACTGGCACAGCCCCTCATACAGGTGTACCACTGGCACCAGCCCCTCATACAGGTGTACCACTGGCACCAGCCCCTCATACAGGTGTACCACTGGCACCAGCCCCTCATACAGGTGTACCACTGGCACCAGCCCCTCATACAGGTGTACCACTGGCACCAGCCCCTCATACAGGTGTACCACTGGCACCAGCCCCTCATACAGGTGTACCACTGGCACCAGCCCCTCATACAGGTGTACCACTGGCACCAGCCCCTCATACAGGTGTACCACTGGCACCAGCCCCTCATACAGGTGTACCACTGGCACCAGCCCCTCATACAGGTGTACCACTGGCACCAGCCCCTCATACAGGTGTACCACTGGCACCAGCCCCTCATACAGGTGTACCACTGGCACCAGCCCCTCATACAGGTGTACCACTGGCACCAGCCCCTCATATAGGTGTACCACTGGCACCAGCCCCTCATACAGGTGTACCACTGGCACCAGCCCCTCATACAGGTGTACCACTGGCACCAGCCCCTCATACAGGTGTACCACTGGCACCAGCCCCTCATACAGGTGTACCACTGGCACCAGCCCCTCATACAGGTGTACCACTGGCACCAGCCCCTCATACAGGTGTACCACTGGCACCAGCCCCTCATACAGGTGTACCACTGGCACCAGCCCCTCATACAGGTGTACCACTGGCACCAGCCCCTCATACAGGTGTACCACTGGCACCAGCCCCTCATACAGGTGTACCACTGGCACCAGCCCCTCATACAGGTGTACCACTGGCACCAGCCCCTCATACAGGTGTACCACTGACACCAGTCCCTCATACAGGTGTACCACTGACACCAGCCCCTCATATAGGTGTACCACTGGCACCAGCCCCTCATACAGGTGTACCACTGGCACCAGCCCCTCATACAGGTGTACCACTGGCACCAGCCCTCATACAGGTGTACCACTGGCACCAGCCCCTCATACAGGTGTACCACTGACACCAGCCCCTCATACAGGTGTACCACTGGCACCAGCCCCTCATACAGGTGTACCACTGGCACCAGCCCCTCATACAGGTGTACCACTGGCACCAGCCCTCATACAGGTGTACCACTGGCACCAGCCCCTCATACAGGTGTACCACTGGCACCAGCCCCTCATACAGGTGTACCACTGGCACCAGCCCCTCATACAGGTGTACCACTGGCACCAGCCCCTCATACAGGTGTACCACTGGCACCAGCCCCTCATACAGGTGTACCACTGGCACCAGCCCCTCATACAGGTGTACCACTGACACCAGCCCCTCATATAGGTGTACCACTGGCACCAGCCCCTCATACAGGTGTACCACTGGCACCAGCCCCTCATACAGGTGTACCACTGGCACCAGCCCCTCATACAGGTGTACCACTGGTGCAAACACTGCTATGTGTACGACTAAGGGGGGGTCACCGGCTTTTTTTATCATTCTCGCCTTTTCTCTCTTTCCCTGGCTTGTATCCATTCGGCCCAATTCAGCCAACTGTTTTAAGACGTTTATCCCCGTCCAGGTGTCGATTTCTTCCTGGCGAGCGATAGCGAGCCAGCATTGTTTGGAGAAATCCGGCTTTGCCGGATTTTTCTATCGAGAAATGTACAAATTTAGCTTGCTGTCAAAACAAAAATATATAATGCTGGCTCGCTACCGCTCGCCAGGAAAATATTGAGACTTGGATGGGGGTAAACGTCTTAAAACAGTAGGCTGAGTGGGGCCAAATGGATACAAGCCAAAGAGAGAGTGAGAGAAAGAGAAAAAAAAAAGCGAGGTGGGCTCCCTTAGGCTCACCACACCAAAGTTGGCACTACACCAAGGGGCCCCTGCTATAAGGTCAAAACTCGGCTGCCCAAAACCCCTCCGTCATCAGAGCCTATGTCGGGACCATTACTGCCTCGCTCCTCAAGACTAGGGGGTGTAGCTGTGGATAACAACCATCTGGTGTAGCCATTATTACCCATAATAAACATATATATATAAGTGCGAGTTCTTGTACCAGATCCAATACCCATATTTTTCTTAATACCCCTTTGAATCAGTCTCAAACACAGACGAGAGAATACAGTGCTTTATTACATCTCAGCAGCTTCCGAGATTGGCATTAAAGGCACAAAGATAAATATGTGTGTAACCTTAATAGTTTTCACGACTGTACCTGCTGGATTAGGCAATTATGTTGTCCAGTCTTCTTTTAAGAGAGTTAAAGATCAATGTAGTCCAGCCATGCCCTCAGGTAGGTTGGTTTAGAAGTCCGGTTTTTGTTTATTTTTTTTTTAAGTGGCTTCACGATTCAAGGGGGTGTCACACTAAATATTTTATCGTCAACGTTTGATCCACATCATCATTCTAAGACTATTTATCACTGGTAATGAAAGCTGGACTGTAACCAGATCATTATATGTGACAACATTCTTATAAAAGCCTATTTCAGAAACTGACAGATCAGAAATACGGAAACAAGTCGACGGAAAAATCTCTCGTGTGAAGTTAGATATTGTGGGTGTGTGGACATGTTGAGGAGGTGTGTGAAGCCGTGCAGGACGAAGTGGGTGGCTGGAGGGGCGTGTGGGGTGTGGGGTGTGGGGTGGGGGTGGGGACTCATTAGATGTTTTGTAGAGGGACAAAATATGGTGCCTGTTTCCGCCGCTGTAGACGTGAGAGAGAGACACGCACCGAACACCGGGAGCTGATTAACCAACGATAATGTGTGTGTGTGTGTGTGTGTGTGTGTGTGTGTGTGTGTGTGTGTGTTTGTGTGTGTGTGTGTGCGAGAGAGAGAGAGAGAGAGAGAGAGAGAGAGAGAGAGAGAGAGAGAGAGACAGAGAGAGAGAGAGTTAGAGTTAGAGTTAGAGAGAGAGAGCGAGAGAGATTTACATAGAAAAACTGACCACATACCTTACGATTCCAGCGAGGTGGTCAGGACTTAATTCTAGTACAGATAGCTAACCCTAGAGTAAGGGACAGTGGAAGGAAAGGATAGCAAAGAAGAAGAAGAGAGAGAGAGAGAGAGAGAGAGAGAGAGAGAGAGAGAGAGAGAGAGAGAGAGAGAGAGAGATAGATAGATAGATAGATAGATAGATAGATAGATAGATAGATAGAGAGAGAGAGAGTTAGAGTTAGAGAGAGAGAAAGAGAGTTTACTCACACGGCACCTTTCTAAGGTTACTACAATCGTCTATATATTTTTGTTTTGACAGCAAGCTAACTTTGTACATTTTTCGATAGAAAAATGTCTCCGGCGAAACCGGATTTCTCCATACAATGCTGACTCGCTATCGCTCGTCAGGAAAAAATAAACTCCTGGATCGGGATAAACGTCATAAAACAGTTGGTTGAATGGGGCCGAATGGATACAAGCCAGGGAAAGAGAGAAAAGGAGAGAAAGATAAAGACAAAAAAAGCCGGTGACCCCCCCTTCAACAAATAGATCGGGCTTTTATAAACACATGATGACTGCCAAGGAAAAATTATAGTAACTTAAAATACCAGAGTTTATAAGTGTGATTATCCGCGAACTATTGACTGTACCAGCTATAGTAATGTGTAAAGGTACGGGGCCCGACTTACCACACCCCAGGGCCAGACCAACATCACTACCATCACCACTACTACCATCACCACTATCATCACAATCACTATCACCATCACTACTACTACCATCACTACCACTACCACTGCAACCATCACCACCACTACCACCTCTACTGCTACCATTACCATCACCACCAACACCACCACCATCACCATCGCTACCACCACCACCAACACCTCCATCCCCACCGCTACCAAAACCATCACCATCACCACCACCACTGCAACCATCACTACCAACACCATCATCACCACCACTACCATCACCACCACTACCAAAACCACTACCATCACCATCACTATCACCATCACTACCACCACACCACCACCAGGGCTATTACAAAACCTGGGCAGAATAGCCGTAAAAAGTTTACTATTAGGCGTGTATGTATGTATGCAGGTCATCGGTCAACGTCAGGTAAACGACTCCACACCGATGATGGAGTAGCGCGGTGGAGTAGCGTGTTAGCAGAACTGAATATTATCTTAGAGGGATAAATATATATTCTACTGTATTAGCAAGAGAACTGAATAATATCTTGGAGGGATAAATACCGGTATATATTCTACTTTTTGGGGGTGGCCGACTCAAGAAAGAGCCAGAATAGGGACAACACAGCAGAAAACAATGAACACAAAAACAAAATACAAGTTCACACACCTCTAGGTCATCCACCTACTGGTTTTTTTCTTCTTCCCTATAATTAACATTATCTGGTCTGACGTCTTGGTAGTTTTTGCTTGCTTTTACCATTTGCGAGCAAAGTATTTTAGTCTTTCCCTTAAGCTATCAAAAACGCCTTCCCAGACTTCCTTCAAACTAAGAAAATGCCCACCCTATCCCCTTCAATGTGTACATTTCTCGATAGAAAAATTTCCCGACCGAAGGCATATTTCTTTTACGTTACAGGCTTACTTTCGCTTGGCCAGAACAAAATCGACACCTGAATGTGGTGAAGCGTCTTAAATGGGGTGAAACATTAAAATCTCCAAACTAATGGAGCGAAATTGGGGAAGTGCAAACCCCCCCCCCCCCCCCCCACCCACGGACCAGAGTTAAGGGAAATTCAAGTACTTATGAACACGACTGTACACTGATCATTAATTAGTTTAGGATAAATTAACCATGGTGTCCCAGGAGGAAAGGTCGTTACTTTGGGAAATGCGGACGATTGCTACCAGTCTGCCAATGCAAAATTAATACACACACACACACACACACACACACACACACACACACACACACACACACACACACACACACACACACACACACACACACACACACACACACACACACACACACACACACACACACACACACACACACACACACACACACTCATTGTTCGAAATAGACAGATTATTATTTCTTATATCATTGCACACACATACACATTTATTTCCCAAGACGAAGGATTGGCATAGTATAAATAATAGTTATCCTGGTAGCTACGACGTGAGGGTGTCTACGTGTCTGTCTGTCTGTCTGTCTGTCTGTCTGTCTGTCTGTCTGTCAGTCTCAGTTCTGTATGCACCCCGTCCATCTTTTTTTTGTGCGTAGGTGGAATGTCCTCTTATATCCGGACTCACTCTCTCTCACACTCTCTCTCTCTCTCAGCAACAAAGGGGCTAATACTCCTTCAAAAATACACGCAGGAAAGTAAAACCTCATACACAAAGTGCATAACGGAATCCAAAATTTGGAAAATAGCCCGCTACAAAGACAGTCCCAGAGTAGTAGAGCCATCCTCCTTCTGGGACTTCAGTGAGACCTTTTCTAATGCGCTAGACATATCAAAGGCCTTTTATAGAATCTGGCACAAATCTCTAATGTCTAAACTACCCTCCTTCGGTTTCTATCCCTCTATCTGTGCCTTTATCTCCAATTTCCTTTCTGGCCGTTCCATAGCTTCGGTTATGGATGGCCATCGTTCACTTCCTCAACCTATCAACTGAAGTGTTCCTCAGGGTTCTGTCCTATCTCCAATACTCTACTTCCACAGGACTATCCTTTATACTTCAACAATACACAAATCAATCATTAATTTTCTCTCGGTATTCTTTTTCGCCAGATCTCACTTAGAAAGACCATATTACCACCCTTGCTAAAACAGCCTCCCAGAAGCTGGGTGTGCTCAACCGCCTTCTGGGGTTCTTTACCCCTGCACAGCTTCTTGCTATATACAGGGGCTCAGTGCCTCCATTGTATTGAGTATTGTTCGCATGTGTGGGGAGGATCCTTTCACATAGCACTTCTCGACAAAGTAGAAAAGAAAGCCTTTCGTCTCATTAACTCACGTCCATTCACTGACTCTTTGCAATATCTCTCTCTTCGCCGCAGTGTTGCATCTCTCTCGCTATTCTACCGCTCTTACAATAATCAAAGTTTTTCAGAGCTCTCTCAGTGTATACCACCTCCTCTACGTAGAGTACGTAGCACCCGTCTTGCAACACAATCCCATCCCTACTCTGTGGAACTCTCCAATCCTAGAGTGAAATGATATTCCCAAACCTTCTTCTATTCAACAGCTGAGCTCTGGCACTATCTTCCTGAAACCATCTTCCACTCATCCTATGACTTAAATTGCTTCAAACTCCGAGTGTCCAGGCATTTTGGCTCGAACAGTCCTTGATTTTGGCCCTGTCACTCTTTCAATTGGGGGAGGCACTCGTTACTGGCAGTTCTGCCTTTTATCTCCTTCATCTATATATAAACAAATAATAATATACAGTATATATATATATATATATATATATATATATATATATATATATATATATATATATATATATATATATATATATATATATATATATATACCGTATATATATATATATATATATATATAGCTTGCCAAAAGGAAACAAAAATCTATCAGGATTCTAAAGGGCTTTGTACACTAACTGTCCGTACATGGCTATAAAAGTAAAGTGTAGATATTAGAGTGCCTTGAAGCGTAACATTGTTCTCACCAGTCCGGAGTTCCTCAAGGGGAGCCAGACACAACAAATACACTATCACACACACAACCATTAACTATGTATCATGCCAGACACAACAAATACACTATCACACACACAACCATTAACTATGTCTCATGCCAGACACAACAAATACACTATCACACACACAACCATTACCTATGTCTCATGCCAGACACAACAAATACACTATCACACACACAACCATTAACTATGTATCATGCCAGACACAACAAATACACTATCACACACACAACCATTACCTATGTCTCATGCCAGACACAACAAATACACTATCACACACACAACCATTACCTATGTCTCATGCTTCTTTAAGGGGGGTGACATGCATTTTTCTCTTTCTTGGTTGTATCCATTCGGCCCAATTCAGCCTACTGTTTTAAGACATTTATCCCTTCACCCACCTATCCTTTAACCCTACTTGGTCCGAAGGGGGGATATCTGAACCTCACCTGTTTCGTCGTCTCCCCCCCCCCCCCCCCTTTTTGAGATTTTATGACGTTTTACCCCATTAGTTTGGCGATAATAAGATGCTTCACTCCATTCAGGTGTCCATGTTTTCTGATCCAGCGATAGCGAGAAATCGACTATTGGTCAAAATATTTTTCTATCGAAATATGTTTAAAATTAGCTTGAAGGGGGTCTGGGTGGGCATCTCTTAGTTTGAAGGAGGTCTCGGAAGGCGTTTTCATTAGCCTAGGGGAGAAAGTAAAGTTACATTGCTCGAAAACAGCAAGAACAAGTAAAGTCCTCATTACTAATTAAACACAATATCATAATACCCCACAAGACGTTGGACAAAAATATAGGGATACGTCACTCGATCACTAATATGAGCATCTCAATGATATCCCCCCCAATTACTCATCCTAAACCCCACCCATTCACTAACCCATCGAGAGGGATCTGCCTTGTGTGGGCCAATCGGCTTTCTGCAGACTCCCATTTTCTTATGTTCTTATGTTCTTATCAATCTAATATTTCCTTCGCCGGTAACCAGCGTTCATCAATAATTAGCACTCGTTCATCAATAATTAGCACTCGTTCATCAATAATTAGCACTCGTTCATCAATAATTAGCACTCGTTCATCAATAATTAGCACTCGTTCACTAATAATTAGCACTCGTTCATCAATAATTAGCACTCGTTCATCAATAATTAGCACTCGTTCACTAATAATTAGCACTCGTTCATCAATAATTAGCACTCGTTCATCAATAATTAGCACTCGTTCACTAATAATTAGCACTCGTTCACTAATAATTAGCACTTGTTCACTAATAATTAGCACTCGTTCACTAATAATTAGCACTCGTTCACTAATAATTAGCACTCGTTCATCAATAATTAGCACTCGTTCATCAATAATTAGCACTCGTTCATCAATAATTAGCACTCGTTCATCAATAATTAGCACTCGTTCATCAATAATTAGCACTCGTTCATCAATAATTAGCACTCGTTCACTAATAATTAGCACTCGTTCATCAATAATTAGCACTCGTTCATCAATAATTAGCACTCGTTCATCAATAATTAGCACTCGTTCATCAATAATTAGCACTCGTTCATCAATAATTAGCAATCGTTCATCAATAATTAGCACTCGTTCACTAATAATTAGCACTCGTTCACTAATAATTAGCACTCGTTCACTAATAATTAGCACTCGTTCACTAATAATTAGCACTCGTTCACTAATAATTAGCACTCGTTCATCAATAATTAGCACTCGTTCATCAATAATTAGCACTCGTTCATCAATAATTAGCACTCGTTCATCAATAATTAGCACTCGTTCATCAATAATTAGCACTCGTTCATCAATAATTAGCACTCGTTCATCAATAATTAGCACTCGTTCACTAATAATTAGCACTCGTTCATCAATAATTAGCACTCGTTCATCAATAATTAGCACTCGTTCACTAATAATTAGCACTCGTTCATCAATAATTAGCACTCGTTCATCAATAATTAGCACTCGTTCATCAATAATTAGCACTCGTTCACTAATAATTAGCACTCGTTCATCAATAATTAGCACTCGTTCATCAATAATTAGCACTCGTTCACTAATCACTAATCAGTACAATGCAAAGACACTTACCCACTTACTCACCCAAAACTTCACTCACTCACTCACTCACTCACCCATACAATTACTTCTTGCTTCCTCACCCACCCACCCATTTACCAGATAATTGTTTTCTCGTCCACTCTGTAATAACTTCAACGCTGGTTATCATCATCATCATCATCATCATCATCATCTCTCTCTCTCTCTCTCTCTCAATCTCTGTCTCTGTCTCTCTCTCTGTCTGTCTCTCTCTCTCTCTCTCTCTCTCTCTCTCTCTCTCTTTCTCAGTTCTCATTAGTTCCAGGGCACTCTAAACCACTGTTTGGACACTTGATCCTCAGTGTTTTGAAGGACAAGCAGCCTAGAGGGGTCACTATATTTGTTGTTGCTTGATTTCCTTTGTACTCCCTTGTACTCACTCTCTCTCTCTCTCTTTTTCTCTACCTCTCTCTACCTCTCTCTCTCTCTCTCTCTCTCTCTCTCTCTCTCTCTCTTTCATACAAAAAAGACGTTTGGAATGATGTTGCAAGCTAAGTTGGCAGTATAATGAATTAGGGACAATAATTAGTTAGCCTTATGCAGCTAAAACGTCTGTCCTTAACGTTGTTAACCTTTTCAGCAAGATGAAGTAATTTTCGTTTTACTATAACTTACAGGATCCATCTCTACGACTCAAAAAGATAAAAATCTCAATAAAACATCTGAATCATTTATTACCATTATATATACTACATACAGCCGTCTAATGTTTGCAAAAAATAAACAAATATATATTTATATAAGTAAATAGAGGTGGAAGGACAGAGAGGGAGATGTAAACCGAAAGAGAGGTGGAAGGATGGAGTGAGGAAGTATATGGGTGAAGTCGGCGCTGGTTGGGAGGAGGGGCGTCGACTGACTGGGGACAGAGGTGCATGGGGGCGGTTCGTTCGTGGCTTCGGGGATCACGGCGTCAGGCAATAGATAAATAGATAGATATTGGAGGGGTTAAACACATTCAAACACCATAAACGAACCACTGAAATGTAAATACCAGTTACAAAATTTATGAGGAGATTCGATTCAGTCTGGGATAGTTTGGACAATTGAAATCCATCGTTAGTGACTCAGAGCAGAAAGTATAATGGGTTATTTGGATACCGTTAAGGGGAGGTTTTTAGTGTGTTTCCTAGACTTCCATCAAGCTTGAAATTACACCCCCTTGACCCCCTTTCTAGATAAATTTCTACATTTTTCGGTAGAAAAATGTCCCGGCCAAAGGCCGATTCCTCTTAAATTACAGGCTCGCTATCGCTCGCCAGGAAAAAGTCGACACCTAAATGGGACGAAATGTCTTAAAAGTGACATAAATGGGGCGAAAGTTCTTAAAATCGCTAAACTAATGGGGCAAACGTCTTAAAATATCACAAGCAATGGGGCTAAACATGAGGGAGAAAGGAGTAAAGAAAAAAATCCCTCAAGTGGAGATCTCCCCTTAAAGCTTATGTGGGTTCCTTTTCAATATTTATTGAACGTTCTTAACCCTATTTGGTCCGAGGGAGATAACTTTAGATCTCCCCTGTTTTCCTCCATTAGTTTGGAGATTTTATGATGGTTCACCCCATTAGTTTAGCGATAGTATGACCCTTCACCCCATTTAGGTGTCATTTTTTCTGGGCGAGCGATGGTATGCCTTTAACTTGGAAGAAATCGGCCGTCAGCCGTGACATTTGTTTATCGAAACAAACATACAAATTGAACTCGAAGGAGATATGGGTGAACATTTCTTTTTTTAGGTTGAAGGAAGTCTGGGAAGGCGTTTTTTTTAGCCAAAGGGACAAACTAAAATACACTGCTCGAAAATGGCAAAAAAACAAACAAAATCCTCAATAACAAATAAATATAAACAAAAACAAATCATAACAAACCACATGTCGGACCAGATAGTGTAAACCCTTTAACCCCTTCTGTACCGGTAACGTTTTTCTTATTTAATTTCACCTATATTTCGACGATTTTATGAAGCTTAGGAAGGATATATGGTAGCTAAAAGGGTTAATTGAGGTAGTCTGTAGCCTTTTAATGAGTAGACGGCCTTCCTAAGCTGTATGAAATCGTCTAATAGTTGCCAGAATATAATGAAAAGTACATCACCGGTACAGAAGGGGTTAAGCTTTATTATAATGTTATGCCCATATCCCAAAGGAGAGCGCCTGCAACACCACCAACAATGCCCACAACACCCAGGATTGCATCAATAGTGATAGTCTATGCGCTGAAAGTAGGCGAGAAATCATGACCTCTGACCTCTGTAACTCAAAAAAGACTAGTGTAATCAAGCTAACATGTCTACCATTTGGGAAGAGTCAGTCAAGGAATAGATGTGGATATTTACAGCCAATTTGTTCTAGCCCTTTTTGAGTTACAGTGGATAGAGATAATAATTTCTCGCCTACTTACAGCGAATAGTCGAATAGACTATAGTAACGAGAGAAGAAAATTGAATAGTCTGCCACCGGATATAATTTTCTAAGGAGACCAGCCCTACACCGCAAATGACATGTAGGCAATCACCTCCTGCAACACCCACAGCAACCACTGCAACGAAGACCGAGAGAGTTGCAATGAAATTAACCACTAAGAAGCCACCCACATCAATGTTAAGGGGAGGCAGTTGGTTTTTCGAGTCCTCCTCCTCCCTCATGTTTAACCCTATTAGTTATGAGATTTCAATACAATCGCCCCATTAGTTTGGCGATTTTCAGACCTTTTGCCCCATTTCTTTGCCAATATTAAGACCTTTCGTGCCATTTAGGTGTCGATTTTTTTCTTGGCGAGCGATAGCGAGCCTGTATTTGAAGAGGAATCGGCCTTCGGCCGGGACATTACGTACACATTTATATCGAAGGGTTGTCTTGTGGGTGTTTAATTTTTTAAGTTTGATAGAGGTTTAGAGAGCAAACTAAACCCCCTCCTTAAACCACTGAGCCGAACCAGTAAATTATGCTGCACAATAACGTCTGAGCTCCCTTAAGGAAAGAAAAGGCACACAGAAGAATTTTTCTTTCAGCTTTGACCCTTAATGAAGAACCAAAATAACAACAACAGGAGAAAACTAGTGACTCTGCAGCAAGCACACAAATACAATACCTCTGAGCCGCGACAGAAGTGAAAAGAACTAGAAAATAAATGGTAAATTTTAATGAGTCAGAGTACGCCAAAGACATTTAATGAGTCAGAGTACGCCAAAGACATTTAATGAGTCAGAGTACGCCAAAGACATTTAATGAGTCAGAGTACGCCAAAGACATTTAATGAGTCAGAGTACGCCAAAGACATTTAATGAGTCAGAGTACGCCAAAGACATTTAATGAGTCAGAGTACGCCAAAGACATTTAATGAGGCAGAGTACGCCAAAGACATTTAGTGAGTCAGAGTACGCCAAAGACATTTAATGAGTCAAAGTACGCCAAAGACATTTCGCCGGAGCTTCATCAATGTCGGAGTGAGTGTGTGAGTGTGTAGGTATGTGTCTATGTAGGTATGTGTGTGGGTTATTGAGTGTCTGTGTAGGTGTGTGCGTGTGTAGGTACGTGGGTGGGTTATTGAGTGTCTGTGTAGGTGTGTGCGTGTGTAGGTACGTGGGTGGGTTATTGAGTGTCTGTGTAGGTGTGTGCGTGTGTAGGTATGTTATTGAGTGTCTGTGTAGGTGTGTGCGTGTGTAGGTACGTGGGTGGGTTATTGAGTGTCTGTGTAGGTGTGTGCGTGTGTAGGTACGTGGGTGGGTTTATTGAGTGTCTGTGTAGGTGTGTGCGTGTGTAGGTATGTTATTGAGTGTCTGTGTAGGTGTGTGCGTGTGTAGGTACGTGGGTGGGTTATTGAGTGTCTGTGTAGGTGTGTGCGTGTGTAGGTACGTGGGTGGGTTATTGAGTGTCTGTGTAGGTGTGTGCGTGTGTAGGTATGTTATTGAGTGTCTGTGTAGGTGTGTGCGTGTATAGGTACGTGGGTGGGTTATTGAGTGTCTGTGTAGGTGTGTGCATGTGTAGGTATGTTATAGAGTGTCTGTGTAGGTGTGTGCGTGTATAGGTACGTGGGTGGGTTATTGAGTGTCTGTGTAGGTGTGTGCGTGTGTAGGTATGTTATTGAGTGTCTGTGTAGGTGTGTGCGTGTGTAGGTATGTTATTGAGTGTCTGTGTAGGTGTGTGCGTGTGTAGGTAAGTGAGTGGGTTATTGAGTGTTTGTGTAGGTGTGTGCGCGTGTAGGTATGTGGGTGGGTTATTGGGTGGTAGGATGGTGAGTGGGTGTGTGGGTGCGAGGATAGTGAGTGGGTGGGTGGGTGGGTGCGAGGATAGTGAGTGGGTGGGTGGGTGCGAGGATAGTGAGTGGGTGGGTGGGTGCGAGGATAGTGAGTGGGTGTGTGGGTGCGAGGATAGTGAGTGGGTGGGTGGGTGGGTGCGAGGATAGTGAGTGAGTGGGTGGGTGGTGCGAGGATAGTGAGTGGGTGGGTGGGTGCGAGGATAGTGAGTGGGTTGGTGGGTGGGAGGATAGTGAGTGGGGGGGTGGGGGGGTGCGAGGATAGTGAGTGGGTAGGTGGGTGGGTGGGTGTGAGGATAGTGAGTGGGTTGGTGGGTGGGAGGATAGTGAGTGGTTGGTGGGTGCGAGGATAGTGAGTGGGTGGGTGGGTGCGAGGATAGTGAGTGGGTGGGTGCGAAATAGTGAGTGGGTGGGTGGGTGGTTGGGAGGATAGTTGAGTGGGTGGGTGGGTGCGAGGATAGTGAGTGGGTGGGTGGTGCGAGGATAGTGAGTGAGTGGGTGGGTGCGAGGATAGTGAGTGGGTGGGTGCGAGGATAGTGAGTGGGTGGGTGGATGCGAGGATAGTGAGTGGGTGGGTGGGTGCGAGGATAGTGAGTGGGTGGGTGGGTGGGTGCGAGGATAGTGAGTGAGTGGGTGGTGGGTGCGAGGATAGTGAGTGGTGGGTGGGTGGGTGCGAGGATAGTGAGTGGGTTGGTGGGTGGGAGGATAGTGAGTGGGTTGGTGGGTGGGTGCGAGGATAGTGAGTGGGTAGGTGGGTGGGTGGGTGTGAGGATAGTGAGTGGGTTGTGGGTGGGAGGATAGTGAGTGGTTGGGTGGGTGCGAGGATAGTGAGTGGGTGGGTGGGTGCGAGGATAGTGAGTGGGTGGGTGCGAAGATAGTGAGTGGGTGGGTGGGTGGGTGGGAGGATAGTGAGTGGGTGGGTGGGTGCGAGGATAGTGAGTTTGCGAGGATAGTGAGTGGGTTGGTGGGTGGGAGGATGGTGAGTGGGTGGGTGGGTGGGTGCGAGGATAGTGAGTGGGTGGGTGTTGCGAGGATAGTGAGTGGGGTGGGTGCGAGGATAGTGAGTGGGTTGGTGGGTGGGAGGATAGTGAGTGGGTGGGTGGGTGGTGCGAGGATAGTGAGTGGGTGGGTGGGTGCGAGGATGGTGAGTGGGTGGGTGGGTGCGAGGATAGTGAGTGGGTGAGTGGGTGGGTGGGAGGCTGGTGAGTGAGTGGGTGGAAGGTTGGTAAGTGAATGGGTGGGAGGGAGGATAGTGAGTGGGGAGGATGCTGAGTGGGCGGGAGGATGGTGAGCAGAATGGGTGGAAGGATTGTAATTCTCCTTCCACTCACAGCTAATTCTCCCTCCCTAAACAGCCAATTCTGCCTTACCAAAGAGTTAACTCCCTCAGTCTCATATAGAAGTTTCCCGACCATTCAACCAACTCGTCTCTCCGTGATCAGCACCAGCCAGCTCAGGGATTGTAACTTCTACCCCTCACACCATCCCAGACAAAGTTTTCGCAGATTACCGACGGGAACAATCACCTTAAGGGAGCCCACCTCCTTTTTTTCTCTTTCTCTCCCTCTCTCTTTGGCTTGCATCCATTCGGCCCCATTCAGCCATTTTAAGACGTTTACCCCCATCCAGGTGTCAATATTTTCCTGGCAAGCGGTAGCGAGCCTGCATATATATGTTTTTGTTTTGACAGCAAGCTAAATTTATAAATTTTTCGATAGAAAAATTTCTCCGGCGAAGCCGGATTTCTCCATACAATGATGGCTCGCCTGGATGGGGATAAACGTCTTAAAACAGTTGGCTGAATGGGGCAGAATGGATACAAACCAGGGAAAGAGAGAAAAGGAGAGAGAGATAAAACAGACGGTGACCCCCTTTCATCGTATCTGGTGCGAAGTGGGTCTCCTTGTGCTGTTTCACTCCATTGGTTGGGTATTATAAGACGTTTCACTTCATTTGTTTGGCGATCATAAGATACTTCACCCTATTCATGTGTCGATTTTCTATGGGCAAGCAATAGCGAGCCTGCAATAAATTTAGAAGAAACCGACCTTTGGACCTACGGAAAATTCTGCTACCGAAAAATGTACATATTAAGTTCGAAGGGGGGTCTGTGAGATGTGTTTTAGTCTGGGAGGCGGGTTTTCTCTTTAGTCTAGGAGGCAAGGTAAAGTTACGTTGTTCGAATATGGCAAGAAGAATTAAAACCCTCAATCATAATACAACTAACTTATAATAACCCCTACAACCAGATAGAGCATTATTTTCCGGTAAGATAATAATCGCCATTGTTGTCTGGTACGACTTACATGTTAATTGCAGCAATTATCATGTAAGTCGTACCAGCCACGGATCATAGTCTACCTTCTGTCTAGGTTTCCATCGATATAAAGGAGCCACAAAAATATGACTAAATAAAATTGCTCAAGGAAATATACATATCTCTCTCTCTCTCTCTCTCTCTCTCTCTCTCTATATATATATATATATATATATATATATATATATATATATATATTTTTTTTTTTTTTTTTTTTTTTTCTATGTGATTGAGGGAGGCAAAAGGCATAACTGCCTATAGCGAGTGCCTCCCCCATAGTTGAAAGAGTGACAGGGCCAAAATCAAGGGACGTTCGAGCCAAAATGCCTGGACACACGGAGTTTGAAGCAATTTAAGTCATAGGAAGAGGGAAAGACTGATTCTGGGAGAGAGTTCCAGAGCTCAGCTGTTGAGTAGAAGAAAGTTTGAGAGTAACGTTTCACTCTTGGGTTGGAGAGTTGCACAGAGTAGGGGTGGGATTGAGTTGCAAGACGGGTACCACGTGCCCTACGTAAAGGAGGTGGTATGCACTGGGATAGCTCTGAGGAACACTGATTATTATAGTAGCGATAGAATAGCGAGAGAGATGCAACATTGCGGCGGAGAGAGAGAGATTGCAGAGAGTTGGTGAGTGGACGGGAGTTAATGATACGAAAGGCCTTCCTTTCAACTTTGTCTAGGAGAGCGGTGTGAGAGGAACCTCCCCACACATGTGAACAATACTCAATACAAGGGCGCACTATGCCCCTGTACAGAGCAAGAAGCTGTGCAGGGGAAAAGAACCCCCTAAGGCGGTTGAGCACACCCAGCTTCTGGGAGGCTGCCTTAGCAAGACTGGTAATATGGTCCTTCCAAATGAGAGCAGAAGAAAAAGAGACACCAAGAATATTGAGAGAAGATGAAGGGTTGATTTTTGTATTGTTGAAGAATAAGGGATAGTCCGCTGGGAGATCCTGACGGGTAGATAGATGGAGAAATTGGGTTTTGGAAGCATTAAAGTTAACAAGGTTTTCTCTGCCCCAATTGGAAATAGTATTTAGATCAGAATTTAAGAGTTCTATGGCTTCATTACGTTTGTCATTGAGGGATTGCTGGCTGGGGCGTTCTGAAAAACTAATGGAGTAGTGTAAGGTTGAGTCGTCTGCGTATGAATGGATGGGAATTAAGGTACAGTTAAGGAGATCATTTATAAAAATTAGAAAGAGAATAGGAGATAGGACAGAGCCCTGAGGAACACCGGAGTTTATAGGGTGAGGAAGTGAACAATGGCCGTCCACAACCGCGGCTATGGAACGGCCGGAAAGGAAATTAGAGACAAAGTCACAGATGGAGGGATAGAAACCGAAGGAGGTAGTTTAGAAATTAAAGATTTATGCCAGACTCTATCGAAGGCTTTCGATATGTCTAGTGCAATAGAAAAAGTCTCACCGAAGTCCCGGAAGGAGGATGACCAAGAGTTAGTAAGATATGAAAGAAGATCACCAGTAGAGCGACCCTTAAGGAAGCCATACTGGCGATCTGAGAGCAGATTATGAGAAGAGAAATGCTTAAGAAATTTGGAAGCAAGAATAGTTTCAAAAACTTTAGAAAGACAAGAGATAAGAGCAATTGGACGATAGTTGGAGGGTTGAGAGCGGTCACCCTTCTTTGGGACAGGTTGAATGTGAGCAAACTTCCAGCATGAAGGGAAGACGTTAGAGGATAGACAGAGACGAAAAGAGTTTGCCTAGGCATGGAGTCAGCACGGAAGCACAGTTTTTGAGAACAACAGGAGGAACACCGTCCGGACCGTACGCCTTATTAGTGTTAAGCCCAGAGAGGGTAGAAAGTACATCTTTAGAAGAGATTAGGATATTAGGCATAAGTAAGAGAGAGGAGGGCGGAGAGGGAGAAATAGCACCGGAATCATCCAAGGTGGAGTTTCTAGCAAAAGTTTGAGCGAAGAGTTTAGCTTTGTCAGAGGAAGAAGTGATGGTTGTGCCATCAGAGTGGGAAAGGGGAGGGAAAGACGAGGAAGAGAAATTGTTGGAGAGGTTTTTGGCTAGATGCCAGAAAGCTTGGGAAGAGCTAGAGTTGGATAGTTCAGTGCATTTATTATTGATGAAAGAGTGTTTGGCAAGTCGAAGAACAGATTTGGCTTGATTCCGGGCAGAAACATATGAAGAATGAGAGTCTTGAGTTTTAAGGCGTCGGTACCGTTTGAATGCTTCCTCCTTATTGCGGACAGCAGTAGAACAGGCGTGAGTAAACCAAGATTTTTTAGCATTAGTCTGAGAGAAAGAGAATGGAATGTATGCTTCCATGCCCGATAGGATTACCTCGGTAATGCGTTCAGCACTCTCCGAGGGTCCTCGGCCATGGAAGCAGAAATCATTCCATGGGAAATCAAAGAAGTACTGCCGAAGAGCCTCCCAGTCGGCAGCGCCAAAGTGCCACAAGAGCCGCCGGCTAGGAGGATCGGGTGGCTGTACTGGAGAGATAGGACAGGTGACAGAGATAAGTTTATGGTCGGAGGAGCCCAGAGGAGAGAAAAGATCGACAGTATAAGAAGAAGGGTTAGAAGTTAGAAACAAGTCAAGAATGTTGGGCCGATCTCCGATGCGATCCGGGATACGGGTGGGTTGCTGAACTAACTGCTCTAGGTCATTTAGGATAGAAAAGACGTAGGCTTGTTCACCAGGTGGATCAGTAGTGTGAGAGGAGAGCCAATGGCGGTGGTGAACGTTGAAATCTCCTAAGATGGAGATTTCTGAGAAAGGAGAAATGGATAGAATGTGTTCCACTGTAGAGTTTAGATAGTCAAAGAATTTCGGAAAGTTGGTAGAGTTAGGGGAAAGATAGACAGCACAGAAATATTTAGTAAGAGAATGACAGGAAAGTTTGAGCCATAAAGTTGAGAATTCAGAGGAGTCGAAATCGGGAACACGAGAGCAAGTGAGTTTGTTGTGCACATATGCACAACATCCGCCTTTGGCTTTGAAACTAGGATAGAGAAAGTAGGAGGATACAGAGAAGGGGTTGCTGGAAGTTGCTACAGACACCTGAGTTTCGGTGAGGAAGAGAAGATCAGGTTTGTAGGAGGAGAGATGGTGCTCAACAGAGTGAAAGTTAGAGGAAAGTCCGCGAATGTTGCAGAAATTAATAGAAAGAGTAACAGGCCGAGGTCCAGGTAATTGTGTGGGGTCGTCAGGGGATGGTCGGTCGGGTGAGGGGGCATTTATGGTCCCCCCCCCTGGGGACTCCGAGGCTGGGCTACAATTCATCATTTTTTTTTTTTTTAATTTTGGTGTGGAGGAATGAAGTGTGGTGTGCATGTTTAGTGTAGTGAAGTGGATAGGAGGAGGAGGTGTTTGTGAGAGCTAGCTGGATTGCTCTCAGTGTAAATGAGGCACAAAGAAAATCAGTAAGAGAGGCCAAGCAAATGAAACAGGAGTTCCAGCGACTCTTTATCACATGCCTATAACCTCACCTGGGTCTAGCCCTGATCGATTGGTGCCTACAATCTCCCCACATGGAATATATATATTCCATATCACTGACCTTAGCTTACTGATAAATCACAGAGAGAGAGAGAGAGAGAGAGAGAGAGATCCCCTTGTCTGGCTAGGTTCATTTACACTGTGATCAACTTCCATTCCCACGCTGCCATTGTATTATTAACAAAGGTTTGGCCAAGTTGCACAGACGATTAAAAGGAGGGTTACTTTTTTGCTAATGTTGTAAAGTCCTTCTTGATTATCACCTATTATCACCTTAAGGGGGGTCACCGGCTTTTGTTTTTATCTTTCTCTTCATTTCTCTCTTTCCCTGGATTGTATCCATTCGGCCCCATTCAGCCAACTGGTTTAAGACGTTTATCCCAATCCAGGTGTCGATTTCTTTCTGGCGAGCGAAAGCGAGCCAGCATTGTATGGAGAAAACCGGCTTCGCCGAAGACATTTTTCTATCGAAAATGTACAAATTTAGCATGCTGTCAAAACAAAACTATATATATGCAGGCTCGCTACCGCTCGCCAGGAAAATATTGACACCTGGATGGGAGTAAACGTCTTAAAACAGTAGGCTGAATGGGTCCGAATGGAAACAAGCCAAAGAGAGAGGGAGAGAAAGATAAAAAAAGCAAGGTGGGCTCCCTTAAACCCATCCAAAGATGAAAACAATTTTGTGTATGAAAATGATCACATTCAAAGTCCCACTTCCTGGTTTGTCGTTTACCCCACACGTAAATATTGCATGACCAAAAAAAAAAAAAAAATATATATATATATACAGTATATATATATACAGTATATACCGATATATATATATATAGATAGATAGATAGACAATGGGGTGCAGGGGCTTTGACCTCCTTATATTATCATGGCATTATCTTCAAACACATATTCTAATATAACCAAAATCGTCAAATAATAGCCAGAATAAGAACGAATGTAAGTCATTGTATAGTGAAGGGTTTTAGTTGAAGTAGAAAAGGACCTAGATGTGTGTGAATTTGTATTTTGTTTTTGTGTGTTCATTATTTTCTGTTGTGTTATCCCTATTCTGGCTCTGTCTTGAGTCGGCCACCCCCCCAACAAGAGAGAAAAAAAGGAAAAGTGGGGATTGGGCCTGAAGTATATAGAATAGAATAGTATAGAAAAGGTGTGTCAGGATTTTTGCGCGTAACTGTCCATGAGTGGTAGTTGTGATACAGCCTATGTGATGGAGTGGTAGTTGTGATACAGCCTATGTGATGGAGTGGTAGTTGTGATACAGCCTATGTGATGGAGTGGTAGTTGTGATACAGCCTATGTGATGGAGTGGTAGTTGTGATACAGCCTATGTGATGGAGTGGTAGTTGTGATACAGCCTATGTGATGGAGTGGTAGTTGTGATACAGCCTATGTGATGGAGTGGTAGTTGTGATACAGCCTATGTGATGGGTGGTAGTTGTGATACAGCCTATGTGATGGAGTGGTAGTTGTGATACAGCCTATGTGATGGAGTGGTAGTTGTGATACAGCCTATGTGATGGAGTGGTAGTTGTGATACAGCCTATGATGGAGTGGTAGTTGTGATACAGCCATGTGATGGAGTGGTAGTTGTGATACAGCCTATGTGATGGAATGGTAGTTGTGATACAGCCTATGTGATGGAGTGGTAGTTGTGATACAGCCTATGTGATGGAGTGGTAGTTGTGATACAGCCTATGTGATGGAGTGGTAGTTGTGATACACCCTATGTGATGGAGTGGTAGTTGTGATACAGCCTATGTGATGGAGTGGTAGTTGTGATACAGCCTATGTGATGGAGTGGTAGTTGTGATACAGCCTATGTGATGGAGTGGTAGTTGTGATACAGCCTATGTGATGGAGTGGTAGTTGTGATACACCCTATGTGATGGAGTGGTAGTTGTGATACAGCCTATGTGATGGAGTGGTAGTTGTGATACAGCCTATGTGATGGAGTGGTAGTTGTGATACAGCCTATGTGATGGAGTGGTAGTTGTGATACAGCCTATGTGATGGAGTGGTAGTTGTGATACAGCCTATGTGATGGAGTGGTAGTTGTGATACAGCCTATGTGATGGAGTGGTAGTTGTGATACAGCCTATGTGATGGAGTGGTAGCTGTGATACAGCCTATGTGATGGAGTGGTAGTTGTGATACAGCCTATGTGATGGAGTGGTAGTTGTGATACAGCCTATGTGATGGAGTGGTAGTTGTGATACAGCCTATGTGATGGAGTGGTAGTTGTGATACAGCCTATGTGATGGAGTGGTAGTTGTGATACAGCCTATGTGATGGAGTGGTAGTTGTGATACACCCTATGTGATGGAGTGGTAGTTGTGATACAGCCTATGTGATGGAGTGGAGTGGTAGTTGTGATACAGCCTATGTGATGGAGTGGTAGTTGTGATACAGCCTATGTGATGGAGTGGTAGTTGTGATACAGCCTATGTGATGGAGTGGTAGTTGTGATACAGCCTATGTGATGGAGTGGTAGTTGTGATACAGCCTATGTGATGGAGTGGTAGTTGTGATACAGCCTATGTGATGGAGTGGTAGTTGTGATACAGCCTATGTGATGGAGTGGTAGTTGTGATACAGCCTATGTGATGGAGTGGTAGTTGTGATACAGCCTATGTGATGGAGTGGTAGTTGTGATACAGCCTATGTGATGGAGTGGTAGTTGTGATACAGCCTATGTGATGGAGTGGTAGTTGTGATACAGCCTATGTGATGGAGTGGTAGTTGTGATACAGCCTATGTGATGGAGTGGTAGTTGTGATACAGCCTATGTGATGGAGTGGTAGTTGTGATACAGCCTATGTGATGGAGTGGTAGTTGTGATACAGCCTATGTGATGGAGTGGTAGTTGTGATACAGCCTATGTGATGGAGTGGTAGTTGTGATACAGCCTATGTGATGGAGTGGTAGTTGTGATACAGCCTATGTGATGGAGTGGTAGTTGTGATACACCCTATGTGATGGAGTGGTAGTTGTGATACACCCTATGTGATGGAGTGGTAGTTGTGATACAGCCTATGTGATGGAGTGGTAGTTGTGATACAGCCTATGTGATGGAGTGGTAGTTGTGATACAGCCTATGTGATGGAGTGGTAGTTGTGATACAGCCTATGTGATGGAGTGGTAGTTGTGATACACCCTATGTGATGGAGTGGTAGTTGTGATACAGCCTATGTGATGGAGTGGTAGTTGTGATACAGCCTATGTGATGGAGTGGTAGTTGTGATACAGCCTATGTGATGGAGTGGTAGTTGTGATACAGCCTATGTGATGGAGTGGTAGTTGTGATACACCCTATGTGATGGAGTGGTAGTTGTGATACAGCCTATGTGATGGAGTGGTAGTTGTGATACAGCCTATGTGATGGAGTGGTAGTTGTGATACAGCCTATGTGATGGAGTGGTAGTTGTGATACACCCTATGTGATGGAGTGGTAGTTGTGATACAGCCTATGTGATGGAGTGGTAGTTGTGATACAGCCTATGTGATGGAGTGGTAGTTGTGATACACCCTATGTGATGGAGTGGTAGTTGTGATACAGCCTATGTGATGGAGTGGTAGTTGTGATACAGCCTATGTGATGGAGTGGTAGTTGTGATACAGCCTATGTGATGGAGTGGTAGTTGTGATACAGCCTATG
Organism: Paralithodes platypus; assembly: GCA_032716605.1. Classification (NCBI taxonomy): domain Eukaryota; kingdom Metazoa; phylum Arthropoda; class Malacostraca; order Decapoda; family Lithodidae; genus Paralithodes; species Paralithodes platypus. The sequence continues at coordinate 22,431,501 of CM064572.1, forward strand.
TGATGGAGTGGTAGTTGTGATACAGCCTATGTGATGGAGTGGTAGTTGTGATACAGCCTATGTGATGAAGTGGTAGTTGTGATACAGCCTATGTGATGGAGTGGTAGTTGTGATACAGCCTATGTGATGGAGTGGTAGTTGTGATACACCCTATGTTATAACTTACTATAATAGGAAGGCCATGGCATCATCACCACCATGCTTATAGCCTACCGCTTCCTGTACAATGATCACCTGTCATGAGCTTACATGCATATCCGATCACCTAGCTTACATGCTCGCTCTCGCTCTCTCTCTCTCTCTCTCTCTCTCTCTCTCTTACACACAATTACACGTGATTTACATGCATAAATGTTTAGGCCTAAGCAAGGTAATTATGAGATATTGTATATATATAATTATACCTCTATGTTTGCCAGGAGAATTAAATTAAATCAAGTTGAGTGAAGTTAACTGTACAAATCCCTTGTCGTGTACTATAAGCCACGGGTCCTACGATTTAAATCAAGACTTAGTTGAGTGAAGTTAACTGTACAAATCCCTTGTCGTGTACTATAAGCCACGGGTCCTACGATTTAAATCAAGACTTAGTTGAGTGAAGTTAACTGTACAAATCCCTTGTCGTGTACTATAAGCCACGGGTCCTACGATTTAAATCAAGACTTAGTTGAGTGAAGTTAACTGTACAAATCCCTTGTCGTGTACTATAAGCCACGGGTCCTACGATTTAAATCAAGACTTAGTTGAGTGAAGTTAACTGTACAAATCCCTTGTCGTGTACTATAAGCCACGGGTCCTACGATTTAAATCAAGACTTAGTTGAGTGAAGTTAACTGTACAAATCCTTGCGTGTGTACTATAAGCCACGGGTCCTACGATTTAAATCAAGACTTAGTTGAGTGAAGTAACTGTACAAATCCCTTGTCGTGTACTATAAGCCACGGGTCCTACGATTTAAATCAAGACTTAGTTGAGTGAAGTTAACTGTACAAATCCCTTGTCGTGTACTATAAGCCACGGGTCCTACGATTTAAATCAAGACTTAGTTGAGTGAAGTTAACTGTACAAATCCCTTGTCGTGTACTATAAGCCACGGGTCCTACGATTTAAATCAAGACTTAGTTGAGTGAAGTTAACTGTACAAATCCCTTGTCGTGTACTATAAGCCACGGGTCCTACGATTTAAAATCAAGACTTAGTTGAGTGAAGTTAACTGTACAAATCCTTGTCGTGTACTATAAGCCACGGGTCCTACGATTTAAATCAAGACTTAGTTGAGTGAAGTTAACGGTACAAATCCCTTGTCGTGTACTATAAGCCACGGGTCCTACGATTTAAATCAAGACTTAGTTGAGTGAAGTTAACTGTACAAATCCCTTGTCGTGTACTATAAGCCACGGGTCCTACGATTTAAATCAAGACTTAGTTGAGTGAAGTTAACTGTACAAATCCCTTGTCGTGTACTATAAGCCACGGGTCCTACGATTTAAATCAAGACTTAGTTGAGTGAAGTTAACTGTACAAATCCCTTGTCGTGTACTATAAGCCACGGGTCCTACGATTTAAATCAAGACTTAGTTGAGTGAAGTTAACTGTACAAATCCCTTGTCGTGTACTATAAGCCACGGGTCCTACGATTTAAATCAAGACTTAGTTGAGTGAAGTTAACTGTACAAATCCCTTGTCGTGTACTATAAGCCACGGGTCCTACGATTTAAATCAAGACTTAGTTGAGTGAAGTTAACTGTACAATCCCTTGTCGTGTACTATAAGCCACGGGTCTACGATTTAAATCAAGACTTAGTTGAGTGAAGTTAACTGTACAAATCCCTTGTCGTGTACTATAAGCCACGGGTCCTACGATTTAAATCAAGACTTAGTTGAGTGAAGTTAACTGTACAAATCCCTTGTCGTGTACTATAAGCCACGGTCCTACGATTTAAATCAAGACTTAGTTGAGTGAAGTTAACTGTACAAATCCCTTGTCGTGTACTATAAGCCACGGGTCCTACGATTTAAATCAAGACTTAGTTGAGTGAAGTTAACTGTACAAATCCCTTGTCGTGTACTATAAGCCACGGGTCCTACGATTTAAATCAAGACTTAGTTGAGTGAAGTTAACTGTACAAATCCCTTGTCGTGTACTATAAGCCACGGGTCCTACGATTTAAATCAAGACTTAGTTGAGTGAAGTTAACTGTACAAATCCCTTGTCGTGTACTATAAGCCACGGGTCCTACGATTTAAATCAAGACTTAGTTGAGTGAAGTTAACTGTACAAATCCCTTGTCGTGTACTATAAGCCACGGGTCCTACGATTTAAATCAAGACTTAGTTGAGTGAAGTTAACTGTACAAATCCCTTGTCGTGTACTATAAGCCACGGGTCCTACGATTTGATATGGAATTAACTTTCCACCAGTAGGGTTTCCCTTCTCCTTTATTATATGGGAAAATGTTGGCAAACTTTTGTCACGCCGTGGTCGAGTGGGTTAATGCATGGGATGTCATTCTGGATGACTGAATCCACGCTGAAGCCTCGCTTAAGGCTTCACACTGGTTAGGTTTATGAATATTGAGGTGAACAACACACATCCTGCCGACTAGATCCGGGTGCATACGGTGAAGCTCCCACACTCTCCGCTTTTTATGACGCGCTATTTAAGGGGGGTCACCGGCTTTTTTTTTATCTTTCTCTTTGTTTCTCTCTTTCCCTGGCTTGTATCCATTCGGTCCCATTCAGCCAACTGTTTTAAGACATTTATCCCCATCCAGGTGTCGTTTTCTTCCTGGCAAGCTATAGCAAGACAGCATTGTATGGAGAAATCCGGCTTTGCCGGAAATTTATTTTTATCGAAAAATGTACAAATTACCTTGATGTCAAAACAATATATTAAAATGCTGGCTCGCTACCGCTCGCCAGGAAAATATTGACACCTGGATGGGGGGTAAACGTCTTAAAACAATAGGCTGGATGGGGCCGAATTGATACAAGCCAATGAGAGAGGGAGAGAAAGAGAACAAAAAGCGAGGTGGGCTCCATTAATTATGTTGTACTTCCTCCCCCCCCCCCTCACCCACCAAACACACAGCCCACTTTTTATGGTGCCTCTGTCTAATTTTGCTATACTCCTTCCACATCCGGCATTCTATATTGTGCTCTCAAATGTGGTTATTATTCCACCACAACATACTTTTTATGGTGTGCTATTAAGGGGAGGTGGTTAACTTTTTGGGCGATTTTTTCATTCATTATTTTTCTAGTTTCCTCTGTAGACCTCCATCAAATTAAAATAAAAAAAACATCCATTAGATCCCCCTTCTAGATTAAGTTGTACAATTTTCGGTAGAAAATTTTCCAGGCCGAAGGCCGGTTCTTCCAACATTACAGACTCACTATCGTTCGCCAGGGAAACAATCGACACCTAAATAACACGAAAGGTCTAAATATTGGCAAAGAAATGAGGCGAAAGGTCTTAAAATCGCCAAACTAACGGGCCAAAAGTCATAAAATCTGAAAACTAATTGGGCTAAACATGACGGAGAAAGTAGTCGAGAAAACCGGCCCATGTTACTATGTTACTAATATAATGTCACTATGCTTCTCTCACATTCTGTTTTCTATGGTGCGCTGTTTACTGTTGCTACAATGTTGTGTTTTGTGTTGTCCCTGTTCTTGTGAGTCCCCCCCCCCCAAAAAAAAAAAAAAATAAATAAAAAAAATAACAAATACAACAACAAAAATAATAATAGGAAAAGTGGGGATTGAACCTGAGTAAATAGATAGATAGATAGATAGAATAAAACAAATCCTCATGCACCCTGTCTTTTTACGGTACTGTCTAATGTTGATATACTACTTCTCTCACAGCCTGTCTGTTTTACGGTACTGTCTAATGTTGATATACTACTTCTCTCACAGCCTGTTTTTACAGTACTGTCTAATGTTGATATACTACTTCTCTCACAGCCTGTCTGTTTTACGGTACTGTCTAATGTTGATATACTACTTCTCTCACAGCCTGTTTTATGGTACTGTCTAATGTTGATATACTACTTCTCTCACAGCCTGTTTTTACGGTACTGTCTAATGTTGATATACTACTTCTCTCACAGCCTGTTTTACGGTACTGTCTAATGTTGATATACTACTTCTCTCACAGCCTGTTTTACGGTACTGTCTAATGTTGATATACTACTTCTCTCACAGCCTGTTTTTACGGTACTGTCTAATGTTGATATACTACTTCTCTCACAGCCTGTTGTACGGTACTGTCTAATGTTGATATACTACTTCTCTCACAGCCTGTTTTTACGGTACTGTCTAATGTTGATATACTACTTCTCTCACAGCCTGTTTTTACGGTACTGTCTAATGTTGATATACTACTTCTCTCACAGCTGTTTTACGGTACTGTCTAATGTTGATATACTACTTCTCTCACAGCCTGTTTTACGGTACTGTCTAATGTTGATATACTACTTCTCTCACAGCCTGTTTTTACGGTACTGTCTAATGTTGATATACTACTTCTCTCACAGCCTGCTTTTACGGTACTGTCTAATGTTGATATACTACTTCTCTCACAGCCTGTTTTACGGTACTGTCTAATGTTGATATACTACTTCTCTCACAGCCTGTTTTACGGTACTGTCTAATGTTGATATACTACTTCTCTCACAGCCTGTTGTACGGTACTGTCTAATGTTGATATACTACTTCTCTCACAGCCTGTTTTACGGTACTGTCTAATGTTGATATACTACTTCTCTCACAGCCTGTTTTTATGGTACTGTCTAATGTTGATATACTACTTCTCTCACAGCCTGTTTTTACGGTACTGTCTAATGTTGATATACTACTTCTCTCACAGCCTGTTTTTACGGTACTATCTAATGTTGATATACTACTTCTCTCACAGCCTGTCTGTTTACGGTACTGTCTAATGTTGATATACTACTTCTCTCACAGCCTGTTTTACGGTACTGTATAATGTTGATATACTACTTCTCTCACAGCCTGTTTTACGGTACTGTCTAATGTTGATATACTACTTCTCTCACAGCCTGTTTTTACGGTACTGTCTTGTTGTTGTTGTTGTTGTTGTTCCCCAGGCTGCCTGGCCGAACAGCCCCAAGGCCCCGAGCAAGGCCAAGGCCACAACCGAACGCCCCACACAGAACCCTCCCTGCCTACCACAACAAAGCCTGGGTGACCGAAGCCACTCCATAGCGGGGAGCTGAGTAGGGTGCGGAAACGCCTGGGAAACCAAAGTCCCACCCAGGGCCCTGTGCCCCTCAGCAATTATGAAGAGAAAGTTGAGGGGCAAGGGAAAAATGTGACGCTTTGGCTTCCAATCTTGGTAGATTGGGAGGTCAATCCACGGAAGAGACGCCGTCACTTGAGATCTAGAAAATATATAAGTAAGAGGAACAGTCAGAGTAAGCTATGGGTATGGCGGAGATCGCTCAGTTCTCACTCTGATAGACTAGCCCATCACCATAACAGTACTGTCTAATGTTGATACACTAGTTCTCTCACAGCCTGTTTTTACGGTACTGTCTAATGTTGATATACTACTTCTCTCACAGCCTGTTTTACGGTACTGTCTAATGTTGATATACTACTTCTCTCACAGCCTGTTGTACGGTACTGTCTAATGTTGATATACTACTTCTCTCACAGCCTGTCTGTTTACGGTACTGTCTAATGTTGATATATTACTTCTCTCACAGCCTGTTTTTACGGTACTGTCTAATGTTGATATACTACTTCTCTCACAGCCTGTTTTACGGAACTGTCTAATGTTGATATACTACTTCTCTCACAGCCTGTCTGTTTACGGTACTGTCTAATGTTGATATACTACTTCTCTCACAGCCTGTTTTTACAGTGCTGTCTAATGTTGATATACTACTTCTCTCACAGCCTGTTTTTACGGTACTGTCTAATGTTGATATACTACTTCTCTCACAGCCTGTTTTACGGTACTGTCTAATGTTGATATACTACTTCTCTCACAGCCTGTCTGTTTTACGGTACTGTCAAATGTTGATATACTACTTCTCTCACAGCCTGTTTTTACGGTACTGTCTAATGTTGATATACTACTTCTCTCACAGCCTGTTTTACGGTACTGTCTAATGTTGATATACTACTTCTCTCACAGCCTGTCTGTTTTACGGTACTGTCTAATGTTGATATACTACTTCTCTCACAGCCTGTCTGTTTTACGGTACTGTCTAATGTTGATATACTACTTCTCTCACAGCCTGTTTTTACGGTACTGTCTAATGTTGATATACTACTTCTCTCACAGCCTGTTTTACGGTACTGTCTAATGTTGATATACTACTTCTCTCACAGCCTGTCTGTTTTACGGTACTGTATAATGTTGATATACTACTTCTCTCACAGCCTGTTTTTACGGTACTGTCTAATGTTGATATACTACTTCTCTCACAGCCTGTTTTTCTATGTGTTATATATAGTGTTGATATGCTAATTTTCTCCTATGCCCTGTTTTCTATGGTCTTCTGTCTAATGTTGCTATATTTCTCCTACACCTTGTTTATATTCTTGTTGTTATACTTCACCCACACCCTCTTTTTTATGATGCGCTGTTGAATATTGCGACTTTGTGCTGTTCAGTACTGCTAAGCTTAGATTTCAGGGATATTCTGCAATAGCATACAGTACTAAATTATCACTATTTTGGTTTTAATATACTTATTACGATCATTGATTGATCCATTGGATATTATCTGCCTTGTCAATTTGGCAGCTAGAATGAAGGTCTTGATTATTTTCGGAGACTGAACTCTTACAAAACTTAAATTTCCATGTTGCCAGACCCGAACTGGAGAGCAAAACAATATGGTGGAAAAAGTGCGTATGTCACTCCAGCTTAATGATGGTATTCGTCTTGCCCTTCCCTCAACAGACTACCTTCCGGAAGATTTGCACGCATCAGAACTTTACTTTTAGATATGTTGTACATGCAGTACTCCACACAACATAATACAGAAAGAACCAAAACACATACCCACACACACACACACACACATCAGACCCATCACAGCACACACAAACCTAACACGATATACACAAAGTACACCCACATAACCAAATACACAGTTCCAAAACACACACACACACACACAGCCCGTAGCCTAGTAGGTAGAGCTCTCGTCTCACACACGAGGGGTCGGAGGTTCAATCCCCGGCCGGGCGGAGACAAATTGGGCTTGTCTCCTTTCATGTGTTAGCCTCAGTTCACCTAGCTGTAAATAGGTACCTGGAATAAGTGGACGACGTTGTGACGTCCCTTCTGGGGTAGGCAAAAATGGTACAAGGCGAGATGGGTATCATATGGTTCACCTAAGCTGATGGCTACCTAAGCCTTCGGGCGAGACGGTACCGTCTATAGTGAGAATGGTACCATACAGATCCACCCTAAGCCTTCGTTTCCGATGTCGCCAATTTGCTAAAATACAGACTACACACACATCCACAGCCATTCCAACGATACATATAACACCTACACATATAGGAGGCGGGAAATAACGAGCATGCTCACTCCCGCAATACAACTAGAGTAAGTACAACTAGAGTAAGTACATACACCCACACACATATATTTTACACAGAACACACCCCACGAAACCTAATGCAAATACATCCAAAATAAACTAACACAAATACACACATACATAATAACACAGACACACACACACACACATCAGACCCATCACAACGCACACAGACACTACAAACAGCACACACACACACACCAGACAAATCACATATACACAACACAGAGAGACCAACCAAATAAACACACACACATACACCAGACCCATCCCAACACACAGACACACACACACACACCAGACCCATCCCAACACAGACACATAAACACACACACAATACATGCACGCACACACACACACCAGACCCATCCCAACACACAGACACACACACACACCAGACCCATCTCAACACACAGACACACACACACACACACCAGACCCATCCCAACACACAGACACATACACACACACCAGACCCATCACAACACACAGACACACACACACACACACCAGACCCATCCCAACAGACACATACACACACACACACAATACACGAACGCACACACACACACACCAGACCCATCCCAACAGACAGACACATACACACACACCAGACCCATCCCAACACACAGACACACACACACACACCAGACCCATCCCAACACAGACACACACACACACCAGACCCATCCCAACACACAGACACACACCCACACTCTCACAGCAACACTCAACAACCCCAGTAGACCTACCCATGAAAATATACAAAGAATTTTCGGTTGAATTTGCCACCCCCCTTTGCTCGATAATTAATGCCTCCTTAAGGCAAAGCAAATGCCCTGCAGACTGGAAAACTTCATACGTCACTCCAATTCCCAAAACCCCCTCCCCACATTCTCTTAATGAACTCAGACCAGTTGCCATAACGCCCATCCCTAGTCTAATCTGTGAGGACTTTGTATTCACCTGGGCTTACTCACAAATCCGTCACTTAATAGATCCCCAACAGTTTGGCAACGTAAAAACCTCCTCCACCACTCACTGTCTTATTAGCTTCCTAGATTATATTTACACAAATCTTGAGAAGAGAAAGACTTCCCTCGCTCTTGCCTTTATTGACTTTTGGAAAGCATTTGACCTTGTTGACCACACCATCATCATCAACAAGGCCATAAAGTTGGGGCTACATCCTACCCTGATTGCGTGGTTGACCGACTACCTTAGTGACAGACGGCAAGCAGTGCGATATCAAGGCTTCATCTCCACCTTCCTAGACATCACATGTGGAGTCCCACAGGGCACAAAGATGGGGCCTCTATTGTTCCTCATCTTGATTAATGATGGCCTAAAGGACACTCCATTCCACTGGAAGTACGTGGACGACTCGACAGTCGGCATTACTGTCGATAACACCTCCCCTAACTATGACCCCCTACAAGACATCCTCGACCGTCTTCAAGCCTGGACCACAGTCAATCATGTGACCATCAATCATGACAAGACAGTGGTCATGCACATCAACACCTCCGTTACCGACCTTCCTCCACCCACTGTCACAATTGGTCCTCATCCCCTTCAGCTTGTTGAGTCCACCAAACTCCTCGGAATCACTGTGGACAACAAGCTGAACTGGAAGAAACATGTGTCTACCACAGTCAGGACCGCCACATACAAGTTGTTTATGCTAAGGCGGCTGAGATCCCTGGGGGCGCCGGAGAATGAGCTGAAGAGTATATATAACATCTTCATACTCCCTAAGCTCACCTACGCCTCTCCCGCCTGGTCCTCCTCTCTAACCCTGACACAACAATGTCAATTGGATAGAGTGCAGAAGAGGGCATGCAGGATCATCCTGGGTGGCACATACCCAGGGTACGAGGAAGCTCTCACCACCCTTAGCATACCTGCACTTTCAACCCACCACTACAACACACTCCAGCAGTTTGCATCTAAGCTACTTGTTCACCCACGACACAGAAACTTACTTCCACCAGACGCCCCTAGACCAACACGTGCAGCTCGACACTTCAACACACTCCAACCAATAAGGGCAAGAACTGACAGATACAAAAATAGTCCTATCCCAACCATTGTAAATATTATTAATAATGTGTAATGCCGGCCTGTCACACCATATATACGCGCCCACCTTTAATAATGTATGCATAAGTGTGTGTGCGTGTGTGTATTAGAATATATGTATGTATTTGCTTGAGTTTGTTTATTATTGTGTGTGTATATGTGCATTTATGTATGTATGTGTGCGTATATGTGTATGTATGTATGCGTTAATTATCTATATATGTGTATGTCTATAGTGTATACTGTTTGTGGTTCGAGGCTCGAGCCCGGCTGAGAGTATTCTATCACACACAAACAAACAAACAAACACACACACACACACACACACACACACACACACACACACACATACACACACACACACACACACCTACACTGAAGAATGTCCCATATACTATAATTCCCTCCAGTTGTCTCTCCTTATTTTATATTCTTCTTTTGTTCTCTACCGAGGATTACCTCCCATTGTAGTAGGCTTTACCTGACCCTACCTGTACGGATCCGTAGGCCATTTCGCCTTAACCCTTTTCAAACTCCTCATTTGATCTCTTCCGACGTTTGACATTCCATTCTAATTGGCTTTACCTGACCTATAGTCCGTTGCCCCATTAACCCTTGTCCAATTCCCTCATTTAATCTCTCCCAAGGATTTAACTCCCATTATTAGCCTCACCTGACCCTACCAGAACAGTTTTTGTATGTATGTATGTTTGTTTGCATACGTGAGCGTTTATGTATACGGGCATGTGCACATTTACTGCATGTTCTTATGTTCTATATTATGTATGTATATATATGCGTATTTATGTGTGTACGTATGCGTATATATGTATGTTCTGTATATATATGAGTAAAATAAATGTGTACTGTATATGCACTGTATATCACTTACTCTCATGGTTAATTTATGATAATTTGTATTTTGCACTAGCATAATTATTGTATTAATTTCTTGTTTTAATGTAAAGTATATTATACTCACCTATTGTAAACTGAGCTTACTTTTTCATATCTGTACATCTCATGTTCATCCACTAATTGTAAAATGTGTATTTTCAGCTCATGAGGCTGCCATTCTTTAATAAACCGTTTATTATTATTATTATTATTACACCAGACCCATCCCAACACACAGACACACACACACACACCAGACCCATCCCAACACACATACACACACACCAGACCCATCATAACACACAGACACACACCAGAGCCATCCCAACACAGACACATACACACACAAACAATACACGCACACACACACACACACCAGACCCATCCCAACACACAGACCACTCCACTGCCACTCGGTCTTAACAGCTCTTCCCCATTCATCTTCCGGCCAGACAGAGGCTCTCACCGGCCGCCAGAAAAGAGGCACTGTTGTGTATTGTTGTGACGTGGAAGGGGCCGGAAACTAGACTCCACTACCCAGGACGGCCAGACTAATGTGGGGCCGGAGATTTACAAGGCCGGAGTGAGAGTGGCAATGAGAGCCCTGGCGCTACACGATAAATGGCACCTTTTAAAAGACTCGCGGGAGGGAGGTCAAGTAGGAAGGAGCATTTGTGACTTCAAGTGCAGATCAGTTAGATAGATAGATATATAGATAGATATATATGTGTGTATATATTGCTGATCATGAAATAGGTAGTGGGATCAAGATAAATGTATCCCAAACCTATTTGACTTGTTTAGGATAGTACTGTACTTACCGGTTTGAATCCTCGAGATCCTTCTAAAATGGCAAAATATCGTCTAATGATAACCAACATAAAATGTAAACATTCGTCTTCAAATACTGAGTTAAGATGCAAAACACCAGAACATATATTTGACTTACCTTAAAACGAGGGAGAAGGCAAGCGAGTTCTGGAATGAAAACAACAAGTATTAGAGTACTTTTATTTGTAAGAAATCTTAAAATATTTCTTGTAACTCCGTGCATCTCTCTTTCTTCCTTCCTTCCTTCCTTCCTTCCTTCCTTCCTTCCTTCCTCCCTCCCTCCCTCCCTCTCTCTGAATCAAGACATATAGATCAATAAAAGTGACTGATGTTTTAAACAATTAAGCTGCATGACCAATGTTTCCTATAAAAGTTGAGGGACAGAGTGCTGGTGTAATACCAACTCTCAAAACAAGGCAAAGAAAAATATACTTAAGTTATAAACAAGGGCAAGGAACTTTAAGCGTGACTGTACACCATGATCCCGAGACGACCACCATACTGTACACTATACCCCGTCCAATAGTGTGTGTGTGAGTGTGTGTGTGTGTGTCGGTGTGTATGTCCGTTGTGTGTCAGTGTATATGTGTGTGTGTGTGTGTATTAATTAGTATGTGTGTGTCTGTGTGTGTGTGTGTGTGTGTTGTGTTGTGTATATTATAACCAACACACACAGCTAGGAGGACCAAACCACTATAATGTATAATGTACAGTACACTATATCCCGTCCAACAGGCTCCAGCTCTCACACATCGCAGACGTACCCAGAGTTGTGGTCTGGGCTCAGACGGTGGTGTATGTAGGTGTGTGTGTGTGTGTGTGTGTATATGTGTGTGTGTGTGTGTGTGTGTGTGTGTGTGTGTGTGTGTGTGTGTTGTATATGTGTGTGTGTGTGTGTGTGTAGGAGAGAAAATGAGAGGTGTATGTGCATGTTTCTGTGTGTTCATGAAATAAATGTATTCTGTGTGTATTTATATAGGTTAAGGGTGGTCACCGGCTCTTTTATCTTTCTCTCCTTTTCTCTCTTTCCCTGGCTTGTGTCCATTCGGCCCCATTCAGCCAACTGTTTTAAGACGTTTATCCCCATCCAGGTGTCGATTTCTTCCTGGCGAGCGATAGCGAGCCAGCATTGTATGGAGAAATCTGGCTTCCCAGGTGACATTTTTCTATCGAAAATTGTACAAATTTAGCTTGCTGTCAAAACAAAAATATATATATGCTAGCTCGCTACCGCTCGCCAAGAAAATATTGACACCTGGATGGGGGTCTTAAAAAAAATAGGCTGAATTGGGCCGAATGGATACAAGCCAAAGAGAGAGGGAGAGAAAGAGAAAAAAAGCGAGGTGGGCTCCCTTAATCCAGTTGTCGTCAAATGCCAGACCCCCAACAAGCTAAAAACGCCCCTCAGACGCCCTTCAGAATAAATAATGAAAATACTTCCGTACACAAACGAAGGCCGATTTTTCCTAGGCATCCGGCACGTTATTGCTCGGCCAGAAAACAAAAATGATACCTGGTTGAAGTGCCTTATAATGATACCTGGTTGAAGTGCCTTATAAATGATACCTGGTTGAAGTGCCTTATAAATGATACCTGGTTGAAGTGCCTTATAATGATACCTGGTTGAAGTGCCTTATAAATGATACCTGGTTGAAGTGCCTTATAAATGATACCTGGTTGAAGTGCCTTATAATGATACCTGGTTGAAGTGCCTTATAATGATACCTGGTTGAAGTGCCTTATAAATGATACCTGGTTGAAGTGCCTTATAAATGATACCTGGTTGAAGTGCCTTATAATGATACCTGGTTGAAGTGCCTTATAAATGATACCTGGTTGAAGTGCCTTATAATGATACCTGGTTGAAGTGCCTTATAATGATACCTGGTTGAAGTGCCTTATAATGATACCTGGTTGAAGTGCCTTATAAATGATACCTGGTTGAAGTGCCTTATAATGATACCTGGTTGAAGTGCCTTATAATGATACCTGGTTGAAGTGCCTTATAATGATACCTGGTTGAAGTGCCTTATAATGATACCTGGTTGAAGTGCCTTATAATGATACCTGGTTGAAGTGCCTTATAAATGATACCTGGTTGAAGTGCCTTATAATGATACCTGGTTGAAGTGCCTTATAAATGATACCTGGTTGAAGTGCCTTATAATGATACCTGGTTGAAGTGCCTTATAATGATACCTGGTTGAAGTGCCTTATAATGATACCTGGTTGAAGTGCCTTATAATCGCAAAACAAATGAGGTGAAACGCCTATAAATGTCTAAACAAATGGAGTGAAATCGGAAGGTTCTAAAAAGAGCCATCTCGCACTAGATAGGCTTAAGGGGAGGTATTTAGTTTGTTCCCTAGACCTCCATCAAGCTTAAAATTACACCCCCTTGAGCCCCTTTCAAGATATATTTGTACATTTTTCGGTAGAAAAATGTCCCGGCCGAAGGCCGATTCCTCTTAAATTACAGGCTCGCTATCGCTCGCCAGGATAAAATTGAGACCTGAATGGCACGAAAGGTCTTAATATGGGGTGAAAGTTCTTAAAATCGCTAAACTAATGGGGCAAACGTTTTATAATATCAAAAGCAATGGGGCTAAACATGAGTGAGAAAGGGGTCAAGAAAACAATTCCTTAAGTGGAGATCTCCCCTTAAACCTAGCCAGCCGTTCATAGTGTGTACCAGGTGTATTTATTATCAGTTATACCTACAATGTTTTAGTATGCTATATTTATGCTATGCTTCTTCAGCAACCCTGTAAATATTGTAGTCTGCTGGTGTCATGGTGTAGTCTGCTGGTGTCATGGTGTTGTCTGCTGGTGTCATGGTGTAGTCTGCTGGTGTCATGGTGTAGTCTGCTGGTGTCATGGTGTAGTCTGCTGGTGTCATGGTGTAGTCTGCTGGTGTCATGGTGTAGTCTGCTGGTGTCATGGTGTAGTCTGCTGGTGTCATGGTGTTGTCTGCTGGTGTCATGGTGTAGTCTGCTGGTGTCATGGTGTAGTCTGCTGGTGTCATGGTGTAGTCTGCTGGTGTCATGGTGTAGTCTGCTGGTGTCATGGTGTAGTCTGCTGGTGTCATGGTGTAGTCTGCTGGTGTCATGGTGTAGTCTGCTGGTGTCATGGTGTAGTCTGCTGGTGTCATGGTGTAGTCTGCTGGTGTCATGGTGTAGTCATGAATGGAGGAATATCATACCAACGTTGGTTACATACAACCTATCCTATTACAGGTACGTCTCTCTCTACTCTTCCCCTCTCTCTCCCCCCCCCCCTCTCTCTCTCTCTCTCTCTCTGTATATATATATACTGTATACTGTATATTACCCATCCTTTCCACCTCCCTTCTCCACCATTCGCACCCATTAAACAGCTAGTTAATTGCTCAATAGGTTGCGTTCTGAAAGTGAGGGTCTGAGTCTAGGGGGTGAGACAGTGAAGCGCAGAGGTGAAGCAGCTTCAGAGACGGGGCTGCTTCGTGTTGTGAGTGGAGCTCTAATTCACATGTCTCTCTCCCTAGACTGGAACAAGACATCACAGGCTTGGATGTACAGGCTCTCATCCTATGCCCGAGAGGGAGTAGTTGGAATATAGAACCTCCCCCCCCCCCCCCAGCCCTCCACACACACACACACACACACGGGTCATTATGAGGTAGCGTTAGAGGGTTATGTATGTGTGGTAAGTGGCAGTTTGAGGTGGTGCAGGCCTCGTCATGCACTAAACCTTAATTACATCCCCCTTAACCCCCCAAAACCCCCACCCGAGCACTAGGAAGGGGGGAGGGGGAGACATCTATCCTCCACCCGTTCTCTAGAGGATAGATAGATAGCTAGTTAAATAGATAGGTAGATATAAATATAAATAGATAGATAGAGATATATAGATATAGATATATACAGAGAGTTACACGGATACTCAGACTAAACAGACCTTGCGGTTCCTACTAGGTGGTCCAGCCTATATACACAGGGACAGTATATAGTAGAAGAATAGGACAGCAAAGAAGAAGGCTCTCTTCCTACACTCCGCTCCCTCTGGTTAAAAATCCGTACGAGAGAGAGAGAGAAAATGGTCAACATAATACAATATTAAGCAAATTTCCCCACAACCCTTCTCATACCTATCCCAGTCTCAAAACCAATTTATCATGATTGACAACCTGATATAGCTGTAACCTGTTCTGACCCAACTGGTGAGATTGACAACCTGATATAGCTGTAACCTGTTCTGACCCAACTGGTGAGATTGACAACCTGATATAGCTGTAACCTGTTCTGACCCAACTGGTGAGATTGACAACCTGATATAGCTGTAACCTGTTCTGACCCAACTGGTGAGATTGACAACCTGATATAGCTGTAACCTGTTCTGACCCAACTGGTGAGATTGACAACCTGATATAGCTGTAACCTGTTCTGACCCAACTGGTGAGATTGTTTCTACAGGTAATGGCTTTAAGGGGAGGGTTTAGTGTAACATGGATTCCCTTCTCCCTCACGTTTAGCACCGTTAGTTTTGAGATGTTAGACGTTCGCCCCATTAGTTTGGATGCCTTAAGACATTTCACCCCATTTATTTGTCAATATTAAGACCTTTCGTGCCATTTAGGTGTAACTTTTTCCTGACGAGCGATAGCGAGCCTGTAAATTAGGAGGAACCTGCTTTGGCCGTGACATTTTTCTACCGAAAAATGTACAGATTTACCTGGATTGGGTGTGTGTGTATTTTTAAGCTTGATAGTGGCTAGGGAGCAAACAGAAAAATACCCTTAACCCATACAGTACCAGAGACGTCTTTTTCATCCTATTCGGGCAGCTAATAGACGATTTTATTCCGCTTAGGATGGACCTCTAGCAATAATAAGGCTTCAAAACTATCTCAACCAACCCTTTTAACTACCACAGATCCTTCCTAAGCTACATAATACCGTCAAATTATTGCTAGAATTAATTATAACACTCGTCGCTAGTACTCAAAGGGTTAAGCAACTCATTTGTTAGTTTATATACTGATCAGGTCAGGTGAAGGTATTGAGGGACAAGCCTTTATAACGGCACCTCGTAGCTACTTTCTACTTTTCTTATTTTCTGAACCTCTGCTTGGGTTTCTGCGGACAACCACAGATGGGTCTGGTTACGGCAATGGTCGTGTGAGGGGTCCACATCTTATATATGCTTTTAACCCTATTAGGTGCAGGGCGGGCCAATTTCGATCCTCCTTGTATTACTCCTTTAGCTTGGAGATTTTAAGACGTTTCACCTCATTAGTTGGGCGATTATAAGATACTTCAACCCAATAAGGTGTCGATTTTTCCTGGGCGAGCGATAGCGAGCCTGCAATTTTGGAGAAACCGGCCTTTGGCCGGGATATTTTTCGACCGAAAAATGTACATATTTAGCTTGAAGGGGGTCTGGAGGACGTTGTTTTAGTTTGAAGGGGGTCTGGAGAGGCGTGTTTGTAAGTCTTGGGGGTAAAATAAAAACACATTGTTTGAAAATGGCTAAAACAATTAATACATTCAATAAAAATTAAACAAAATGCCATAATAACCCCCAAGACGTTGCACCAGATAGTATTAATTGTGTATTATACCTATAATTCAACTTTTGTTTTCTCTCTAGTAAATTATAAACACAAGCAAAATGTTTCTAGTAAAATATAAACACAAGCAAAACGTTTCTAGTACAATATAAACACAAGCAAAACGTTTCTAGTACAATATAAACACAAGCAAAACGTTTCAGGTAAAATAATTATAAACACAAGCAAAACGTTTATATTCAAGCACGTCCATGCAAACATACTGGTAACAGCGATGAGGGTACACCCGTGATCCGAAAACCTTTAGAATTGCTCGGTATTTATAATGTATTTATGATGGTTTGTATATAATCATTTATTAGCCTACTCTAACCTAAACAAACCAGTGTACTTAGGTTAGGTTAGATTACGTTCTTTGGTTAGGTTAGATTACGTTCTTTGGTTAGGTTATATTACGTTCTTTGGTTAGGTTATATTACGTTCTTTGGTTAGGTTAGATTACGTTCTTTGGTTAGGTTATATTACGTTCTTTGGTTAGGTTATATTACGTTCTTTGGTTAGGTTATATTACGTTCTTTGGTTAGGTTATATTACGTTCTTTGGTTAGGTTATATTACGTTCTTTGGTTAGGTTATATTACGTTCTTTGGTTAGGTTATATTACGTTCTTTGGTTAGGTTATATTACGTTCTTTGGTTAGGTTATATTACGTTCTTTGGTTAGGTTATATTACGTTCTTTGGTTAGGGTATATTACGTTCTTTGGTTAGGTTATATTACGTTCTTTGGTTAGGTTATATTACGTTCTTTGGTTAGGTTATATTACGTTCTTTGGTTAGGTTATATTACGTTCTTTGGTTAGGTTATATTACGTTCTTTGGTTAGGTTATATTACGTTCTTTGGTTAGGGTATATTACGTTCTTTGGTTAGGGTATCTAACTAGTTCCATGCTAAAAAGACAAACTGACAATAGATATTAAGAGGAGGTATTTACTTTGTTCCCTAGACCTCCATCAAGCTTAAAATTATACCCCCTTGAGTCCCTTTCAAGATAAATTTGTACATTTTTCGGTAGAAAAATTTCCCGGCCGAAGGCCGGTTCCTCTTAAATTACAGGATAAAATCGACACCTGAATGGCACGAAAGGTCTTAATATGGGGTGAAAATTCTTAAAATCGCTAAACTAATGGGGCGAAAGTTTCATAATATCAAAAGCAATGGGGCTAAACATGAGGGAGAAGGGGGTCAAGAAAAACATCCCTTAAGTGGAAATCTCCCCTTAAGGGTTACACGTCACTATCATATTAAATTGGTGAATATAAGTTGTCATCACAGAGTCCGTCGTCTGCTGCTCTTGTCAGGCCCAGTCAAGTGGTGGTATGGGTACTATCATGTTATCGGCCCCTCCGTTTACAGTTTATGTAGTCTAGATTTCACCTTAGTGGAGTTATGGAGGTTCCATAAGCTATTCGGCATCCGGCCATCTTTTCCAAGATGGCCGCCCACATGAAAAGCTTTGAGTATGGGCTCAGAAGGGCACATGGGGGTGCTAAGGTGAAATCTGGGAGATATGGCACCATAGGAGCTCCATGAGATTCTTTGAGTATGCCGCCCCTTGACTACTGCAATAACCCGTCCATTGGTAAGTACGGCAGCACGGAATTCGGAAGAAGATGATAATTTAGGAATTGGCGAGGCCTGTTAGGATTTGCCAGCACATCCAGTGATAGGGTTCTCCACTCTACTCTGATTGCTTGGAAGAAATTGTTAAGCCTGGACTAGACGATCCACTTCGGCGGAGTACTTCGATAGTGCTCGTACACTCAAGGACACATATATCGTGGCCGTATGTTTGATTCGTCCCAACAATAATTGATCTTATATTTACATTGACGAGGCTTCTTTGTTCGAGGATTAACCCGTTGAGCACCAGGGACGTCATTTACATCATCTTCTGCCGACAATTAGACGATTATATTCAGCTTAGGAAGGACGTCTAGCAATAACAAGACTTCAAACTATCTCAACCAACCCTTTCAACTACCACAGATCCTTCCTAAGCTGCATAACATCGTCTAAATACAGCTAGAAATAAATATAACACACGTCGCTGGTACTCAAAGGGTTAATATAGGGTGTTGATTCCTAGAGTTTACAGTCGTGGTCAGTGTATCATCATTGCGAACCCAAAACTTGTCCAGAAATTCCTCTGCACGGTTGTACAGTACCAATGCTAAGGGAGCCCACCTCGCTTTTTTTCTTTTTCTCTCCCTCTCTCTTTGGCTTGTATCCATTCGGCCCCATTCAGCCTACTGTTTTAAGACGTTTACCCCCATCCAGGTGTCAATATTTTCCTAGCTCGGTTCCTCTAGTCGTTGTTTAGGTATGAGAGGTTGGGATCAGTATTTCTGGCCCACCTACCTATAATGAACAGGGTATACGGGTTAAGGGGGGTCACCGGCTTTTTTGTTATCTTTCTCTCCTTTTCTCTCTTTCCCTGGCTTGTATCCATTCGGCCTCATTCAGCCAACTGTTTTAAGACGTTTATCCCCATCCAGGTGTCGATTTCTTCCTGGTGAGCGATAGCGAGCCAACATTGTATGGAGAAATCCGGCTTCGCCGTAGAAATTTTTCTATCGAAAAATGTACAAATTTAGCTTGATGTCAAAACAAAAATTATATACTGTATATGCTGGCTCGCTACCGCTCGCCAGGAAAATATTGACACCTGGATGGGGGTAAACGTCTTAAAATAGTAGGCTGAATGGGGCCGAATGGATAAAAGCTAAAGAGAGGGAGAGAAAGAGAGAAAAAAAGCGAGGTGGGCTCCCTTAATGAAGACCAGAGTCTGCGGTGGATCGAGTGTTGTTCCTCAATTTGGTGACATAAGCGTGGTTGTCGGAAACTGATACGATCTTACGTAACGTTCTTCTCTTTTATTTTAGTTTACCCAACACGGAGAAACTGGTCTATTTTGATTAGACTTAGGTAGCAGCCTAATGGGGAAAAAAATGGATTGGGCCTGAGTATATAGATAGATAGAATAACCTAATGGGAGAACTGTCTTGGTGGTGTAATGGTTAGAGTGTTTACAAATCTGCGTGTGTTAACCCAGGTTCGAATCCCAGTGGATCACATATATTCGAATCCCGGGAGGACCACACGCTTTCATTAGTTTATTCAAGTACATTGGGGTTTGTAATTGATGATTAATGTTAAGAACGGGGTGTTACTTACATATGCTTTAATTAATTGAATTGGAGGTGTTTGGTGATGGGGTGAAATTAACCCCTTGAGAATCATGACGCACTCTGACCGTTTATTCTGGCTATCATTAGACGATTTTATTCAGGTTAGGAAGGCTCTCTAGGAATCAAATGGGTTCCATCTATCCCAATTAGCACTCTGACTCCCAAACTATCCCAATTAGCACTCTGACTCCCAAACTATCCCAATTAGCACTCTGACTCCCAAACTTTCTTCCTAAGCTGAATACAATCGTCTAATGATAGCCATGATAAACTGTCAAAACGCGTCATAATCCTCAAGGGGTTAACATTAATTTAATACAAATCAAAAATATAGAATATCATGATCTTCACCTATGGGATGTTTTGGCCTTAGCTTTGTTCATGTTTTGGCCTTAGCTTTGTTCATGTTTTGGCCTTAGATTTGTTCATGTTTTGGCCTTAGCTTTGTTCATGTTTTGGCCTTAGCTTTGTTCATGTTTTGGCCTTAGCTTTGTTCATGTTTTGGCCTTAGCTTTGTTCATGTTTTGGCCTTAGCTTTGTTCATGTTTTGGCCTTAGCTTTGTTCATATGTCAATCAACCGGATCCACCAATTCACTCAATTTAAGGGGAGGCAGATTATAAGACGTTCGGCCCATTAGTTTGGCGATGTTAACACCTTTCACCCCATTTCGTTGTCAATTTTAAGAGCTTTCGTGCCATTTAGGTGTCGATTATTTCCTGGCGAGCGAAGGCAAGCCTGCAATTTTATGAGGAATCGGCCTTCGGCCGGGAAATTTGTCTACCGAAAATGTACAAGTTTATCTTGAAAGGGGGTCTAGGGGGTGTCTTTTTAAGCTTGATGGAGGTCTAGGGAGGAAACTAAAACTATATATGAATAAATGAATTAATAGACCAAAAAAACGACCAGTCTCCCCTTAATCATCTCAGTTTCTTCATGCTAGGAAAGAATTGCCGTGTTTGAGAGTTAATTGACCACTTGTGAGTTTCGGGGTAAGAGGAAGTTGGAGCCATAAACATCGATATTAAGCAGAAATACAAGATATATGTGAGAGTTTGATAAATAGAAAGTTTAATTAATATGATTTTATGTGTTTGTGAAATGCACTAATGCCGTTTTTTAGCTGTAAATTCTGCTAAAATTCTATGTCTATACCTCTTACTTCCTTATAGCCTAAAACACGCAATTAGTCAATTGAAATAGTCCAGCGCTTGTGTTTGTAAACAATTATTTTCCTTCGCATCGCCGTTAATGGACGAAATAACTTAAAAAGGGGCGTTACTTTATAAAAACGCTATTAAGATGTTTGTTCTATTTGTTTGGCGATTTTAAGACCTTTCACTCAATTTCTTTGTCAATATTAGGACCTTTCGTGCCATTTAGGTGTTGATTGTCTCCTGGTGAGCGCTAGCGAGCCTGTAATTTTAGGAGGAATTGGCCTTCGACCGCGACATTTTTCAACCGAAAAATGTACACATTTGTCTCGAAGAGGGTCTAGTGAGTGTTCTTTTTAGCTTGATGTAGGACTAGCGAGGAAACTAAAAATATATACATTAATATACAAATAAACCGAAAACTACCCCTACCCCCCTTAATTAAATATTGGGGTAAGAGACGATAAGACAATGGAGGTAAACAGATAATGGAGGGGGGGGGGGGGGGGGGAGCCACGGCGGCCGTCTAGACGTATTGACTATTGGCGCCCGCAACAGGTCTATTAAGGGGGAAGGATTCTATTATTGGTCGCTAGATATAGTTACATTATTTTTGTAATTTCCTCCTTAGACCACCATCAAGCTAAACAAAAATCATACTCCATATGTTTGACCTAAAATCATAACTATTGCACAAATTCAAAAACTCATATAACTGATCGTCGCATTCACCCAACAAATGTACGTGTGAAGTTTGGTGAGAATCCGTCAAACGGTCTAGGAGGTGTTTCTGGACAGACAGACATTTCGACCGGCATTGTACCACTATACGGGAGGGCGATGCCACTCTGCTTACGCATAATTGACAAACTACAACCACCACCACCACCACCACCACACAAAAACCACCACCACAACTACCAACACACCACAACCACCAACACACCACTTCCACCACCGTCACAACCACCACTACCAACACACCACAACCACCACCACAAACACACATCACAGCTACCATCACAACCAACACACCACAACCAACACACCATAACCACCAACACACCACAACCACCACCTAACAGCAGCAGCAGGGCTCATGATTGTCCGTGTAATTACAGAGGTAAGTAGTTCCTGTCTGCCCCCCCCCCTCCCCCCCCCCCTACTGTATGTTTCGCACCCACCATCACCACTACCACCCTACAGCAACCCCACCTCCACCACCACCACTACCACCTTACAGCACCCCCACCACCACCACTACTATTGGTAGCGCCAACGAACTTGACAAATATATCGATCCCTGACCTCTTCGAACTCAAAAGGACCTTGACCAAACTAGCTGTAAATTTACACATCTATTTCCTGGTGGGCTCTTCCCAAATTATAGAAATTTCAGCCCAATTGCTTTAATTCGTTTTGAGTTATAAGAAGTTAAGGGGTCCATATTATTGTCAGGTTCGTTGACGCTACCTATACCACCCTACAGCACCCCCACTACCACCACCATCACCACTACCACCCTACAGCACCCCCACTACCACCACCATCACCACTACCACCCTACAGCACCACCACTACCACCACCATCACCACCACCACCCTACAGCACCCCCACTACCACCACCATCACCACTACCACCCTACAGCACCCCCACTACCACCACCATCACCACTACCACCCTACAGCACCCCCACTACCACCACCATCACCACTACCACCCTACAGCACCCCCACTACCACCACCATCACCACTACCACCCTACAGCACCCCCACTACCACCACCATCACCACTACCACCCTACAGCACCCCCACTACCACCACCATCACCACCACCACCACCACCACCCTACAGCACCCCCACCACCCTACAGCACCCCCACTACCACCACCATCACCCTTCAGCACCCCCACTACCACCCTACAGCACCCCCACTACCACCACCCTACAGCACCCCCACTACCACCACCATCAACCCCCTACAGCACCCCCCCTACCACCCTACAGCACCCCCACTACCACTCTACAGCACCCCCACTACCTACACCATTACCACTACCACCCTACGGCACCCCCACTACCACCACCATCACCACTACCACCCTACAGCACCCCCACTACCACCACCATCACCACTACCACCCTACAGCACCCCCACTACCATCACCACTACCACCCTACAGCACCCCCACTACCACCACCATCACCACTACCACCACCATCACCACTACCACCCTACAGCACCCCCACTACCACCACCATCACCACTACCACTCTACAGCACCCCCACTACCTCCCTACAGCACCCCCACTACCACCATCATCACCACTACCACCCTACAGCACCCCCACTACCACCACCATCACCACTACCACCCTACAGCACCCCCCCTACCTCCACCATCACCACTACCACCCTACAGCACCCCCCCTACCACCACCATCACCACTACCACCCTACAGCACCCCCACTACCACCACCATCACCACTACCACCCTACAGCACCCCCACTACCACCACCACCCTACAGCACCCCCACTACCACCACCATCACCACCCTACAGCACCCCCACTACCACCGCCATCACCACTACCACCCTACAGCACCCCCACTACCACTACCACCACATCACCACTACCACCCTACAGCACCCCCACTACCACCACCATCACCACTACCACCCTACAGCACCCCCACTACCACCCTACAGCACCCTCACTACCACCACCACTACCACTGTACAGCACGCCCACTACCACCCTACAGCACCCCCACTACCACCACCATCACCACTACCACCCTACAGCACCCCCACTACCACCACCATCACCACTACCACCCTACAGCACCCCCCCTACCTCCACCATCACCACTACCACCACCATCACCACTACCACCATCCACCACCCCCCCACCCACCACCATCACCACTACCACCCTCCAGCACCCCCACCATCACCACTACCACCCTACAGCACCCCAACTACCACCACCACTCTACAGCACCCCCACTACCACCACCACCCTACAGCACCCCCACTACCACCACCATCACCACTACCAACCTACAGCACCCCTACTACCACCACCATCACCACTACCACCCTACAGCACCATCACTACCACCACCATCACCACCACCACCCTACAGCACCCCCACTACCACCACCATCACCACTACCACCCTACAGCACCCCCACTACCACCACCATCACCACTACCATCCGACAGCACCCCCACTACCACCACCATATCCCTACACCATCGCCGATTCAGATTGATAATTCAGATGTTCTAAGCAATATCACCGTTACAGAGAGAGAAGTATTGAATTGTTTAGATAAACTCAAGGTAAATAAAACGCCTGGACCTGATAAAATCTCGCCTAGAGTTCTAAAGGAAGCTAAGGATGAGCTCTCCAAACCACTGACATTACTATTCAATAAATCCTTGCAGTCTGGAACTATGCCCGATCAGTGGAAGCTGGCCAACGTAACACCGATATTCAAAAAAGGCAGCAAATCCCTACCCAGTAACTATCGTCCAATTAGCTTAACCTCAGTTGTATGTAAAATGCTAGAAACGGTCATACGAGACAGACTCGTAAATCACTTAGAGGAAAATAACATACTTAAAGATACTCAACACGGCTTTCGTAAAAACGTTCCTGTTTAACAAACCTCTTAGACTTCTTCCACGATATCCTCAACCTCTACGATGAGAGTAAAGCTGTAGATATTATATCCTTGATTTTCAAAAGGCCTTTGACAAAGTTCCCCACAAACGTTTACTGCTAAAACTAAAAGCGCATGGAATACAAGACGGTGTGTTGAAATGGATAGAAAATTGGCTCAGCGACAGAAAGCAAAGAGTAGTCATAAACGGTAAGGCATCTAAATGGACCAATGTAAGTAGCGGGGTACCCCAGGGATCGGTACTAGGACCAATTCTCTTTCTAATTTACATCAACGACATAGATGAGGGTCTCACCTGTACAATCTCAAAATTTGCTGACGATACAAAAATTGCAAATAGCGTACTCTCAAAAGAACAAGTTGACGTAATGCAACACAATCTAGATAAATTGTCATGTTGGGCCCAAATTTGGCAAATGAGTTTCAATGCGGATAATGTAAAGTACTACATATCGGATACCTAAATGAGAAAGCAAACTATTCGATGAATGGCACTCAGCTTAAGAATGTAAACAGCGAAACCGATCTGGGAGTAACAATATCGAGTAACCTAAAACCGAGTCAACAATGTTCAGAAGTTGTTAAGAAGGCAAACAAAATAATTGGCTTTATAGGCAGGTCATTTGAGCATAAATCCAAAGAAGTTATCCTAACCCTTTACAATTCATTAGTCCGCCCTCTTCTGGAATACTGCGTTCAATCCTGGTGCCCTTATTACCAAAAAGATATAAACAAGCTAGAACGAGTTCAACGTAGAGTTACCAAAATGATACCTAGCCTAAAGAACAAACCATACGAAGAGCGTCTTAGAGAATTAAATCTATTTCCTTTAACCCAGCGCAGATTAAGAGGTGACTTAATTCAAGTGTTCAAAATCATCAAAGGCATCGACAATATGAACTGTAGTAAGTACTTCACTATCGACCAAGCTAATTACACGCGGGGAAACGGTTGCAAAATTATTGGTAAATCTTTTAACTCACACGAAGCTAAGAATTTCTTCTTCAATCGAGTTGTCAACTTGTGGAATGGGCTTCCCCGAAACGTTATAGACTGCACCACCGTTGATTCATTTAAAACCTCCGCCTCGACAAATATCTCGCATCAAACCCGCGACTGACTGCGTTTGTAAATGAATAACTTTATTTTATCCCCCCTCAGTTACTAACCCATCTGTCCCCCTACTATCTTCCTAATCCTGCCCCGGGCATTAGTTCCCGGGCATGTAATTCGCTTTTCCAATGTTCCCTTTACCTCACTCTAAACCACTGTTTGGGACACTTGATCCTCAGTGTTTCTTGGAGGACAAGCAACCTAGAAGGGGGTCACTAGATCTGGTGTTGCTTGATTTCCTGGGTACTCCTTTGTA